>CM053584.1:206551918-206616601 GCA_028627135.1 Pseudochirops cupreus | reverse complement strand
AATTTGGTACTGACAAAGTTTGTTTCCTCAGGTACTCTCGGGAACACTCCTCTCTGATGCAGTAACATGGTTTTTCACCAGTGTGCTAAAAGGTTTGCAGATGCATGGGCAACATGATGGTTGTATGGCTGCTCTTGTCCACTTGGCCTTCCAGATATATGAGGCATTGGTAGGTACACTAGAATTGGCTGATTTGTTCCTGGTGCCTCTTTAGTTGTCATTCTTTAGGTTCTTGGCATATTGCCAAAGTTATTCTCCTCTTAGAAGCCCAGGGATGCCCACACCTATCCTCAGTACATTTGACCCTCTTTCAGCGCCCCAGATACCTGGAGGTGAGAGCTGTGATGGAACAGATCCCAGAAATACAGAAGGAATCTCTGGACCAGTTTGACTGCAAGCTACTAAACCCAACATTGCAGAAAATTACTGACAAGCGCAGAAAGGATCACTTCAAACGCCTCATTGCTGGCTGTATTGGGGTATGCCTCAACTTGAAATCATCTTATTATTGCCCTATGAATGGCATAGAATCTATTTCCTTTTCTTTCGCACTACTTGTTTCTTGAAACCATTAGGTATTAAGATACAAACATAAAAGGGCAGCTTTCAGCTAGTCTTACCAAGGTATAGAGGAGTTGTCTGTCAGTAAACATAAAAGAATAGAACTTTCCATTTCAGAGAAGGAAGGCCCTACTGCTCAGGTTTTCATAATAGTCTTGCTTATTTCTTACAGAAACCTCTGGGAGAACAGTTTCGTAAGGAGGTTCACATTAAGAATCTTCCATCACTCTTCAAAAAACCAAAGCCGTTGCTGGAATGTGATGTGCTGGAAAGTGAGGATGGATGCTTGAGCACCATCTTTGAACCCTGATACAGCCTTCTGAACAATTTTCCCAGGCCTTCATTGTCATCTCTTCTCTTTCCCCCTCATAGCTAACCTGTAGCTCTTCTCTCCACTGCCTCCTCTTCCAGTGCTGACCTGGAGAAAGAACCAGGCTTGGAGATGCAGAGCCAATGACTGGCTCCAAGAAGAGGCCAGAAGCAATTACATTGGTGTCATTTTCAAGGGAGTTAGGACTTATGTTATTGTCTAGTTCTCCCAAGATGTCTCCTAACCTACTCAGAGTTCCATATCTGAGCATTTTCAAGAGAAGCCATGAGCAGAACTATAGTTCCTTGTTGTCATTTTTCCCTTCTCCCTTTCCAGGTACCCTCTTTGCTGCATATGTAGAATATGGGTGGGTTGTCTGTTTCATCCAAACTCAGCAAGTCCTAGCAATGCAGGCACAGAGACTTTTCTTAGCAACTTCAACCCACATGCTGAGGGAAGGAGGGGATGGGAAAGCAGGCCTGTTTTGTTGCTGGAAGTACATGCATGGCATCTTGGACACTAGGAGGGGTATAGACCATCTACAAGTGGCTACGGCCAAGAACAAGATCCCTTCAGAGACTTCAGAGATCCCAGTCCTCACCTCAGGGTCCCTTGGCTTCCTTATGCAAGGCAAGCCTTCTCATCACTAATGAGAAGATGACATCCACTGCTCATCACTAATGTCTAGTAGGTATCATTCCCTCATTAGCAAGGGTTCCTCAGGAGCAAGTCACAATCCCCTAACCATTTCACTTGATGCTGAGATGCTTTATGGGCATCTAAGGCTATTGACAGAACTAGGCACTATCTACTCCAAGGAGCTGGCTAAACCCAGTGGCCTTTTCTCCCATGACTTGGCCCTTGTGGCTTGGTTCCCATGTAGCCTAGTTCAGGTGCCTTTAATAATTACGTTTATGGCTTCTGAAGTTTCAACTGCCTACAGGACATCTTCCTTAAAAGTAGCACCAGTCATGGCTGTGAGTGCTGCCCATAATTTTGGAAATCCATCCTAGGGTTACCAGGCCTCCTCTTAAAATCTAAACTTAAAATGAGCTGGACATATTTGGCAAGAGGATTCTGTAGTTATGGACCCATAGGATAGAGAAAAAATGAGGGAAAGCTGGGAGAAGGGGTTTCAAATCCAGTGTATCTGTATTTCATAGACTTCCTTTCCTCCACACACTCAAGTGTTCTGTTGTAGTATTTTTAAAGTTTTTCTGTTGACTACAAAGTCAGTTTTGGAATATACCTTCTATACTAGCTTTGACTACTGCCTCAGTGGAAAGCTTTATACTTGTGTGTGATTGGGGCCATGAAGGGAACAGTTGTATTTATTGTGTTGTGATATTTTTTTAACATCTTGTGATTTCATGCTAGTTTTTTTTTATTGTTTCTAGAGCTTTTTTGTAGAAACATTAACTCTGAGGCACATTTCTGCATGTCAGTAAAAAAATCTGAGTTTGATACACAAGTTTAATATACAAACTGCCTTTCTCATAGTATATACTACTACACATGGCACTTCAAGGCTGTTCTTTATGTTGTTGTCCTCTCTATAATTGAGCTTCCCTGCTCCTCTTTCCCCCTGACTTGGGAAACACACTCTATAAACCAGATACTGTTACAAACAGTATGCCAGATCTTTTCATTGCATAACTGACGCTGCAAAAGAGCAACCAGAAATGTCTCAGGGAGGCGGTGTCAGCAACAAGACCCCAACCCCACACCCACTGAGGTTCTCTCAGGAGTCTTTTAGGTAGCGTGAGATATCCCCACAAAGGGAGCAGTCTTGCCATCTAGGTGTTGTCTCCCACTAAGTCGCTGCAAGATAATTCAGTCCATCTGAACTGAATCCAATTCATCCATGAAGCGCCGACATTTTCCCATTAGAACTTTGATGGCTTCGCTCACCAGAACCTCAGGGGGCAAGACACCTGTTGACTCCACTGAGACTGTTAATATAAAAATATTTAAGAACTTATGATACATGTTAGGAATGCAACAGAATGCAAACAGAAAAAGAGAATACAGGGCATCCAGCTTCAGGGGGAAAAAGAAATCCTTTTCCCAGGGCGTGGGATAGGTGTGTGGCTTTCGGTCTGCTCCCACACTACTTTTACTCACATATGTAGTGATCCCGTACCCGGGCCAGCCGCACCAACTTCTTAAGGTTTTCATGCCGAAAGATCTCTCGGCTGAAGGTATCCAGACGGGGGTTAGCAACTGTGGCTACTTTTTTTCCTGATAAAATAAACCAGATTACTGGTTCTGTCAGAAGAGGCAAAATTGGTTTAATGAAGCATATTCTAAAGACTCTTAAAAACTGAATTATCTGTGGCCAGTAAGTTGTATAATCAGGCTTCATAAATGTTCCAAAGCAGCATGTTATGATAATTACAATCATTAGATACCTGCTATGAACAAGATTATGAACATTTAAGAATATGTTGCAACTAAGAAGTATCTTCAATGTTTCTAAGATGGGGATGTGAGCAACCCATTCTACAGGTACCTTTGACATCTTGCACCTGAATGACACCAGGTGAAAAGCATCGACTCAGTTCCTCAGCTGCTTCCCCCTCTACTGGCTGGAGTAGAGTGATATCTGGCAACAATCTGTAACTGGCAGTGGCTACAGGAGAAAATTTTGCATGGTCTTTGCCTGGAGAAGAAAGGCAAAGATACAGTTAATTATCAACCCCCTTATCATCCATGCTTTAAGCTACACCATGATACCATTAACATTTCCAACCCCAAAATTTTAGGACCCACCTCCCCCGCCCAAGACCTAATGTACTAGCACCCAATAACCTTTACCAATGCCTTTGACGCAGTGCATGAGTAGGTCAAGCTCTTGGCCAGGACGCAGCTGAGCAATGAGGATGTCATCGTGCACAGGATGAATGGTGCCTTCTGGGAAAACATCAGCTTGGTTTCCCAGGGGTATCCATGTCATGTGTTTTGTGTATACTAAAAGATGAGACAAAAAAAGTATGGCAGTTACTGGGAAAGAATTGAGGGTAAATTTGGAAGGGAAGGGTTACTGAGGGCCTAGATAGCCTCTACAGCCAGTTTTAGCTCTAAATTTATGGTCTAATAATAGTAACACACTCCTCCAGCTTCACCAAGTATTACTGGATTTACAGCTGCAAAAGACAATCTAGTTCAACCCCTTCATTTTACAGACGAGAAGACTGAGGCTTAAAAACTAATTTATCTAAGATCATATAAGGGAGCTGGATTTGCACCTTTATTTCCCTGACCCTGTCACCACTCACCTTTGTGATTGAGATAAAGTTCATTGGGATCAGAGGAGTCTTTGGCAGCTTGAGGATTACGGGTACACTTGACCTTCAGCTGAAATTGCAATGTGTCTATCTCAGTACCATCTTCATCACCTGCACATGAAAGGGCAGGAGTTATTTCATACCCACCCACAACCTCTCCCCTCTATCCTACACAAACCTCTGCTCCCCTACCTTGGTTCCGGTACTCAAAAAGCCGAGGATCAGCACGAATGGGAATAAGTCCCAAACGATGGGCCAGTATCTCATCCTGAACAATGGATGTATTGTTGTACACGAAGACTTTTTCCACAGCCATAGTTGGAACCTAGATACAGAAAGGATAATGACCCTAAGCACTATATAAAGCACAACAGATCTTCTCTTCCTCTCTACCTAAAAAAAAACATTTTCTGTTTCTAGGTTCTGACTACTTTAAAAAATAAAAATGAAGAAAACATAAGCTACTAGAAGGAAACGTAAAAAGCTGCAAAAAAGTGAGCCTAAGTAGTTCAATGTGGATATGACAGGGTGGTTCCTTCCTTTCCGTTTCTCCTCCTTTCTTCCCTGTCTCCACAACATATCCTCACCATCATCCCGCTCCTGCAAGACTAAGTACCGTCGCTACCTCAGCTAATAAGATCCTCCGGAAAGCGTTGGCAATGGCAGCATCAATCCCAACCATATCAAATTCCAACGAGCTTTCATCCATGTGCACCACATCCACGCGGAATTCCTAAAAAGATGGAGGCGGGGCGCATAAGCTCAGTGAGTAAGGTTCGCCCGCATTCCCTTCTACGGCGCAGGCTGGGTATTCAGCTCATTCGGCTTCCAGGACTCGCCTTCCCCTGGCCTCCGAAGGCCTCCACTTGGCCCCTGTGCAGCCCCCTCGACCTCGCGGGCCCCGTGCCACCCTCACCAGCTCCCCCACAGCACCGTGCCTCCCCTCACCTTCTCGAAACGGCTCTGGTCCCATGTATCATCGTAGCCGCAGTAATTTCCGGGAAAGTCCGTGGTATGAACCTAGAGCACAGAGGTACACGTGAGGCTAGAAGCCGGGACTCTGCCCTCCGTACGGATCCTGGCCCCGTTCGTCATTCGAGCCTTACATTTCGGACCCCGAACTCCCCGAGCACCACGCGGCTCCGCATCTCCTCCACCGCTCCAGATGCCGCCATCTTAGCACCACGTGACTACCGTGCACCCACAGCGCACGCGTACTAGCCATCTCGCGTCGTCGCCGTGGCGACAATCGAAGCCTAGATCTCGCGAGACAGAATGGACCTGCTGGTTTCCACGTCTACAGCTTCCGGGTGGAGTCGCCTAAACATCCGGTCGTCTTCCTTTTGGAGCATCCTATGGTGGGGGGACGTCTGTCTCCCCCACCCCACCTTCACTCTCTGGAGCTGGCCCTCCCCAACTCCTCCGCGCTGTAGTTGCGCGAGCCCGAGTGACGGGAACCATCGAGGGACATGGCAAGCCCAGTGGCCCCGGCGGGAGGTACCCGGAATGGGGCCTCCCCCGAGTGGGGGGGCTTCGAGGAGAATATCCAGGTAATGGCCCTAGGACCCCACCCTGCCCCAAGCGTCTCCCCGGACTGGGCGGCCTAGAGGCCGACAGATCTCTCGCGAGGTCATTATGGTTATCGGCCTCTGAGAACGCAGTCTCTGTCCATATTTGTGACCTCACCATTCCAATCCCATGCCGGATCCTGGGATTTAGAGTTGGGGGCATACCTTGGAGACCGTCTTCTGTTTTACAGAAGAGGAAACAGACCCCGAAAGGGAAAGCGACTTTCCCAAGGTCACAAAGCTGGGGAAATTCATCTCCACAAGTAACCTGAATCTGCCCCTTAGGTAGCACCTTTTTTTCTTTCTCCAGGTTCCGATGGAGTTGGAGGCAAAGAACATCTGACTTTAAGCTTGTGACATAAGCCAGTAGCCAATCAGCAGCATTAACTGAGTGCACATTGTATTGAGAGAGAGAGGGGAAGGAGTGGGTTGGCCTCAAATTGGCCCACTAAGGAGGATTAATTCACTCCTTCAAGAAATTTTTATGGAGCCTTTACTATCTAGGCAGGGATATTCAAAGAACTTCAAAATTCAGTACTTGCAGTTAAGGAACTGTGATAAATGTCATGGTAGAAGGAAAAACTGACTCCATGAAAGATTCCAGCTAAATAGAGAAAAAGTTTTATTTGGGGTGAAGAACAAGGAAGTATATGATATATGTGCAAATTAAGTAAATATAAGATAATTCCAAGAGGAAGTAAAGATGGGGGGAGGAGAAGGTCTGAAGATCAGAAAGCATTTGATGAGAGAAAGCATTTAAACTGGACTTGAAGGATATCAGCCATGTGGAAGGGACAGCATTCCAGGCCAGAGAATACTTTGACATGGGTGGAAACATACAAAGAATGTATTCTGGAATCTCAGATTTGGTTGGAGTGTAGACCACAGGGAGCAACAACAGAGCATTTGATTTGCTAAGGGAGACTTTGCCTCTGTTTGTTGAGAAGGGGAGGTTTGGGGAGAAAATGTTCCAGGGGAACTCATTCTCTGCTCATTGGAGAAAGAGAAACAGGAGTGGAGAACAAGAAATGAGTTCGTCTGGCTAGAATGTAGAGCCTGAGCCTGAGAAGCCTCGAAATCTTACAGCAAACGGCTAGAGTTGGGAGAGTCAGGAAGATTCATTTAAGATAAAATGGTTATGTGTACCATGCAAAATGCAAAGCACTATTCTAGGCCATAGGGGACACAGAGAAAAATGATGCAGTCCCCATCCTCACAAAAATTGCATTCTACTGGGGGAGAGAAGGGGGGATGAGGTTAAAAATAGATTTACAAGTTTTGTAAATAAAAAGTAATTCTAAGAGGAAGAGAACTAATCATTAAAGGGAGCAGAAAAAGAATCAAGGAAATGGCACCTCACTTGAGCTTTGAAGGAAACTGGAGGTGTAGCAAACTGGGGGTAAAGAAGGAGGGCTACCAAACATAAGGCACCATTGTGAAAAAGTTATAGAGGCAAGAGATGGAATGCTGTGGAAAAAGTTAGCAGTCCAGTTTGTTGTTAAAAGAAATATATGAATGGGAATAATATGAAATAAGCCTGGAAAGGAGGGTGGAGCCAGATCGTGGAGGGCTTGAAATGCCATCTGGGTTTTCTGTACTATTTTTAGGGGCAATAGGACACTTTTGAAGCTCTATGTGTGTCTGTGTCGGTCTGTCTGTGTGCATGCATGCACACTTGTGTACACTCAGAGTCATAACTAGATCTACATTTTAGGAAAGAGGAACAGTGTTGTTGAGCTGAATGGACAGATCAGAAAGATCAGCCTATTACTAAATATTTATTAAGCACTTAGCGCAGCACTGAGGAAGACAGTTCTTGTCCTCAAGGAGCTTACAATCTAATAGAGAAAGACAGCACACCAAAGGAAACTGATAGCAAGAAGAGGCACCTGAGGTGAAATCCCAACGTACTTAGTTGGTGGGAAACAGAAAAGCTACTGACCCTCACAAGCACACACACCTCTCACCCCTTTAAACAGAAGTCCCAGAGCCCATGGCCCTGCCTTCCAATCATAGGTCCAGTCAGAGGGGTGGAGAGTACTGAGGAGATGTGAATACCAGGCAGATTCATTCTGGTTCAGATACAAACCTTTCCTTTGACCTGACAGGGTGGAGGCTCAGCAGTCATTGACATGGAAAACATGGACGACACATCAGGATCTAGCTTCGAAGATATGGGAGAGCTGCACCAGCGGCTCCGTGAAGAAGAGGTGGATGCTGATGCAGCTGCTGCTGAGGAGGAGGATGGAGAATTCCTGGGAATGAAGGGTTTCAAGGGACAGCTGAGTCGACAGGTGGCTGATCAAGTAAGCAATGCTGAGCTTCTAGTAGACAAAGGAGAAGCAGGGTTCTGTCCAAGCTGTTCTGTTTGTGTCCCCATCTTCAAGCAGCATGTATTATGCCAGACAGACAGGAATATCCCCTATTCTGAAAGATATCTGCAACTTTTTTCATGGAGAAAAAGACAACAGAGCCTAGAGCTAGTTTCTAGAAACCAGAGTAGGATTTCAATGGGTCACCTTCTTTATCTCTTTTTCTCAGATGTGGCAGGCTGGGAAGAGACAGGCCTCCAAGGCCTTCAGCCTCTATGCTAATATCGACATCCTCAGGCCTTACTTTGATGTGGAGCCTGCCCAAGTTCGTAGCCGGTAAGAGTTTTCTTCTTCCTAGCCTGGCTGCTCTCCCTGGCGTGGGCCAGGCCCACATAGCAGCCATGCTGTCTCTGCCTCCCTGACCCCCATACACACTCCCCTTGGCCAGGCCCTGGGGGGCCTTTCATTCTACAGGCCTGGGACCAGGAGTAGAACCCTGCATCTCTCCTCGTTCTTCCTCCCTTTCTATCACAGTCATTAATGTGCTTAGCCTTTCTCCCAACCCCCTAAGATGAACACAACATGGATGTTAAGAGACTGTAGTGGAAAGAGCACCTGGGTTCAAATCCAGGCTTTTATGCCAAGTGGCTCTGAGATTTGGGGTAAGTCACTTTACTTTTCTGAGCCTCAGTTTCCTAATTGACAAAATAGGGATAATACTTGCTATGCCTACTTATAGGATTGTTGTGTTTTATAAACTTTAATCATGACTTAAAGGTTTGACTATAACCTTGAACAAGTCCTTTAGACTCTCAAGTTTTTTATTCATCCATAAAATGAAAGTGTTGAGCTACATTGTACCTTTCGACTCTAAATCCAGTAATCCTAGCAAGGGTGGGGAACCTGTGGCCTTGAGGCCATACATGGCCCCCTAAGTCCTTAAGTTCAGCCCTTTGACTGAATCAAACTTCACAGAACAAATTGTTCTCTCCAGTCAGAGGCACACTTGAGGACCTAGATCAGTGGTTCTCAACCTTCCTAATGCTGTGGCCCTTTAATACTCGTATGTAGGCATATCTGCATGTGGGCCAACCCACTTGGAGATGGATAGAGGAGTGATGTCTCAGTTCCTAAGACCATCGGAAATACGTGTTTTCCGATGGTCTTAGGCTACCCTGTGACCCCTGTGAAAGGATTGTTCAACCCCCAAAGGGGTTGTGACCCACAGGTTGAGAACCACTGATCTAGAGGAACACATATGGCCTTGAAGCTGAAGGTTTCCCATTCCTACTCTGGGGGAAAGAGGAAAATGGTTTTTCAGTAACATGAGACACTCCCTACCTCCAATAACAGGAACACACTTTTTTATACAGTCCACAATCTCCCAGTCACCCAGCTAGGCCTCTCCAAGATCTCCTTATTTCCCACTGACCCAATCATCCTCAAAGACCCTCCTGGTGATACAGTGTATAGTAGAAGAAGGAGATCCCTCCAAGAAGAGTTACCCCCAGCCCTGCCCTACTCTCGTGCCTCCTGTCTTACAGGCTTCTGGAATCCATGATCCCTGTCAAGATGGTCAACTTTCCCCAGGTAAATAATCATGATCACTTTGGTCACTCGATGTCCCCAGAAACATTCCCAAGTAGAAAATGATAGCCTAAGAAGGAGCAGTGATTTGAATGTGCTGGAGCTTGAAAAGGCCTGGGCAAAGCCACTGACAGGTGGCAAACCTAGGAAACCTAGCTCAGGACTCAGGGGAAATGGGGCCTGGGAGGGCAGAGGCAGAAGGGCAGCAGTCATTGGAACATCCCTAGCTGAGCCGGTATCTCCACAGAAAATTGCTGGCGAACTCTATGGGCCTCTCATGCTGGTGTTCACCCTGGTTGCCATCCTCCTCCATGGGATGAAGACGTCTGATACCATTATCGTAAGCAGATGAGGGGGCAGAGGGTAATGGAGGAGCTCTCCAGAGTTGTCCTTTGAACTCTAGGGCCTGTACTTGGGTATCGTAGACAAAGTGGTAAACACTGGGACAGAGGGTAAATGGCAGCTTCAGGAGAGCTGACTGAATGGGACTCAGACTCTTGAGGGAAAGGGTGAGGGAGATGGGAGTGTGTGATTAAATCAGTCCTCCCCTTCTTCCCCTACCCCAGCGGGAAGGTACCCTGATGGGCACTGCCATTGGCACCTGCTTTGGCTACTGGCTGGGTGTCTCATCCTTCATTTACTTCTTGGCTTACCTGTGCAATGCCCAGATCACCATGCTCCAGATGCTGGCACTGCTGGTAAGAGGGCCCAATGGGGGGCGGGGATGGCAGCAGACAGAGCAGCCTCTCTAGCACCCCCTTAGCCAGCCCCAAGGTGGAATTGGGAGGTTCCCCAGACCTGCCACCAAATGCCATCTCTTCCTCATCCCTCAGGGCTATGGACTCTTTGGACATTGCATCGTTCTCTTCATCACCTACAACATCCATCTCCATGCCCTCTTCTATCTCTTCTGGCTGTTGGTGGGTGGGCTGTCCACCCTGCGGATGGTAAGTGGGGGTTGGGGGGCTTGAGAGGAAGCCCAAGCATGGATACGACTCTTTAGTGTGGCTCATGGGTGGGCAGGTTCTCCCCTCACCACCTCCCACCCCAAGCCCACCAAGATCTTGGACGTGGAGAAGGGTCATTTAGCCAAGTGTAAAGACCACCCCCACCCCGTTCCCAACCCTACCCCCATCCCCCAGGTGTCCTTCCTGTTCAGTGTTTGCCCCAGGATGGGCTAGGTTCGCTGAACTGTAATATCTTTTCTGGCTCCAGGTGGCGGTGCTAGTGTCAAGGACAGTGGGGCCCACCCAGCGCCTGCTTCT
The DNA here is from genome assembly GCA_028627135.1 of Pseudochirops cupreus. Taxonomy (NCBI): domain Eukaryota; kingdom Metazoa; phylum Chordata; class Mammalia; order Diprotodontia; family Pseudocheiridae; genus Pseudochirops; species Pseudochirops cupreus. Next base: position 206,605,711 of record CM053584.1, on the reverse strand, counting down.
CTGTGGGACCCTTGCTACCCTGCACATGCTCTTCTTACTCTATTTGCACTTCGCCTACCACAAAGTTGTGGAGGGTAAGTCATGGGGGGGAGTACTTATCAGCTTCCTTTTCTAGTTTAGCTCCAGAACAGGAGGGGGAGGAGGGAGGAGGCCCCTGCCCTAACTGTCTCCTCCCCTCCTGCTCCTCCTTCACTTCCTGAGGCTGTCTCGGGAAGAATTCTGGGAACAATCAATAGGCATTTATGGAGGATCATCATCTCTTCTCTAGGCTAGGTTAGGTGCAGTGCTGCCCCAGTGCAGGAGACGTTAATAAATTTCCTAGATCAGCGGTTCTCAACCTTCCTAGTGCCGTGACCCTTTAATACTCATATGTGGGTGTATCTGCATGTGGGCAGACCCGCCTGGAGACAATAAAGGAGCTGTGTCTCAGTTCCTAAGACCATCGGAAATATGTTTTCCGATGGTCTTAGGCCACCCCTGTGAAAGGGTCGTCTCGGCCCACAGGTTGAGAACTGCTGTCTTAGAGGGTTCAAGTATACTGGGACTTTAAGAAAAAATTCCCCAGAGTTCCCAGGACAACCTTCAGGGTCCAGGGAGAGATTCATAGTGGGGGGTACTTAAGTACCCAGTCTAAGCCAGGTAGAAGAAGTTCCCTGCTCCTTCCCAGTGTTCACTTCCTTTCTTCCTTCTCTCAGGGATCCTGGACACCCTTGAGGGGCCCAACATTCCCCCCATCCAGAGAGTCCCCCGGGACATTCCCGTTGCTGGGCTTCCTATCGCTGTGCTCAATGCCACAGCCAAAGCTGTTGCCCTGACTCTGCAGCCACACTGACCCCATCCTGGTCCTCTCCATTATCCCCTTCACTCAAGGTCCACTTGCTGATCCCCACAGCATCGTGGGGAAGAGGATTAAAGGACATTGTTGGTGACCTGTGTGTTTTTGATGGGGGCTGGGGCTTCTGTGGAGCTGTTGGTTCCCCCACAAATATTCCTGCATCTCTTCTCAGGTTCTGAAGAGTATGTAGCCCAGAGCTCCTTGCCCAGGATCAGGGCTGCCCTTCCGGGGCAGAAAGTATGTCGGGCCCTCTGGGTCCCCCTCACCATCTTCCCCCGTTTTCATATCTCTGTACCATCTTGCTAATTATAGACTTGGTAATTAAAAGATTAATTAGGATCTGGAAGTTCAGCTACTATTCCAATGGCCTGTCCTGCCATTCCCACTTTCTTCTGCTGGTAATGGTTATAAAATATGCCCATCTTTTCAGCCAGGCATATTAATTTTTGTGGTGGGGAGGAGGGTGTGGAGGTTGGAGGAGCTGGGGTACAGTGACTAGAGAACAGTGAGTAAATGTGTAAACTCACTGGAGTCAGAAGACCGAGTAGCAACAGCAGGACAGAAACAGGGTTCAGCTAGTTGGACCAATAAACAGGCCCAAAGCAGGATGGCAATGTCTTATACACTTGACACTGGCAGAATTTTCCAAAACAAGTTATGTTTCCTGTGCATTCAGCATGGAAGTAAACCTAACCTTTCCCAGTACGTGCCCTACTTCGGTGCATGCAGAGACACCCAGGCTTTCACTTTCCAGCCCACCTAGCCCACACTCTAAATCTGCATCATTATTGGAAAACCTACTGTATATGAGTACTGCATTTGGGCACAGTCTGTAGGATAATTTTTGCTAGAATTCTTCCATTTACCCTTAATAGCTTAAAACTTCACCAAGACAGTTTCTCCATGGCTAAAGGGCAGTGTACTACGTGCAGGATTGAAACAATTGAAGTTACTATGGGAGTTGAAGAGAGGAGAAAATCAGGTGTGGGGGATTTTTGGTTTTCCCTGAGTATAAGCTAGACTTTTTCCTGCATTCTCTAGCCCAAAACCTTTGAGAGATGGGGTCCAAAACACATCTTTAAACTTTAAACTTTAAAGTGGCCCTGGGTGGAGAAGACAGTAACTAATGTCTACATTGCTGAGATTTTGAGTAAGCAAACTATTATGTTCTGCTCTGTAGTCCTTCCTTAGCCTCTTCAATACTAACTCATGTTCAGAAACATGGATGCCATACTGACTCTGGGCTTCCCATTTACTGTTAAGGAAGCCAGCCAGAAAGGATTCCCTCGCTGGGTTTTCCCACTTCTGCATTTTTTCTGGGGAATAATGGTAACAACAGTTGACGCTTCTATGTTGCTTCCAGTTACAAAGCACCATTACATTTGAGCCCCATGATACTGACCACAGTTAGTAAAAGATACATGGTAAGCGCTATGGTACAGATGAAATAGGTTCAGTGAAAGGATATGCAGGAGTAAGCATCTATTTAGTTCATACTAAGTGCCTGGCACTGTGTTAAGTACTTTACAAGTAGCTGGGGAAACAGGTTAAGTGACTTGCCCTGAATCACACAGCTAGTGTCTTTAGGCCGAATTTTAACTTGGCTGTTGCTGATTCTAGGCCCAGAGCTCTCTACTGTGTAACTAGCTGCTTCTAGAGCTAGGAAGTGCTTCCAGGGTCTCCACCCATGCTTTTTGGTGCGGTGAATAAAGTTCAGGGTCTGGAGTCGGGAAGACTTTGAGTTCAAGTGTAGGCTCAGACTATGAGTTGTGTGACCCTGAGCAAGTCACTTAACCTTGCTTGCCTCAGCCGCCTCATCTATAAAATGAGCTGGAGAAGGAAATGGCCAGCCACTCTAGTATCTCTGCCAAGAAAACCCTTAATGGGGTTATGAAGAGTGGACACGATTGAACAACACCTGCTGCCTGGGTTTTGGGGTACTCGGGTTTTCTCTAGTCCCCACCTTCAGCCTTAGTACTTCCCTTATCCCATGGTTTCACTGGGGCCTTCCTCCAAGCTCAGACCCAGAAGGCCCTTGAGGAGGGCGGTCCTTTGTAGCAAACGCCGGGCCTGCCGGGGAAAGAGGACATCTACCTCCCCCTCTCCCACCACCGCCTGGCGCAAGTCTGCAGCTGGTCGGGGGCCGCGGGGTACTGGGTAATCCGACGAGGCCCAAGGAATCCCCACGCACGAGGCGCTGCACGTCATTGCAGCGGGGACAGAAAAAGGCGGGGCAAAGAAGAGCAGCGCTGCTGGGGAGGAGGAGTCAAGGGAAGGCGGGGACGAATTAAAGAGGCTGGGGAAGGATGGCGGGGTCGGGAAACCAGAGTGAGCCAAACTGCTAGGAAGAGGAGGCACCGGGCTCAGGGTGTGGAGACCGTGTGTTGCAGACCCTTGGGCCGCCTCCACACATACACACAGGGCTCGCCCCCATCATAGTCCTCCCCGAGCGTCCGTCCAGTGCAGGTCAACGCCCCTTGGTGACCCTAGTTCTGTCCGCGGGGAGCGGACTCTGCTAGCAATCTCACTTCCCAGCTTTAACCCCGCGATTCCCGGAGGGGAGGAGGTGGGGTTGCCCGCCCATGCCCTCTGCCCCCGATCCTGAGTCCCTCTCGCCTGGATGGACTGACAGCGGGGCTGTCCCGAGCCCCTTCCTCGGCCGGCTCCCGCTAAACCGCGGGCCTGTCAGTGGAGTGAGCATTGGATTGGGAGAGGGCGGGGCGAAAGGCCGTGACGCGACCGTTGCCGTGGAAACCGGCCGCCCTCCTCGGCAAAGCCGGCGGAGCCCCAGGCCGGAGCCGAAGCCGAGCCCGAGCCGCAGCTCTCCGCAGCAGGGCCCTGCGGTTGCGGCCCCAGGGGCGGTAACCAGCGTTCGCCCGGCCCCAGGGAGGCAGGGAGAGAAGGCTTCGAGGAGGGGGAGCAGGTGAAGGAGGAAGCCCGGGGGCACGTGCTCCGTCCGGGCCAGGCCCGCCTGGGTCCCGGGCCACGCGCCATGAGCCGAGGCCCCGGAGCCGGCACCGCCGCCGCCCGCTGCGCGGGGCCCGGGGCTCAGGACTCCCAGGACGCCTGTGCCCGGACCCCGCCCGCACGAGCCGGGCCGCAGCGCCGCCTCTAGCCGAGCGGCGGAGCCCCGGGCGGGGGCCCGCAGGCACGGAGCGCACGGCCCGCCGCGCGCCCGCGCGCACAGACGGGTGCCCAGCTCCTCGCCCCTGGCGGCCCTCCCCCGCGGCGGTGACGATGCTGCCCAGCTCCATCCAGATCTCCGGGGAGCCGCTGTCGAGCGCCGAGGTGCGGGACATCTGCCGCGGCCTGCGGGACAACGCCGTGCGCCTGCTGTCCCTGCGCGGCTGCCGCCTCTGCGACCGCGACTTCGCCCGTATCTGCCGCGCCCTGGCCGGAGCCTCTTCCCTGGCGCAGCTGAACCTCAACCTGGGCGTCGTGTCCAGCCCCGGGCGCGTCAAGCAGCTGGCCGAAGCCCTGAGGGTCAACCGCTCCGTCCAGTCCCTCTTGTGAGTCCCCAGGGGCAGGCTGGGGAAGGGGATGGGTGGGCAGAGGGCCACACCCCAGAACCTCACCCCATCTCCTGTGGGTCATCCCCCCATTCGTACTCCCAGGCACCGCTCGATTTAAGGCACACAGGTTCACCCTTTCTTGGCTGTGACCCGCCTAACCTAATCCCTTCCCCCCAGACGCAGGAGGACCCCCAAACTTCACCCTCATATACTTGTCAATTTTTATCCCCCTCCCAGAGACACTCTCTAATCTCCCCTCCCTCCCCCCTACACTGTTATTCTGACTCTCCCATTTAATAATACCTTTGTGACCTTGGGCAAAATTCACTTCTTTCTGGGTTTCAGATTCCTCATTTATAAAATGAAGAAGGAGGCCTAGATTGGTCCCTTAAGGTTCTTTCTAGCTAAGAATGTTATCAACTGTGGAAACTCATCCCCACCCTCACTTCCTAAATATCCACATCATCCCCCCAAAGTGGAATACTCCTGTAATAGTCGTCTCAGAAACGATCTCTCCTGTAATTTTCCGTTAGAAGTCAAAATCTGCCCCCTCCAATTTATCTCTTTTGTTCCCTTTCTGAACCAGGATATCCCCTTGCAATTACTAGCCTCCTTTTTAGGGGAAGGTTCTCCCTAACTTCCCACTCAGGGTCTAATTAATATTCCCCATAACTTCATTTCAAACCCCTCACCTCTCCTGAGCTTTAACACCTCCTGATGTTCTTCCTGAGATGAAAACCTAATTTCCTGACCCTGAATATTCATTCAATAGCCCCTCTTCCCATGCAGGATGCTCACCCAAATCCCTATGCCCTAAATTCTAAACACATACCTTTAACCTCCCTCCCAAGGATGGCGCGCACACACACACACACACACACACACACACACACACACTCTCTCTCTCTCTCTCTCTCTCTCTCTCACACTTTCACACTCTCTTTCTCTCTCTCTCTCCCCCCCCCCACAGGCCCAGAGCTTTCCACTCTTCTTCCACCAATCCCTCAGTCCTCTCAGACTGAGCTTTCTCCCAAAACTTGATTCTTCCACAGCCCCTACCCCCTGCCACATAAAGACCTGAACCCACTTCCACTTTGACCTTGGAGCTCTCCTGTCTCCCAGGCCCCTCTGTGATACTTTGGCTAGCTATATGTGATTTTCTTCCACCCTCTTCTCCAAACTCCCACCCCCACCCCTCACCCCCATTTACAGAGAGCTCTCACCCTAGGGTACAAAAGCAAGACAGCTCTTCATGTAGAGAGGCTGGTACCTGATGATAGCAATGACCACCACCCCACTGTTCTCCCCACTCCCAGCCTTCATGGGAGCCCCTTGACAGATGCTGGACTGGCCCTGCTCAACCCTGCCCTGGCTCTGCACCCTGCCCTTGTGGCCCTAGACTTAGGTGACTGCATGCTGGGGGATGAAGCCATCAACCTCATCTGTGGTCTCCTGCCCCCTGATGGGGCTAAGTCAGGTGAGCAGGGCAGTGCCGAGGGTCATGACCAAAGGGGCCAGGGAATTAGGTGGGCCTGGGCCCAGGCTGGGCCTCTGTTTGCTTCTCCCAAGGCTCTCCTGGTTCCTTTTACAGTAGTTGTATTAGTCCCGCTTCTGAGGGTGGGAGGTTTACCCTGCTTAGGGGATGGAATACAGATTACAGAGCCTTACACATTTAGGGGATGGGCTATCTGAAGTCACTCTTGGTCCCCTGAGGGGACTGGATTCTTGGAAATGCCCTAAGTACAACAGTTATGAACCAAGGGGGTAAAGAATGAATGGGGATCACACACCCCCTAAGCTGTGAGCTGGCTCCAAATCCTGGTAGAAGAGCAGTTGCCCTGGGTTTTTGGAGGGGTGGGAAAGGAGGAAATGAGGTGAAGTCACACATCTAGATGAGTAGCAGCGGCTTTCATCAGGTCTCTGACTGCAGCCTGGAAAATGGACTCAGGTGTCACAAACCTCACCACCATCGACTTCTCCCTCCCACCAGGCCTTAAGGAACTGACCCTGAGTGCCAACCCTGGAATCACTCCCAAGGGCTGGAGCAGACTTGCCATCGCTGTGGCCCACAGCTCCCAGGTCCGAGTCCTCAATCTGGACTACAACCCTCTGGGTGAGGCACAAGGAAACCCCTTGCCCCCAACAGGGAACTGGAATGCAAAGTGTGAGAAGGGGCTGGGGGGGGGGGGGGTGGAGGGAACAGGTGGAAATACTGCTTCTCAATTTCCTGATCAACGTCAAGGGAGCATTACTTAGGCAATCCTAGAGTCCTTGTAAGGTCCTGGGTGCTGGACAAGTGGGGGAGATGCTAGAGGGGGCAGTAATTCTCTATACACTATCCCCCCACACACACACACACACATACATCCACCAATACCAGCCTCTGCCCACCAATCATAGCTATCTTCCCCTGATGACCCAACCAATCACCAACCTTACTTAGCAGGGGAGGTAGGGCATATGGTGGTTGCTAGGGCAGCGGAAGATACTGAGAGATGGGAAGGGACAGTAAGTTCTCCTTGAATGTCTCCCTCCAGGTGACCATGTGGCAGGGATGTTGGCTGTGGCTGTGGCCTCCAGTCGCACCCTCGAAGTTCTGGACTTGGAAGGTACTGGCCTGACCAACCAGTCGGCCCAGGTGAGGAGCCCAGGAGCTGGGCACACTGACTCAGGCCATCATGTGCAGAACTCTGGGCTGGGCACTAGGGGAAATAAAAAAGCCTAGAAAACACAGAATGGATACAACACTCTCCTGTACCTTCCTTGTGCCTCCAGAGGGGATAAGAAACACACAGTTTAAAAAAACTTTAGGATTTACAGCCAGGAATCTTGAAGATATCCTATTCCAGGGGTGGGGAGATTTATTCTGTGAAGTTTGGATTCAGTCAAAGGACCACATGTGGCCTCGAGGCTGCAGGTTCCCTACCCCTGTCCTAGTCTCACCCCTTCCTATTCTAATTGAGGAAGTTCAAGCCCAGAGAGGGCAGATAAAGCTTGTCCAAGATTGCACCGACTCTTACTCTGGGGCCCTCTTCAGTCTATCAGCATCTTACGGAAATCCAGTATTCCATGAGTGCCCGAAGCAAAGCACATTGCTAGAAGCTGCCACATAAACTTAAGAGTGGTCCTTTACCATTTCCAACCATCTGGCACTTCCCCACCTTGTGAATCATATCTTCCCTGATGCTACTGGGGCCATCTTCTTCCTGAAATCAGTCTGGGGTCACTGTGGGAGAGGAAGATGTAGAGAGGTCAGGAGAGTCCCAGGCTTGCCTTAGAGTTTTATGTGCTGCAGGAATAGGATTGAAACATATGCTATGGGTAGGAGATTGGTGTCTGTACCTCACTAATCCCTCCTGCTTCTATCCTCCTCCCACAAATCACCCCCAGACCCTACTGGACATGGTGGAGAATTATCCCACAGCTTTGCGGAGCCTGGTGTTAACTGAGAACAGCATCAGCCCCGAGCTGCAGCAGCAGATCTGTGACCTGCTCTCAGAAGGTGAAGAGGAGGAGGAGGCGGTAGCTGCAGCAGGAGATGGTGGCCGAGTCCAGGACAGGGATAGAGAAGGGGCGCTCGATGTTCGCCAGAGGGGTGGATCCTGGATCTGCCCCAACGGTAAGAGCCAGAATCTGGGAACAGCAAGGGACGGGAAAAGTGAAATGTAAGAAATCAGCCCTGCAATTCTGTGTGTTTACCACTCCACACGTGGCAAGCTAAGGGACAACTCGCCCCAAGCTAGACATTGTGTTCCATGCCCCCTGGCTCTGAATAATTTCAACAACCTTTTTTTTTTTAACCCTTCCTGCAGATCCTGGCTCCCAGATGGTACTGATGACTTCAGGACTGGGAGATAGTCTGTTGGCTGAGACTGAGATGTGAATCCTGCAACTCCACTCCCCACCCCCACCCCTAGCCTCTTTGTACCCTTGTGTGTGTCCTCCTGTGTGTACATATCTACACATGCCATTGTGAGCAGGGCAAAGCCCCAGGGTCTCAGGAGGGGTGGTACCCAGGGCTCTGGTAGCCCCCTGGCCGCAGGGTGGGCAGGTAGGTGGCTCTGGTAGCTGTGATTGACTAAAAGGCCTTGTGGTGGCACTTGTTCCCAGGGCAATACCCCTAGCTGCATTAGCAGCTCTGGCTGCAGCCCGCAGGCTCGGTAGATTTTATAAACTCCACAAACTGGTGTGTGGTTATGGTCACTGGGGGTGGGTGGGAGAGATTGAGAAGGACGCCGGAGAAATGATGACAGCAGCCAACAGTCAATCTGCATCCCAAGAGCTACTGAAGAGCCCAAATGTAGTCACCACTAGGGGGCAGTGCTGCTCAACGCCAGCCCTGGTGCTCATTTTAATCCTTTCAGGTTACATTTCTGTAGCCTAGAGTTACTAAGCTTTTACACACATTTAATCTTGACAACAATTAAAAAAAAAAAGACGACACTGTAGGTAGGTAGTAGTGTTAACCTCATAAAACTAAATAAGAAGCTAATTCCCCCACGATCACAGTAGTCGGTCATCTCGGTTAAAATTCACTTACTACCTCCGGGGACCCTGGTGGGCAAGTCAGTTTCAACTGTGGAATGAAGGGGCTCAACTAAAAGCCTTCTGAGGTCCTGTCAAGCTCTAAATCTAATCCCAATTGGCAGGACCCAGGTCTCATCAGCATTCTAGCATTTCCTTCTACATTGTGTTGACTGCCCTCTTCATCCACACCCAAAGACAATGGTAAAAGGGTTGACACCATAGATCATATGACTGCATAAAGTGAGGCCCATCATCAAAGGATGAATGGATGGCCTTGTCCCTGATAGTGGGGTGTCCTAAAGAGGCCACGATGCCACCCACTCTCTAACAATGTTTCAGATGGCTCAGCCTAGTGCTGGTTTGCAGCCTCTTCCTCTACTTAACCTTTACCAAAACAGCCCTGAAGCTTAGGCAGCTGAGAAACTAGGGTAGGCATGTGTCCAAGGTAGAAAAGTTGTCAAGCTCAGGAAGAATGGCAAGAATGGCTCAATGCTAGGTCAAGGTCCCTTGCCTGTCTATATTAGCCGGAGGTGCAAGGCTGGGGAAGCCTTAGGCAGGAGGTAAGTTTACATCCCATGAGGAGGGGGCTCCGAGGGTCACCAATAGTATCAGGGGATTTGAGGTGGGAAATCCCATCATCAAATCTTGAGTGCCTTCAGACACACCTTTGGTCTGGCTGAACCACCAAGCAGGAACAAATCTGGAGGGTCAAGTAGTACAGATGACACAATGCTACCGATAAAATAGTTTATTTCTGATTTTAAAATAGACTCATCAATGTGAAAACTTCCCAAAGCTGAGAGTAACAGTCTAGAGCCAAAGGAGGGGAGGGGCACCTCTAGTCTTCCCCTGGATTTAGGGCCAGACCAGGCAGATTTCTCTCCACCCCACTGTCCCCAAGGAGACAGAAAGCCCTAAGCCATCCTCCTTTCATCCTTACTCCCAAAGGGTCAACTCCATTGGAAGGGCCTGTAGCAATAGCCCCTGCCATGGAAAGGGTTCCAGGTAATAAGTAAATAGAAACTTGGGGTTCAAAGACAACCCCTTCCCCCCCAAAAATATACTCCCTTAAGGGAGTAGACTTGGGGGCAAATACTGACAGAACCTTCCCCACCCCCTCCCCCAACCCAACCCTACTCAAACACCCAGTGCAGACCAAAATGTGGGATGGTCAAGGTTTGGGAAAAGATATGGTGTCCTGTGCTCAGCACAGATCAGTAAGGGCCATATAGGGACAGCCATTTGGTGTCCCAGTTTTAGAAATGGCCAAGCTTAAGTTGGGTGAAGGGACTGATTCAATGCTGCATCCAAGGTCAAGGTCCCTCCTTTTCAATGGCATGAACTGGCTGGTCCAAGGAGCAGAGGGTTGGGGAACCTGAGTTTAGAGTGAGTAAGCAAGATGCCTCAGTATCCCCCATGCAGTAACAACCTGGTGGTGTGTGTGGTTACAGGGAAGGGGAGTAGGTGTTAGCAGGGAGAAGGGGTGATGAGGGCCTAGTTAAGCAAGTTGCCCTGTTCCTGGGCCTGGGTCAGACTGTCCTTTCGGTGTAAATGGTGCACACCCATCCGCTTGGGGCTTCTCTGGGGACGGTTAGAAGCCAATCGAATCCTCCCCTCCCCAGGAGGGGTACCTGACCCTTCCGCTCCCTCCTCAGGAAGCAGTTTCTGGCGCTCCTCCGTGGGGCTCAGGGGCAGGTTCAATTCATCATCATCCCTGGATGGGTGTGGGCTGGGAAAAGGCAAGAGTCGACACCCCTCACCAACTGGAGAGGAGGGCACGGGGCCAGTGTCCTCATTATCTGAGGTGCTGCCAGCAAGATTGCGCAAATCTGGAAGTGCATCACGCCCAAAGGCTGTACGTTGGGTCAGAGGGGCAGGAGGAGGTGCCCGATCCACAAATGCTCGCTGCCAGCTGGCCAATAGCAGATCCTCTTCAGAGCTGGCTGAGCTGGCCACAGCACTAGGTACAGAGGGCGGACTGGCAAGTGGTCGAGGTGAAGCCTGGGTGGAGGCAGGGCTACCAGGGCTGAGTCGAGCTCGATCAGACCCCTCCTCCACTAGGCTTAGAGAGATGGCCTGTCGGGTGGCATAGGTACAATTGGGCAGAGGGCTATTCCTGGGGATTCGCACTTTGTCCTCGGAGAATTCAATCACTTTTCGACCTGGGTACAAGGGGTGTGGGGGTGATGGAGTAGGGTAAGGGCTCAGTTTCTCACAGGGTGGCAATGGCAGCTCTTCCTCTGATGAGCCCTGAGTACTGCCTGGTGGGCAGCACTCCCCATTGGCTTGAGAGGTGGGACTCCTTGGAGCCGTGGGACTGGCAGGATTGCCCAGAGCCCCCTCACTCATGTCCACATGCACAAAGACATCCTCAGCAACAGGGCGTCCAGCACTGCCAGACTGTGCAGAGTTGAGCAGGAGTGACTCTGGCTTTTCCAGTACTCGAGCAATGACTGAGGTGGGCACCACAGCTCCTGGGGCCAGGCTAGGGGCAGGGCTAGGGCCAGGGGCATCCTGTGTGCTGTGTAAGTGCTTGCTAACCATGTCCTGAAGTTCATAGGGCAGCTGCATAGGAAAGATACATAGAAGTGAGTGGAATAACCAATGCTACTGGAACATGATCCCACTTCTAACCCTGGGTGACACCTCTAAATCAACCTCTGTCCCCAGATGGGGGTTCCTGAGTTCCTAGATCCAGAACAATCTTAAGGAAATCAGCAGTGACCCCTCCAGGATCTCCCCCTGCTTTAACTACACCCTCATACTTTTAGCCTGGGCGCAGTCCTAGGGTCTTCAGGAGTCAGCCCTACTTGGAGGAATACTGGCACACTCTTCTTACCTTGTGTCCCCAAGGCTTTGTCCCTGTCAAAGAGCTCTCTCCACATTCCCCCTCCTCTTTGCTTGGAGACCTGGAGTTCAATCCTCTCCCTGCTCCCCCCAATCTGCCTGTGCTCAGGAAATGGTAATAGATCCCTTACTTCCAATAAGGGCGGAGGACATCAACCAGAGAGAGAATCCACAGAGTACAGAGGGGATAGGCAGAAAAGGAAAGTGGGAAAGCAGAAGGAAGTACAAGTGAGAATCAGAGAAGAGGCTGGGGGAGGTAAAAGGAGTCACACTCACATCAGCAAACTTATGGTTTCGGAAGTGGGACTTGTTGCACTTAAGCAGTTGCACAGCCAGGTTACAGTCCTGCCGGTAGCGCTCCTAGAGGGAAAGCACTAAGACTGGTGCCCACCCTGTGCCCAGCACGGGGGCTACAAGGAGGATGGGATTCCCTTTCCAGAAGGCACTGACTTCATGGCCTCCACAGCCAGAGCTCATGCCGCCCACCCTACCAGCCAGGGAAAACGGCACATGTGCCCACAAGGAACCTACATTGAGCTCTTCTAGCTTGTTAATGGTAGTCTTAGCATCCAAGAGTTTGTTGGTCAGCTCGACAATTTCCCAGTCCAAGGTTTTCCGGTCCATCTCAGCCTTCTTAATCTAAAGTAAGAGATTAAGTAGCCTCAGCCTAGTATCGACTGACACCTCAAATCACTCCCCCCCCCCAACAGATATGGGATAGCCACAGGAGCTGGGACAGCTAAGGTAGACAAGACAGACAGACGGATGGATGTACAGAGGGAACCAGGGGCCTCTCTCCTGCTCTCTAAGCTGGCTAAACGGCAAGGGTAGGGATGGGAGGGGGTGTGGGCTCTCTACCACCTTCCACATAAAAGAGCTGGTAGAAGTGTCTCTGAACTACCATACCTCTGTGCAACTCAAATGACTTCTCATGGGCATTAGCTTGGGGAGTGGGGGGACTGAAGGTGAAGGGGCAAGATGAGAGCAGCTGACATCAGCTATTCAGAGGCAGGGACCTTCCAAACACAGGCTTGACTGTCCTGTGCCCCGGAATCGGGAGGGAGGGGATGGAGGGGCAAGCAGTGAAGGTGGCCCTAAGAGGTAGCCTCATACTTCTGTAGCACTGGCAAGACTGATGGCAACTCCAGGAGATGGAAATGAGAGGAACACATATTCAGGGTACCCCTCAATGCTCCAGCCCCTCTGCTGCAGAAGCCACTCAGTCATCTCTGTGGAATGCAGCAGGGAGGACACTGTCCAACACTGGCATCACTTAGTTCCCCAAGAGCCACCTAACAAGGCTCCCTGGCCCTCCAAAGCTCCTGAGAGAAGAGGGTACCCATGGCCACTGCTGGAGGAAGAGGACAGGGCCTGGAACAGGGATAAAGAGGAGGAACAGAATAGGGCACTAGCGATGGAGCAGAGGGTATGGGTAATTGGCCAGGGTCCCAGGGGGTCCCAGGGCAAGGCCAAGGTACAAGAGAGAAAAAACAAACTCAGACGCAACTGCAAAAATCCAGCTGTGGCTAAGAGAGGCCTGAGAGGAGAGTGCAGCAGCAGCAGTGGCGGCATGGGGGAAGGGAAGACGAGGAGAAAAGAGAAACAGCCGTGAGCATTAGGACAGTCCTGACTCAGACAACACATTGTGACCCCCCACCCTTCCCCCTTCTCCTCCCCCAGCTCCTGACCTCCTCCCACCACTGCTCCCAAGTCCCTGAGAGCAGAGAGTTCTCCCTGGGGGTCTTAGGGCACCCTGCCCTCTGGTGGACTCGGTGCCCTTGAGGTACCCTTTGTGGCCAGTTACCAATGTGTGCAACTTGTCTTCCAGCTCCTGGTTGTTCCTCTGCGATGCTGTGTAGCTATTCTGTAACCTACACACATGAAAAGAGAGGCAGGGCTAGCACTCGGCAAGCAGGGCCACAACCCTGTCTGTCCCATCCCATTCCATCCCATGCCATACCCAGTGCCACCTCAGCCCCACTCTCACCGTCGGAACTTGTCCTTGAATTTGTCCAGTTCTTCTCGGCTCTGACCCAGCTCTACCTCCAAATAGTCCTGCCCGATCTCCAGCTCCCGCTCCAGCGCCTCTGTCCGGCTGGTTGCTGAGGCCAGGCGCCGTCGCAGCTCCTCGTTCTCCTGCTGCAGGAGCCTAGATGGGGAACAGGTGAGCACCCAGGATCAGAAGAGGACAGGCACATAAAAGGAGGAAGAGACTGAGGCCTCAAGCCTAAACTGTCCTCTCTGCTGCTGAAGGGACCCTTAGCCAAACTGCTGCTTCTCCTTCTGCCAGGGATGAGGTGTTGCATGAGGAGAGTCCTAAGAACTCAGCTGAGAAGCAGGGAAGGGCAAAGCAGGAATGAGAAGAAAAAGAAGAAATGAAAAGGAGGGGTCAGATTCTACACCTTCTGTCTCTGGCTACCATCCAGACTAATGGGGCCTCCAGGTACAGTCTTCTCTATTATTCATTTAAAAATCCAGCCTAGGCACCCAAAAGAAGAGTGTCCTCAGCATAAGGACCAATAGGACTAGGTCACCTCCCTCTGCCCAGTAGTGTCCTTCCCACAGAGGCAGAGAGGAGGCAGAAATGACGAGATGAAGATTCTATCTCTCTCCTAAGAACCAAAAGCCAGGATAAAGAGGCTGATAGGGAATAATTCAATTAAAATTATCAAATGCCTCTGATGCTCAAAGTATTAGAGTCATAAAAATGAAAGAGTGGGGCAGATAAAATAATCATGATGAGGGGCTGGAAGGACATCACTTACTTCATCCTCTCCGAGTCTGTCAGGGACGCCTGTGCACAAAAGAAAAGAGGCCAAAGGCTCAGTTCTGAACCTGCTCCTGCTCACCCTATCCTCTATCTTAACTTTAACATGGCCAGCCAGGAAGACATGGGTCACCCACCCCTGCTCTGACCACCAGGAGATGGCCATGCTCACTTCCCCATCTTTGCTTCTCCTCTAACCCCAGAGGCCAGCAACACAGAGACCCTGCCAAACATGCTGACCTCGGAACTTCCTTCGTCCAGCCCTGCATAAAGACGTATCCCATCCCCCACCCCATACAAACAGTGATAAGAGTGCTCTAAGCCAGCTGGTGCCCTGACGAAGGGGAAGGAGCAATCATTGTTGGTGACTATGGAGCAAACATGGGATGCTGAGAAAGTGCCTTGAGCCTCCCTTGCATACACTCCTAACATAGGGCTCAGAGAAAAGAAGAAACTGAGATGCCTCATCTCCCAAGCCAGTGTGGCTGCACTAAAACTTGGGTCCTAAGCATGGGGGGAGTGAACAGGAGGAAAGAGGCCAGGTCATAATGAAGGGAATTTCCTTTACCCAAAGTGAAGGGAAGATAAGTCCTTGGGGAAGAGGAAGCCTCCGAGATTGTTCAGCACAGTAGCAGGAAGGGATACTGAACTCTGGGGCAAAAATGTTTGGGGAAACATGTATTGAGGGCTCAACTACAGCTCTAAACACCATGATCCTCTATAGAAACCCACTAACAAACACATTAGATCATCTTGAAAGTATTCTTCTTAGTAGAACCACTTTATTTTTAACTTGTGTTATGGCCAGAATTTAATATTCCTACAACTACTTACTCTTGTGGCTACTGTAGCTCTTTAGAATAAAGTTTACATTACCATCCCATTCAAAGTACACAATCATTTCTCAAAGGAGATTATACCTAGCATTTCTACAGGAGGATCATATCTGCCACTGAGGTTCAGGCTGGCTCAGGTCTTCCCCTGAAGTACTGAGGTCACTTCTAAGCCACAGCCCTCCAAGGTAGCTCTTGACATTGCCTTTGTTCAAGTCCAAAACAATATCTTTTCTCTCCTGGACAGTCCAGGAACCTAGTACTTTGTGCTAAGGCCCCTTTGCCTTCCCTGGGGACTGTCTGTGTAGGATCACCTTTCCTGAGCCAACTCAAACTCCCTGGAGGCTTCAGAATCCCCTTGGGTAGGCTCCACTCCTGGGCAAGCTGCTTGAATACCAGCAAATACTGTGGGGCAGAGCACACCCTGAAGCATCATCATCCACTCCAGGGCCTCTCCTACTACTTCCTTTTTAGACCAAGGGAAGTCAAGGCAGTGAAAGTGCTGGCTGACTGCCCAGGACTCTACACCTGCCAGTGTCCACTGAAGCTAGGTTACCTGGCATTCAACTATGCTGACCTCCTGCTGAGCCCATGGAGCAGACAGCTCAGGCCGCAGCTCCCGGTGCTGTGGTGGTGCCTTGCGATACGGCTTCTTAGAAGGGGCTGCACTGGTCATCCTGGGAGAGGTAAGATACCTTAACCTTCTGGAGGGAGCTGAGGTAGAGGGAGAAGAGGGGAACATAGAGAAATGCTCAGTTACTGCTTGAAGGAGTCAAATGATGATGTAGGCTCTTCATGAAAAAGGCAGTAGTGGGGCAGGGATAGGGGGACTCCAAAACAGCATCCCTTCCCCTAACCCCCCCCATACCTAGTTACCTAGAAGGTTCCTTAGGAAAGGTTTCTGGCAGAGAAGCTGATTGTCTGGCTCCAGAAATCAGATAAGTGGGGGAAAGATGAGATGTAGTCTGGTAGCCAGGGGGCCCAGTACTAGAGTCAAGAAAAGCTGAGTCCAAATCGTGATTCTGGCACTTAGCTGCTGTGTGCCCTTGGGCAAGCCACTTAACCTCTCTTGGCCTCAGTTTCTTCATCTGTAAAATGGGGATAACAACATCCCCTACCGAACAGTGTGATTGTGAGGGTCTAATTAAATACTATATGTAAAATTACAAACCCTAAAGCACTATGTAAATGCTAGCTATTAGTTATTATTATTCTTATTAGACCCAGACCCATCTCAGCAAATGCCAAATTGGTAGAAATGAGGATGCTGATGCTGATGAGAAGGAATGCTGCAGTGTCTTACAATATAGCTGTTACGGAAGAAGCGTCCACCCCCAAGAGCCCAAAACCATAACTGGGGTTTTGGGCCACTTACCCAGCTGGGGGAAGGTATATGGATCAGTGTTTGTGGATGCTTATTCTTTTTCTTTCTTATTGGAAATAATGAAGAATAAATAATAATAATGAAGAATATTTTCAATGAGAGGTACAACTCACCAATGGGGCTCAGGCTGAGGTCTCACCAAGGAGATGCACTCAGGCATTCTGACAGGGAGAACAGAGGAGTTTGAGACGTACTCTGAATGTGGGTTCCTCTATGGCCTCCTCCCACCCCAAGGACAGAAAACAAGCCCTGACTAATATATTACAGGGCTGGTGTCCCCCCCACCTCTTCCCCTGGGGCTCAGGGGGACCTATGAGCCCAAGAGAACGCCAGGACCCACAAAGGTTTACGGTCCAGCAAATCCTCCACCAACTTACCACAGCTCTCACGGTTCCAGTTTCCAACACTTCCTACCTAAAGTTTCCATCTTTTATCCCAACCTTTAACTTGGCCCAAGTCTCCCCACCAAAAGGCCTACTATTTCAGGCCTCTACAGAGACATACCGTCTGTCTGTCGGCAGCTCCCTCCGTTCTGCTGTCCTGCAGACAGCCCTTGGCTCTCCTCATCCTGGGGCCCCTCCACCTCCTTTGGCTGACAGCTCCTGAAATACAAGAAGAGGGAGAAAGGAGAAACCAAGTGTCTGTCAGCCACCTGTCTGTCAGGACTGCTGGCTTGCCTTATCCTCAGTCCCGAGGGCCAAGGATATCCACTAGGGAGAATTAGAGAAAAGACTGCCACCCAGGAGTGAATGGAAAAAAGTATGGATGAAAAGAAGCAGGTCTTACTGAATCATGTTTCTAATCCTTCTCTATGGAATTCTAGAGGAAATGTCCCAGACAAGGAATCTGAGAGGCAGAATGGGATCTCAACTTGTCACATGCCTCTGGACCAGCTGCTCCCTTTCCCTACCCTGCCCACTGCTTCCTCAGGGCTCTGAAACAACCAAGAAATCTCCAGTGGGTAAGCAGGAAAAGAAGAGAGAAATCTAAAGAGGACATCCCTAACAGCTATCCCACTTGTTTCTGTGGCCACAAACACTTCCTCAGTGCAAACTGAAATTTAACATACCTCAAAAAAAGCACAAAGACTGGTCCAAGACAGAACTGTACCCATTCCCCTTTCCCTCTCTTCTCCAACTCCCAAATCCTATTCTGAAGGCACAAGGGTACTGCCACTTGCAGTGAACAGACCTACAGCATGGGGGCAGTCAACACCTGCCTGAAGTTGGGGGAGGCGCTAACCTCAACTGGCCTCTTTGGTATAAAAAACAAGCTCCCATCCCAGTCATCAAGCTGGGGGCTGGTGGGAGCACAGCAGGAAAGAGCACGTGTTTCTGCTGTCAGGACATGCCCCGGCTGTGACTCGGCAGTGTGCTCCTATTGCATTCCTGCGGGGCCCAGGGCAAGAAGTGTGCTGGAGGGGTGAAGGGAGGATGTAAGGCGAGGTCTCTGTCTGGGCGGCCCAATCCACACCCTGGGGTAGGGTGAAGCCAAGGGGAACTGGGTCTGGGCCTCAGGGGCACGAGCCACAACCTCTGAGTTCCCTCTGATGGCAGGGCTAGAAGCATGTCCCCACAGGGCACAGGCAGCATGCTGACTGACTCGCTCTGCAGGAATGCTGGGCAGGCCCACAAGGACATAGTACATTCTTCCAGAGTGGAGTGGGAGAGCAAACAAGCCACAACCCTGCCACCCCCACGCCACCAGGCTCCTCTAGAGCAGTATCCCTCAAGAAGAGGCCTGGGGGAAGGGGTCTAGAGAGACCATTAGGCTGTCAGATTTAAAGGGGTGACTCCCCAGCAGGGCAGATGACCAGGAAGCAGCAAGGGGAGAAGCATAGGGCAATGGCCCCAACACTACTACTATCCACGACCAAATAGAACCTAGCCCAGAATGTGCTGGTGGCATAGGACAGCAGAAAAGAGAAGGAAGGGGCAGTCAAGCCACAGCAGTCACCTAAATCTGTGGGGAAGAGGGAAAACATGCCCTGCCAGTCTACATCTTCTCTGAAAGAGAAGCCAAATGCCTGCCCCTTTTCCTAGTCACTCCACCCCCTGCTTCCAAAGAATGACTTCCTCCCTGCAGGTCCTTTCATGTACCCCTCATCCTCCGGTCTATGAATTCCCTCCTCTCTACAATACATAGTTTCCTCCCCACCTCTCTTTCATGGCACCAGGCTACTGGTGTGAGCAGAGGCAGGGAGGATGAGCTCACTTTGTCTCTGACTCTGTCTCTTTGTCTGTCTGTCTGTCTGTCTGTCTGTCTGTCTCTCTCTCTCTCTCTCTCAGGTGTCTGGTAACTCTACCTGTAAGTAGATCTACCCCATTCCAAGCCCCATAGTCCTTGGCTCTGGTTACATCCACATCCTGTGGCTCAGCTTGTCTCAGCTGCTAAAAATGCAAAGGGCCTTGAACAAACATTTTGCCCTTCCCACCCTAAGCTAAAACCAGCTCAAGTTATCAGAGAGAATGAACCATGATGGTCAGTTAAAAATTCATACTGAGAAATCAGCATGGAAGCCACTTGCTCTCTTCAAAACACTTCTAAATGGCAGAAAGGGGGCTTGGTATATAGTACCATGTGGGGAGGGGTAACCTATTGCTACAGAAGAAAAGTAGGGAAGACAATTAGCAGGCAGATCATCAAAAGGGAATCTGTCTGGACAGAGAATATAATTTATAGTTAAGGTTGAAACTGTTGATTCCCAGGAGCTGGAGCCACCCCATCCCCATCTTCATCCTCATCCCTGATCTATTCATGTACATTGTGGCCCTGCTGGGTCATCTGGCTCCATATCCCAACTCTCGAACTTACAAGGAGTCATAAATCATGTTCTGCTAGGGGGAAAGGGACAGGGCAGTAACTCTCTATACACCCATGGAGCCTGCTATTCTGAAAAGGGAAGAGAGAAGCTCTGTGGAAAATAACAATTGAGAACAGTAAAGAGCAAAAAAGATCTGATAATTCAGCTGCAAAATGGAAGACAGTAAAGAACGGGGGCTGAAGCAGAGCAGTGAAGGAACATCAAGAAAGAAGATGGAGAACATTATTACTCCAAGACCTCCCCAATCTCTATACCAGTTTGTCTTTTCTAGACTCTCTGGAACAAGAAAAAGAATTCCAAGTACTAGATTCTGGCTTGAAAAGGCTCAGCCTAGGACAGATTTCATGAGGTTGGAAGAAATCTGAGGAAAAGCGGCTAGGGCTGGGGGGAGATGGTGGATTCCACAAAAGCCTAGGAAGGGTTTTAAGTGGCTGAGCCACTGCTACTTCCCAGGAGGCTGGATGGTTCCAGGAAGTCCCATGAAATATGGATTTACTTTGTGATGGGGGGAGAAGGGTTGTCTTAAGTATACTAGAAAAGCTCTTGAATCACCTCAACCTATAGTATTGGGGGGAAGAAAAGAGTTAGGTTTTATGACAGGCTGAACTACCAAAATAGCTGACAAAGAAAGGTGGGATAAACCCTGAGAATTCTTGTTGCCTCAGTCAGCCCAGAGGTGTCTTGGGACTCCAACTACAAGAAAACCAACAGACACACAGCTGGGTCTATCTACCACATGAAGTCTATCACAGTGGTGCTTCCAATTCCTAGGAAAGAGTATACAAAGCTCCTCCCTCTCCTTTCCACCCCTTTACTCTACTCCTGCATAACATTCATTCTTTACCTCTTGTCTATAGGCTGGGATAGTAAAGGGAGGAGGAGAGAGATGAGACTGTACCTGATTGTCATGTTGCAATCTGCCAGCTGGGACAGGCCTTCTGTTCCCGCCTGCCCTGTATTAAATACCTTCTCCCTGATTACACCCCCATGGGGCACGATTATCAGCCTCCAAAGAACAAAGTCTACTTTCATCAGAAATAGGACCAGACATGCACTGCTAACCTATAGAACAGCTGGGTGAGGAGGTGAGCAGACAAGAGAAATCTGTTACAGTCTCCATGCCACCACTGCCCCCCATGCTAGGAAATGGGACACACCTGTTTCCCTGAGCCCACTGAGGAAGAGGGAGGGGGCAATGCAATCACCTCTGGCTCTTCCCTGGCATTCCCTTACTCCTAACATAGAGGGGAAGCAACTGAGCAACAGAGTTATTTCCAAGACTCAACTATACCCTGCTGCCTTAAGGCAGGCTCTTTATGGACTTTCCCAATGTCAAGGATGCCAGCAAAAAGAAAGAAAAAGCAACCTCTTTTGAAGGAACAGGGCAAATATGTGGGTGTGATCCACATTTGAGCTGAGGTTGCAACAATTTCCCTTGTCAGGGACTGGACAAAATCCATACTGTAGCTAGAGAATATAACAGTCTCAGCCCCGATACCTGGTCTTCCCAGCCAGACTCTAACAACTACACCAAGTTTTAGAAATCCATCTGGCCCTGATTCAGCTTCCTTAGCTCTGAAAAAAAGCTGAATCTCTATTAGAGACAGCATGATATGGAAGAAAAATGGAAATCTTCTGTTTTCTAGGTTTTATTTCCTGTTCTGCCACAAAAATCTTTGTAACTTTGGGAAACGCATAATTTAAGAGTAAACTTCACTCAAATTCTCATTCAGAAAAAAAATTTGAGGCGAAGGCACACAGAGACCGAGCACTATCAAAGAAAATAGAAGGGGAATCTAGTGTCTTAAAGAGTCAGGGTAGGGACTCAAAAATTTCAGTAACCTGAAAGCCAGACAAGAAAACAGTCCCCTAGGGGGAAGAAGACTGTATCCCATGCAGGTCTGACTATTTCTAGATGCCCCCTAAAAAATCAGGGGAAATTCCAAATTTCTAAGGAAAGCCAAATTCCAGGAAAGCCAAAGCTGCTGGTCCCTATCACCTCACCAATCCCTTCCTATTTCCTCATTCAACATTAAGGGGCATATCTATCAAAGAAGCAAAACAGAGTTCACCACAAAAGGGGCTCCTTCCCCAATCAGATATCTTTCAGGTCTATCCCCAAGTAACCCTACCAATCTGCAAATCTTTGGCCTGAGGCACACAAGAGTCATAATCATTCCCCATATAGCTGGCTATCTATCCCTACCACATTGGATCTAAGGTTCAGTCTTCCAGTGCTTTTCCTGCTACCCTTCCCCCCTCTACATCTCCTACCTAGGTCAAGTGTGCAGCTGTTCCTGAGATACATGAGCAAAGCCTCCAGCAATCCTGGGCGCGTGGCAGGCAGGCAGCCAACAGTGTGGGGGTGGGGTCTGGGAGGAGCATTAGCTTAGTTTTGTGAGTACTAGCCAGATGTCAATCAGCTCCCAGGCCAACCCTTTGATCAGTGAAGAAGCTGGATTGTCCCAACTAACACTGACTTTACTATCCAATCTAGCCTGTTGCTCAGGCTACTGGTCTGGTCTTCTGCCTGGCTTTACTAGAGTTACAGGTCTTCAGAAGTCCCAAGAAGATGGGAAATGTCTGGATTGGGGGTAGCCCTTAGCTGCTTAGAACCAGTGCTGGTTACTTGTAAGTACCCACCTGAGCAAACACCACAAGCACTGCCTATCTTATCTTCTGTTCTAAATAAACATCTAAAAGAACAAAGGTAGCCCCTATTTTATCCAAGACCAAATTATAACACACCTGGCAATGTATGCTTCCCTTGTTTACCATTCAGCCCCCTATGCCAACCTTAGCACTCACCCTGAATACAGTGAATGCTGAGTTCACTAGACCAAAAGTGCCCTGCACAAAAGAAATGTTTTTGACCGGGGTCTCAGCTTCATGTCCCTCTGGCTCTCTTGAAAAGAACCAGAATGGTCACCCACACACCTCCCTGCCTTCTTCATCACAACCCCAGTATTACAAAGAAAAGTATACACACAATTCTCCCATTGACTGAGACTCTACTTTCTGCTTCCTGTCCTCTAAATAAAAATTAATTTCTCTTTCTAGAAGAGCTTACCAAAGCCCACCAGGTCCCACACTCCGTTTTCCAACACTTATTATCAGGACCTTCTGTTGGAATGAGGTGGGAGGAAGCTGTAGGAAAGAAGGCAACCAGGAGGACAAGAAAGTCGTTTTTAACTGTTTCATCAAAAGACGAGGGGACATTGAGCATTTATCTGGAAACCCTCTTCTTTCCTACCTTGACTAAGTTGGCAAAAGGAAAGTTTTCAGGGAATTGCCCATCCAGTCTGAGTTTACACTCACCCATCTACAAGCCAGGCTGGGAATGGTAGAAGTTGAAGACCAGGTCCTCTCTCCTCTTTCTGACTAAGTCTTCCTTTGTAGTTTCTATAGCTCAGCTTGGGTAAAGTCCACCCCAACCACCAGACATGAAGAAAGGTCAAACTTCAACTCACCACCCACCTCAAAGAATAGTGAGAGCAACAGGGCAAAGTCATGATTTAAAATAGGCACCTGAATCTGAGTACATGTTTCACAAGATACTTGGAAAACATCTGGTCCCATTTCTTCATTTTACAAGAGAGGACCAGAGAACCTAAGTGATTGAGCACAAATCATAAAGCTGTGGCAAGTAACAGAGCCAAGATTCAAACTCAGGTCTTCTTACCCAAAATTCAGTCCTCTTTTCACTGTACTAACACTGTCTTTCAGTTTTAGGGGCTAATTCCTCTTTCCTGGAATTCCCCAAAGCCTAAGTTAAATTCCTCCCCAGTCTCTCCTCCCAAACACTTCTCTTGATGAAAAAGCCTGGAACTGCTCCTCTCCAGAGGGGAAAAATAATGGAAGTACTAACCCAACATTCTTTTCAATGAAGATCAAGGAAAACAGGAGTCTTAGGATAGCAGTAAAACATCTGGACGAGGGGAAAATCCTCTTTCCGTTTCCCATTCTAATCCCGTCTATCTCCTATGTACAGAAATCAGAAGTCACCACAGCCTATAAGGAATCTTTAGGCCCTGAAGTTACAGAGCAGCCTGGGATACCAACTAATGCCCCTTGAGGGGAAAACCTGTGCTTCAGCACAATGGAACTGTGGGGAAGCTGAGAGAGGGGATCAGTGCCAAGCTAGAGAGGATACAGCCCTCCAAATGACACACCTCCACTCCAGAGCCTTGAAAAAGGCTCCCTCTTGAAGCTTACGAGAGATTACAGCAGATTCTAGGAGATTAAGGGAGAAATAAATGCATGAGTCCATCAAACTATAGGAAGCAACCAGGATCTAGTAAAGATTCAGAGGAGATTGGCTAACAAAGTATGAGAAGCACATTGTGTGGCTAGGTTCAGACTCACGGGGTTAGTGTCTTCTCCCAAACCAGCCAGTTCTTGTTGTTAGCAGCAGACTCATGGCAGACACCCTCCAGGCTCTCCATATAAACAGACAGCTTGGTTTACGAGCAGCCCAACTCTGGAGCTGCAAAAAGAGAGAAGGGATGCCAAACTCCAGGATACCACAACTATCTCCTCCCCCTGCCTATGGGGGTATGTGCCACAGATGCTCCCAAGAGAAAAGGTTCAGACAGACCACCCCCTTCAGCAGGTTTGAAGAACTAGAGAAAACAACTCCCAGGGAAAGCATGACAATTACCTGGGCCTTACCCTCCATCAACCAACTATGCCTGGGCACAAAGCTTTTTCTTTAACCAGAAAAGAAAAGCAAAACATAAAAAACTCAATAATCCTTGGGCACACATAGTAAGATTAGATAAGGTGAGGGAAGAGGGTATTACTGACAGAGAGACGGACTGCCCTTCCCATTCCCTGTTCCACAAATACTGCTGCCAGTCTATGCCGTAAAGTTCTGGCAATACCAACCCAAAATGTCAAAAGACAGGATTTGGGAGCAAAACTACTCATGGCCAGGCACTGCTATCTATCTACTTAGCCTATGCCAGCTGAGTCCATCTTATGTCTTCCCACAAGGACAACAAGCAGAAAGAGAATGAAGGAATCAGCCTCAGAACTGAGAAGATGACTATAGGAATTGAATTAGAAAATGAAATACAATGGGATAGTGTCTGACCACACTCTACATGCCAGGAGGGGACGGGTTAGTGTCCTGCCAGCCTCATGGGCTCTGAAAGGACCTCTAGGACATAGAAGCCTTATACTCAGCAGAGAGCCTGTGTCCAATGGAGTCCTTTCCATTTCTCCCAATAACAATGATCCAGTAAAAAGGATGCCACATCCCCCAGCACAGGTTATTCCACTCACCCAGGATCATCTACACATATGAAAGCATTCTGGCTCTACCTTTTCAAGTGGGTGGCAGTAAATCCAAGCAGCAGGCCATGTGAAGCAATAGAAGGAACAAAACTCCCCTTCTCCCTCTCTATACTCCCTTCCTGCCCTGAAAAGTCCTAGAATGGAAGAGGATTTATCAGGTGCTAATTCTGGGAACCTGGGCAGAACACACCTAAAAGGAAGTACACTAACTACTGATGGCCAATAAAATTAAAAATCCTAAGCAGATTGACACCTGCCTGGGTTTAACATGACCAGGCAGTGTTCAGGCAGGAAGAAGGGGTGGGGGTGGGGGGGAATCCCCTCTGTCCAACTATAGTAGCCTCATGCTGTAGCACTGGTGACTGCAGCTGCCACTTCAGCCTAGAGCCGGTCTTGGCAATCTCTGTAGCCCAAGGAAAGGGGGACGATACCTTTTTCAGGGCTCATGCTCTTCTAGGTCTAATGTTTTAACTCTTCTACCCAAGAGTCACAACCGCTACCACCAGGGAGTAAATGGGAGACTCCCACAAATCCTTTTCTATTTGCTGAACTCTCCACCTCTCAGAACACAGACTTTTCTGTTCTTTGGTGGTTTGTGGATAATAGCCCAGAACCAGAGAGAGGATTGACAAGTAGGGCACAGAAAAGGTTTCTGGAATCCATCCTCGCTCTCAGGAGGTGGATGTCACACATCACTGCTGGTCCACTGGAAACATCACTGATCAAATTTCTTAAATTTAGATGGAATGGAGAGTAACAGGTTGTCTAGAAATCCTCATTCACTGGAAAACTCTTCCAAACTCCAGTCTGGGGAATGGGGAGAACTATCTCTCCTTCAGCAACAACAGAAGGAAAAGCAAAGCTAGTTAATATAAGGATCTTGTTTGACAGTTTAGGCTCCAAACTATCTTCCCAACTTTATTTTCTGCAAAGAGCATAATAAATAAAAACCTAATAAATTGACCCAAGATAGAAGACTATTCCCCTTCCCTAAAAAAAATCCATGTGTACCCAGGAATTGGTGTTATTCTGACTGAACCAAGAAGGAAGAAAGTGGAGAAGTCACAGGTCAGGTACAATCTACTCTTACCAGAAGGTCCAAAAACTAGGTCTCCAATTTAGGAACAATTTTAATCTAATTAAATTCAAGAAACATTAAGCATCTATACAACAAGCAAACTTCACAATAGGGATACAAAGATGAAAAACAACACAGTTCTGACCTGAACAAACATAAAGACAAAGAAGAAAGTGACTGTTACACATTGCACTTGCATTCAGTCTTTTTCAATGTATCAATCAGTTGTGATGCCTTTTTTTCCTCTCAAAAAATACTATTTATCATATAGGATGGGTCTCTGAGAGGTGCAGAGGGAGGGATACATAGAATACTATGGTGATATAAGAAAAGAGAATATCAATAAAAGCTTATTTTTTAAAAAGTGATAGGGTAAAAAAGATATCAAGACAAAGTACTTAAGGAAAACTTTGAGAAGGGAGAAAGCACTTACTTGTAGGGGATTAGGGAGGATTTCATGAAAAGGGTAGCACCTGAGTTGGGTCTAGGAAAAGCAAGAATTTTATCAAGTAGAGATTACAAAGGAGTACATTATAGTCATAGAGGATAATGACACGAATGCACAAAGGACAGAAAATGTAGGATAAGACTGAGAAAAAAGGAACTTGGTTGGAATTGAGTATGTGGAATGTAAAATAAGGTTGGAAAGATAGGGTGGTCCCATACTGTGTATGGCTTTTAATGCCAACCTAAGAAATTTGCAATGGGGAAGTCACTAAAAGGAAATGACTTTGTCATATTTGTGCATTATGACAATTATTTTGGTAGCCATACAAAGGACAGATTGGACAAAGCAAAGACTTAAGGCATGGGAACCAATGAATAAACTATTACAATAGTCTAGCCAAAAGGAACCATGGTACTTGGGAAGTTTTTTTTTTTTTAGAATTAAAAGATCCAGGCTCAAACCCCAACTCTGACTCTCATACCTGTCAGACCTTAAACAAGTCACTTCACCTCTCTATGTCTCATTTCCCTCATTTGTAAAACAAGGCAAGGGGGACTAAATGGCTTCTCAAACTCCCCTATTCCAACTCCAAATCAAGGATTCAAATGATGAAAGCCTGAGCCAGGACACTGCCAAGAGAGTGCCAAGATGGGCAATAGCATGGAGGCAGAATCACCAGGACCTGACAGCTTCCTGTATGAAGAGAAGGGAGAGGAAGGGTCAAATGGGACTTAGGTTCAGTGGGAGGTGGGTCGCACCATCCACAGAAATGAGTAATTGAGGAGAGTCAATTTTAAACAAAGAGGCATCTAAAGAAGGATGAATTCAGTTTGGGATATGTTAAGTTTGAGCTTCTAGCAGGACATCAGGTAGAGCTGTCCAAAAGACAATGAGAGACTTGGGGCTGGAATCTGGGAAAGACACTGGGCTAGGACATAAAGATCTGGGAGTCACTGGCAAAGACATGACAACTGAACCCATTGAAGTAGATAGGATTGCCAAAGAGGAGAGCTGAAGAAAGAGCCCTCGAGGATATACATATATAAGTGAAAGAAACTGAGAGTTGGACAAGTACAGGCCCTTAAAAGATGGAGGTGCCTTTTTATCCTGGTTCAGTTTGGTCACTTCACCCCAAAAATCTGCTTTATAAATAATTCAACTTTTCATTACTACCCAAGTACTATGCCCTTATAGGAGATGATAGCAAGGAAGAAACCACCAGTGGTTTAAGCTGTACCTCCTCATTCCCTTACTTGCCTTGTAAAGCAAATACTACTGGAGAATAAAGTCAAAACCAATTGCTAGGGAAGCCATTAACCACATAATTAAGCCCTGGATAAAAAATGTTAATGTTGCTATTATTAATGCTATTCCCTTGAATTTATAGTTTATAGCACCATTCCTCTAAAGGATCAGAATGCTGTCCTTCATTCTTCCAAAGGGACAGGGAAGAGGAGCCTAGTTCTGGTGACGTAAAAAGACAGCATGGCAAAGAATTGGAAAACAAGGGGATGCCCATCAATTGGGGAATGGCTGAACAAGTTGTGGTATGTGAATGTAATGGACTACTACTGTGCTATAAGAAATGTGGAGCAGATGGACTTCATAATAACCTGGAGAGACCTCTATAAACTGATGCTGAACGAGGAGAGCAGAACTAGGAGAACTTTATACACAATTACAGATACAACGTATGTGTGACGACTACCTCTGATAGACTGGGCTCCTCTTAGCAATGTAAGGTTATAAGACAACTTCAAAAGACTCATGATTGAGATACCCACATCCAGAGAAAGAGATGCGGAGTCTAAATGCAGATTGAAACAAACTACTTGCTCTGTTTCTTTTTCTTGTTTTGTTTTCTTTCCTCTTTCCCACTGATCATTCCATCAGTTATAATCCTTCTTTACAACCTGATGATTAATGTGAAGATATTTATAGATCCTATATTGGAGTGCACACTGCCATAATTGGGGCGGGGGGAGGGAGGGGGAGAAAATCTGAAACTCAAGGGTCTGTGGAACTGAATCTTGTAAACTAAAAGTAAATAAACCAATTTAATTTAAAAAATAAAAACAAAAAGACAGCAAAGCCAGAAATCATGTCCTTTCCTTCTCAGTTTTCTATTCGCCACACAATGCCACCTAATTCTACCCTTAACCATTCTGTTTTATATTCACAATAAAGAGGTGTAGTATTTCTGGGAACAAACTGCCTTAACATAGATATACTAGAGCCAAATCACAGGCTGGGAAGAGGTGCCTCAGGGACCACCAAACAGCTACACTGAGGAAACCCATCCATTTATGTCATTGTAGAGCAACTTAAATCCCTTCTCTGGCATATTAAGCTTCTCAAAAACCTGTAAGAGTTGCTAAGCATTGTAGTTTATTTAACTATCTCTTGGCACACTCTTTCAGTGTTTCCCAACCTTTTTCAGCCCAGAGCATATCTGTGACCATACCAGATACAGAGGGAGGAAAAGGGTAGGTGTATCCCTAAAATCCACTACCCAATCATCCATGAGTATAGTTATCTGTCCAATAACACCTCTAAGTGCATGACGCACATACAAACCACCAATACTGCACCCCTATGCTCCCACCTCCTCTTTCTACCACAGTTAACAACACATCAAGGAAATTGAAGGACTGAAGAAGACACACACCAACTACATTATTCAATTACACTAACTAGGGCGCTACGCTCTACAGGCTAATAAGTAAACAAAAGGTACTGGCTGATGGACACTGTAAAGGAAAAGCAGATCTGAGGTAAAGATAAGGAACCAGGCCAGGATCCTTGTGAGTTGTGCCAGGCAAGCCAATTTACACCTAGACTTTAGTTAAGTTATGATAAAAAAAAAAATCCATGCTGTTAATCCATTTATTTCTGTGATTTTAAATTCTGGGGTATTTTCCCTCTAGTTTCATAGAAAAAGCATTTCTTCTTTTGTTAATCTGAGTATTTTGTATTTTTTGTAAGTTTTTGTCTAATTTCCTCTACATTATCATATAGCATATACTAGCATATAACTGGATAGTTTCTGATAATTTCCTTACTTCTTCAATTGCTGGGTTTTTTAAAATTTTTTATGTAATTTGATTTTCTTCTTTCTTTTTTAATCAGGTTAGCTAATTTTTTTCTACTTCATTAGTTTTTTTTAAAGACAGTTTCTAATTTTACTTTTCAGTTTAATTATCTTTTTCCTTTCAATTTTATTAATCTTTGATTTTTATCATTTCTACTTTGATTTGATTCTACTTTACTTGTTATTGTTCATTTTTTGCTGTTATCTCAATTCACTGATTTCTCTGTTGACAGAAGTGTTTAGATATAAAATTTCCCCTCAGAACTGCTTTAGTTGTATCCCATAAATTTTGGTACGTTGTCTCATCATTATTTTCTTTAATGAAATTTTCTATTGTTTCTATAAAATTGTTCTCTGACCTATCAGTTTAGAATTATGTTAATCTCCAATTACTTTTTAATACTTTCTTTAAGGGTTCTTTACTAAATGTAATTTTTATTACATTATAATCAATAAATGATATGTTTGATATATTTGCTTTTTAATTTTTTATGAGATCTTTATACAACAACACATGGTTAATTTTTGTAAAGGTGCCATTAACAGCTGAAAAATACGTAAATTCGTTTCTATTCCCATTCAGTACTCACCAGAGACCTATAACCTCTATTTTCCTGAATTTCTATTCGTCTTGAACTCATTTATTTTTCCTTTAGCTAAATTTTGTGAAGGCTTGAAAAGGGTACATTAAGGTCCCCCACTACTGTAGATTTACTATTTTTCCCCTCATTCAATTAACTCTTTTTTAAGTGTTTAGATCCTATATTATTTGGTGCATTTTTATTAAGGATTACTGTTGTTTTGCTATTTACTGGCATAATGTAAGTTCACTGCTTATCTCTTTTTATCTTTTCTATATTTGCAGTAATCTTATCTAAGATCATGACTGCTACTCCTGCAATTCTGTTTTCTAATCCATTCTGCGGTCCTCTTCCATTTTATGAATTTATCCATTTACATTTTCCTCTGTCCCTCTCTGTCCCTAGAATTGAGAAATACTTGGATCTTTGACTACCAACCCTAGGAAAAAAAGAACTGAAACAGAGAGGTGAAAACTCAGAGAAATAGTCTCTTCCCACCAAGATTTACCCTTATAAATTATCACCTCTCCTTCTCTTTTCCCAACCCCCTGAAAGACTAAGTCTCACATTTTTTCAAGTAGTTTACTAGGGACAAAGTCTAAACTCTGCCTGATTCAAAAATTCTATTGGCAGCTAGTCAGAAACTTAAAGACAATGTCTAACTTCCATAAAATGAAACTATTTCTTTAACATATGGTTTTTTTCAAAATGGGGTCTCTACTATAATTCACCACAGGACAAAAGATAGTGGGAGAGGTAGGCTAAAAGAACTGGACATGTAGCGAGTTTACTTATGTCTAAAAAAATGGGAACTCTGTCAACAACCATAATGAAATTAAATCACGTGCTAAAACATGCCCTGAGCCCAAAGTTTGAGGACCTCTACTGAAATGTAAAGTTATAGTCCACAGAAACAACACGCTTCAGCATGCAATGCTCTTGCGGCACAAACTGAGATAAAGTACAGCATGCTGGGATGTGTAACTGCTATATATTTGTGGGGGAGGGAAAGTAGAGAAGTCTAACTCCATATAATTTGGAATTCATTGCACAACCACAACTCCTCCGATTCTCCTGTATAAAGGATTAATCACATCACATCACATCACATCACATCAAGGAGAAAGCATTAGAATACTAGAAAAGGAGGCGTGCACTGGGTCCCAAATCTGGAGTTCTGTGGACAATCAGAATGCATGTCTAACCCTGCTCACAGCACAGTCATTTATGGAAGCAAAAAAATGAGCCCAGAGGGTATGTTAAAGATGGAACATGACTCAGAAGGAGGGAAAGAGTGAGTCTAAAATACAGGGCTAAGGAAAGCCAATCAACCAAATACCCAACCACGCCTCCGGACCTGTAGCTTCAAACATATCTCTTTAGTATCAGGAGAGAGGAGACGGGAAAGGGGGAGGGAGCAAGGGAGGGACAGAAGAAAGGAGGAGGGAAGGAAGAAAGGAGGCGGGAAAGAAGGAGGAGGAGGGAAGGGGGAGGGGAGAGGAGGGA
Organism: Pseudochirops cupreus; assembly: GCA_028627135.1. Taxonomy (NCBI): domain Eukaryota; kingdom Metazoa; phylum Chordata; class Mammalia; order Diprotodontia; family Pseudocheiridae; genus Pseudochirops; species Pseudochirops cupreus. Next base: position 206,574,180 of record CM053584.1, on the reverse strand, counting down.
TGGAGGAATGAGGGAGAGAATAGGGGAACAGGAAGGAAACTGACAAAGATCCACAACAGAATATAAGAACAAACAACATAACACTGGACATTTGCCTAAATCTGCTTGAGGTTCCGGTACCCTAGATTTCTATTTCCTAACCACCAATACAATCCAAGAATTTGAATTTATTTAACATGCTTCATAGGATCTCACTTGTTTTTCAATTATTTTTATATCGAGGTAAGGTCTGGGGGAATGAGGGGAAGTGTGAAATTCCTTATGTCTTTAACCATACAATTTGTTGCTTGGTTGTTTTTTGGTTTGTTTTTCTTTAAACAACAAAACACTAAAATGAGTCAATTTAAGGGTTACTGACACCAGAAACTTCTAGACCAGCGGTTCTCAACCTGTGGGTTATGTTCAATTTGTAACAATGAAAATACACCTTGCATATCAGTTATTTACATTGCAATTCATAACAGTAGCAAAATTACAGTTATGAAGTAGCAACGAAAATAATTTCACCACAACATGAGGGTTGTGGCATTAGGAAGGTTGAGAACCACTGTTCTAGACAGAAATGTATATGGAGATAAAATCTCTTTCTCAATAGTTCCTGAACACAGGACAGCAAAGGGCTCAAAAAGACATTACCTTAGAACAACTACTGCCCTAAATGGTGAAAAGAGCTGAATGGGAAGAGAATCCTATTTCATTAGCATTGTGGCTTCTCCAAAGGAATCAAGCTTGTGTGGTTCTTTATACACAGTAGATACTGAGAAGACGGTCAGATGATCATTCCAGCCAGAGATGATCCTTACATATCTATCTTAGAAAGTCTCAAATGAAGGCTCAGTTCCATAGCCTCATGTCTTCAGTTAAAAAGTTACTGGAAAGACCCCTTCAACAAGTCTTTACTAGATAGCTGATACATATTCCCCAAAGTCCAGACTTAAATTTTGCCTTCAGTCAGCCCCAATGTTAGGCCACCCAGATCCCCCCAAATAAAAATCTCAGCTGAAAAATGAATTAACTGGGGCAGTTAGGTGGCACAGTGAATACAGCACCAGCCCTGGAGTCATGAGGACCTGAGTTCAAATATGACCTCAGACACTTAACACTTGCTAGCACAACCTTGAGCAAGTCTCTTAACCCCAATTGCCCTGCCCTCCCCCCTCCAAAAAAAAAATCAAGAGAAACATTCCCAGTTCTTTAGCTTTTTCCAGACCCTTGGAAACCAAAATGTTGCCACCTCAGCCATGTGAATCTGGTCTTGTCTTAACTGACTGCCTGTTAAAACCACAGCCTGATAGGTACAGTCCTGTCACAAATCCCCAAAGATTAAGACCAAATACTAAATTCTACTGGAAATTAAGCAACGTGGTTAACATCTTTACCTTTCTTTTCCCCGTAAGTCTGCAGCCCCTCAACTCAGGTTTGATTTAGTCAATGTAACTAGGAAAAAGCGGCTTTGTGGTGGGAAGGAAAATGAATAGGATGACAACAAAATTACCACTACAGGGGGGTAAGAGAAGCCTAGGGGTAAGGTCTGGACAAGGAGAGACCCCTTTTACAGACCACAGCATATTCTCCTGTGCCAAACAGGAAAAGTCAAACCACCATACTCTCAAGCTCTAAACCAGACCTAGCAATGACTAATTCTCAACTATCAGTGGCTAAAGAGGTGACTAGGGAGTCAGGAAGAGATTATACGACTGAATGAACAGTTTCTAAAGCCTAATTTTATTTTATTTTAGGGAGGGGGGTAGGCGAGGAACTTAACTTTTGGGGTTAAGTGACTTGCCCAAGGTCACACAGCTAGTAAGTGCATCAAGTGTCTGAGGCCAAATTTGAACTCAGATCCTCCTGACTCCAGGGCCAATGCTATATTCACTGAGCCATCTAGCTGCCCCTAAAGCCTAATTTTAAAAGAACTCAATTTCTCCTTTCACACTTTCAAATCGGAATTTCCCCTTTATCTATTCCAAACCCCGCTCCCTACTAGAGTAACTAATAAATCCTAACCTATATAAAAAGAACAAAAAGGATAAGAGACTAAATAATCATGAAACCCAGATTACAAGCACCTGGATAGTGGAGAGCTAGCTATATGAAATAAAAATGGGGAGCGGACAATCATGAGTCTTACTTCACCCCACCTCAACCTCCTATTACCTTATATAATTCCCCAGGTCTGATTGCCCCCAACCTTCACTTTAACCCAGGCTATCAACTCTATAGGCTAAGAGGATTCAGGAGAGACAGTGTATATGTATAGTGGATGTACATGTGAGAAATGCTTCTAGTGCGACTACCCAAAGAAACATAAAGGGGCGTTTTCTATGGAGGCAGTATGGTGAAAGGAAAGGGCAATGGACAGATATTAGTAATGTGACACCTGGTTTGAAATTCCTCCTCCAACAATTACTGGGTTGCCACAGGCAAGGCCCTTAACCTCGGAGACTCCATTTCCTCAACTGTAAAATGGAAATAATACCATTTGGCTCCTGGTGACGACTGAATGGGATGAAATTATGTAAAGACTTTGTAAACCTTCAATGTATCACAGAAATGTTGAGTTATTGTTACTTCTCAATCTAACTACAGTTCATATATAAGATGCCTCCTTTGTCCAAGTCCCATAAACCAAGCAAGCAACTCCCGACCTTAACCATAGCATATTCACCTAACTACTAACAAAAAGATGATACTCTTCCAAAAGTTTCCAAGTGTCTCTTCCTGCTCCCTTAGGTAAAGGGCCAGCCCTCAACGGCATACTATGCTCAATTCGAGGAACCACCTTACCCGCTCTGGGGTTGAGTATGGGGCAATGCACCACCCCCTCTTCTTCCTAGGTGGCCACTGCTCACTCTGTCCAGTCCCCCAAGCCCTTGGGACTTCCAGCTGAGAGAGGGGCAGATGCTGCTGCCACAGACAGGAGTTCCAAGAAGGATCCTCTAAGCCTAGAAGAAGGTTTCACGTGCATGATTTTAGTCCCCTTCTCTGCAGGCTCGAGGCAACACTCTCTAGGTCCCAACCTTCCTCTCCGGGTTCCCCGCCCCCCTCCCTCTCCTGATCCTTCCAAGTAAAAAGGATCTAACAATCCCCAGCTTCCTACCGCCCGGGAAGAGGGAGGGGGAAGTCCAGCCTCAGGTACAATATAATGCTGCAAGGGTCCCCTCCGCCCCGGCTCCTTAAGAGCACTTTCCTCATACTTCCTAAGAACACCTGCTCTTCCATCCTCGCCTCCGGCCGCAAGGAGGGAATCATAGAAGAAGAGCCCCCCCGCCCCTTCCCCCACTGCCCCTCCCCCACCTTCTCTCCAACCCCACGTTAACCCCTCTCGCCCCCCTCACCCCAACTCTCCAGCTCGTCCCACGCCCCCGCCCCGACTCCTCAATCTCGGACTCCAGCTCCCCCGGACCCCTCCCCAGACCCGACTCCTCCAGCCCCCTCAACAAACTTTTCACCGCCGCCCGCTCCCTTCAGGCCGCCATCTTGCCGCGGGGCAGGCCGGGTAATCCTCCGCTGGGAGGGAAAGGGGGGAGGGGTCGCAGCCGGAATCCCCACGCACAGCGGCGCCGCGCGTCATCTGAGTGGGCGGGCCCTGTTCGAGGGCGGGGTCTGAGGAAGAAGGGGCGGGGCAAAGCGGGAGGTGGGAGGAGGGAGAGGGGGAGGAGGATGTGGGTTAGCAGGTGGTAGAGGCTTAGATGGAGAGGTAGACCTTGAGGTTCGAAAGGTCTTTGGGCTTTTGGAGCGGGGACAAATAGGGATCTTCCAAGCCATTCCCTTGGTTTGACAGAACGGGTGTCCACACCCAAGTCCTCTGATTCCAAATCCAGGGCTATTTGCCAGGCACCAAAGGGAAGCGAGCCAGGGAAGGGGGCGGGTCGATGGGGCCGGGGGAGAGACTGGGGGGAGGGGAGGGCTCGTGGGATGACGAGACCCAAGAAAGAAGGGGCTGTAGAGAACGGAGGACTCACTGGATGATGACGATGATAACTAACATTTATATAGCTCTTACTATGTTCCAGACACCGTGCTAAGTGCTATAATAATAATATTTACATAGCACTTACTATGTTCCAGGCGGCCTGCTAAGAGCTACAATAATAATAAAGGCTAGCATTTATATAAAGCACTTACTATGTTCCAGGCAGCCTGCTAAACGCTTTCCAATTATTGTCTCATTTTATTTTCACAACAACCCTGGGAGGTAGGTGCTATTACTATTCTCATTTTACAGATGAGGAAACTGAGGCAAACAAGAGTCAAGTGACTTTCCCAGGGTCACACAGTTAATAAGTGTCTTTGGCTGGATTTTATCTCAGGTCTTTCAGACTCGAGACCCGCAGCTCTGTCCAGTTCATCACCTAGATGATCCACCAGATGGGAGGAATTTGGGGCTGGAGAGAGAAGAATGGAAGAGAATGGGGATAAAAGGAAAGGAAGAGGGACAAAAAGAAGGGTAAGGTACAAAGAAAAGAACACTAGATTTTCAGGAAAGAGTTGGATTTGAATTTTGCAGCTAATAAATGTGTACCATGGGCTGTGTACCATGGGCAATTAATTTGATCTCATAACGAATGTTAAAAAAAATTTAGATGTAATTGGGGGAAAAAATAAAATACTATTTTAAAAAACCCTAACCTCACTTAGCTTTAGTTTCCTTGTCTGTCAAGTAGGGATAATGATACATATTATGTGTACATAATACCTATGTGTTTCTCAATTAATAAAACCTGTATTAAGTGCTTTTGTGTGCAAGGAGCTGGACTAAAGTCTGAAGAACATTTGCTTCGAAAATGTCAACAGTGTATCATCACTGAGCCTATTTCCAATTGCTCAGATAAATGTATCTTTCTAGGTTTCTCTCCACTCTGGTGTTTAAATTTCAAAGTTCCCACTCAGCTCAGAAATGCTCAAAAGTTCTCTATTCCAGTGAGGATCTGTATTCTCTTTGGTAAGATTATACTCATCTTCGTAGAGTGATTATTCTTGGTTGGAAGACTACATCTTTTCAATTCTATTCAATAAACATGTATTAAGCACCTACTAGTCAGAAACTGTGCTAAGCACTGGATATACCAATAAAAAGAAAGATAGTCCTTTCCCTCAAGGATTTTACATCTAAGAGAGGAAGATAACACACAAAAGGAGGATTTTACCTTTAGGAATACTGCATCCCAAGAACTGTAAAGCAGTCAAGAAATATTTATTAAGTACCTACTATGTGCTAGCCACTGTGTAAAGCCATGGGGATACAAAAATTACAAAAGAAGGTCCCTGCCTTCAAGAAACTCACACTCTGATGGAGATGACAAGCAAACAAATACGTACAAACAAGTTATATAGAGAATAAACCAAAATAATAAACAGAAGAAAGGCACTAGAATTAAAAGGCGTTGGGAAAGGCTCCTATAGAAGATGGGGTTTTAGTTGGGATCTAAAGCCAGGGAAGCCGGGAGGCAGGCAGAAAGAGTGAGAGCATCCCAGACGAGGGACAGGCAGAGAAAATGCTGAGAGTCAAGAGATGAAATATTTTGTCCGTGGAACAGCCAGGAGGACAGTGATGTAATTGAAGAGTACATGACAGGCAGGCAGTGAGGAGAGACTTTCCAAAGAGACTGCAAAGATAGGAAGGGGCTAGGTTATTAAGTGCTTTGTATGCCAAATAAAACATTTTGTATTTGATCCTGGAAGCTGAAACCGGAGAGAGAAAAAAAGTATCAAGAAGGAGAGTGATCAGCAGTGCCAAAGGCTTCAGAGAGGTGGAGGAGAATAAGAATTCAAAATGTTTAGTTCATTGCTTAGGAGGATGACCTGTCAGACCTGTGCTTTGGGAAAATCACTTTGTTGGCTGAATGGAAGATGGATTTGAGTGGGAAGAGACATGAGGCAGGCAGACCCACCAGCAAGCTGTTGTAGCAGTCCAGGGGTGAGGTGATGAGGGCCTGCACTAAGAATGGTAGCAGTGTCAGAAGAGAAAAGGGAGCATATTTGAGAGATGCTGCAGAGGTGAAATCAGCAGCCTTGGCAACAGCCTGGATATAGGTGATGAGAGATAGTGAGGAATCCAGGGGAACTCCTAGGTTGTGACTCAGAGGGACTGGAAGATAGTGTTGCCCTTTACAGTGAAAGGGAAGTTAGGTAGAAGGGAGGATTTAAGGGGGAGATAATGAGTTCTGTTTTGGACATGTTGAGTTGAGTTTAAAATGTCTACTGGACATCCAGTTTGAGATGTCTGAAAGGCAATTAGAGATTCAAGATTAGAACTCAGCATAGAAGCTAAGGCAGGATAGTTTGAGTTGAAAATAATCAGCAAAGAGATGGTAATTAAATCCAAGGTGATGAGATCATCAAGTGAGGTAGTGTAGGGAGAGGAGGAGGAGGAGGAAAAGAGGGAGGAGAGGGACAGAGAGGGAAAGGTGGAAAAAGAGGAGGAGGAGGAGGAAGAAGAGAACAGGACCCAAGATGGAGCCCTGAGGGGACACCTATGGTTAGGGGACCTGATCTGGAGAAGAAACCAGCAAAGGAGACAGAGAAGGAATCGGTGTGATAGAAAGAAGTAGGAAAGAGTGGTAACTGAAACCATAGAGAGAAAAAGAGTATCAAGGAGGAGAGTGATCAGCAGTGCCAAAGGCTTCAGAGAGGTGAAGGAGAATAAGAATTCAAAAATTCAGAATTCAGAAAAGAATTCAGAAAAGGCCATTTGTAGACTGCACTCGTATAAACTACATCAAATTGTTTGCTTTCTGGGGGCGAGGGGGAAAGGGGAATGAAGGGAAGGAGAAAATTTGAAGCTCAAAAATTTTTCAAATGAATGTTAAAAAATTTCATTACATGTAATTTAGAAAAAAATTTAGAAAACTTTTTTAAAAAGGCCTTTGGCTATAGTACCATTTGTACTAAATCATTTATAATGGAAGCTGCCAGTTCTTATGTGATCCAGACTATGGTTCCTTGATACTTGAAATGCTTTTTTTCTGGATGCTTGAGTTATTTCTTTCTTTGATGTGGTAGCTCTTAATTTTGACTATGGCATTCTTGGGACTTTTCCTTTTGGGATTTCTTTCAGAAGATGATTAGTGGATTCTTTACTTTCTAGGTCTAATTAGATCTGGGAAGTTTTCACTTATAATTTTTGGACTATATTGTCTCCAGGCCTTTCTTTTTTATCATGACTTTCAAGGAGTCCAGTGATTTTTTAAAGTTCACTCTATTTAACCTGTTTTCCAGGTCAGTTTTTTTTATATCATATATCTTACATTTTCTTCTATTTTTTCCATCTTTTGATTTTATTTTGATATTTATTGCTGTCTGTTGGAGTCGGTAATTTATTTTTTATCCATTCTAATTTTTAGGGAGACTGTTGGGTAAAGTTTATCACTTTGTCTTCTAAGTTTTTTACTTTTCTTCCAATTCTTTTCTCCAAAGATTTTAATGGTTTGTTTTTGTTATTTCTTGCTTTATTTCTTCTAGGTATTTATGTAGTCATTGTGGAAAATCCTTTAAGCCTCTCAGTTGTTAGATTTACTCTCTCCTAAGCTAGATTTGGGGAGAATCTCTAGGTCTATAATAATTTTTATACTGGTCATTATCTTCTTTGCTTACCAAAGCTTGGGTCACTGAATTATGGCTTTGTGCCTAGACCAAGCCCCACCCCAGGCTATGCTTTTGGATTGGGTGTTTGACCCTCCTTGGTCTTAACCCTGGCTCAGGGATTCCTGTGCTGACCTTCACCTCCCAAATTGGCCCTCTTGGATATTTGATATGTACAGGGGTCTGCCTCCATTAGACTGTAAGTTCCTTGAGGGTAGGCACTGTCTGTTACCTCTTTTTGTATCCCCAGTGCTAAGCACAGTGCCTGACACATAGGTGGTTCTTAATACATGATTGATTGATTGATTGATTGGTTCTTCAGAACTTCCATGGTGTCTCAAGACAAAGTACTAGGGACCCTGGAGTCCCAGAATACCTGGGCTGTTTTAGTCTGAGCATGACCCAGTTGGTTGTTGCTGTTCCCCAGAGCTTCCAAAATCTCCTTCTCTTTCACGCTGGGGCTTTCTCCTGGGAGGTCTCTGTTCTACCTGTAGATACAGAACCCTGCAGGCCTTAAGTATCTCTGACAACTCTCTGGTCCTGCCTGTTTGTCTGTACTGGCACTAATTTTGCTGGAAGGTTCCTTTCCTATTGCCCATGGGCTTCTGGGTGATTTTTGTGTGGTTGTAGGGTGGGAGAAGTCATTTACTGTAATTTTTCATTGTATTTCTGGATCATTCTTTAGCCCGGTGTAGATCGCAGGTTTTTGCTGGAATAGGTATGTAGGAACTGGAAGGTCTATCTCCATTCAGGCAGCCATCCTGACCCGAAGACGAAAGCATCGATTTTTAAACCATTGCTAATTTAGATAGTCTAGTTATAACTGCTAGGCAGTCTTTTTCTTCCTACTCTTATCAACTAATTGCTCATAAATACTTTCTATTTGTTCCTCTGGGAGCCTAACTAATTCTCCTATTGGCAGATGGAATCTGAATTGTTTTCATTTTCCCCTCATCCCTGTATGATTTCATACACAGGCAAATTGCCCAATCTCTCAACAACTAAAAAAGGAGTAAATCTCTATCAATCAGCTAATGCATATGTCCTTTGAATCCTAAAGTGTTTTTTGCCCCCAAACTCTGTCATCTTGCTGTAGATCTTAATCCTGTTAGCATTTTCTGAGCTGATGTTATTCTATCTATTTGAGAAGCTTTTTTCAACTTCTCTCTCAAAACCTCTATGTTGTTTGTTGTTCAGTTGTCAGTTGTGTCTGACTTCGTGACCCCATTTTAGGATTTTCTTTTTTGAGGGGGAAGGGGGGAGGCAGGGCAATTGGGGTTAAGTGACTTGCCCACGGTCACATGGCTAGTAAATGTTAAGTGTCTGAGGCTGGATTTGAACTCAGGTCCTCCTGACTCCAGGGCCGGTGCTCTATTCACTCTGCCACCTAGCTGCCCCAAAGTGATTTTCTTGAAAAAGATACTATAGTGGTTTGCCATTTCCATCTCATCAGGAGATTTTGTAGAAGGAAACTGAGGCAAACTGGAGTTAAGGGATTTGCCCAGGGTTACGCCCACTAAGTATCTGAGGCCACATTTGAACTCAGGTTCTCTAGAGGCCAAACCTGGCATTCTATCTACTGTACCACCTAACTGCCCAAAAACCTATATATGTACATTTTATCTCCCCCAGATAGATAAGATCCTTGAGATCAAGGATAGTTTCACTTTTGTCCTTTCTTTCCTTTTTTAAAAAATTAATTATTTCTTTTTAGTTGTCAGCATTTACTTTTATAAGATTTTGAATTCTACATTTTTCACCTTCCTCAAGACAGCATACAATCTGATCACCTCTGTCTTTTCATCCTCAGTACCTAGCACAATTCCTAGCATATAGTAGGTGGAAAATAAATGCTTGTTGATTGAAATATGGCTTTGTTAACCTTAAAGTTAGATATAAATGTCAGCTAGTATCATTATAATGAGGCTTGCAGATTGAGGGAATATGGCCTGTGCAACAGAGGGGTAAAGAACCCTAAGGAAGAATGATGGTCAGGATGGGAATGTCTGGGTCAAGAAGTCATTCTAGGGGCGGCTAGGTGGCACAGTGAATAGAGTACTGACCCTGGAGTCAGGAGGACCTGAGTTCAAATCTAGCCTCAGACACTTAACACTTACTAGCTGGGTGACCTTGGACAAGTCACTTAACCCCAATTGCCCTGCTTTCCCCCCTTCAAAAAAAAAAAGCAAAAAAAGAAGTCATTCTAAGAGGACAGAAGTATAGAAAAACATAATAATGCAAATTTGGAGTCACTGGAGTAAAGAATGGGAGAAAACAGTGAGAATGGGGGAAAGAATGGACCACTGAAGGCATGAGGCCTCAGGGTATGAGAAGGCTGTAGGGAGAAACAGGGATGTCAACATGACGTCAGAAAAGTAGATAACAAAACAGGCCCTATGCTCTAGAGCAGTGGTTCTCAATATTCCTAATGCCATGACCTTTTAATACTTGTATGTGGGCATATCTGCATGTGGACAGACCCGCCTGGAGAAGGATAGAGGAGCGGTGTCTCCGTTCCTAAGACCATCAGAAATATGTTTTCTGATGGTCTTAGGCAACCCCTGTGACCCCTGTGAAAGGGTCGTTTGACCCCTGAAGGGGGTCCCTTCGCAACCCACAGGTTGAGAACCACTGCTCTAGAGAGATGATATGGTGCAGTGGAAAGAGCCTCGGTTATGGAGTCAGAGGACCTGGATTCAAATTCTGACTCTGCTGTTAATGCCTTTGCTATCCTAGGCATCCTATTTCACCTTTTGGGCCTTGAATACAAGGAGGGGAATGGATTAGATGACTCGTAAAGTCTCTCCCAGCTCTAATTTATGAACCTATAATCCTAAATGCTAAAATTGAAAAAAGTTGAAATGACGTATCACCCTGAGAAGCAAAAGGAATCTCAAGCCGCTGAGTCCCAGGCCTCTGATGTAAGATCTGCTAAGAACAAAAATTTCCCTGCGAAATTCCAACTCACAGCAGGGAAACAGACAAAAGAAAAATGATATCAGTCATGAGGATGTTCACCCAGGAGATTAGTTAGGGCCAAATACAATGCCCACCTCATTCCCAGGCCACTCCTGTTTACATATTTCCAGAATAGCCTCTTGTGTTTGAGTCTCCATAAATTATCCAGGACTCACTCCCTCTCCAATGACAGACCAGTACAATAGCTCCAGGAATTCCATCTGCTCCTTGCCTCACACTGCCCCCACTACAACCCCCTCAGCTCATCAAAATTTCAGAGCTAGAAGGTGTCTCATTTCTCCAGGCTTGGGGGTGGTTCATAAGGACCTGTCTTTCCATGGACTACGATAAGGCCCCAGGGAATAGGAGAGACAAGCAGGAGACTTAATTGCATACGCGTGCCCCTTGTGACTTCAGCCACGATCCCCAGGCCACTTTGGGGATCAGCAACCCTCATTTCTCATTCCTCATTTACACTGGTTTGTGCACTTTGTGTATCCTCAGCTCAGTGCCTCAAGTATAGTAAGCATTAATAAATGTTTATTGTCTTACTGACTGTGCACATATCATTTTCCTTGCATTCTTTATGGGTGTCCTGTCTCCTCCATCTCCTGACTGCCTTTCCTGTGACTGTCCTCCACGCTTGAAATGTTTTCTCCTCTCCACCTTCCCTGCCTCCTTCTAGACGCAACTCAAAAGGTCTTCAACCCTGTCACAGAACACTAGCTGGGTGACCTTGTGCAGCTGAGGATACACAAAGTGCACTAGCAGGGAACACTTCAGAAGGCATGGCTCCTGGATTACCAGGTGGTAGAGCAGCCCCATCCAGAGGCGCCTCTTCTGAACCCACTACTAAAAAGGTTGACTAAATGTACCAGAAAACAGACCATTCCTTGGGCTTTTCAAAAAGCAAAGGACCCAAATTGGGAGCCAAAGTTGGGTGCCATGGCAATTTAAAAAATCACTTTTGAGCTGCAATGTAAATTTTGAATTCTGAATATGTGAATGTGTGCAGAAGGAAAGGTGTGAACAACATTGCACTTTACTGGTACTATAAAGAAGAGGAAATGCAATTTTTATCCTGGAAAATAAAATTGGTTTTAATTTTTAAATTGGTACCAAAAAAGATTCCTATATATATATATATACAGAGAGAGAGAATTTGAATCCCACCTTCTGTGGACTCTTCCTGATTACCACCCATCCCCAGCTCTGACTTGGGGATGGCTCCCCCGTTCCCTATGCTATTATTATTATACTCTAATATTCTCTATTCCAGTGCTTTCCATTGAGATCACTTTCCATTTGCACTATAATATTGTATACACAGTTTTTTTACATGTTGTTTCTCCCATTTAAATGTACGTTCTTTGAGAGCAGGACTGTGTCTTTTCTTTTCATATCCCCAGTGCTTAGCATGGTTTCTGATGCACAGAAAGCACTCAAGGGACAGCTAGGTGGCACAGTGAATAGAGCACCAGTCCTGGAGTCAGGAGGACTTGAGTTCAAATCCAGCCTCAGATACTTAACACTTAACTAGCCATGTGACCTTGGACAAGTCACTTAACCCCAATTGCCCTGCCTTCCCCCCTCCAAAAAGGAAAAGAAAAGAAAGCACTTAATAAATACTTTTTAACTGACTGTTGTTGATTAAAGCTCCCCGAAGGCAGGAACTATAGTTCTCTTCAAGTGACTGGGAGTCCCCTGAAGACAGGGAATGAGAATCCCCACCAGGGAATGAGACTTGGGTTTTATACAGAAGAGAAGTCTATGACAGAGGAAATGGGGCCAGACTACTTATAAGTAGCATGGACCCTAATACAGTGCATTTGTCAAGTTATAAGACGGCGACATAGCCAGGTAACCTTTTTCATTTGTTACTAGTCAGTCATTCGGTCAGTCCAATTCTTCATGACCCACTGGACCATAGTGCCTGAGGCCCTTCTATCCTCCACTGTCTCCCAAAGAGTGTCCTCGTTCATGTTCATGTTTCCATGACACTATCTATCCATCTCATCCTCTGCCATCCCCTTTTCCTTTTGCCTTCAATCTTTCCCAACATTAGGGTCTTTGCCAACGACTCCTATCTTCTTTACGTGGCCAAAGTATTCAGGCTTCGGCTTCAGTATCTGACCTTCCAATGAATAGACCTCCTTGCTGTCTAGATAGCCTTGGGAAATGACAAGGTCCTCTTAGTATCTCAAGCTTTGCCCTGAAACAAAGGCCCATCTTCTTAACATTGATAGTCTTCCAGGGGTAGAATGTGCTTGCTAGAATCATGGAATGCCGCAGGCATGGAACTCACCCTTAGAGGCAGTTAGGTAGTACTGTGGGTAGAGTTGGGCCTGAAGTCAGGAAGCCCTGAATTCAAATCCTGCCTCAGGTACTTACTAGCTGTGTGACCCTGGGCAAGTCACTTTACTTTTGTCTGGCTCTATTTCCTCAACTGTAAAATAAAGATCATAACCCTACCTCACAGAGCTATTGTGAAGATCAAATGAGAGAACATTTGTAAAAACTTTTTAGCATAGCACCTGACACAGTGAAGGAATTTAATAAATATTCATTCCTCTCCCCTAACCCAAAAGGCAATGGAGAGGGCCATGGTAGGCATAAGTAGGTTGCAAAAAAGACGAGGCAGAAATCATCAGAGAAACTAGGAGGGAAAAAACAAAAGATGGGCTGGTCAAAAAGTAGAAAGAGCAAGAAATAGTTAATATAAAGCCCCCATGTTTCACTAGGATCCGTGCCATGACCAGATGTCTAAAGGGAGGCCTCTGGTCTCTGGGACCAGCCACCCAGGAGGGATTTACAAGAGGACATGAAAAAGAACTGTACAAGGTGGGCTGGCGTCATGTTGCAATCTGCCTCTCATTGGAGGGAATGAGTAAGACCTCATTCAGATCCATGGAAAAATTATTTTTTTCTCTTTACTTGGGAGTTAACTATGGGTGATTTTGAATGTTTCAGTTTCTTTCCCTACTCTCTCCATGAAGAGGTTTCTGCCTGCCAGCCCACTGCTCTCCAGGTCTCTGGGTACCCCAGCTCTCAAAACCTGGGTTGACTTGCCTTCTGTGTCTGTGTCTCCCTGTAAGTCCTGGAGGATGTGTACATGTGCTAGCTACAACATGTGGAGATAAAGAGGTAGCTCAGGCTGAATATCTAAACAGGTTCAAGAAATATACCTCCCTTCTCCTCCCTTCTTTGCAGAGGCGAAGAGCTGTGGGCATAGAATGTGCATGTAATGTCAGATTTGGATGACGGATTGGTTAGTTTTGCTGATCTCTTCCTCCCCCCTTTTTCATCTTGTTATCCTTTATTACAAAGGGATGGCTCTCAGGAGAGGAGGGAGGAAGAATATATTTGGAAATAAAACAAAAGATATCAATAAACCAATTTTAAAAGTCATCCCTTGAAGCCATTCTAGAAAAAAAAATCAGTTCAAAAAAAGGTTTAGGTAAATTCCTAGATGACAGATCTAAGTGATGGGTAATTAGGGGGAATTAAAGAAATTTGAGGGAAGTTCCTAACCTCAGCTTTTGATATCATTTTCCCATTATGCTTCTTGATATTGTAGTCAGAGAAAGAACCTTAGAGTGAAGGGAGCATGGGCCTGACCCAGGGTGGGAATCCTTATGTGGGTCATAGTACGTGTGTGCACATGCATCAATCAATCAGTCAATTAACAAGCATTTATTAAGTACCTCCTCTATGCCAGGCACTGTGTTAAGCCCTAAGAATATAAGGACAAAAATAAAACAGTCTTTCCTCTGAAAGAAATTCTATTCTAAGGCAGAGACAGCATGCACATAAATGGGTCTATACAAAATATATAAAAGATAAATTTATGGAGAGGGCATTGGCAGCTGAGACGATCAGGAAAGGATCCATAGAAAAGGTAGCACTTGCGCAGAGTTTTGAAGGAACCAGGATTTTAAGAGGCAGATGTGAGGAAGGAGTATATTCCAGGCATGAGGCTAGAGTGCCAAGCTTCAGTGGTAGCTTTGGGTCTCCTGTTTCTTTTGCCTCTTCCATAGTCACAAATACACAAACAATACACACACACACACACACACACACACACACACACCCATCCCTATCCCTCTTCTCTACCTCTCCCTTCCCACCCAACCCCCCACTGGTCTTGGGCCAGCTATTTCTAAATGATCCTGGGCATCTGGGGAATGGGATTTGGCACCCCCACCCCTCTCTGCACACCATAGACTCCCGTGTACACATACACAAACACACACAGAGTCAAATATAGCTTTGAGGTGGGAAACAATGGTAGGGTTTGGGTTTCAGCCCCTGGGCAACCAGCTCCAGCTCCTGTTGTGGGGGTGGGAAGGCCCATTTGTTTCAGGACATAAAGCCCCCTGCCCTGGTTGTGCCAACCATCTCAGAGCCTGATGATGCGTGACTGAGGCTGGTGTGTGGTTTTCCCTCCTCTTGTTGATTTCAGGGACCCTCACTGCTCCCTGAATTGGGCTGAACTGGACTGGAAGGTCTGTAGCAGGGGCCTTAGAGAGAAGGTAAATGATGTGCCCATCACCTGGGGCCTGCCACAGTTGTGGCCAGGAGTCTGTATGTGTCCTTGTGTCTCTGTGTCCCTGAACCATGTGTCCAAAGCCCACGTGTTACCATCTCCCTAATATATAGCTTGTACCAAGTTAATCTTGGCTTGTGATTACTTCCTAATTGTTTCATACGTCTATGTTGTCCATAACAGGCCTTAAAGCTCCCTGAGGACTGAGACTTGAAGTCTGTGTCTTTTCTGCTTCATCTCTTCCTCCTTAGATAGTATGGTAAAGACAGTAAATGTTTTTAAGAAAGAGGGAGGGCTTAGGGAAGGAAGGGGGAGGGGGAAGAATTGTCCCTGGCACCCAGCATTCTTTTTGTCTGTGTATTCCTAATCTGTGGTCACAATACACGTGCATTTCTGGATCTTTTTTAAGAAGAAGAACATATCTGGTACAAGGGAAGAGGTGTGGACTCCCTTGGCTTTAGACTTCCTGCTTTGGCCATGTTGTCCCTTCTCCCAAGTTCAGCGAATCCCAGGTGATCTAATGAGGCGACTGAGGGTGATTCGGTTCAGGATTATTGTTTGCTGTTCAGTCATTTCGGTCATGTTTGACTTTTTGTGACCCCATCTGGGGTTTTCTTGGCAAAGATACTGGAGGGATTTGCCATTTCCTTCTCCAGTTCATTTTACAGATGAGGAAACTGAGGCAAAAAGGGTAAAATGACTTGCCTAGGTGAAACAGTAAGTATCTGAGGCTGCATTTGAAGTCAGGTCTTCCTGACTCCAGGCCTGGTGTTCTCTGCACTGTGCCACTTAGGTGCCCTATTGATACAGTATCAATATTGTATCAATACTGCTGCTGTTTGTCCTTCCTTCTAGAAGAGGAACAGGACGCCAGGAAGGTGATGCCATGACATACAAGTGAATTGAATTTAGGCGAGGAAAAGCTGTGCGAAGTCACCAGCCTCACTTTTACCTCTGGAGCTATCTGAGTCCAGTAGCCAGATATAGATCAAGACAAGAGATGGCCCAGGATGAAGTGGGGATCCTTGGCCTTTTCAAGCTAAGATCCTTAATAAGTCTCAACTTGCCTGAGGCAAATCCTATTCAGTGATTAAGGCTTAATAAGAAATGAAGCAAAGAATGGCATCTTTAAAAAAAAGAATAGATCTGGGAGGGGAAGGCCCTCCAGTAGAGTCAAGGTCAGTACTGGAGAAGGAGGGTCTATGGAAGGAGTTAAAGTGGAGAGCCCCCAGTGGACAGAAGAATTCAGGGATGTTTCAGAACAGGGATAAAGAACATCAAATGGGGGCAGGACTTGTGTTAGGTTAGGCCAGACTGAAGAGGAGAATCTGGGAAGGCCAAGAGAATGGCTATTCCTTAGCAGGGAATGATGGAGGCAGGGTTCTACAACAAAGAGAATTCAATTTAAGAAAAATTTATTAGACCCCCTACTATGTACCAGGTGAGAAGCAACTGACTTAGAGTTACAGAAGAACATGGTTTAAGGCCTTCCCTTGACAAATGCTGGTTGTGTGACCCTGGATAAGTCATTTAATTGCTGGTAACTCTGTGACTATAAATTGCAACAGTTGCTGATCAACACTGGTAACATGAGGTTCCTCTACACTAATGAAATTGTAGGTCCAGACAAAAGAATTTGCAAAGCGCTGTGGTACTGTGCTACACCTTTGAGGGGTGAGGGTAGAGAGGTGGATTTTAAAGAAATTCTAATCCTGTAACAAGTTGGGATTTTTCAGGACAGAGGTATCTAGCAAAAGGAGAGGGATTTCAACTGTAGCAAGGGGGGCAGACAGAAAGAACTTTATTTGCCACCATCCATCCATCAATCGATTGACAACCATTTATTCATCACCTAAGATGTACTACAGGCTGTGGTGGGTGCTAGGGATGCAAAGAAAAAGTGAGAGTCCCTGTCACCAAGAAATTTACATTCCATTAGGGAGACAATTTGTACATAAATAAGGATCTACATGCTTGAGCAGAGCTTTGGAGGAAATAAGGGATTCTAAAAAGCAGAGGTGAGGAGAGAATACATTCATTCCAGGCATGGAGTGTAGCCTGGACAGAGGAGACAGGGACAGGAGCTGGGTGTCATGTGTGAAGGCCAGAAGGCCAGTTTGAACTGGAGAGTAGGGAAAGGGGATTAATGTATAATTAGTCTGGAAAGGTTGATTGGGGCCAGGTTGTGAATGGAGGAGTTCACATTTGGGTCCTAAGGGCAAAGGATCCATTGGAGGTTACTGGCCCTTTCCTGGGCCCTCTTTTCTTTTCTCTCTATACTCTCACTCAGTGATCCTGTCAACCCTCTTGGGTTCAATTCTCATCTCTAAGAAGATAATTCCCAGATCTATTTATACAGCCCAAGGCTTTCTCCACTCCCAGTCCTACCAACTGCTTTTGAACATTTTTAACTGGTTATCCTGTGGGCATCTCAAATTCATCATGTCCAAAACAGAAGTCATTATTTTTCTCCTAAAACCCTCCCCTCTTCTCACTATTACCATCAAGGAAACCACCACCTTTCCTCTATACAAATCTTCCCCTACAACATCCCTCACATACATCCTAGTGTCCCCATTCATACAACCATTAACCTATTTCAGGACCTTATAACCTCTTAGCTGGGCTATTACAATAGTCTAATAGGCCTCAAGTTTCTCCTCACTCCAGTCCACTTTCCACAGAGCTGCCAAAGTGAAGTCTCATCTTTCTGAGTTCAAATCTGACCACAGATACTTCCTAGCTGTGAAGGAGTTTACGTGCCAAATAGAGGAGTTTATATTTGATCCTAAAGGCAATAGGGAGCCACTAGATGCAGGGGTGGGGAACCTGCTGCCTTGAGGCTACATCTGGCCTTCTAGGTCCTTGGGTGCAGCCTTCTTGACTGAGTCCAAATCCTTTTATTAAGATTTGTTCTGTGAAGTTTGGATTCAGTCAAAGGGCTGCACTTGAGGACCTAGAGGGCCACATGTGTCCTTGAGGCCACAGGTTCCCCGCCCCTGGGTTAGACCTTAAAAAGGCCAAAAGCAAGGAGGCAGGGGAGGACATGACAGGAGAGGGAACAGTGTCAGCAAAGTAAGAAAGCCAAAATACCCATAAGCTATTAGAAGTATAATGAGTAATCATGATTATATGAGTAATTGTTAGAACAAATAAGATTTGTTACAACTGAGGGCTGAATGTAATTCAATAAGCACTTATTAAATAATTACAACGGTCTTACAAAGCATTAAAAAAAAAGTATCAAGACATCATCCCTCCCCACAAGGAATTTGTTGTATCACTTTTTAAAAACTAAAATCAGTGTGGGGAGCCCTACCCTCCACCAATGCAGATAGACAGATGGACAGATAAATAATAACACTAGCTAGCATTTACATGGTGCTTTAAGGTTAACAAATCACTTGACAAATATTATCTCATCTGATCTTCACAACAA
Organism: Pseudochirops cupreus; assembly: GCA_028627135.1. Lineage (NCBI taxonomy): Eukaryota > Metazoa > Chordata > Mammalia > Diprotodontia > Pseudocheiridae > Pseudochirops > Pseudochirops cupreus. The sequence goes on along the minus strand of CM053584.1, from coordinate 206,555,653 downwards.
CCCTAGGAGGTGGGTGTTGTTTTTACCCTCATTTCGCAGATAATGAAATTGAAGCAGACAGACAAGTTAAGAGATCTGTCCAGAGTTACACAGCTGGTTAAGTGTCTGAGGTCTCACTTGAACTCAGGTCTTGCTGACTCCAGGTCAGATAGATAGATAGATGGATTATTAGGGAAAAACTGTGACACCCCTCCCCCCCAATCTTTGTGGCCTGCTGATGTTTTGCCAGACGTGGTTACCAATACAGAGAGACTTTCTTAAGCGTTTACTTAGTAGGTGCCAGGTACAAAGAGCCGGGGATTCACATACATGTAAACAAGACAGTCTCTGCCCTTGAAGAACTGATATTCTAATTAGGGAAGACAACCTATAAGTGGAAGCCGGGAAAAGGGGTGGAGGGAAGTTTCATGGAGTGTGGATGGCCTGATTCCTGGCAAGATAAGGCAAAAAGAGAGAAGTTGGGAAAGATGATCAGAGTGGAGGCGGCTACATTATGTGGGGAAGATCAGCACCTTCTCTCTAAATTATAGTCTTACCTGGGGTACTCAGAGGTTAAGTGACTTACCCAGGGTCACTGGGCTTGAACCCAGGCTTCTCTTACTTCAAGATGAGTACTCTTTCCATATCATCTTGCTTCCACTGTTCAGTCATTTTCAGCTGTGTCCAACATTTCATGACCCCATTCGAGGTTTTCTTGGCAGAGACGCTGGAATGGTTTTCCATTCCTTTCTCTAGCTCATTTTACAGATGAGGAAACTGAGGCAAATAGAGTTAAGTGACTTGCCCAGGGTCACACAGCTAGAAAGTGTCTGAGGTCCGATTTGAACTCAGGGATATGAGACTTCCTGACTCCAAGTCTGATACTCTATGCACTGTGCCACCTAGCTGCTTCCCCTACAGAAGACGTATGTAAGACATGTACAAGAAAATATATGATGAAATTAAGACATACACAAGAAAAGAACAGAAAATTCAAGAGAGGAGGCAAGAGGCTTAGAGGAAAGAGAGCTAGATTGCACTGAGAAGCCCTGACTCTTCCTATCTGTGTAGCCTTGGGCAAATCACTTCCCTTTCTAGGACTCAGTTTCCTCCTGTAGATAATGAAGGGGTTGGCCTAGTTGAACTCTAGGATACTTTCCAGCTCCAAAATCCAATGCACCCAGTACACAATCAAGTACCAAAATGCTTAGTACAGATAATAAGAAGGGGAAGATGTCTGGCCTGTAGTTGTTGTTCAGTCATTTTTCAGTTCTGTCTGACTCTTCATGTTCCCATTTGGAGTTTTCTTGACAAAGACACTGGAGTGATTTGATATTTCCTTCTCTAGCTCATTTGACAGATGAGGAAACTGAGGTAACAGGGTTAAGTGACTTGCCCCAGGTCACACAGCCCGGAAGTGTCTGAGGCCATAGATTTGAACTCAGGAAGATGAATCTTCCTGACTCCAGGTCCCAAGCTCTATCCATTGTGATATTTAGCTGCCCAGACTGTAATTAGGGAAGGCTTTTCAGAGGAATATATCTTACTAGCTTGACATGACAACAAAACCCATTAAACACATATTGGCAGCTATACATTCTTAGGATAGATAAAAATTGGGGGAGGGAAGGAGGGCATTCCAGCTGGGAAATATCTTAACTCAAGTTTCATTTTTATTAAGCACCTATATAATATACCCTTGTATACTGTGCAGGGTACTAGCAGGTTGGGGGTGGGGAATGGGGTTGGTTTTTGTTGTTTTTATGTTTGGTCTAGACCTGCAATTCCACTAGAATAGCGGACTCCTGGTGTGGAAATTATCTCCAGAGATACAGATCCCAACTTGTCCATAACTTACAGTCTTAAAAGTTTACCTCAGGCACTGAACAGTGAAGTGACTTGCCCGTCATTAGCTATGTGTCAGAGATAGGACTGTTTAACAACAGGCTCTCTGGGGAGTTGGGGGGCAGAGGGAGACTACATTCAACATACTATAAAGTTTAACCTACATTATGAACATTTCTTTTATCACTTTCTTAAGTCTAGAGACATTCAACAAAACAAATAAATCAAGCATTGATTTGTAGTGTTTCCAATTTCTGAAGAGTCAATGATCACATTGCAAATTGAACAAATTTGCTCTTGGAAACTGTTTGAACTGGTTCTGGTGAACGACCCATGTCTTCCTTAATCCAAGATCAGTTTTCTACCTACCATGCCAAGCTGCCTGGGTATACAAAGATTAAAAAAAAGAAATGAAATAGTCCCTACCCACCAGTAGAAATCACAGGTAGAGTTAAGAAAATAGTAGGAAGTTTGGTTGGAATGTTGAGTGCATGGGGGTGGGGTGGGGGTGGAGTCATATTGTGTGAATGTCTGGAGAGGTAGGTAGGAGTCAGACTGTGGAGGAATTTAAATCCCAGATAGAGGAATTTATGTTTTATCTGAGAATGAGTGTTGTTGTCCAGTCATTAGCTCTTTGTGACCCCATTTGGGGTTTTCTTGGCAAAGATACTGGAGTGGTTTGCCATTTCTTTCTCCAGCTCGTTTTACAGAAGAGGAGACCTAGCTCCACTAACAAGTTTTGAGTAGAGCTGAGTGATACAGTCAGATCTGTATTTCAGGAATATTAATGTGACTGGGAAAGTAATGGATTGGTGAGAGAAATTGAAAACAGAGGGCTGGTATGATAGCTCAGGTGAGAGGTGATGAGGGCTTGAACCAAGGTAGTTCTTTTTAAATTTTTTTTTAAATATACTTAATTTATTTTTAGTTTTCAACATTCACTTCCATAAAATTTTGAGTTTTAATTTTTCTCCCCTTCCCTTCCCTCCTCCCTCCCCATGACAGCATGCAATCTGTCTACTTATACATTCATATTAAACATATTTTCACATTAGTTATGTTGTAAAGAAGAATTAGAATCAATGGGAAGAACCACGAAAAAGAAGAAATAAAACAAAACCGCAAAAGAAAAAGAGAGCAAACAGTCTGCTTCCATCTGCATTCAGACTCCAAGGTTCTTTCTCTGGATGTGGACAGCGTTTTCAGGAGTCTTTTGAATGTTATCTTAGATCCTTGCATTACTGAGAAGAGCTAAGTGTATCAAGGTCAGTCATTGAACAGTGTGACTGTTACTGTATACAATGTTCTCCTGGTTTTGCTCATTTCACTCAACGTTAGTTCATATCAATCTTTCTAGGCTTTTCAGAAGTTTGTCTGCTCATCATTTTTTTTTCTAATTAACTTTTGTTTATTTTTAGTTTACATCATTCATTTCCACGAGATTCTGAGTTACAAATTTTCTCCCCATCTTTCCCTTACCCATCACCCCAAAACAGCGATCCCATGTATAACTCCTCCCCCACTCTGCTCTCTCCTATGTCATCCCCCATCACCCCTCTGACTTTCCATTAGGGCAAGATGGATCTCCCTACCCCAGTGCCTGTATATCTTATTTCCCAGTTGCATGTAAATAATAATAATGATAATAATATATATATACAAATATATTTTATGTACATGTACATGTACACATATATACACACACATATGTATTCATATGCATTTATACCCTCCTATATAGACATATGTGTATGTATACACATAACATTTGATTTTAGAACTTTAAATTCTAGATTCTTTCCCTTACTCCTTCATCACCCACCCCCACTGTAAAGACAAGCAATTCAATACAGGCTGTACATGTGTAGTTACGAAGAACAACTCCACAATGGACATACTGTGAAAGACTGA
>CM053584.1:206498501-206551418 GCA_028627135.1 Pseudochirops cupreus | reverse complement strand
TTCCTCCACTTCTCTTATTTAGTTTTCAAAATCCTTCTTAAGCTCCTCTATGGCTTGTAACCGGTTTACATTTTTCTTGGAAGCTTTTGGTGCAGGAGTTCTGACTGTATTGTCTTCCTCCCGTTCCATGCTTTGATCCTTTTTGTCCCCCCAAAAAGGAATCGAAAGCTGGATTGCTGGGCTTGCTTTGCTTCCTTTGCCTGCTCATATTGCCAGTCAATTACTTGACTTTTGGGCTCAGTAGAACTCTGCTTACAGAGGGGAGTGCTTTGTCCAAAATTGCTGGGGTTTTCACAGCTGACAGAACTATTAGGAGGCTGCCATCTCTGCAGCCCCCACCAGCTTTGGCTAACTGGTCACGCATCTCAGGACCACCACCCAAGACCACGATCCCAATCCAGGCAGGTTAAGGCAAAACCACTTAGCCTCTGAATGATTGCTTGGCCCCCCTGCAGTCTGCAGGCTGGGAGCTCTGAAGCAGCCTGTGAAGGGGGCTGCAGGGCTGCCTCTTCTGCTGCTTTCTTGCCCTGGGGGCAGATGGCCAGACCCACTCCTTTTCCCCAAATTTAGCCGAGTTCCACTAACCTTTCACTTTGTCCTTGGCTCTTATGAGTTGATAATTCTGCCACAGCTGCTGCTGGTCCAGTCTCCTGAGCGCTCCAGCCATGGCTGTCTTGACTGCCCTGGGGCAATAGTCGGGTTTCAGGCCAGGCTGGTTTTGGCTCTCAGCACATTGTGATGAGCCCTTCCTGTCCGCCTGCTGAGCTGCCTTCAGCGGGAGCCTTGTTTCTCTGTCCTTTTGTGAGTTCTGGAGCTATAAAATTTGTTTAGAGTCATATTTTATAGATATTTGAGGTGGTTATGGGGGGAACTCCCAGAGTTCTCCTGCTTCTATGCTGCCATCTTGACTCTGCCCCTCTCTGCTCATCATTTCTTATAGCACAGTAGTATTCCATTACTTTTGTATACCACATCTTGTTTAGCCATTCCCCAATTGATGGATATCCCCTCAATTTCCAATTCTTTACCACTACAAAAAGAGCTGCTATAAAAATTTTTGTACATGTAGGTCTTTTTTCCATTTTTATGATCTCTTTGGGATACAGACCTAGGAATGATATTGCTGGGTCAAAGGGTATGCACAGTTTTTGTAGCTCTTTGGGCATAGTTCTAAATTGTTCTCCAGAATGGTTGGATCAGATCACAACTCCACAAGGTAGTTTTTTTATGAGGGGGATGGAAGAAATGTTATGAAGGTAGAATCAGTAAGACTTGACAACCTAGCAACTTCATGAACAAGGGCTTAGAATGGGAATATTGAGACCAGTTGGACTGGATCTGGGGATTCCTATTAGGAAGAAGCAGGAGATAAGTGGATCAAGTGAGCTGAAGCAAGGACTGACACTGAGGGATGGATACAAGGAAACCTTTTTATTTGAAGGGACTTTCCTCCTAGTTGTTCAGTCATTTCAGTTGTATCTGACTTTTTGTGACATCATTTGGGGTTTTCTTGACAAAGATATTGGAGTAGTTTCCTTCTCTAGCTCATTTTACAGATGAGGAAACTGAGACTGACAGAGTTAAGTGACTTGCCCAGGGTCACACAGCAAATAAGTGTCTGAGGACAGATTGGAACCCAGGTCTTCCTAACTCCAGGACTAGCACTCTATCCACTATGTAACCTAGCTGCCCGTGAGTTGTGCTTAAACAAACAGTTCAAGTATAAGCAATGGACAAAAATGCAGAACCAATCAGTGATAGGACTCTGGAGATGGGGACAGAACCAGGCTTCGAGTATTATCACCCATATTCTACTCTGTCCTTGGTATCCAAAGTATAAAGGGCTTTGCAAGGGGCTTACAGCTGTGTTGATGTTCATCCCAACCCCAAAGGGTTCCTGCACTCAGCTTTTGAGCTATCCCAAGTAGCTCTCACACTCATTGACCCTTCCTATTCTCACAGAGGGAGGGAGGAATTTGGTGGTGGGGTGGTATGGGATGAGCTGCACCATGGCTACAGACAGCTTACTATCTACTTTATTAGGCATGAGAGAGGTGGGTAACAAAGGTTTATGAAGAAACATGGGGAAACTCCCATTGACGGAGAATAAGGAATTCATCAAATCTAGAATGTTCTTTATTTTGCAGATGGTGACACTACTTCAGAGAATGGAAGTGATTTGTCTAATCCAATCCATGGTTTTGACCAATTCTCTCCTCTGATTGTCAGTGCCTATGCACCAAAGACACACTGTGTGTATGCGCTGGTGGGAAAGTTTGGAGAACACAAAAGGAGGAGGTGTGTGGTGTCTCAGGGGCCTCTCAGTCTAACACTGGAGTTATGCTCCACACTCTTAGATTTTTTTTTTTAATTTTTTGGAGTGGGGAATGCAGGGCAGTTGGGGTTAAGTGACTTGCCCAAGGTCACACAGCTAGTCAAGTGTCTGAGGTCAGATTTTAACTCAGGTCCTCCTGACTCCAGGGCTGGTGCTCTATTCACTGCACCACCTAGCCACCCCACTCCTCTCTCTTAGATCCCACTTTAGGAGGTAGCATACTTTGTCAGGAAGAACACTGGACTGGCAGTCAAGAGACCTGGATTTGAATCCTGGTTCTGCCAACTCCTATCTGTGTGACCTTGGGTTAATCATTGCCCCTCTCTAGTCTTCAGTTTCCTCCTCCATAAAAACAAAGGGATTGGACTAAGTGATCTCAAAGATCCCTTCCAGCTCTGACATTTGGGAAGAGAAGAGTCACAAATGCGTACCACTCCCCACCATGAAACATGCTGCAGGAGAAGCATCAGGGAAGCCAATACAGAGGGACGTAGTGCAAAGTACGAGCGTAAAAGAGGTAATTTGTGCCGTTATTACAGCAGGAGGACGATTACCTGGGGAAAAGGTTTTGAGCTAGAATTTTGAGAAAAGGGAATTAGTCAGAAGACCTAGGAGAAGATCCTAGGATCCTGGGCTGAGAGCTAAAAAGGGGACCTTAGAAGTCATCTAGTCCAGTCTTCTCATTTGACATATAGGGAAACTGAGGCAAAAAGGGTTAAGTGACTTGCCTAGGGTCATACAGCTAGTAAGTGTAAGAGGTTGGATTTGAACTCAGGAGATGAGTCTTCCTGATTCCCAGTCCAGTGCTCTATCCCCTGCCCCATCTCCTGCTCCTATAGCTGCCAAAAAGTATAACAATAAAAATATTGGACAGAAGGAAAAATCCCATTAAAGTTTACAAAGTGATTTCCATTTATCTCATTTTTTCATCCACACAGCTAGTAAGCACCAGTAGGGGGATTAATGGTGCAGTGAATAGAGCACTGGCCCTGGAGTCAGGAGGATCTGAGTTCAAATATGACCTTAGACACTTGACACACTAGCCATGTGACTTTAGGCAAGTCACTTAACCCCCAATTGCCCTCCAAAAAGAAAAAAAAAAAGAAATTAGGATCACAGATTTGGAACTGGAAAAGACCTTATAGGTCATCTAGTCTAACCCTCTCCTTGTAGACAGGGAAACAGCCAAAGAAAGATAAAATGACTTGCCTGTTGTCTCCCAGACAGTAAATAGCAGAGTCAGGATTTGAACCCATTGCTTGGGTCCAAATTCTGTGTTCTTCCCACAGTTCTGTGATATTTCTTACTAACAAGGACCCCTGACTCTGAAAGACCATTGGTTTAGTAATTAGTTCTTCTTTAATTCAATTCAGTCCCACGGTTACTGAACATTCAGTGTCTTCTTTGAGGTGCTAGGGACCCAAAGGTGAATCCCCCAATTAATATGAATTTATTAAGTACCTGCTGTATATCAGATGAAAAAACAACACAGGCTTTGTTGGGAACCAGTTTGTGTATTTGCTTATCTGTGCACATGTTGTTTCTTCCAGTGGATAAATGGATAAAATATTTATTCAGTGCTTACTGTGTTCAAGGCACTATGTAGATTCTTAAGAGCAGGGACTTGTCTTACTTTTGGGACCTTAAAATTTACTAGTAGTATTGAGGCATATCCATAAATAACTATATTGGAGTGAATTAAATGCATAAGAGAGGTCACAGAGGCTTGAGAGATTACCGGAGGGAAGGATGATCTAATGAAATCTTAGGAGAGAGAGGAGGGGAAGAGAGGGAGAAATGGAGCTGGGCAGATATTTCTGCCATCTGCCTCTGTCCCTCTTATACTGGCAGGAAACCCACAGAGGATGCAGGCAGAATAATATGTGCATGCAAATCATCCTAAATGAGAAGAAACCCAAGGCACGAGGCATGGTAAGGAGATGTTGCTGATTGCCTATTCAAAAAAGAAAACACATTTTTAGTCATCATCTTGATGTCTAATTTGTACAGAGTACACTGAATGATTAGCACCCTGGTAGGATAAGACAAGGTGATACAGTGGGTAGAGTGTTGGGCATGGAGTCAGAAAGACTCATCTTCCTGAGTTCAGATCTTAACTTACATGTAATAACTGTGTGACCCTGGGCAAATCACTGAACCCTCTTTGCCTTAGTTTCCTCATCTGTAAAATGAGCTGGAGAAGGAAATGGCAAACCATTCCAGCATATTTACCAAGAAAACCTCAAATGGGGTCATGAAGAGTTGGATGCAACTGAACAACAAGGGTTAATGTGTCGGAGTGAGGCTAGTGTGAAGATGGGATCGGCAAAGTTACATTTCAGAGGCCAGAAGTGTTTAGAGATGTAGGGAGTGACTGAAGGAAGATGAGTTTGGAGGTGTGGAGGGATTGAAGAATAACAAAGGGAGACTGGGGCGCAGTGGGATTGGCACCTGAGTGCAGAGGGAAGGTTTGACAGAAGAGAAAGGGATGGAAATTAAGGAGTGGATTTAGGGTTATCCTGGAAGGATAAGAGGGTTGTGAGGCCAAATGAGTCGAGGAGGAGGAAGAAGATAAAGAGGAAGTCAGGGAAAGAGAAGAAAGAGTAGGGACTGCAAAGATGGGATGACAGACCACAAAGGGGATGATAAGATCAGGAGGTGAAGAAATGAGAAGGTAAGAGAAGGATAGGAGGGCAGAGGAGGGAGGGGCAGTAGGGGAACAGATGAGGATATAAAATGGAAAATGAGGGTATCAACTGCAAGGTAGGGCCAAAATGTTCAGCATCCTTTTGTCTCTAAATTCCTATTAAGTGTTTAAAAGTCACATGCTTTTCAGGAGAAAAGAGAGAAAATCAAGTGATACTTCCTACGGGCCTTTCCTGATCGCCCCCTCCCCCCCCTACGCTGCTCTTGTGCTCCCAATTACCATGTATATTCTTTGTATATCTTGCACCTACTAATCTCGACTCGAGCTCGATTCTTTCGTCCGCCTTTCTTTTCTCCTAAAACGTAAGCTCCTGGAGGACAGGAACTGTCTCACTTCTTTTTGTATCTCCGGAGCCTAGCGGCGTTTGACCCCTTGTGCTTAAATAAATGCTCTTTGAATATAAATAGAGTTGCAGACCGAGAAAAGAGGGGTGGGACACAGTAATCGACCGGGATCACATCTGTAGGTAAAGGAATGGTGTGTGCTTTGTGAATGAGAAGTGGGGATATAAGGGATGAGGTGAACGATGGGTGAGAGATGTGGGCGTGAGGCGTGTGTGTGTGTGTGTGTGTGTGTGTGTGTGTGTGTGTGTGTGCGCACGTGTGCTCGCGTGTGCGCGCTGATGTGTTGCCTAGATTGGGGGCGCGGTGCCTGAGGCATTGAGCGCAGCGGGGAGGGGGGCGGGCCGGCAGGCGGGCAGGCGGGCGGTGGCCCCGGGGGAGGGCGGGCTCTACCGGCACACGCCGCCCCTGGCAAGCGGCCTGAGCGCACTGAGTCGCCGCCACCGCCGCCGCTCCCGGGTCTGGCCCGGATCCGGAGATTCCCGGAGCGCTCAGCATGGATGCCGCTTTCCTGGCCGGCCCCTTGGCCCTATAGGGGGCCGCCTTGCGCAGCCCCCAGCTCCGGCCTGGATCCTGTTGGATCCCCCGGCCCCGCTCTCCGCACTCCACTTCCCTGGCTGGGCTCCTGGGCGCACGGCGCCGTCACCCCCGAGGTGAGGGAGGACCCTGGAGAGAGAGCGCGCGGGAGGTGGGGGGCTGGGAGAGACCAGGTGGGGAGCAGTTGGAGGCAGGGGCCTCAGAGACATCAGACTCCTTCCCGAGCCGGCGAGGGGATCGAAATGTTGCGTCTTGGGGGAGGGTTGTAGTATGGGGGTGTCTTGGCCCTGTGCCGTTGCCAAGCCGGAGCGAATGGTGGGGGCAGCTCTGAGAGGCTGGGGGTAGAAGTGGTCCCACACCTTGGCGGGGGGAGGGGGGCTCAGTCATAGGTGGGGGGGGGGCCCGAAGACTGCTCTGTCTCGGGGATTGCCACCTTTTTTCGACCTTGCTGCCCTCACCACTAGGTTCCTTTTCCCCAGCCCTCTCCTCCTCTGTCTGGTGCCAGAAACAGTCCCTTACAGCCTGGGTACGTGCTCCTGACCCCTACACTGCTATTCCCCTTTATGCCATCCCCTTATCTTCACTCCCTACTCCCTGTCGTCCAGGCTCTGATCTCGTCACCTTGAGTGTCCCTCACCCTCGCTATCCCCACCATCCCCGCCCTTTCTCCTCATCTCTGTCCCCGCAACCCCCATTCTATTCTAGCTCTATCCCCGTCGTCTCCACGTCCCTTCTAGCCCCTTGTCCTGTCCTACAGGTGTCCGTCCTTCGTCCGTCCCTCCTGGGGCCGGCGCTGACCATGCCCAGCGGTTGCCGCTGCCTTCAGCTCGTGTCCCTGCTCTGGATCCTGGGGGCATCAGGACAGCCCACCCATGGTGAGTGTCTTCAGCTCCCGGACCGCACGAGGAGGGAGGGAGGAAAGCTGAAGCTGCGGACGCACCTCCCCTCCCCCTTGCTCTGATCAGGAGTAGCCTCAGCCTCAGTCCCCTGTTCCCACACTGACCTCTGCCGGTAGAAGTAAGGACTACATCCATACTGACCATCAGCGTCTCTAGAGGGGGGAAAGGGGGGGTGGGGGGGGACCCCAATGTATCTGGCCCTTCCCAGGCTAGATTGTGTGGAAATGGACGCAGCTCCTCTTTTTTTTTTAAACTCCATTTTCCGACCTAAGAAAACCAAGGTCCTCCTTGCCCAAAATACAAATTTGCTACTTGGGAGATACTTTTGAGTTGTGCCAGCTCAAAACATTAATCTTGTCTTCTTACCTCCAATAGCTGATGACTGTAGTTCCCGCTGTGATCTGGCCCACGGCTGTTGTGAGCCCGACGGCACATGCAGGTAGGTGCTTTAGCTCTCAGTCCTTAGTCTGCATTCAGAATCCCTCCTTGCACCTCATTCTCCCTACTCTAGCTCTGTCTCACTGTTTTAGATGACGCCTCCCTTTCCCACCAACAAGAGGCCAGAGGGTGCAGAGGCGCAAGCTACCACTCCTTCTTTCCTTTGTGCTAGGAAAGGACATATGGATCAGTTACCCCACAGTCCTTTCCTTTTGTGGGCTGGAGAGCAATTTGTTTAGTCCTGTATTAATCTCCTGTCCCCATAGTTTCACTAACATTCACCTTCCCTCTTAAAGTTTTTGTCTCCTGGGTCAGAAGGATGGAGTGAACAGATGGAGAAAATAACTAGGGGTGAGGAGAGCAGAGATAAGAGCAATAAAGACAGGAAAAAGAGTTGGAATGGGTTATCCAGGATTACAGAGGACTGGAAATGTCCCAATGCTACACTTAGATTCCCAATGCCAACCGGGGCTTGTTCACAAGAAGGGTTGGTGGTAAATGACAACGACTGTGAGACTGAGGTCAGGGACAAAGAAGAGGGGTGGCTAGGTGGTACAGTGAATAGAGCACCCGCCCTGGAGTCAGGAGGACCCGAGTTCAAATGTGACCTTGGGTAAGTCACTTAACACCAACTGCCCTACCTTACCCCCTCCAAAAAAGCAAAAAAAAAAGCAAAAAAAAGGAACAAAGAAGAACCCTTTGACTAGGTTCTGTTTTTACAGGTTGTACGGGGATTTAAGAACAAGAAAGATGCTTGCCTCTCAGGATATGAAATGCCAATGGATCAACTTAATAAACTTTCCAAGGCATTACTAACCTTGTGTTCATCTGTCATGAGCTTAGTGCAATGTAGGGATCCGGTACTAGATCCCCATTTCACCACTCCATTCAATGGGGGCTTTTTTTTTCATTTCCTCAAATTCCCCAGAATAACTTGTGTCTTCATCCTCCTCCCCAGGTGTGACCCTGGCTGGGAGGGACTACACTGTGAGCGGTGCGTCAGGATGCCTGGCTGCCAACATGGCACCTGTCACCAGCCCTGGCAGTGTATCTGTCATAGTGGCTGGGCAGGCAAATTCTGTGACAAAGGTGAGAACAGGTGTGGGAACACCTGCTGAGTCCTTCAGGTAAAGTGGAAGGGACCCCATGGACCTAAAGGAGAAATGAAAGGAGACCTAGTTATACCAATCCTTTAGGTTTCAGTAGCCTTTCGTATTTTTACAAAAGATTTCCATATTCATTCAGTCAATAAGAGGTATTTATTAAGCATGGGCTTAACATGCTATGCTTGTGTTCAGTATGCTAGTACAAAGTGTAGAGATGATACAGGAATGTGTAAACAAATGAAGAGTGATATAATGAAAGACACAAAAATAAAAAATTCACACTTAATATTTGTTCTTTACAGTAATAACCCTGTGAGGTAGAGGGGACAGGTGCTGTCCTAATTTTAATGATGAGGAATTGGGAGAGAGGGATTGTGGGGGATGGGAGGAAGCCAGAGCCCTGAAATGAATTACTCAAAGTCACAACAGCTGGTCACTGGCTGGTACAGCCCAGGTCTCAACACCTGCCTCCCAGAATGATATGCTTTTCATTATACTGAAACACGGAATGTGGCTAAGAAGCATACCATCAGAAACTAGGTCCTAAAGGTGGGAGGAAGCTAGGCATGGGTTGGGGGAAGCCTGCACTGAGTGAAGGGTGGAGGAAGAGAGGCAATTCCCCAGAGGTATCCCTATTTCCCTTCCAGATGAGCACATCTGTACCAAGCAGCCACCCTGCCAGAATGGAGGGAAGTGTGTGTATGAGGGGGATGGAGAGTACCACTGTGTGTGCCCACCAGGTTTTCATGGGCATAACTGTGAGCGCAAGACTGGGCCCTGTGAGCATGCTGGGTGAGTTGAAACTGACACAGGCAAAGTAGGGGCTTGGGCACAGGTCAGACTTTAAGGTATTAGGATAGGCTAGGGTGGGGTGAAGGCAATGAGGCCAAAGATCAGGGTGTTGGAGCCTGGAAGGGTGGTGATAGGAATTAAGTATTGAGGGTAACAGTGGATGGATTTGGGGATGCAATAATAGAAGCTTAGAGGGGGAAGAGACCTCAGAGAAAATCTAGTCCAACCATCTGTATGCAGAAGGGACAGCTGGCCCAGAGTAGGGATGTGGTTTGGTCCAAGTCTCACAACACTGTCATTAACTCTCTCCTTTCCATCTCGCCCTTCTCAGGTCTCCCTGCCGGAATGGTGGGCAGTGCCAAGATGATCAAGGCTTTGCAGAGAACTTCACATGCCGCTGCTTGGCAGGCTTCGTGGGTCCACGCTGTGAAGTCAATGTGGATGACTGCCTAATGAGACCCTGTGCCAATGGTGCCACTTGTCACGATGGCATCAACCGCTTCTCCTGCCACTGCCCCGAAGGCTTTGCTGGCCGCTTCTGCACTGTCAACCTGGATGACTGTGCCAGCCGACCATGCCAGCATGGTGCCCGCTGCCGGGACCGTGTCCATGACTTCGACTGCCTCTGCCCTGATGGCTACGGGGGCAAGACATGTGAGATTGTCTTCCCAGCCCCGGACCTCCCTACGGAGCCAGACAGCGTCCCTGGACCTAGCCCTGCAGCTGTGGTTCCTTTTACAGTCCCAGCTCCCTTTAGTGTGGGTGCAGGGCTACTTCGAATCTCAGTGAAGGAAGTGGTGCGACGACAAGAGGCAGGGATAGGGGAGTCAAGCCTGCTCGTGTTGGTGGTATTCGGGGTGCTCACTGCTACCGCAGTCCTCACCACAGCACTGTTGATCTTTTGGGCATGGCGCCATGGCCACTGCCCTGCTGGGCCCTGCTGCTACCATTTTCGCCAATATGCCGCACCCCCTGAGCAACATGACCGAGAGTGCCAGGTCAGCATGCTCCCTGCTGGAATCTCCCCTCCAGCCAGCTCCCCACCTGAGCCTGGCAAGACCACAGCACTGTGATAGGGGCTGGAGAGGGGGCAGAGTGGGGCCCCCTCTCCATCTCCTTCCTCCTCACATCTTCTACCCTCCAGAGACCGTTGTGGGTTCCCCCCCCCCAACTGAGGTGTCTCAGCCTCACACCAGAAATGCTATTTTTTTAAATACACAGATTGTTCCAGAGAGGTTTTATCAAATAAAATTACAAAAAATGACGGTGAGTGATAGCTCGGGCTCCCAGGACTCCTGGTCCCAGGTGGGGCCAGCCTGGACCTCCTTGTCCAAGGTCCTAGTCCTGGTCCAGTCAGAGCTCTCCTCCAATACCATGAGCTCACTGAGGAGGATTGGTATCAAAGAAAGCATCCTGAGGTACCCAGCTAGGGATGCTTGGGGAAGGTGCACAGGGGCTGGTGCCTTGTAGGGCCGGGTGGCCCTACAGATGAGGGGGAGAGTAAACAGCTATTCATCACCTGAGATTAAAAGCCCCAAACCCTTCCCCATGGAGAGGGAGATGATGACTGAGGAAGATGGAAGACCATCGGTTCAGAGGAGGCAGGGTCACTGCTGACTGTTTTGCAGCAGCTGCTGGAACAATGAATAGGGCCGACTTCGAAGGGCAGCTGGAGTGTCCAGCTCAGCCACCCTTCCTGCCTGTAACACCAGCACCCGGTCTGAATTCAGGATCGTGTTAAGCCTATAAGGCAGGTGAGGGTGGGCACAGAGTGAATATGGAATGCTTGACCTTTTCCCCATCTCTCAGACATCAGATTTCACCCACCCATTCCAACTGGGTAGTCAGGTTTCCATTGTTGGGGGGAGTGGGGACAGGAGAAGGTGGCTTAGCGACCCTCAGCGTGAGACAGTCCCCCCCCCCCCCCCCGCCCTGGTTGCCTCACCAGTGTCTGGCATGAGAGTGATATGGGCCTGAGAAGAGATAAGATCTCTCCTCGCTAACTTTTGGGTAGTCCCCCAAAAGAAGGAAGGAATGAAAGGTCTGAAGCTGGCCTGTTGGTTTAGTTTTCCCTCCCCTTCCCCCCATCACTCTTAGAGCCCTTCCCTGGGTATCTCCATCACACACACACACCTATGTGCAATGGTCAGAACAGTCTTGTTAGCAAAACGATTTCGGATTGTCTGTTGGAGCAGCTGATCTGTCTTCTGGTCCACACTGGCTGTGGCCTCATCGATGCACAGGACCTGAGGGAGGGGGAGAAGAGGTTATATTTGCCCTGGATCCTAACCTAGCACCCATCCCTTTAGCCCCCTTGTCCCAGCTCTGCACTGGAGGGCTGAGCCCTAGCAAAGTAAACCTCTTTTTATGTCTCCTGATAAATTAGGAGGGCTCCTCCATCACCCTTTCAAAGGCCACCCTCCTACCACTCTACCAAACCCACCCATCAGGGCCCTAGTCCCATTCCTTACCTTGGCATCTGTAAGGAGAGCTCTGGCCAAACATAGTAGCTGCTTCTGCCCTAGTGACAAGTGCCGTCCCCCCTCACCCAGCTCACCATCCAGACCACCTGTTGGGCCCAGACTTTGTCATCCCAAGTGGCCCGACCCTCTTCCAGCCTCTTGCCCCTCCCTTGTGACTTCCCAAAGCCTTCCTTACCTCCAGGAAGGAGCCTCTCCTTGGTTAGGTTCTCCCACTATCTGTTCCCAGAACTCACCCAGTGGAGTGATCACTTTGCTCAGGTGGCACTCCTCCAAGGCCTGCCACAGTGCCTCATCTTCATAGCGACCCAGAGGGTCCAGGTTTTCTCTCACCGTGCCGCTGAACAAAAAGGGCTCTTGAGGGATGATGGCCATCTGGGACCTGAGAGGCAGCAAAGGGAGCAAACTATATGAACTTGTCTTGAGGACCACAGGCACCTTCTGATTGGCCCAAAGGTCCATTCCTTGCATATGAGATTGAACCTCTTTAATTCCTACTTATGAATCAGTCAATTGATGGGAAACAACATAGTGTAGTGAAAGAGTTCTGGGACTGCTTGCTCTCTTGGGGAGGGGGGTGAGAATGGGGGGAGGAAGAAAAATTTAGAACTCAAAATCTTACAAAAATGAATGTTGAAAACTATCTTTATATGTAATTGGAAAAAAATAAAATACTGTAAGTAGGGGAAAAAAAAGAAAGAGCCCTAGGGCAGCTGGATGGTGCAATGGATAGAGCACCTACAATGGAGTCAGGAGGACCTGAATTCAAATCCGGCCTCATATACTCGCTAGTAGTGTGACCCTGGGCAAGTCACTCAGCCCCATTTACCTCTCCCCACCCCCATCCTCACCCCCCAAAAAGAAAGAGCCCTGAAAAAGGAGTTGCAGACTTGCCTTTAAATCCCTGTTCTGCTACTCACTGCCTTCGTGACCTCAGCCAATTAATTCCCTTTTCTGGGCCCATGTTCTCACTGGTAAAATGTGGAGGTCGGACTAAATTATCTCCAAGTATACTTCCAGCTCTAAATCTTAGGATCCTGCTACGTATTTAGCAGTTTGGGGACAGGAGAGAGAAATAAAAAATTGACACTCATGAAACAGGTCTGGGGACAAGCCCTATGGTGTTCAGAGTGGGAAGATATCAGGAAGACATCCTGAGGGGGAGTAGTCAAGGTAAAGATTTAGAAGAGATTAGGAAGATTTTGTTTAGAAAGACAAAGGCTTGGCTCAGGCCTTGGAGAGGACACACTGGCTAGAAGGGAGGAAGGAAAGCATTCTGAGGTAGAGAGGCCAGCCTGAACCAAGGCAGAGGCAACGGTGGGCATGGCAGGGTTCTCAGGCTGCCGAGACTGGCCTGAGCCAAGGGGAAGGAAGAAATGGAAAATGAGGCTGGCCTTGAAAACCAAGCTTAGGGGGCTCTAGCACCCACCATAGTGCACGGCACATAAAAGGTACTTAATAAATGTTTGTTGATTGGCTAATTGTATCTCTGCCCAGATGCTTTTCCATTTCTCTTAGCTCCCTTTCCACCCACAGCACCAATCAGCCTTTCCTATTCCCCACTTCAACAAACTGCCCCACTCCCAAAGACACTTCTGTCTTTAGGTCCTATCCCAGGCCTTCTAAGCTAAGGAGGAGTCCCAGGGACCAGAGCACTCTCACCCCTTATGTGGCAGCCCTGCCCCCAACTCCACCTGAGATCCGACAAGCCCAGCAAGCTGGTGTCCACACCATCCAGGAGTATATGCCCAGCGCTAGGTTCCACCAGCCGGAACAATACCAACAGCAGAGAGGACTTTCCAGAACCCGTCCGGCCCACAATGCCTATCTTCTCCCCAGGTAGCACGTTGAAGGTGACCCCGTCCAAGGCATTGGGCAACCCAGGCCGGTAAGCCAAGACCACATCCTGGAACTCCACATGTCCCTGCGACAGCCAGTCCACTCCTACCTGAGGTCACCAAAAGGAAGAAAGAGATGGGAGAGAGAGTGAAGAGATGTGGGCAACATGAGAGTGGCAGGGAGGTGAATCAGTGAGACAAAAATGAAGAGAGATGAGGGAGAGATAATGAGAAGAGATAGGATGATGGTGGCGAGAAAGGGAGGATTAATGGGGGAAAGACAGGGGGATTAATGGGAGAAGAGACAGGAGAAATGGTGGGGAGAAAGGGAGAGTTGTGGGAGAGATGGTAAGGTAGATGAGCCTGGATAGAGAATGAGGAGGTGTAATACATGGTGTAGGGGCATGATGGAAATGAAGACGGATGGAAGGGATGTGAAGAAGGGAGTGAGAAGAAGGAGTGTCAGAGGAGATAGTGGGGAGTGAGGAAAGATGAGGGAGGGATGGTAAGGAGACAGAGATGGTGAAGAGCATAGAAGATGGTAAAAATTGAGAGGATGGTGAGAGACAGTGAAGAGGATGGACAGGATGGGGAGTAGATAAGGAGAAATGGGTAGAAAGAGAGAAATGAATGAAGACAGGTGAATGGAAAAAGACATGATTGTGGGGAAATGAGGAGAAAAGTTATAAGGGGAATGAATGGTGGGGAATTAAGATATGGTAAGAAAAAGTAGCTCGGCCACTGCCCCAACATCACACCCTCCTCTCCAGCTCGTACCACCCAGCAGGGTTAAGCCAATCCCTAGGTTCTCCTTATTTTGTTCTGGGCTCTATGTCCTGCTCCTCAAAGAGGGGGCTGTCTAGGACTGAGACTACACCACACTATGGGGGGAAAAGGCTGTGGGTTTTGACTCCTAAGGAGGGAGAAGGAAAAGGGCATCCAATCACCTATACCTGTATCTGCTGGCCCTGAGGCTCGCTGGGCAGGTCACTAGAATACTCCTCCAGCCGCTCCACGCTCACCATCATGGCTTCTGTTTGTGTGAAGTTGCTTACCAGGCCTGAGAGAAGCCCTGTCAGGGACAGGGCATAGGACAGTGACAGGCCCACCAGCCCTACGGAGAAAAAGCATGCGGTGAGACTGCTGGGGCTGGTGGCCATCCTGGGCTTGGGGCTGCCCCGGCTGCTGCCACCTCCAGGCTCTCTCTGCCACCGCAGGAGGCTGGGCGGGCAGGGAGGCATGTCTGTGTTAGTGTTTGCATTAGACTTTAAGTTTCTTAAGGGAAGGGAAGATGGCTCATTTCATTCTAATACTTTCAATACCTAGCACAAAAAGTTGTTCAAAATAGGTACTCAAATATTTCTTGAATCGACTTGTGAGACAAAGGCTGTGTTTATGTGTATTCATATGTGTGCTCAGGCACACATATATGTTTACCTATCTATCTGTCTGCCTGTCTGTCTGTCTATCTATGGCAGAATAAAGGGAAGCAGGCTGAGAAAAAGGAAAGGACCCAGGGGGGGACCACAAGGGGCTAGTTCCTGTAACAGGTGAGGTATATATAAGGACTAAGGATGAGGCGGCTGGAAGCAGGGCCTGGGGAAGGAGGTGCAGGTAATGGAGATGGATATGGAACAGTAGGAATTAAGAGTAGAAAGTTCATGGATAGGGAACAGAAGCACAGGCCAAAGTTAGGGGGAGGTAGGAGAGTTTCCAGCTGGGACTGAGGCAAGGCCAATAGGGACAAAGGTGGCACCTGGGTTAGCGAGGTGTTGGTAATGCTGGATGAGGGCGATGACAGCAATGGTGCTGACCACAGTGGCACCCATGAGCTGTAGTCGTATGTCCAGCCACTGTAGACACGCAGTAGCAGCAAATTGGCAGCGTTGGTTAAGCTCCAGAAGCTTCTCATTCTCCTCTTCAAACCTAAGGACCAAGAGCTGAGCTTTCTCTCTCCTACCCGTATGCCAAGGACCAGCCTCAGGGGGTGGATCTCGTCCTTCCTGTCCTCATGTCTAAGATTAGAATCCTCTTACTCATTGGGTTTGGCACAGGAGAGGTGATAATTGGCTTATTCACAGAAGTCTCCCTAAACTCCCCCGTGCGTGCCCCTTTCCTACCAGGGTCCCTTCCGTATCTTCTCCTCCAGGCTTATTATCTCCTCAGCCTCTCCCCCCTCTCTTTAGGATCCCCCAGCCTTTCCCCACTGTGTCTTCTTGGCACCATTTCTTTTTCCTCTAAGGGCATCATCTCCCTCTGCTTGGTCTGTCTCACCCTAGTAAAATTCCTGGATGGGCTCTCTTCTGTTCCTTAGTACTGCGATGGGGAGTCTTGCCTGGCATGATCCCTCACCTGCAGGTGGCACAAGCAGCCCGGATGATACTGAGCCCAGCGAGGCTCTCGGAGAGGTGGGTATAGAGGGGGGACAGTGTGAGGCTGCTCAGGCGACGCAGCTCCCTCGAGGAAGCCCGGTAGTGGCGCTGTACAGAGTAGTAGAGGGAGCCAAGGGGTGGCAGCAGCAGCAGCAGCCAGGGCAGCCCCAAGCCCAGGACGGCCACCAGCCCCAGCAGTCCCACTGCATTGGCCAAGAGGATGTTGAGAATGAAGGGCAGGCTGTCGTCTGCACAGGCCACATCAGATGAGAAGCGGTTCAGGATCCGGCCAGTTGGTGTGGATTCAAAAAATGTCACAGGAGCCTACGAAGGGAGGCCATGGTTGGGGCAGTGAAGTTGGGTGAAGTAAGCAAGCCTGGGGCAGGAAACTCAGTGGAAGAAGAATCTTGGAGGGGAAGGAATTAGTTCTGAGCCCTGATATGGGGGGAGAAAACTAGAAGAGAAAGGAGTCTCATAAGAAAGCTTAGAGTAGATGTAGGGATGGTGGGGATGTGTGTCCCTTGAGAAAAAGAGAAGGGGAATAGTGAGGAGAAGAAAATCCATAGATTCCAGGGCAGTTAGGGTGGGATAGGAGGAAAAAGTTCTGTCTGCTAGGGAGGGGATGGTGAATTTCCTCTAGCTGGTAGGGCCTCTGGGAAGTCAGTCTGTCCATCTTCCTTCCTCTAATCAGACACTTGAGCTGTTCTTAAATCTCCCCAGCAAGAAAGGAGCTATTACTAAAAGCCAGTCAGATTCCCCAATTCCCATTAACTGTAACAATCTGATCCCTGAAGGGCAAATGATGAAATGTGTTCAATTCCTCTGGAGGAAGAGTATATGGAAACATGACTGTGATGTAAAAACAACAGGCATTAATGTAACACTTTTTTTAAAAAGTAACTCTCTGTCACTGTTGCCGACCCCTTCACTTCAAAGAGGTACTTCCTAAAAGCTGACCTCTTTCTTAGATGATGGAGACCTTCAACTGCAGTGAGATGAAGAGTAGGAATCAAGATCTTCTGACCAGCAGGTTGTGGGAAAAGCAATAGTTTCAGAGAAGGGAAGGGAGGAGATGGTGCCTCCTTCTTTGGAAGGGGATTTATTAAGAGCAGGAAAAGCTCCCAGTCCCCGTAGGGAGTCATTCTGTCAGGAGACAAGGGACTGGACTGGCTGACCTAGTTGACCTCCTGAGGTTCCTTTCAAGACCTGGATTCTAACCTCTTCCTCACTACAGCTTCAGTTGGTCACTCCTGGCCGATCAACTAACAAAAGCAATAATTCACAGGTCTCTAGCACTGTTTCGTTAAAGTATCTTCTTCACAACCACCCTGTGAAGTTGGTAGTGTGAGTATGAGGGAACAGATGAGGGAACTGAGGGTCAGAAAGTTTCACTGAGAGACCACATTGGCTAGTGGTGAGAGCCCTGGACTTAGAAGTCAGGAAGGCCTGGGTTTGAATCCCACCTCAGACCCTTTCTAGCTGTGTGACACTTCAGTAGGTCAGGCCATCTCTGAGCCTCAGTTTCCTATGTGCAAAATGAGAGTGATGATAACAGCACCTGTGTCATAGGATTATGAGGATCATATAGGACATTAAGCATTTTGCAAAACCTGATGCACTATAAAATGAGTTATTATTACTATTATAGAAACAGAGTGCTATAGGGCAGTGGTTCTCAACCTTCCCAATGCCGCGACCCTTTAATACAGTTCCTCACGTTGTGGTGACCCCCAACCATAAAATAATTTTCATTGCTACTTCATAACTGTAATTTTGCTACTGTTATGAATCTATCTGATATGCAGAATGTATTTTCATTGTTACAAATTGAACATAACCCACAGGTTGAGAACCGCTGCTATAGGGGCTTTGTAGCCACTATATCAGCCTCCGAGTCATAAAGACCTCGGTTCAAATCCTGTGTCTGCCACCTCAGGTAAGTGACAACTCCTCAGGGCTCCTGGACACCTCTCTAAGGGTAAGACTCACGCCTGATGAAAGAATCAGTGTGGTTTCCCTACCCTCCAAAGAACAAAGGGACTCATCCAAGACCTCACAACAAGGCAAGTGTCCAAGCTGGGTCGCTTGATTCCAGATCTAATGTTCCTCTACTACGATATGCTGCCTTTAGGCGATGGAGAAGACTGAGCACTTTACTCCAATGGATAGCCCTCTCCAAGCTGCCCAGGGAGAGAAGAGCTTTGGCATGGCAGTGACGCCAGGCAGGCAAAGCAGTGCTGAGCCAGAACAATGGCCCCTTTGGGCTGAGGGAAACCTGGCAAAAGGGTCTCCCTCGGCCTTCCCCCCAGCAGATCTTTCCACTCACTCACCTTCAGGACACGTTGTAGCAAGCGCTGATGCAGGGTGGCTGCTGCCTGGAGGATGCCAATGGCAAAGAGTACCGCCCGCAGGAGGGTGCAGATAGAGTTGGCGCTGGCAATGGACCCATATACGGTCAGGTAGAACTGCACATCCAGGGAGTTATTTGGGGTGGCTTTGGGCCATGGTGACGTGGGAGCACTGGATAGAGGGAAGGGAAAGTAGGACCCATGACTGTGTCATCCAAGGGCTGAATCCTGACCTCAGGTTCCACACTTAACCCCTGAGAAGCTGTCAGGGTCCACTCTCAAGCTTAGTCCCTGAACTCAGCCGTGACTTCATTTTTTTCGGGGTCACCAGCCCACTCACAAGAGGCCTCCGGGAGAGAAGAGAAGCAACTGTGGGGAGAGCAGCGAGGGTGCTTGGCTGGTGAGGTACCGTAGCTCTTGGGAGCCATTCTCAGCTATCTTCAGCTGGGAGATCCAGTGAGAGAGCCACCAGTCAGCAGCATTCCGAGTACCTGGGAACAGAGCAAAGGAAAGAGAGGGGAAAGAAAAGCCATCCAACTACCATTTGCATTTTCCTGGGCCTCCCATCCATCGCTCCTCCCCCTCTCCTCCCTGGGTCTCCTTGACTGTTCTAGTCCCTGCCTCCACAGCTCTCCAGCTCCTTCCCCATCCTTTCACTCATTCTGTATCTCCTCCATGGCCCTATGTGCCATTCTGGGGGAAGTAGGGAGTAATTCCAAATTTAGGAAATACAAGGAAGACTGAGGAGGGCAAGGGCAGGGACAGCAAGCTGAATCCTGGGAAGGCTTTGCTCCCTGTCTCCCTGGTAAGCTCCGTGATGGGGCTCGGGGTCAAACCTAGCACCTCTTTCTTCCAGAGAGTCTAATTTAAAGACTCTTATTATAAGCAATAATGACTGACTTTCTGATAGTCCTTTAAGTCTTACAAACATTTTACTCATGGCAACCCTGCATGAGTATCCCTGTTTTCCAGGCAGCGAGGTAGTAGAGTGTAATGGAGAGGGCATTTCTAGCGTCAGGCTAATTCCCGACTCTGCCACTGATTACTACTGTACGAGCTCTGACAAGTCATTTAATTCTCTAACAAGCCTCAGTTGCCTCATTTGTAAAAGTAGGAGACTGGAACAGACGACCTGCTCTGCCAATCCAAGCAATCCTGGCACATCTGGCACAGGGGAAGGGAACAAACTTTTATTAAGGGCCCACTAGGTTCCAAGCACTGTGCTAAGTGCTGTACAATTATTATCTCATTTGATCCTCTCAAGAACCCTGTGAGATGGATGTTATTATTGTCCATAATGATTTATTATTATAAATAATATATATGACTGTTATATCTATTGAATATATATAATGATGGCAAGTAATAATATTAATATATACTACATATAAATAATATAATAGGGAAACTGAGGTAGGCAGAGATAAAGTGACTTGCTCAGGGTCATGTAGCTAGGAAGTGTTTGAGGCTGGATCTGAACTCGGATCTTCCTGATTCCAGGTCCAATGCTCTATCCACTGGGCTACCTAGTTGCCTATTAGGTAGGAAGACCTGCCATCAAAGGGGCATCCTTCCCTACTTCCACCTCCACTTCCGGTACCAGTCCCGGAATCCAGGTCTATCTGGGATGCGGGAACACCTGTGACCACTGAAGGCACCCTGCTTACCCTTTCCCACCCTGACAGCAGCCCAGAACCACCAGGTTCTCCTTACTGGCTCGGAATAGGCGGGCATCACCAACTCTATTCCTTCTGCTGAGAGGGAGAATCGCCAGGCCTTACTGATTGCCCTGCTACTACCTCCTAAAGTCCTCCCAGCTTTACCGTTTGCCTTGCACTGGGATCATCTGAGCTAAGGACAAAACTGAAAGACCCTAGCACTCTGTCACCCCCCTCCATCACCACCACCACTGTACCTACAGGACTTCTTGTAAGCTTTCAGTTCAGAGTTTCATGAGTGCTATTGGGATCCACATAGTAAATGGATAAACGCTTCCTCATTTATTCATTCACATAGTTAGCATTTAATATTTGTTCATGCATTTGCTCCTTTCAGTTCTAAATCCAAAAATCCAATGGTCAGAGGAAGAAACTATAGACTAGAGAAATGTGCCACCCATGGTCACTGCCTTGAGCCCCTAGAGAAAGAGAGAATGCAGTACCATATATGTAGGCCTCTCATGGAGGGGAGTGAGCACACGAATAGATAGAGACTGCCCAGCCCAGGTGATATGAATGATGGACAAAGGGAGGGGCAAAGAAATAAAGATATCTGGGGGCTCACAGATATGCCCTTACCTTGCATGAGAAGCAAGAAGAAAAGGATGGCCAGGGAGAAACCCCCACCTACAGCTTTCCAGTAAGCCTGGTACACCTGGAAGGCCACAGCCCCTTCTTTCTTTCCTTCCTCCTGGAGCAGGCGGCTGGGGTTTGGGCCCACCTCCTTGAGCTCCTCATTCTTTTTCTCTGGCTTCCATGCCTCTGAGGCTACTGCTATAATGATGTACAAGGAGAAGAAGGGGAGTCACACTTGGAGTAGTTATGGTAGGGGGATGACTGTAAGGAAGGAAGAGAAGGGGAGGAGCGTTTAGGTCAGTGTCTAAAAATCTCAAGAGTACTGACCATGGAAGTTAGAGAAGGAAATACGGGGTGACTGAAAAGGCACACCTGACTCAGTCTTCTGTCCATTCTCAGACTGGGCGGTAGAGGCAGTCTGCACCAGTGGCAGAATCTCAGAGGGTGGTCCTAGAGGATGGAATAGAAGTCAGAAGATACCAGTGCTAGCTACCAGTGGGTTACAGCATTTAGCTAAGGGTGTTCTAAATAACAGATGCTCAAAAAATGTTTATGGTGCTTCACCTTTTTGTGCTCCCTAATAGCCCCGCTCCAGCTGCCATCTTGGTTCTAACATGCATGGTACCCTTGACTCCTAGGGCTGGGCACGGCCTTTAAGAGTCACCTAGTTCTTCTCACTGCTTCCAGAGACCTTGTTGTTCAGTTTTTCAGTTGTGTTTGATTCTCTGTGACCCCATTTGGGTTTTTCTTGGCAAAGATACTGGAGTGGTTTGCCATTTCCTCCTACAGCTCATTTTATAGATGAGGAAACTGAAGCAAACAGGGTTAAATGACTTGTCCAGGGTCACACAGCTAGTAAGTGTCTAAGACCAGATCTGAATTCAGATCTTTTTGACTCCAGGCCTAGCATTCTATCCACTCTACCACCTAGCTGCCCCAGGCAGGCAGGGCAGCCCAGTCCTAAAAATAGTATTAAAAGTCTCAGCCAAACAAAGCAGATGCCCATACATTGGGAAATAGCTAAACAAGGTGTGGTACATGAAGGAGGCTTCTCGGTGACACAGAGAATAGCACACTGGGGGTGGCTGAGTGGCACAGTGAATACAGCACTGGCCTTGGAGTCAGGAGGACCTGAGTTCAAATCCAACCTCAGACACTTGACACACTTACTAGCTATGTGACTTTGGCAAGTCACTTAACCCCAATTGTCTTGCCTTCCCCCCTCCAAAAACAACAACAACGACAAAAAGAGACTAGAACACTGGACCTGAAGTCAGTGAGTAAGGCCTGAGTTCAAACCCTGCCTTGAATACTTACTAGCTGTGTGACTCTGGGCAAGTCATTTGATCTCTCCCTGCTTCAGTTTCCTAAACTGTAAAATGGGGATCATAAGAGCGTCTGCCTCTCAGTGTTGTGAGGATCAAATGAGATAATATGTATAAAGAGCCATGCAAACTTTAAAGGGATATATAAACGCTAGCCACCACTCCTGCCGCGGCCACCATCATCACCATCGTTGTGATCATCACTGAGCAATAAGAAACAATGGCTATGAGCATGGCTGAGAAGCGCGGGGATTCCTACACAAACTGACACAAAGTGAAGCAATCCGGAGCAGAACACCCAACGACAAAACAACAGAAAGTCTACAGCCATGTGAAGAAATGGTCTCAAACGCAACTGACTGGAGAAATTCAGCTTAGAACAATTCTGCGGCACCGCCTCACACCCATCGGATTAGCTGACAGCGCAGGAAAAGAAAACGGCAAATGAGACGTTAACGCACTTTTGGTCAAACCGTGAACTGATTCCACCTTCTGGAGCTCCGCCCAGCAGTACCAATACTGGGTCTGTATCCAAAAAGAGATAAAAACTAAGAGAAAAGGACCCACGTGCACAAAAGTATTTACGGCAGCTCTCTTCTGGTGGCAAGGAAGAGGAAACGGAGGGTTTGCCCATCAATCGAGGGGTGGCTGAGCGAGCCGTGGTAATGGATTCCTGATTTTAACTGAATACTAGCGTGCTATAAGAAATGATGAGCAGGACGCTCTCGGGAAAACCTGGGCAGACTTACACGAACTGCTGCAAAGTGAAATGAGCAGAGTCAGGAGAGTATTACACACAGTAATAGTAACACTGTAGGACAGTTAACTGTACACGACTTAGCCATTCTCAGCCACACAAGGACTTAACGATGAAAAATGCTATCCATCCCCAGAGAAAGAACTAATTGTGTCTGAATATAGATCAAAGCATACTTTTTAAAACTTTCTTTATTTTTCTTGGGTCTTTTTTTTGGTCTGTTTTCTTTTACAACATGACTAATATGGAAATACGTTTTGCATGACTGCACATGTATAACCTATATTAAATGGCTTGCCTTCTCAATGAGGAGGGTGGGGAGGAAGGGAGGGAGAGAATTTGGAACTCAAAAATTTTTAAGTGAATGTTAAAAACTGCTTTTACATGTGATTGGGAAAAAATAAAATATTAAATAAGTTAAAATCCAACAGCTAGGAAAAAACCAAAACAACAGAAATCAAACACTTTACAATTATAATGACCATGTTAAGCCCCAGAGAAGAGACACATAAAAAGGTATCTCCCTCCCTGCTTTCTTTGTTTTTGGTGTTGGTTTTTTTTTTTTTTGGAGGGGGAAAGGGAGGACAATTGGGGTTAAGTGACTTGCCCAAGGTCACACTTAATAAGTGTTAAGTGTCTGAGACTGGATTTGAACTCAGGTCCTCCTGACTCCAGGGCCAGTGCCACCTAGCCGCCCCTCCCTGCTTTCTTTGTAGAAGAAGCTGGATGGCTATGGGTATGGAATTCTGCATACAACATTAGACTTTTTCAATATGTTCCATCAAAACTTTTCATTCTCTCTTTATATTATTAATGTCTTTATCATAAGGGATGTCTCATGGAGGACAAGGAGGCAGAAGGAAAATGAGGTTAGGATAAATGAAGTAACTTCCCCAAATTCAAACAGGGAAGAGAGGCCAGATGTCAGCAGACATAGATGTGGGGTGAGGAGATTCTGGGGGAGCAAAGATAAAGGCATGAAAGCATGGGTCATAATTCAACAAGCCTAGTTTGGATAGAACGCAGAATGTGGAACGTGGTGGGGATGAATATTAGATAAGGTTGTAGCCAGATGATGGAGGGCTCTGTATGCTAAAGAGCTTCCATTCAGTTTAACTCAAAAAGCATTTATCAAGAGCCTACTCCGTGCATGGCTCTAAAGAGATAAAACACCCCAAATGAAACAGCTGCTGCCCTCCAGAACTTACATTATGCTGAGGAGATTAAGACATTCACATAAGAGTTCTGATTTCAACAGCAGCTAGGTGGTGCAGTGGATAGAGCCCCAGGCCTGGAGTCAGGAGGACTTCAGTTCAAATCCAGCCTTGGCTATTTATTAGCTGTGTGAGCCTGGGCCAGTCACTCAACCCTGACTGCCCTGCCCACCCCCCAAACAAGAGCTCTGATGTCAAGAGATCTGAAGTCTTCCCTAATCTCCCTAAGTGGAAATGAACTCCTTCTCTGAACTCTGTGACTTGAGTACGGTATTTCATTCCTGGATTATGGCATTTATCACACTCTGCTTTATGCTATTCATGTTTACATGTGTCTTAAACACCTATTAGCTTCCTAAGGGCAAGGATTGTGTCTTGCTTACCTCTGTATCCCCTGTAACATGCAGGGTGTCTCACCCACATTAAGTGCTCAGTAAAAAAGTAATAGTAATAGCCAACATTTATAGAATACTTTAAGATTTTCAAAGCACTTTAACGTATGGCTCTGAGAGCTGGACCACAAGGAAAGCTGAGTGCTGCAGAACTGACAGTTCTGCACTGGGGTGCTGGAGAAGACTTTTGAGTGTCCTTTGGACAGCAAGGAGAACAAATTAGTCAACACGTAAAGAAACTAATTCCCACTCTTCATTGGAAAGATAAATACCAAAGCTGAAGCTTAACTACTTGGGCCACATAATGAAAAGACTGGGCTCACTGGAAAAGACCCTGATGTTGGGAAGACTGAAGGCAAAGGTAAATGAGGACAGGTGAGGATGAGATGGATAGAGAGTGTCATGGAAACAATGAACACGAGTGTGGACACCCTTGGGGAGAGAGTGCAGGACTGAAGGGTCTGGTGTGCTATGGCCCATGGGTCACAAAGAGACAAGACTTAACAACAAAAACAACACAGCTAACACTTATATAGTGCTTACTATGGGCAGGTAGGTGGCACGGTGGATAGAATGCCAGGTCTGGAGTTAGAAAGACTCCTGAGTTCAAATCTGGCCTCAGATACTTCCTAGCTCAGTGACCCTGAGTGAGTCACTTAACCCTGTTTGCCTCAATTTCCTCATCTGTAAAAATGAGCTGGAAAAGGAAATGGAAAACCACTCCAGTGTCTTTTTTGCCAAGAAAACCCCAAAATAGGGTCACAGAGTTGGGCATGACTGAAAAACGACTTACCAATAACAACAATGCTGTGCACCACGCGCTGTGCTACATGATTTACAATCATCACCTCATTTGACCCTCACAACAGCCCTAGGGAGGTACTATGATTATCCCCGTTATATATGAGAAAACTGAAGCAAATAGAGGTTAAGTGACTCTCCCAAGGTCACAGAGCTAGGAAGAGTCTGAGGCCAGATTTAGACTCATATAAAGCGTACTCCAATCATACTCTCTTTTTCAAGATAGATCGTAAACTACCTAGAGGCAGGGACTGCTTCATTTTTGTCTTTGTGTTTCCCAGTACGTAGTAGGTATTTAATAAATGCTTGCTTACTGATAGAAGATGATGATCACAAAAATAATAATGCACTAACCAAAAACAATCCTAATAGCTGATTTCTATACAGGGCTTTCAGGTTGGTGAAGTGCTCTAGAGGGTTTCATTTGAACCTCATGACCAAGCTGTGAGAGATCACAGAATGTGAAAGTGGGGGTCTAGTCCAAGCTAGCCAGCAAAAGAACCCCCACTACAACCTTCCCAACACGTGGTCACCCACTACCTCCTCAGGCAGGGCAGGGCACGGCACTTTTTTTTAAGGCAGCTCTAATTTTTAGGAAGCTTTTCCTGATGTGAAGTCTAGATTTGCCTCTTAGCATCCTCCTTCCACTCCTGGTTCTGCCCTTTAGGACCAAACAGAGCACATCTAATCCTGACTCCAAATGACAGTTCTTTAAAGAGGTGAACAAAACTGTCTTATTCCTGTGCCCCGCCTCAAGGGTTCTTTTCCACAGGCTAAACACACGCAGCTCCTTCAACCAATACTCGTATGATATGGATGTAAGGGCCTTCACCATCCATGCTGCCCTCCTCTGGACATTCTCCAGTTTATCAACATCCTCCTTAAACCCAGGTACCCAGACCTGAATACTCCAAATGACAAGGACAGAGTACAGAGAGGGGAAGGGAGGGAAAGAGAAAAAACATTTTTATATGTACCAGGCACTGTGCTAAACGCTTTACAAATATTATCTCATTTGATTCTCACAACAACCCAGGGAGGTGGGTGCTATTATTATCACCTCCATTTCAAAACTGAGGAAACTGAGGCAGACAGTGATTAAGTGACCTGTCCAGGATCACACAGCCAGTAAAGGTCCAAGGTCACATTTGAACTGAGGTCTCCCTAACTCCAGGTCTAGCACTCTATCCACTGTGCCACCTAGATGCCCAGTAGAACTATCATCTTCCTATTCCCAAAAGCTGATGGCCTTTTTTTGTCCCTGTAATTTTATTTTTTTAATAATTTATTTATTTTTAGTTTTTAACATTCACTTCCATAAGATTTTGAGTTTTAAATTCTCTCTCCCTCTCTCTCCTCCCCAAGACAGCATGCAATCTGATATAGGCTCTACATATACATTCATATTAAACATTTTCACATTAGCCATGATATAAAAAATTAGAACTAATGGGAAGAACCATGAGAAAGAAGAAACAAAACAAAATAAAACAAAACGAGAGCAAACAGTCTGCTTCCATCTGCATTCAGACTCCAAAGTTCTTTCCCTGGATGTGGACAGCATTTCCCACTGTGAGTCTTTTGGAATTGTCTTAGATCACTGCATTGCTAAGAAGAGCTAAGTCTATCAGTCAATCATTGCACAACATGGCTGTTACTGTGTACAATGTTCACCTGGTTCTGCTAATTTCACTCAGCATCAGCTTATATAGGTCTTTCCAGCTTTTCCGGAAGTTTGCCTGCTCCCCATTTCTTATAGCACAACAGTATTCCATTACATTAGTATACCACAACTTGTTCAGCCATTCCCCAACTGATGGACATCCCCTCAATTTCCAATTCTTTTCCACCACAAAAAGAGCTGCTATAAATATTTTTGTACATGTGGGTCCTTTTCCTGTTTTTATAATCTCTTTGGGATACAGCCCTAGAAGCAGTATTTCTGGGTCAAAAGGGTATGCACAGTTTTATAGCCCTTTGGGCACAGTTCCAAATTGCTCTCCAGAATGGTTGGGTCATTTCACAACTCCAGCAACAATGCATTAGTGTTCCAATTTTCCCACATCTTTTCCAACATTTATTATTTTCCTGTTTTTCATGTTAGCCAATCTGACAGGTGAGATGTGGTACCTCTACTTTGTTTTGATTTGCATTTCTCTAATCAATAGTGATTTAGAGCATTTTTTTCATATGACTATAGATAGCTTTAATTTCTTCCTCTGAAAACTGCCTGTTCATATCCTTTGGCCATTTATCAATTGGGGAATAATCTGTATTCTTACAAATTTGACTAAGTTCTCTATATATTTTAGAAATGAGGCCTTTATCAGAGACACTGACTATAAGAATTATTTCCCAGTTTTTTGCTTCCCTTCTAATTTTGGTTGCATTGGCTTTCTTTATGCAAAAACTTTCCAATTTAAAATCATCCATTTTGCATTTCATAATGTTCTCTGTCTCTTGTTTGGTCATAAATTCTTCCCTTCTCCATAGATCTGTCAGGTAAACTATTCCTTGATCTCCTACTTTGCTTGTAGTATCAGTCTTTATACCTAAATTGTGTACCCATTTTGACTTTATCTTGATATAGCATGTAAAATGTTGGTCTATGCCAAGTTTCTTCCATACCATTTTCCAGTTTTTCTAGCAGTTTTTGTTAATAGTGAGTCCTTATGGCAAAAGCTGGACTTTTTGAATTTATCAAATACTAGCTTACTATAGTCATTGACTATTGTGTCTTGCATACCTAACCTATTCCACTGCTCCACCACTCTATTTCTTATCTGGTACCAAGTAGTTTTGACAACTGCTGCCTTATAATACAAAGATTTGGTACAGCTAAGGCTACCTTCCCTTACATTTCTTTTCATTAATTCCCTTGATATTCTTCTAGATAAATTTTTGTTCTTCCAAATAAATTTTGCTATTATTTTTTCTAGCTCTATGAAATGTTTTTGGTAGTTTCACTGGTATGACACTGAATAATTAATTTAATTTAGGTAGAATTATCATTTTTATTATATTAGCTCGGCATACCTACAAGCAACTGATATTTTTCCAATTATTTAATCTGATGTAATTTGTGTGAAGTGTTTTGTAATTGTGTTCATATAGTTCCTGGGTTGGTTTTGGCAGGTAGATTCCCAAATATTTTATAATGTCTATAGTAACTTTAAATGGAATTTCTCTTTTCATCTCTTGCTGTTGGGCTTTGTTAGTAATATATAGAAATGCTGAAGATTTATGTGGGTTTATTTTATATCCTGCAACTTGGTTAAATTTGTTTATTGTTTCAAGTAATTTTTTACTTAATTCTCCATGATTCCCTAAGTATACCATCATATCATCTACAAAAAGCAACAGCTTTGTTTCTTCTTTGCCAATTTTAATTCCTTCAATTTCTTTTTCTTCTCTTATTGCTAAAGCTAACATTTCTAGTACAATACTGAGTAACAGTGGACATCCTTGTTTCACCCCTGATCTTACTGGAAATGCTTTTAGTTTATCCCCATTACATAAAATGCTTGCTGATGGTTTTAGATAGATGCTAACTATCATTTTAAGGAAGACTCCATTTATTCCCATGCCCTCTAGTGTTTTTAATAGGAATGGGTATTGTATTCTGTCAAATGTTTTTTCTGCATCTATTGAGATAATCATGATTTCTGTTAGTTTTTTTGGTGAAATGGTCAATTATACAGATAGTTTTTCTAGTATTGAACCAGCCCTGCATTCCTGATATAAATCCTACCTGGTCACAGTGCATTATCCTTGAGATAAGTTGCTGTAATCTCTTTGCTAGTATTTTATTTAAAATTTTCACATCTATAGTCATTAGGGAAATTGGTCTATAATTTTCTTTTTCTGTTTTGGCTCTTCCCGGTTTAGGTATCAGCACCGTCTTTATAGCTGATGCCCTTCTTAATGGAGTCTAAGAATGTATACTTATTCCTTCCACATCACAGTTTTAATATATCATCAGTCAACATAAGAAATTAAATGGAAATTTTTGGGGAGCTTTGCAGAAGCCAGAGATGACATGCAAAGGCCAGCAGATAGCACAGAAAAAGTTTAGAAACTCAGAAATGCATAAAATATATGTACAGTATTGTATACTATCAACCCAAATTTTAAAATAAGGTATTGTAAACATCACATAAAAAAAGAAAAAGATTCAGACTTCTTCTTTGGTTATCAAGGAAAGGCCAAAAAAATTTTACATGAATTTCCAAATCACGTGGGTACTGTGCTCTTAATCCCCTGAATGTGGAAGGGATACTTGCTTTACCTTTTTGGGCTCCTATGTCATACTGTTGACTCATATTGAGCTTGCAGACCACTAAAACCCCCAGATCTTTTTCAGAACAACTGCTACAGGTATTATTATCCCTATTTTAAGATGAAGTTACAGGATCAGAAAGGTTAAATGATTTGCCAATGTTTGCTCAGCTAGTAAGTGTCAGAAGTGGGATTTGGACCCAGGTATTTCTGATTTGAGGCAGCTAGTTTTGGCTCAATGTGGCTAGAGTGCTGGGCCTGGAGTTACAAAATCCTGAGTTCAAATCCAGTCTCAGACACTTACTAGCTGTGTGACCCTGGGCAAGTCACTTAACCTCTGTTTGCCTTCATCTACTGGAGAAGGAAATGGCAAACCACTTCAGTATCTTTGCCAAGAAAACCCCATGGACTGTATGGTTCACAGGGTCATGAGGAGTCAGACGTGACTGAACAACTGAACAAAAAATAGCTCCTGACTCCAAGTATAGGATTCTATCTACTATAACTAAGCCATGTTTTCTCTCATAATTTCTTTTTTTTTAAAAATATATTTTTATTTCATTAAATATTTCCCAATTACATTTAAAACATTTCTTAACCTTCATTTTTTTAAAATTTTGAGTTCCAAATTCTCTCCCTCCTTCCTATGTTCCCCCATCCCTTGAGAAGGCAAGCAATACAATATCAATTATTCATGTCTCATAATTTCTTTAACCTGTTCTCCAAGCTACTTCCTTAGAAATCTCACTCACTTCTAAGCTTCAGCTCTCCCTAAGGCCCCAAGGTAATCAGACCCACAAGTCCCAAAGCTATCCCCTCTTCTCTTGAAAAAATTCTGTTCATATATTTCACTAATGCTTGTATTTTTCCCATCTATCCTTTCAGTTCATGCTCATACCAGTCCTAGGAACCTAGGAATGATTCTATACGTTATATAATAAAAGTGAAGAAATAGAAATCCCCAAAGGGAAATTTGCCCATAGTCACCCAGGCAATCCTGATGGTAAAGCTAGGACTAGAGGCTAGATGTCCTAATTTCAGAGTACTGATGATCACTCGAGGTTATCAACAATCTCTCCATTGCTAGATTTCCTTTAATCCTTATCCTTCTAGATCAATCCTTGCTTCTTCTTGGGACAGGCAGGTGGTGCAATGGATAGAGCACCAGGCCTGGAGTCAGGAAGACGTGAGTTCAAATCTAACTTCAGACACTTACTGGCTGTGTGATCCTGAGCGAGTCACTTAGCCACGGTGTGCCCATTTCCCCAAATGTAAAATGAGTATGATGATAAAAGAACCAACCCTCACAAGCCTGTTGTGAGGATCAAATGAGATCATTTTAAAGCACTTAGCCCAATGCCTGGCACAAAGTAAGTGCCACATAAATGCCAGTTAGGATCATAATAATATTAACAATAATCCCTCAGCAGTTTTTGACACGATGGAGCTCATTCCCTTTCTTCCCGACTATCTTCTTCCCTTAGCTTTTGTGACACTCCTGGTTCTCCTCCTGCCTGCTGGACAGCTCCTTCTTCATTTTCTATGCTGGACCTTTATCCAGCTTTGGGCATCCCCCAAGGCTCTTTCCTGGGACCTCTTCTCTTCCCTCTCTATATTGTCTGTAATCTTATCTCCCATGGATTCAATGATCATTTCTACGCAAATGATTCCCAAACGTATATATTCAGCCCTAATTTCTCTTCGATTTCTAGTCTGACATCCCCAGTTCGCCCGAACGTTTCCTAAGCAGCTCAAACTCATTATTTCCGGGATAGAATTCATTGTTATCCCCATTAAACCTATCCTTTCTCCAAGCTTTCCTATTTACTTTGAGGGCGCCACAACTGTTCTGGTTCCCTAGGTTCCCAAACTTCACCTCCTGAGGCAATGAGGTGGTAAAGTATATAGAATTCTGGAACTAGAGTCAGGAACACTTTTTAAGTTCAAATTCAGTCTCAGACACTTACTAGCTGTGTGACCCTGGGCAAGTCACTTAATCTCTGTCTCAGTTTCCTCAACTGTAAAACAGGGAAAATAATAGCACCATCTCACTGGGTTGTTGTGAGGATCAAATAAGATAGTATCGTTAAAGCACTGAGCACAGTGTCTGGCACATAGTAGGTACTCAAGAAATGGTTCCTGCTTTCCTTCTCTCTCTCATTCTTTCCTTTCTTCCTTTCCCCCTCTCTCTTTTTCATTCTTCCTTTCTTCCTTCATAGCCAGTTAAATATCAATTTTCTCCTGTTTCTACCTCTACAATAATACTCACCTCTGTCCCTTTACCACCGCTAACAGAGCCATTATCATATACCTCTCATGTAGTCTACTGCAAGAGCTTCTGGTCCCTCCCCTCTGCAATTCAGCCTCCGTAGCTGCCCACCTCATCTTCCAACAGCATCAATCTGACCACGTTACTTTTCTGCTGCAGACCTTCAGTGGCTGCCTCTAAGATCAAACAAACTCCTCAGCATGGCATCTGAAGACCTTTATAATCTGACTTCGGCCTTCCTTTTCAGACATCACTCCCCTTCACATCATCTACGTGAGTCTATTCACTGTTCCCTGGCCTTAGCATTCCATCCCTTCTGGGTGTCTTTGTACACACTGTACCCATGCTTGGACATTCCACAACCTCTCTAACCTCTTAATGCCTCAGCTTCCTTCAAAGACACTCAGGCATTACTCCTTCCATGAAGTTATCCCTTATTACCTTAGTTGTTAATATTCCTTCCTTTCTCAAATTATCTTGTATTTACTCATCTGTTTACATGCTCCTACAAGGCAAACAGATGGGCAGCTAGGTGATGCAGTGGAGAGAGCACTGGGCCTGGAGTCAAAAAGACTCAATTTCCTGAGTTCAAATGTGGCCTCAGACACTTACTAGACGTATGATCCTTGGCAAGTCACTTAACAGTGTTTTCATTTGGAAAAGAAAATGGCAAACCACTCCACTGTCTTTGCCAAGAAAACCCCAAATGGGGTCACAAAAAGTCAGATCAGACACAACTGAAATGACTCAACAACAACAAAGAAAGCAAAGAACTACTTTTAAATTTTTTGCCTTTTTATCCTCAGCACCTTATATAGAACAGGAACTCATGAAATACTGGGTGAATTGAATTCCAGCCTGATAGGAAAGCTGATACTCAGCAGTTACCCATACCTGGCCTCCTCTGCCCCCAAGCCCAAGGGTACCTGCTTGGATGATGCGCCCACCCTCCAGCAGCAGCACAACATCAGCCTGCTCCAAGTATTCTGTTCGGTGGGTACAGAGCAGCCGGGTGGTGTGTCCCAGGATGCCTAGAATACACTTATGCAGCAAGTGGTTAGCTACATCAGCATCCACAGCAGCCAGGGGATCATCCAGGAGGTAGAGCTTGTTCTCCTGGGGAGAGAGGGTGGCAAGAGGTGCTGCCAACTGAAGGCAGAGGCAATGTGTGGGGGTGGGGGACTGGTGGTAATGACCCAAAGGACAAGGCCTCTGAGATCCTCCTGGGGATCTATCCCCAGAAAGACTGTGGGGAATAAGGGCCACAAATGAAGTAAGAAAGAGAGGTTAGACTTGAGAGAATCTCCTCATAATCAAGCATAGCTAAATGACGTAGGGCCAGCACTCAGCTTTGGCTGTGTCTAAAAAACGCCCTCCCAACCATATAATATGTCTAATTCAATATGACGATGATTTATTAAGTGTTTAGTACATGCCAGACACCAGGCTATCCTTCAGCTATGAAACGTAAAAGAAAATGAATAGTGGGAGAGGGCTGGCTGATAAGAAGGGAAGGAGGGAGGAATTGGATGGTAATGCAGACCTCCCTTCTGCCAACTTCAGCCTATTAGTCCCTCTCAAGACTACCAACACCCTCTCAGACCCCAAGCTTCCCCTGCCCTCTGCCTACCTGGTAGACAGCTCGAGCAAGGGCAATGCGGGCCCTCTGGCCACCACTGAGAGTTACACCTTTCTCTCCCACTTCTGTCTGGTCTCCATCAGGCAGGATCTGTTGGCACAGCAGCATGATAGAATATAAAAATAACAACAACAGATATGGAGTTATAAGGCCTAGATCTGAGTCTCAGATCTATAATATCTTCTTGTATGACCTTAGGCAAGTCACTGAAATGTTTGTTTCCTTAGTTGTAAAACAGGATAGCACCTGAATAGAAAATATTCTTTGTGCAGGATGAATAGAAAGCTATGGAAGAAAAGCACATGAGATAAAAAGATATGGATGTGCTGAGATCTGCACTGGTGGAAGGTGTGCCCACAAAGATGAGGTGAGAGATCCATGCAAATCTCCACAGGATCGATACCTGCCTAGCTCAAAGAGCTGCCCTGAGTATGAAAGGAGATATATCCCAAGTGAAAGGTGCTTTGTGAACATTAAAAGCTGCTCAACAGAAATGTAAGCTGCTTTCTTCCACAGGTCAGGAAAGACCCTCTTCTATGCTAGAATCCTACTTTTGATTACTGACGAGCTGTGTAACTATGGAAAAGTCATCTAACTTCTCTTAGCTTCCAATTATTCATTTGTGCTGGCCTTCCCTGAGCACCCCATGAGGGTTTGCTGAGCCCTTTTCAGGGCTGCTCATCTACCTTTGGGGTCCACCTGTCACCCAACTCTCAGCTATGGCTCCAAGAAGCTGCAGCATGTAGGCGGCCACACCCCAATAAACCATCTTTGCAGACAGGTTAAACCAGTTGGAGGGTGACTGACAGGCCTCAAACCTGTTTGTTGGTGAGTTAGAGGGGTGTCTACTCCAAGCAAGTTTAGACTTCCCTTGGCCAAATGGGTGGATGAGAACAATTTATTCCAATGGCCATGAAGATGGCCAAAGCTGGCACTGTGGAGTGCTTAGAGCTTGGTCAGACATTAAAGACACCAAAGTTTCCCAGGGCATCACCAGTCATCTTTGTCTTGCCACTGGACTTTGATGATTC
This sequence comes from Pseudochirops cupreus, assembly GCA_028627135.1. Classification (NCBI taxonomy): domain Eukaryota; kingdom Metazoa; phylum Chordata; class Mammalia; order Diprotodontia; family Pseudocheiridae; genus Pseudochirops; species Pseudochirops cupreus. The sequence continues at coordinate 206,517,225 of CM053584.1, read as the reverse complement.
AGGAAGAGAGAATGAGGTTGACAACCTTGCGTGGCCTTGGCTCACTTTAACCCAATGCACGCACAAATCAAGACATCACCCATGATGTCATTGGTCCTCTTCGAAAACAAAGGATGAACAACAATACTCATTTGTGAAATGGAGATAATAATATTTGTAGTTAGAGGTGGGATTTGAAATTAAGTCCTCTGACTAAAAAGCCTGTCTTTTTTGTTTTTTTTTTAGGCCAGATCTATTATTTCACTGGTACCAATGCCGATCAACACACGCAAAGTGATTTGTCCCAGGTCATACGGCCGGCAGAACCTGTGTCCACAGGCATGGAATACCCCGTAGTCAAAGCACCTACACCAATGGGAACTGGCACATCCTATTTCCTCCAGTCCTAGAGAACTTTCAGGCTCGTCCAAGGGCAGGGTGACAAGGATAGCAGTTTTAAAGCTCCTGGGGACGTAACAAGGTGATGAGGGGAGGGTCATGGAAGAGTCGTGAAATTTATCGTTTTCTTCTCCCTCCATCCCAGAAAAATACTAAGGGCTTGGCCTCACCTTCCTAAGGAGGCCCTGGCATTTCCTAGCCTCACCTGGAGTAAATATCCCCTGGAAGAACAGTCAAGCAAATTGAGCAGAATTCCCTGAGGGTCTGTAGCATCATGGTGCCAGAAACATTCATGTTGTGGTATATGAAACACCCAAATGCCCTCCTTACTTCCTTGGGCCCCATGGTGAGTCTGGTGGGATTACCTTTAGGGGAGAGGGATGGGGATGGAGATGGGGGAGTTCCTTCCTAGAGAAGAAAGAAGTTATCAGGGGTTGAGGACACTCACAGCAAGGTCATCATGGAGAGCACAGGCTTCCAACACCTTCCAATAGAGATGAGCATCGAATGCCTTCCCAAAGAGGATGTTGTCCCGAATAGTGGCAAACTGGATCCAAGGTTCCTGGGTGGCCAGACCAAAGCCTTCAAATTGCCCAGCTATTGAGATCTGACCGCTTAACCTACAGGAAGTCAGGGTGGGTGTGGGTGGAAGAGGAGGGGTAAAGCATGAATAACTGCTCCCTTCTGGGTCCTACCATACTTGTCCAAATTCCTATTTTAAATCCTTTTCTTTTCTCTTTCTTTTGGAGGAAATATGGGTTAAGTAACTTGCCCAGTATTACATAGTTATTAAGTGTCTGAGGCTGGAGTCAAACTTAGATCCCCCTGACTGCAGGGCTAGTGCTCTATTCACTGGGCCACCTAGTTGTCCCAAATCCTTTTCCTCTAAGAAGATTTTCCTGGAACGTCTTGCCCAAGGTCACACAGGAAACAGTGGCAGAGCTGAAATTCAAACCCCAAGTTCTCAGACTCCTAATTCAGCACCCTTTCCACTGGATCGCATTGCCTTCTAGCTAGCCACATGTAAGTTCCTTATATTAGAGACACCTGGTGAAGCAACAGATTGAACCCTGGGCCTGAAGTCAGGAAGACCTAAGCCTCAGATGCTTACTAGCTATGTGACCCTGGGCAAGTCTTTCTTTTTTTTTGGTTTTTGGTTTGTTTTTTGCTTTTTTTTGGAGGGAGGAATGTAGGGCAATTGGGGTTAAGTGACTTGCCCAAGGTTACACAGCTAGTAAGTGTTAAGTGTCTGAGACCAGATTTGAACTGAGGTCCTCCTGATTCCAGGGCCAGTGCTCTATTCATGGCGGTGCTCTATTCATGGCGACACCTAGGCGCCCTTGGGCAAGTCATTTAACTTCTGTTTGCCTTAGAGGCAGCTAGGTGGCTCAGTGGATAGAGTACTGGGCTTGGAATCAGGAAAACCCGAGTTCAAATTTGGCTTCAGACACTTACTAGCTGTGTGACCCTGGGCAAGTCACTTAATCTCTATTTGCCTCAGTTTCTTCAACCATAAAATGGGAATAATAACAGCACATCCCTTGTAGGATTGTTGTGAGGATCAAATGAGACATGTGTAAAATAGTATCATTTGTAAAAGAGTATTAGCATGGTGCCCGGCATGTTGTTGGAGCTATAGGAATGTTTATACCCTTTCCTGTCTCAGTGGCTATAATGACCCACGGGCTGGGTGGCTAGAAGGTAACACAAATAACCCCCAGACTGTGGGTCGGTTAGCTTTGCACACACAGGGAGAAACTGCTCCCTGATCGTGGGACTGGCCCTCACTACCACTTGCTACCATGTGACTGCAGAGAGCAGGCAGAAGAGGACTCTGGACAGCTAGGTGTAATATTACTTTGCATCAAACACAGATAAGTACTTACAAAATAAATATTCATTGATTAGAATCTTTCAACTCATCCTCCCACAGAAGGGAAAAAAAGCTCAAAACAAGTACCCAACCAGCCTGGGGGCATTATCTTCATGTCCATAGGTGGCATTTTTTTTTAATGGAGGGTGATTCAGACATCATTTGTATGTATCTAACTTTACATTTTGAGCCTTCAGTTTCCTGCTAACTCTATTATATATATCCTTGGATGAGGCCAGGGGACAAATACTTTCTCATTTTATATCCTTCAATCTCAACTAGCCCCTTTCTCCACAGTGAGAGCTTGGGAAATAGCAATAATATTATAAACATCCTTCCCCTACATTTCCATTTCTAAAACACTTTCCCACCCACAATTTAATTTAACTTCAAATGGAGTAATGAATGTCTTGCCCAAGGAAATGGGAGGAGAGAAAGGGAAGAGAACCTGGGTCTACCTACTGTTCATTTTATACTCCTATCTCTCATCTTCCCTCTCCCCTTTCCCAAATCCCCACCTGATTCCAACCTGCTTCCCCCAGAAGTTCTTACACAGGTGCCGGCCTCTTCCTGTCAATTGCCTTCTTACCTCAGTCTGGCATGCGAGACAATATGGGCAGCAGAATGGAGGAATTACGTGGGGAGAGTGATGGGAGTGGAGAGGACAGCAAAGGAAGAACTGGAACCTGGCCCTGGGGTGGGGGGAGAGGCATCTGGGGCTCAGAGGGAGTTACCTGTGGAGCTCCCCAGAGACAGCAGCCAGGAGAGAGCTCTTTCCACAGCCCACCTTCCCCACAATGCCCACCAGCGAACCCTGAAAGAAATGTCCATCAGTGACCAGCAAGCCTGAGGTTTGCAGAAGGATAGCCTGCCTTGTCCCCTCCTAGAAACCCCAATAGTATCCCCTCTACCCCCTAAGCTATTTCAGTAAAATAAAGACCATATTCCTAAAAGTCTTCCAGGAAAAAAAGATGAGCATTTATAAAGACCACGTCTTTAGAGCTATCTGGCTTTAATTAGTTTAATTATTTTTCTGTATCTATAACTCTGTCCTGTCTTTTCCATTTGACTAGAAGCCCTCTAAAGGCCAGAATCATATCTCCTCTGTCTCCTTGATCAGACTGGGAATAACCTGAAGTTTACAACTGAAGAATCATCAAGCTCTGTTTCTGAGGATAAGAACCATTTTTCTTTCCTCCATTCTCAGCAAAACTGGGAATTAAGAGGGGAATTATCATTGTGTTTAGTCCGGAGAGTTCCACTTGGAAGAGGTTTAGGCCAAGGAGTTGACTCACTGACCTTTTTCACTTCAAGGTGAGTGATGAAGGTCTCCAGGCCTGTTCCAATGGGGTCCCAGGAGAAAATGGCTTCATGGAGCTCCAGCACTGTTAGTGGTTCTGTGGGGGGATCTGAAGGGAAAGGGAAGGCTGTTACTTGAGTTAGGTTCCCCACCCACAAATAATCTGCCTGCAACTAAAGCCTGTGAGTAGCTGCCTATTTACCATTCTCCTAGGAGTAGGGACAAGAGAAGGAGGAAGCAAAGAAAGTGGGTCGGTTGTAAGTGATTCACCTGTCTCATGTGCCCTGACTATGGGGTCAGCTCTGTCCTGCCAGATCTAGCCAGCATTCCTGCCCACTCCCCTAGGTTCCCAGCATAATTGCCTATGTTCATATAGTATTTTATAGTCTTCTGAGTACTTTCATATCTCTTACCTTATTTGATTCTAACAAGATGAAACAGGAATTGATTCCCATTTTTACAGACGGGAAAACAGGCCTGGAGTCAATGGCAAGGATTCAGAACAGACCCAGATCTCCAACTCTTAAGTCAATTGCTGTTTCCCCTTTCATTGACCACTCCACAGTTACAAATCTGAGACTAGGATGAAGCCAGCAGGTGGCTATGGCACCTCCTCTTGTTGGAGGAATGGCACCTCTTACCTCAACTAGCTTCAACTCCAAATACCCAGTGATAATCAAATTTTGTTGCTCTTCAGCCCCATTGCTTGATACTCTCTCCTTACCCCAGACCCTACTGTCTTCTCCATGATACCTGGACTGTAGTAGGCCTGAGGATCATGGTCTGGGAGGTCGAGGAAGCGCTGTAGGCGTTCCAGAGACACCTTGGCCTCCAGAAGCCCATTGATCACCCAAGGGAAATTGTTGAGGGGGATGATGAGCATGCCAACCAGTGCCAATGCTGTGAATACCTTGGAGAGAAAGGGACAAGAAGGAGTGTCACCTGTAGTCCAAGGTCAAAGCTCTCTGATTATAAAATATTACTGTAGGTGGTAAAGGAGAAGGAAAGTACCTACTCAACAGTGACCCCAAGAGGGTCTTGACTAACCATCTGTGTAGAAGCTGCCCCTAATCCTAAAAAATTTAGGAAGACTAGGTCCATTCCCTTGAGATATCCAGGTCATAGAATCAGGGAATGTCAGAGATGGAAGGATCCTTAGCAATCATTTGCTCCTGAGTCTTCTGCAGTCTGGCCGGCTGCTTTCCTATCCTGGAGAAACTGGAGCCTTTGGGGACCCCACTCTGTCTCTCTTTATTTTTTTATGCAATCAAAATTAGGTGACTTGCCCAGGGTCATGCAGCTAGTGTCTGAGGCTGGATTCAGGTCCTCCTTCCTTCAGGGCCAGTGCTCTAACCTCTCTGCCACCTGGATGCCCTGGACTTCCCTCTCTTGATTGGTGATTGCTTCTCTTCTCCTCTCCACCCTGCCTCTCCCCTTTCTGGAATCATGAACCCATAATCAAATCAAATCTTCCATCCTTCTTAGAATGGAATGTGTCAAGGCCATACTTACCACCCCCAAAACTTCAGAACCCAATTCTCCTTCCCTGGCCAACATTCCCCATCATGTGCTGCCTCCTTCTGAATATAAGTTCTGAGGGCAGAGACTGACTTTATTTTTTATATCTGTATCTTTATCACAGCATTTGGCATTATAATAAGTATTTAATAAATGGTCATTCATTTGTTGATTCAATACTTCAATTTAAAGATAAAGAAAGAAGCTAGGTGGTATAGTGGATAGAGTGCTGGGCTTAGTGTCAGGAAGACCTGAGTTCAAATCCAGCCCCAGATACTTACTAGCTGTGTGACCTTAGGCAAGTCACTTTATGCTTAACATGACTGTACATGTTTAATCTATATTAGATTACTTGCTGTCTTGGGGAGAGGGAATGGAAAGGAAGGAGAGAGAAAAATCTGGAACTCAAAATCTTATAAAAATGAATGTTGAAAACTATCTTTACTTGTAATTAGAAAAAAATACTACTAAATGCAAGTCAGTTAACTACTGTCTGCCTCAGTTTCCCCAACTGTAAAGTGGGGATAATAATAGCACCTATCCCATAGGGTTGTTGTGAAGATCAAATGAGATAATATTTATAAAGAACTTAGAACAGTATTTGATGCATGGTAGGTATGATATAAATGCTAGTTATTTATAATAATTAATAATATTTGACAAGATATTATTATTGATAAGTATCATTAGTAGTGACAATCTGTTGTTCAGATGTTTCAGTTGTGTTTGACTCTTTTAAGTCCATTTGGAGTTTTCTTGGCAAAGATACTGGAGTTGTCTACTGTTTCCTTTGCCAGTTGTTATTATAATTATTAAGAAACTGACGTTCAGGGAATTTAATGACTTGCTTTGTTAATTAGCTAATATATAAGATGGGTACCAGAGAAGAGTCACTTCAGGATTCTCCCCAGGCAGGGAAGAAGGGGTCTCTCTCCCTCTCCCCAGTCCCCAAATCCTATTCCCTGGGATCTCCTGAACCTTGACCTTCATTCCCACTTAACCCCTTATAGAGGGCCCGGGCCTGCCATTTTCACATTGACCACAGCTCGCCAGCACCCTCTGATGTCCAAAGCCTCACCTTGGTAGCAGTAAGCTGGTGGCCCATGAGAACATAGGTGATAAAGATGACAATGGAGATGACGACAGGCAGGGCAGCCCACAGGTACACACAGGCTGCATCCAGGTACTTGATGACTCGGAGCTGCTGAAGTTCTTGAGCACGGAGCTTCTGCACTCGAGAGCCAAGAGTTTGCTCCCACCCACAGAACTTGATGACTCGAATGCCACAGAGCAATTCTGTCATGAGCTGGAGATGGGGTCACAGTACACAAAAAAGGTCAACAGACATCCAAATGGGGGAGGAAGGAGAGGGAGAGACTGGAAACGACTCTGGTACATGGTTCAGAGAATACTTGGAGCTTCCACTATATCCCACATATAGGCCAATGAACATGGATAATGTGGGCATGGGCTAGTGAGGTACCTGGAAGCCAAGAAGGTTTGGTCAGGGAGTATAGCTGTCAAGAGGATCACACTAAATAATCAAGAAGAAAGTACTCTGAAGAGCCTTACAGATATGAGAGTATTCCAGGGAAGTGGGAGGGAGGGAAGGGAGGCAGAACTTAGACCATGACAGCATCGCCTGCTGGTCTTGCCCCCTTACCTTGACTCGAGCATCCTTGTGCTGGAGCATAGACTTGTTCTTGGCCAAGATTCGGGTAGCGATCACTTTGTTAAGAGGTACTAGCAGCAGAGCAAGGCCCAACCCACCTAGGAAGGCCAGGCCTACCTGCTGGTAGAGCAGGTAGAGGGTGATGGACAGCTGCAAGGGCAGGCCCCAGGCCTCATGAAAACTGTTAGCAAAGTTAAGGAGCCGCTCAGAATCGGTGCCCAGGAGATTCAGTGCCTCACCAGCAGAGGGGCGATTTGGCCCCAGGTGGAGGGTCTTATGGTACACAACTCCCAGCACAGCTCCTCGAACCTGTAATGCCACCTTCCTCAACTCATACCCATACTGGTTCTGCAGCAAAGCACTCAGAACTGCCCCACCTGCAAGCCCCATTGCATAGAGCACTCCTTGACTCAGTGGCTCCCGTTCATTCTCCAAGAAACCAACTAGTAGTGAAAGAAGCAAAGGACCAGAAAAGCCCAGAAGGGTCCCTGCCAGCTTCAGGAGTCCTAATGTGAGGTAGTGTCGCCCGAAAGATCTATACAGGACCTGCCACAGTTTGTCCTGCTCCCTCCAGTGTGCCCTGAAGAGGCGGGCAAGGTAGGCTGTCTTCAGCCTGTAGGGCAGTGGACAAGTGTCTTGAGGTTGCTGGAGTTGTCCCCGGGTGCCCCGGGCCAGAAGGGGAGCCAGCCACATGTAGAAGAAGCGTGACAGCCAGCTCTCCCCATCCTCAGTCATCTCTGGCCTCTGTGGCTCAGGCAGCAGGCTGTCAGAGTCCCAAGACCTTTGCTGCCTCTGGCTGCCAGGCACTGCCCAGCCCAGCAAATAGGCGAGAAGCATGGTCAGCTGCAAGATTACAAAGCAGAGTCGGAAGAAAGGTGCTGGCTGGAGTGGGGTCAGGAGAGTCCCTTGCTGGCAGTGCCACAGCAGGGTCAGCACCATGGCAGGGGCAGGAAGGAGGGGAGGCAGGGCCAAAATCAAAGGCCCACGAGAAAGTCTACTGTGAGACCGAGCCAATGCCCGGAGTGCTAAGCTATGAGTGATCCAGGCAATCATTGCAACACCTCCTGTCAGCACCTCTAATGCCAGGGGACCAGGGACTGACTTTGAGGGGATAGCAGCTGGGAACAGGTCAAGTAATGGAAGAACTGACAACAGGAAGGAGACCACAAGTCGAAGACGCCAACCTGGACTACAAGGTAGAATGGAGTCTGGATACCTAGAGAAGTTGGAAATGGGACAAAGGAAGAGGTAAGTTAATATTGTAACCCTTTCTCTGCACTTTACATTTGAGCCTCCTCCACCCCACTCTTCAATGTATAAACTCAGTCTTTAACCCAACCTTCCTCTTCAATTCACTGTCGTGTAAATTAGATCTATAACTGTCCTCAATCAGAAGAAACCTCAATATGTAAAAATTCATAAAACATAAAATCCCAGAGCTGGAAGAGGCCATAGAGATGATCTAGTCCTACCTCCTTCAGTTCACACGGAAGGAAACTAACACCCAGAAAGGAGAAGGGACTTCCCCAAGGCCATAGTGTGTGTAGCAAAGCCAACACTAGAATCCAGGCCTCCAGACTCTGTTTTTCCACTCACATCCCAAGTTACACAACACATAAATTCAGGATGACTGCATTTTACAAGACATTTCATCCCTTAGCTCCCACCATTCTCTCTAGCTCTCCTTCATGCCTGGAAGGCTCTCCCACCTCTACTCTAGTTTCCTTTAAGTCCCACTATAACCCCACCTTCTACAGAAAGCCTTCCCCAAACCCCTCTTAATTCTAGTGCCTTCTCTCTTGATTATTCCTATTCATTCTGAATATAGCTTGCTTTGTATGTTATTTGTTTGCATGTTGTTTCCTTCATTAGATGGTAAATTGCTTGAGGACAGGGATTATCTTATGCCCTTTCTTGTCTCTTCAGCACTCAGCACAGTGTCTGACACACAGTAGGCACTTAATAAATGTTATTGATCTATTGATTGAATTCACTCAGGGGGTCCTGTGAATGGTAAACATAACTAGGATATCTGAAGCATAGGTCAATTTCTTGATTTACACATATTACACACACACACACACACACACACACACACACACACACACACACACACACACACACACACTCCTAAACAAAATATATACATAGTTTTAATGATTACATCAGGCCTGCAGGCAAAGCATTTTGGCAAGCTTGAGAAAAATGTAGGGTTAAGTGACCTGTGGTAGCCAACCATTCATTGTCAGTCTGTCTTTGGTCTAACCTATCTATGGCCTGAAGGAATTTAGCCTATTTTAATTCTGGCCCCTACCTACAGCCAGACTGGGCAGGTCTGGACTAGACTATAATCCTTGCCTCCACATTTATTTACACTTGAGAGCTTTACATATTTCTTTTCAGCAAGCACCCCAAAATACTCTTGCTTTCATTATATACCCTACTGGAGGATCAATTCAGATTTTTGACCTACTGACCTTTCTAATTTGCCATTTGAGAAATTAATGAAGAGAGGCAGCTTGGTACAATGGAAAAAGCACTGGGTCTAGAGTTAACCCTGGTTCAAATCCCAGCTTTAGTACTTAGTAACTACCTGTGTGATCTTAGACAAGGCACTTAAAATCTCTAGCCCCAAAGCTGCTTATTTGTACACTGGGGGGTTTGACTGGAAGACCTCTAAAGTCGAATCCTTCATCTATAAATCTATGCTCCTCATAGACAAAGAAAGAATCTGCAGAGCTTTCCCCACCTGCGGTATAGATGGACTGGACTGGGGTCCCTTCCTTAAAGTCAGGGCAAACATTAGTTTAGAAGGTTTCTAAAGAAGGGAACATATTTGCCTCTCCAGACTGAAGAGTCTCCCCAGGTTGAGGGCTGTGGCTCCTTCATGAGATCAGATCATCTCACCCCAGCAGTTTCTTTATTTTGGGATCTTCTCTCACCTCCTTTCTCTGTGTTCCGTTCTCCCCACCCCATTACCCCTAAGCACTCAGGACATTGAGAGTCACTTTAGCTTTTACACAGTGTTTTTATGCAGAACTAGAGGGAGTCTACAGCTAGCCAGAATCCTGCTTTTATGTCCTTTCCCTTTCTTCAACGATCACTTTTCTCTGTATGTCAGATTCTAAGTATTCTTAGCTCAAGAGCACTGGGGCTATGCTAGTGAGAAACTGGCCTGATATTCTATATCTCTGTCATGATGAGCCCCCCCATAAAAGCACACTTTTGGGGCAATGAAAATAAGTCTGGAACGAATGCTTCACCCAAATCTGCTGCAAATGCAAGAAATAAGGGGTTGGGGGTAGGGATAAAAAGGAGGAGGGGATGGTGCCTGTACCATGGGAGGCTTTCATGCACCTTTTTCTACCCACCTTGGAGTGCCGAGGTAGCAGGCACTGATTAAGGCAAGAAGTACATGGGCCAGGGAATTGGGCACCAGCTGGGTAAAGCAGTGTCCCACAGTGTCTGATTCCCAGAGTGGGAATGGCTCGTCTGGGCTGGAATCACACAGTTTTATCAACAGCCTCTCCATCCTGGCTACACCTGTAGAAAGAAAGACGAGAAGGGAGAATGACACCAGAGGAAAGGTTTGGAAATTTGGGGAGAAAGGAAGATCCCCATATCGGGTGATGGGCAAGAGGAAGTCTGAGGAGACCCCTTCATTAGGAGGCTGTTGGCTAGGTTGCCCAGGATGGAGGGGATACTCAAGGGAGAATAGGGGGCTAGAGATGTAGGGGAGTGCCAGGTCGGGGAGACACACCTCGCATAGGGGTGGCAGGGAACCCTGGGTCTGGAATTGGTGAAGACAGATAATGGGGGCCAGGGATTCCTGGAAGGGGTACAGATTATGGGAATCAAGGTACCCCAGGACTGAGAAGCCTCAGATTGGGGCAACAAGGAGGCTGGGATCTGAGAAGGCATGGATAGGGGGGACTCAGGAGTCTGGGGTGCAGATGGGAATGATGACTAAAAGCCATAGATACTGTGTGGAGACACAGATTAAGAGGATCTGGGGTATGAACAAATTGGGTAGATGGGGGCACACATGGGGGAATAGGGGGTAAGGCTGGGGAGCAGGAGTATCGGGGTGTCACACCCACAATCCCAGGTTTCTAACTGAAAGGTATTTTACAGAGCATCTAGTACAACTGCCACATTTTACCGATATGTAAACTGAAACCCAGACAAGTTAAGCAATCTGCCCAAGGTAGCCCGGGAAGTGGCAGACCTGAGATTCGAACCTCGTTCCTCGGGCTCTAGACTCCCCAGCTCATTTCCCCCTAACCCGGTCTCCCCCCCATCCCCCCCATCCCCGTCACTCCACCCCCCTTTCTCTTCCCCTTCCCCTTCACCCCCTTTCCCCCTGCGTTGCACTCTGGCCCCAACCGGGGTCACGCGGTACCTCTGAGGGAAAAGGAGGGGGAAGCTCGCTCCAGCACGGTTCTTCTTTGCCTGGACCCCTCCCCCGCCACCAAGATCCAGGAACTCCAGCCGTGAGGCTCCGCTTCCAGCCGGCTCGGATTACCGAAACACTAGGTCTTGCCTGGCCACGGACGCCCCCGAGTGGCTGGAGGACTCCCCAGTCCAGCCTTTCTCAGCCGACGCTCCAGCCTACCCTGCGTGCACGCGCTCTCCTCCATCCCTACGTGCGCGTCCCATCACTACGTGCGCGCCCTCATAGTAGGCGTGGTTTGGGGTTGTTTTTTTTAGAACTGGTGCGCGGGGCCCAACCCGCGGGTAACCCTTTGGCGGTAGGTGTCAATATCGGGACCTCCCAAGGGATCTCAGTCAGTTTCCAGGGACGACGGAATGGAAATCTTGCTTGTGACACTTAACTGTGTGACCCAGGACAGGTCTCTGTGAACCTCAGTATTTTTATCTGATAAATGGGACTAGTGATAACTGTAGCTCTAGCCTACAGGAATGCTGTATGTACTCCAGGTCTCAGAGGAATTGTGCTTCCTCGAAACTGGCTCACACCTGGGAGAAGTCCTGAGAAGTCGGGTCGCCTAGTGGAAACAGAGCTGATCTCAGAGTCAAGAAGACCCGTCTAATGGCTTGGTGACACCTTCCCCCCGCCCCAGTCAAGTGACTTGACCTCTTAGTGTCCCCAGACAAAGCAAAGGCTATAAAATGCAGAACAATTGTTATCTGCATTTGCAAAGGAAGTCCCTACATCCTGGAGTTAACTGTGCAAATGAAATCACTGATCCAGACCAAAAGAAAAAACACTTTGCCATTAAAATTCGTAGGGAAGTTCAAGCTTTAAAGCCCTATCTAAATGTAAACCCGGCGGTTTGCTGTAGTGGAGAGAGTGCTGGACTTGAGGCCAGGGAGACCGGCTCTGTATGACCCCACCCAACTCACTTAGTCTCAGTTTCCTCATCTGTAAAATGAAGATGTTGAACTTCGCTACTTGTCCTTCATTCTGGAAGAGGAACAAAATGACATTGCTATGTTGGGGTCACGTTACAGTGGGTCCAACTGTGACCAATCAGACCAATACAGGCTTGGTATGCTCTACCATACGCTGGGCACAAATAGTCCATATGAACATCTGGAGGGGATATGTCTCTTTTGAGCTACTGCAATTCTGCTCATAGAGCACAGCACCTTCCTTGGTACAGGCAAAGCATGCTGGGTAGCCCAGTGCCAGTGTCTCCCATGTCTCACAATTGATTCCAGAGTTCTTCAGAGATAACTTGAGAGTATCCTTGTATTGATTCTTCTGACCTCCATATGAATGCTTGTGTTGTGAATTCTTTGCAAAATAGTCTTTTAGGCATAAATTTGGCACTGGAACAACATGTTCTGCTCATCACAGTTCACTCTTTGCAGTTGAGTTTGAATGCTTGGCAGCTCAGCTTGAAAAAGGACATTAATGTCCAGAACCTTATTTTTGCCAGGGAATTTTCAGAATTTTCCTATGACAATTCAAATGGAAGTGATTCAGTTTCCTGGCACGGCACTGGTAGACTGGGTTTCACAGGCATGCAACAATGAGGTCAGCAGAAATGGCTCTGTAACTAATTGAAAGGTAGTAGTTCTGTAGACCTTCAGTTGGAAGGCAGTCTAATACCTCTTCTCTCCTACATTCCTTTGCAGCCTCCCAAATACTGAACTAACTCTGGCAATGTGTGCAGTCAACCTCATTATCTAAGTCAGCGGTTCTCAACCTGTGGGTTATGTTCAATTTGTAACAATGAAAATCACCCTGCATATCAGATATTTACATTGCGATTCATAACAGTAGCAAAATTACAGTTATGAAGTAGCAACGAAAATAATTTTATGGTTGGGGGCCACCACGACATGAAGAACTGTATTAAAGGATCGCGGCATTAGGAAGATTGAGAACCATTGATCTAAATGTACATCCCTGGAAAATATTCTGTCAAGTTTAGTGTATTTATTCACAGAGTTCAAAATTTCTCCATTTGCTGTAACCCAGTGATTTCATGTATGGATGATGCAATGCTGAAAGGTGGAGAACCTCTGTTTTCTTGGTGTTAATTGTAAGGCCAAAATTAGCACAAGCAGCAGAAAATCAGTCCATACTTTGTTGCATCTGAGCAGAGGGTGGCTGCATTGAGTGCACAATCATCTGCAAACAAAAAGTTGTGCACTAACTCTCCTTCCATTTTAGCCTTGGCTTATGTAGCCTTTTCAAGTTAAACAATTTACCAGCAGCATGGTGGTTGACCTTGATGCCCTTTGTATCCTCACTGAAGGCTTTTGGTTGAAGGATCGTCATTGAAGGATGTTGTACTTAATGATCTCTCAGGTCGCCTACAGTCCTAAATATATGTCTGATGCTATTTTAGCTGTTATCACCGGTTTCATCCAACTTTTATTGCACATTTGTGTCTGGCTCTTTGTAACCCCATTTGGCGTTTTCTTGGCAGAGATACTTGAGTGGTTTGCCATTTCTTTCTCCAGTTCATTTTACAGAGAAGGAAACAGAAGCAAACAGGATAAAGTGACTTACCCAGGGTCACACAGCTAAAATAGTGTCTGAGGGCAGATTTGAACCTGGGCAAGTCACTTAACCTCTGCCGGCCTCAGTTTCCTTATTTGTAAAATGGGGATAATAATAGCACCTACCTTCTAGGTTGTTGTGGGGATCAGATGAGATATTTATAAAGTACTTTATAAAATTTAAAGTGCTTTATAAATGCTAATTATTGTTATTATTATTCAGTTAGGACTTTTTTTTTCCTTTTTGGAGGGCAATTGGGGTTAAGTGATTTGTCCAAAGTCACACAGCTAGTAAGTGTGTCAAGTGTCTGACGTCACATTTGAACTCAGGTCCTCTTGGCTCTAGGGCCAGTGTCTATTCACCCCTATTATTATTATTCAGATTTTGATGGGTCAGTGCAAAAGAAGTATAACTTCTTTAGTCCTTTAGGAGGTATGAAATTCTTCAATCAACTAGATTTTGCCTATGGATCTCCAGCATAATCCCTGGCATGGAGTACTCAATAAATACTTGATGACTGAAGTCAACCTTTCTTCCCTCCTCAAATTAGCCTAGAGGATGGTAAACTACACACCTTGGGGACTATTAACTCAGACAAATTGCCTAGCTAACCGACCTCTCTCCTTTGTCATGCTAGGGAACTGCTGGGAAGCAGCAGAATTGCTTAGTTTCCTACAGATGCTAGGGCTGGGAATAGACCCACTTATTTATGCATTCATTCGATAAGCATTTATTAAGTACCTACTATATACCATGAACCATGCTAGTCACCACAGATACAAAGGCCAAAAGAAAAAAAATCCCTTATTTCAGAAACTTATATTTCATTGGAAGAAAATAAGTACACACACATACACACACAGAGAGCAAAACATATACAACATAAATCTAGAACTCATTTTCCCCCACCAAACACAACCTTCTATAGATCTTCCTTGTTACTGTGGAGGGCATCACCCATCCTTTCAGTCTCGCAGGTTCACAATTGCAGTATCATCCTCTAGGGCAGTGGTTCTCAACCTGTGGGTTATGTTCAATTTGTAACAATGAAAATACATCCTGCATATCAGATATTTACATTACGATTCATAACTGTAGCAAAATTATAGTTATGGAGTAGCAACAAAAATAATTTTGTGGTTGGGGGTCATCACAACATGAGGAACTGTATTAAAGAGTTGCAGCATTAGGAAGATTGAGAACCACTGCTCTGAGGCTTTCCATCTGTCTCTGACTCTCTTTCTCTCCTCTCTCTCTCCTTTTCTCTCTCTGTCTCTCTTTCTCTCCCTCTCCCTTTCTTTTTTCTTTTTCTTTTTTTTTGTTTTTTGGAGAAGGGAATGCAGGGCAATTAGGGTTAAGTGACTCGCCCAAGGTCACACAGCTAGTAAGCGTTAAATGTCTGAGGTAGGATTTGAACTCAGGTCCTCCTGACTCCAGGGCTGGTGCTCTATTCACTGGGCCACCTAGCTGCCCCACTCTCTCCCTTTCTCTTTCTGTCTCTGACTCTTTTCTGTCCTCTCTCTTCCTTTCTCTGTCTCTGCCTCTCTTTCCTCTCTCTCTTTCTCTTTCTCTCTTTGGCTCTGTTTCTATGTCTCTGTCTGTCTCTCTATCTCTATCTCTCTCTTTCACCCCTCATATCCAATTAGTTGCCACATCTTACCATTCCTACCTTCATAACATTTCTAACATCCAACCCCTTTTCCCCACTCACAACCACCAAAGTAATTCTTGTCCTCATTACCTTTCACCTAGCTCAGGACTGGGGAACCTGAAGCCTCCAGGTCACATGTGGCCCTCTAGGTCCTCAAGTGCGGCCCTTTGACTGAATCCACACTTCACAGAACAAATACCCTTAATAAAAAGATCTGTTCTATAAAACTTGTATTCAGTCAAAATGCTGCATCCAAGGACCTAGAAAGCTACATGTGGTCTCAAGGCCACAGGTTCCCCACTCCTGCCCTGGACTATTTGATAACCTTCAATTAGTCTTACTGTCTCTCAGATGAGGGTGTGAGGGGGATGGATTTCAAGGAAATCCTTTGAGGGTTCTTTTTGAGTCTGAAATGAATTACTGGACTCAAGCAAACTTTTGGCAGAATTATAAAAGTTTATTGTTACGCTGACTTTGTAGCAGGCAAGAGAGGAGAGTAAGGGGACCTGCAAAGTGCAGGAGTTATAGATACAGTTTTTAAAGCCCTAAAGCTGTCAGAGATTAATTATGCTAACTAGGTGAGTAAGGGAGGGGTTAGGGAGGAGTTTAGAAGTGATCAGTGCTTAAAGGGACATGTACTTTTTGTAGCAACTGCACAGGCGTATTGCCCATAATTCACTGGGAGATAGCCCATGGGCGGGGGGCCGCCAGGAGGTGTGGTTTTTGCCTTGACACGTCACTAAGTTACTTTTGGTCAAGGATGACTGAAATAGGTCCAGTCTGTTACTCATCTTTGACAATATGGCTGTTGGGAGGATAGGTTTGATTGTTTCAGGAAGTGCCAAGTTTGGAAGCTAGACTGATTAGGGATTTAGGAGTTACCATATTGGTAGGGAGTTTATCTCTCTGATAGTGTATTCAAGGTTTTTGGGTATAGCCGGCCACTTAGAACAAAGGAGCTATGTATTCCTCTAAACTAAAGAGTTTGTTTATAAAATGCTTGGGTGATATATTCATAGGTATGGCTAAACAATTAATGAACTGTATCTAGGCAGAGTGCTGGCTCAGGGAAAAGACTTTTATGCTGGGAGCAGGGGAGAGACAGAGTTAATGCCTTTATGGCTGGGGGAAGTGTGATTTTTACAACTTAATTGCACAAGCTTATTACAAACTGATGTTTCAGACATAGGTACTCGAACACAAGTGAGATTTTACAGACTGAAGTTACAACAATGTTACAAAGGTACCCCAGCACCCCATCATCTCCTCACTCCAATCTACTCTTCACAGAGCTACCAAAGTGCTTAGCTTGGTGCCTGGCACATAGTAGATGTTTCACATATATTGACTGATTGATTGATTGAAAGTGATTTTCTTATAGAGTGCAGTTCTGATCATGTTACTCGCTTACTCAATAAAATCCAGTGGCTCCCTATCACCTTTAGGATCAAGTATAAACTGTTTGACATTCAGAGCTCTTTACAACCTGGCAGCAACCTACCCGTCTAGCTTTATTACACATTACTCTATTCTACATACTCTCCACTATTCCACATGTTTCTTAGTGTCTCTCATTCCCATTTCCATCTCTTTGCCTTTGCATTGGTTATTTCTCATACCTTGACTTGCTCCTCATCTCTCCCTTAGTTTCTTTCCAGTTCAGGTTCACTGGGACCTTCCACATGAGGCTTTTCCCCAGTTGCTAGTGCATCCTCTCTGGTTGAAAGATGACCCTGTTTGCTTCCTTAAGGAAGGTGATTCGGGTCCCAAGTCTCCTGTTAGCTTATAGTCTCCTTTCTGCCTGCACTTTGCTCTGCAGTTATGAGAAAGTTGATTTGTAGCTTAGAAGGCAAGAGGGCAGATTCTGTGGGAGCCCCTGACACACCCAGGTACTAACCCTACCCACGGCTTCCTGCCAGGGTCGGCAATAAAGGGGTCACCTCCAATGGAGAAGGCCTTAAGGATGGCAAATGCACTAGGAATGGAGTCTCCTGATATTGTTCCTCGGCTGGGGGGAAGAAGCGGGGAGGAGGAAAGATGGTACTGGAGGAAATTGTTCTTCTTAAAACAAAAAGGAAATGTTTAAAAGGCTATGTTTAAAAATATTTATAGCAGGGGGCAACTAAGTGGCACAGTGAATAGAGCACCGACTCGAGTCAGGAGGACCTGAGTTCAAATTCAGCCTCAGACACTTGACACTTAACTAGCCATGTGACCTTGGGCAAGTCACTTAGCCCCAATTTCCCAGTCTTCCCCCCTCCAAAAAGCAAACACACACACACACACACACACACACACACACACACACACACATACATATATATCAGTTCTTTTAGTGGTGGCAAAGAATTGGAAATTGAAGGGATGTCTACCAATTGAGAAATGATTGAACAAGTTGTTGTATAAGATTGTGATGGAATTGTGCTATAAGAAATGATGAACAGGATGCTCTCACAAAAACCTGGAAAGATATGAATTGATGCCAAATGAAATGAGCAGAACCAGGAGAACACTGTACACAGTAACAGAATATTGTATGATGATCTACTATGATGATCTAAGTGAATAACTTAGTTATTCTCAGAAATACAATGATCCAAGACAATGTGGGGGTTAAATTGTCCAAACGACAATAAAAGAGACTGAGGCAAAGCTCTGCGCCAATGGCACTTTATTAAAGTGGACCCCAGACCTTCCTCACAATCTGAGATGCCCATTTCTTCTGGGACCTTGTTTTAATAAGGTTTGATACTCAAATATGTAAAAGAGGCATGTTAAACACAGAATCTCATTGGTTGATAAACCTTGCTCTTGAGGGCCCAAAATGAACATTAGCAGAGGGTGGGAGGCATAGGTTGGGTACAGCATGGGGCATCTCCACTGACTAAATGGTCATAAGATGGTCACCTGCTTGTGTTGGACAAGAGAGAGAGGTTCAGAGGTACAAAAATAAATCGGGCAACTTTCCAAAGCAAAGGCATCCACCCGTGCTAGGTTTGGACATTAAATTTGAGTAAAATAGGATGGAGATATGTTTGTCCATTCTCATGGTTGTGTAAGTGAGCTGCATAACTTGATAAACAAATAGTGAACATTACAGTAAAATTTGAGGTCCACTATAAGAACCAATTTATTCCTATATGATTTATGTAATATATCAAACTGATTGGAATAGAGTAGGCATCCAAATGAATTATTTCTTACAATTCTGAAGGACTTTGATGAAAGGTGCTGTCCATCTTCAGAGAAAGAACTAGTGAAGACTAAATGCAGATCAAAGATACTTTTTCTTTACTTTCCTTATTTTTCTTGGATTCTTTTTTGTTTGTATTTTCTTTCATAGCATGACTTAC
>CM053584.1:206473288-206498001 GCA_028627135.1 Pseudochirops cupreus | reverse complement strand
TTTATCAGCAAAATTTTGGGTTGAATTTTGTTGGAATCAAAAGATGTAGAATTTGTTTAAAAACAGGTCACTTGCGTTTTGTATGTGCCCCATAGAAAACCAGGTATTTCCACCTTTACCTGTAGTTAAAAAAGAAGTTATATCTAAAACCATTTGGCTATCACTTATGGAAATTATTATCAAAGTTACTTTATTGTTTTGATTATAAAACCTAAAGTTGTTAGTTGATTGCTGTATATAGAAAGGAGGAGATTAAGTGAAAACTTTATTTAGATTAATTCTGTCCATTCAAGACCATTCCTCCTGTATGTATGGGATTTTGACAAAGCAGGGGCATCACCACCAGCCCCTCCTTAAAGTCCTTCTCAGTTATTCCTATGTTGTAAACCTACCAAAAGCCCATGAAAACTATCTCTAGAGGCAACGTCATTCAGTCTGAGAAGGGAATTTGTTTATTTTGGAACTTGCTAGGAAATTTGCAAAATATTTGAAAACATTTCTGAGATTTTTAAGTGTGACTTTGAAAAAGAAAAATGTTATGTAAGAAAATCCTTATTGTTTATTACAATTTGGAGGGGACAGTTAACAGTGAGAGGCGAGAGAGAAGGGTACAGCAGCTGTCCTTTATTGTATTGTAGCATCCTCCTTATATACCCTAGAAGTAACATGATTAAAGCATGATCTCCTCCTGCACTGGAGGAGTGGGCCAATGGAGGACAGGCCCAGCCAGTCATCTCAGCTGCTGCTTATCAGGTGAGCAGTCTCGCAGGACTTCCCCGTGAGCTTAGCAGCTGGGCTGTGACCCTCAGCACCACAGGTGCTTTTAGATTCACACTGATCCCTATAGGGCATCCATTTTCTTTCTAGGTTTTTGCTATCATAAAGAGAGCTATTATGCTTATGAATATTTTGTTACATATGGAATTTTTCCCTTTGTCTTGGGATATATGCCCAGCTGTGGAATCTTTGGACCAGACAGTAGGTATAGTATAATTTACTTTTCTCATATAATTCTAAATTGTTTTTAATAATGATTGGATCTCTACCAAGAATGAAATAGTCTGTCTTCCCACGCACGTCCAACACTATTTACATTTTTTCCAGTTTGCTGATGTGTGGTGAAACCTGAGTTATTTTAATTTACATTTATCTTATAATTGGTGATTTAGAGCATTTTTCATGTTGTTATTAATAGTGTTTTTTGATTATTAATAATTTTGCATGTCTTTTCTTACTTGGGAGATTTTTGAAAAGTGCCCCCAAGTTTGAGCCTCTTCAGCATAAAAAGGGAAATAGGGTTCTAGGCTACAGATTACCTTTTTCCCCCTTACAGGTAGTTGGCTTTGTAGGAGATTGGAACATAAGAGCATATGTAATACGATTGTTGTTCATCCTTTATTTTTGAAGAGGACCAATGACATAACAAGTGATCAGTCTTGACTTACATGTGAATTGGATTTAAGTGAGGCAGAATTGTGCAACGTCATAATATGATATGAACCTTACTGAGGCAGCCAGGTAGCACAATGGATATAGTGCTGGGCTTGGAGTCAGAAAGACCCAAGTTCAAACATGGCCTCAGATGCTTACTGGTTTCTGTGTGACCCTAGACAAGTCACTTAACCTATGTTTGCTTCAGTTTCCTCAGCCATAAAATGGGAAGGATAACAATAGCACCTAATAGCCAGTTCCTAGCTTGTAATAAGCACTACTAGCTATTGTTATTAATCAAGATTAAAAGAATGCTTATGGGACTGGGCCCAGCGTGGCCTACAAATTCAATCCCTTTAAGAGTAAATTCTGGTCTTTGGATAGATCCTTGACTTTTTTATAATAATCCTTTGTGCAAACAGCTAAATCTGCTTGTAGAGAAAAGAAGCTTTAAGTGTAGAGCCAAAATATATATACCAAGCAGTCAAAAGAATTAAAACTCAAGAGAGTTTCAAATAGGGGCCCTTGTGACTGACAGATGTGGATAGATTTCTTTCAAAGCTAGGCAAAAACACAGAGAGAAATCAAGTATTTTCAAGAGAAGGATAGGGGTTGGTGGTTATTTGTGTGCGTGGGGAACCAAAAGGAAAACTTAGCTTCCCCTACGATGGAAAAACAGAAGCACCAACTTGCACATAGTTATTGGACTATGGATGGGGCAGGTTAGAAAAAGTATAAAAGCCTTTTACCTTGGCTCATTCCAGGGTTGGAGAAACTGAGGTAAAGATTTTAAGCTTGAGATAATGAGCAAAGGATTGTGTTAGGAGTCTCAGGATACCATTTGTTTCAATTGTTCTTTACCCTGGTGATGGGTCCTTACTGCCAGGGGTATTGTCAACAAATCAAAGTGTCCATAAAGGGGAGAAGGGATAATAATTGCCACATTTGTATTTTGGCACAATGAATAGAGCACCAGCCCTGGAGTTTGCAAAGGTTTGCAAAGCGCTTTACGTTTATTATCTCATATGATCCTCACAACAAACTTGGGAGGCCGGTAGAGGTGCTATTATTATCCCCATATTCCAAATTAGAAAACCGAAGCTAAGAGTTTAAATGACTTGCCCTGTGTCATCTATCTAGTAAGTGTCTGAGGCAGGCTTCAAAATGGTCTTCCTAACTCCAAATCCAGGATTCTGTCCGTTATTCCACCTAATATTTACCAAAATGTTGGGCATCCTTTGGGCTAAAAGAAGACCTGTGTTTAATCGCTCTGTAGTTTCTTTCTAGAGGAGCAATGACTGCAATTAGTCAGGGTGTAATTTTCCAAAGGCCCCTCAAACTCTCTGGTCTTAGCACAGTGTCTGGAATATAGTAGGTGTTTAATAAATGTCTACTGATTGATTGGCCTTTAGTGTTTCCCAGGAAGCATGCATCCATTACACAAAGAGAATCTATTGTACTCTACACTAGAGATTGCTTTTGATCTGTGAATGGGAGAAGGGGGTTAAGGAATATAAGCCCTCCTCCACCTTTTCCACCTCCCACAAGCTCCCTATTTAGTTACCTTGAATGAAGACTTTCATCTCTACCTGTCTTCCATGGGTTCCCTTCTTTATCTCCTCCCTCCCAGGTCTATTCTTCCTATTTCCTAACTCCTTTCTCCAGTCTTTAGTTCTTTAAGCTTTTCTAGTAGTCTTTTCCTTTCTTTTTACATAGGGTGTGTGTTGTCCATGTAAGATATGTGTGTCTACATGGGTTGTCTAAATGCAACTCAGAGGAGGAATTGATAGATATCTCTGGAATCTTGACCACACCTCTCCAAGGGAGGCATTGATTGCTGCTTAGAGGGGAGCTGAAGAAGGGGCTATGAGGCTGGCTGCTTGATTCTCTTCTGAGGCAGAGAGGTAATAGACTAGAATTACATCTCTGATACCCTAAATAGCATTGGTCTAGGGGAAGGACTGTTTTTTTTAGGTTCGAGACACTTTCTTGATCATTATCCCCTAGAGGGATAGGGGTAACCCCAAGCTCATACTCTCAATCTTGACTTTCCCTACCTGCCAAGTGCTAGCTATACAATACAACAAAACAAATGCTGCACTGCGAATAAACCTGTTTATCCAAACGCATAGTAAATAGAAATCAGGCTCAGAATATACAAGAAAACGAACAGAGTAAATGAGCTTTCCCACTGGGAGCAAGAAGTCTCATCCAAGAGGAATTTCCCCTGAGTTTTATGGAGATAAGCAAGAAATTGGGGCCGTCTTGAGACACTGACTCCTCTATACGTCTGTCTTCCAAAGCTGTTTCTCCTTTTCCCCCAAAATCTGTCCTGAAAAGAGTCTGGAACCACGTGTATGTTTCTGACAGAAGGAGTTAAGAATGTTTCTTCTCTCCAAAGCTCTCATGGGCCAAATTCCTCTTTCCTCTAAGTGCATGGCATTGCATCATCGCTCTTCCCGTCATTGAGGAGAGTCTTAGGCAAATGCTTCATGCCTGAAACCTGAGCTACATTTATACCTCCATTTTTGCTTTTTGCTTTTCTTCCCTTTTGTCTTTTTGGAGGGGGGAAGGCTGGGCAATTGGGGTTAAGTGACTTACCCAAGGTCACACAGCTACTAAGCGTTAAAGTGGCTGAGGCCGGATTTGAACTCAGGTCCTCCTGACTCCAGGGGCGGTGCTCTATTCACTGTGCCACCCACCTGCCCTGCTTTTTGCTTTTTTAGAAATCACTTTCATATTTTCATAATATTATATTATTGTTCTTTTTGTTTATTATATTTATATTATATTATTTTAAATTTATATTAATATACTTAATAGCTTCAGTTCATCAAATTTAGCCAGGCCTGAAGCCTCCTTCTCCCTTACCATATGCCTTTCAGCTAATCAATTAGTCAATAAGCATTCATTAAGGACCTACTGTATACTTCTTCTTTTGCAGAGATTCCTTCCTTTTCAGTTATTATTTCCCCAATCATTCAGATTAAAAATCCATGATTGATCTAAGGTAGCATTGCTTCTTATATTATTATATTACTAGTTTATGTCTATGTGCTGTCACGCTTGCCTGTTGCAATGCTGACGATAAAAAGTAATTTCATAGGAGCATAGGCCTAAACTGGAAAGGAACTCAGAAAGGGAAGGAAAGGGAATAAGCATTTATTAAGTACTACGTTGTTGCCCAGTTGTTTTTCAGTTGTGTCTGACTATTCTTGACCCCATTTAGGGTTTTCTTGGCTAAGATAATGGACTAATTTGTCATTTCCTTCTCCAGATAATTTTATAGTTGAGGAAACTGAGGCAGAAGAAAGTTAAGTGATTTCCCTAGGGTCACTCAGCTGATAAGTATCTGAGTCTGGATCTGAACTCAAGTCTTCTTGACTCCAGGCTCAGCACTTTATCACCTAACTTCCTTGGAAGCCATCTAGCCAATCCTAGACTTCCCCATTTTGTAATTGTGGAAACCGGGATCCAGGAAGGCTAATTTATCTGCCCAAGGTCATAGGATCATAGACCAGAGACAGATAGACCCAGAATTGGAGAGGATCTGAGCCATTTAGTCTAACCCCTTGACAGGTGAAAAAAACTAAGACTCCTAAAGGTTAAGTGACTTGCCCAGAATAGTAAGAGTTAGGAGCAAATTTGAACTCCATGCTCTTTCCACTATACCATACACAAGGATCATGTTTTTGCAGCTTCAGTTTTGGGCTTACTCAATTTGACACACTCTTATTAAGCACTTACTAGCAACAGCATGGAGAGTGTTGGATTTGGAGTCAGAGGGGCCTTGTTTCAAATCTTCGTCTGCCATTTGCTATCTATGTAAGCCTGGAAAAGTCAAATTAGATTGTATAGACCTTGGAGTTTTTAACGTGTAATGTGAAAGGGTGGGATTAGAAGGTGTCTGATGGTCTTTTTCAGCTCTAAATCTGTGATCCTGTGGGCAAGGGCCCATATTTATGCATATGTTGGAGCTAATGTCCCCATCAGTAGGGAAGAATAATAAGGAAATGTGTGCATCAAGGATCTACTCACACTTGTGTAACAAAGGTAATGCCAAGCAGCATGCTCAGAGAGCTTTAGGCTCTACTTAAGGCTATGTGGTGAACTAGCATTGAAAAGATTTGGTGTTTTGGTATGGTATAGTAACTCCTGAGTGGTTCTTTGGTTTCTTCCTGCCCCATGAAAGCAGGGTGGAATGGAGTGGAGTCCTACATTAATTAAAAGAAGAGACAACTTCCCGCTCTGGCTCAGGATTTGAAAAGGTTCTTTTCAGAGAAGGACATCTAAGCTATTAATAACTATGTGAAAAAATCTCCACTTATAACTAGTAATTAGAAAAATGCAAATTGAAGTGATCCTGAGGTTTTACCTCATAATTCAGATGGGCAAAGATGACAAAGGGGAAAATTATAAATATTGGAGGTGCTATGGGAAAACAGGCACGCTAGTGAACGTTTATTGGGGCTATGAATTGGTCTAGCCATTCATAAAATCAGTATGGCACTATGCCCCCAAAGTTACTAAATTGTGCATACCCTTTGAGCCAGCTATGCTATTATAAGGCCAATACCCCAAAGAGATGAAAGAAAGAAGAAATATTTAAAAGAAAATATTTAAAAGAAAAACATTTATAACAGCTCTAATTGTAGTAACCAAAAAACTGGAAACTAAAGGAAAGAGCCACCAACTGGGAAATGGTCAACCAAATTATGGTATATGAATGCAATGAAAAATTATCATGACAAAACATGTGATGAAATGGACAGTTTCAGAGGAAACTGGAAAGACTTCTGTGAACTGATGCAGAGTAAATCGAGCAAAAAAAGGAGAACAATTTGACAATTGGCAATAGCATTAGAAAAGAACAGCTTTGAAAGACTTTAGAATTCTGACAAATGCAATGATAAACCAGCAGTCTAGAGGACTGAAGATGAAACATTTGACCGACTTCCTTGCAGAGATATGATGACAGGAAGGGATGATGACGAGCATTTATTAAGTGCCTATCATGTACCAGGCACTGTGCTCAGTCCGTTATAAACATCTCACTTGATGGGCTTAAAATGCAGAATGAGACATACGTTTTTAACATGACCCATACAGGAACTGGTTTTGCTAGACTATTCATATTTGTTATGAGAGGTTTCTTTTTCTTGTAGATGAATTGTTTAATGGTGGAGGAAGGGCAGTGGGAAGGAAAGATAGTAAATAAATGCTTGTAAAAATTAAAAACAAAAAAGGCTGAGCCCAGAAAAGCAGAGAGGGCTTAGTCTGTTTACTCCTAAGCATTAGTGACGTCAATGAAAAAATATTAATTTTACTTCAAACTAATAATCAGTCATGGAAATAGAAGTATAAGTAAGGTCTTAATTATTTTGTTACGAATTCCTTTCTGCTTACCAGGGTTCTTTCTACAGACACAACAAATTTATATTTCCACATTAAAAAAAGATTTTACACATCCCAGGCAGCTAGGTGGCACAGTGAATAGAGCAGCAGTCCTGGAGTCAGGAGCACCTGAGTTTAAATCCGGCCTCAGACACTTGACACACTTACTAGCTGTGTGACCTTGGGCAAGTCACTTAACCCCAATTGCCTTGCCTTGCCCCCTCCAAAAATAAATAAATAAATTTACACATCCTCTATATCTTTTTTTTTTTGTCTTTTTGGAAGGGGGAAGGCAGGGCAATTGGGGTTAAGTGACTTACCCAGGGTCACATAGCTAGTATATCTTTTTCACACGTCAGGCTTGTCTCATCTAATAGTGCCGTTAGAGCAAGACAAGGGACCATGAATTCAATTCCCTAGTTTTTCTTTTCTTTTTTTTTCCTTCAGTGTCTAGGACAGTGTTTACCACATCCTAAAATCTGAAAATCTTGGGCATATAAGAGGCCATCTAGTCAAACCTTTATCAAAGGGTCTTTTAACCTCTCCCTGAACACTGACGGACAGGGGAGGAGCTTGCTGACTCCCAACATAGCCCATTCTTCTGTTGAGCAGCTCTCACTGTTTGAAAATCTTTCCTACAAAGTTTTTTTTTAAAGTTTATTCATTAAAAAAAAATATTTTAAAGAACAAGTTGTCTCCAGGATTTAGAAGATGGACTTTCAATAGAATTTTCCTCTTTACTTTTAATGTTAACATTTTCCATAGGTTATCCATAGAAATTATCCTTGAAATTGAGGAAGCTGATGATGTTAAATAGCATCTGGTGTTTTGTTTTCTCTGGCTCTGCATGTCTTTTTCTCTTTCTCTAGGTAGGCTGGTTGACTGTCTCTCCTTATGAGATCTTGAGACAAGGTGCTTCCTCACACAGCAACCTGGAGAAGGGTTAGAACCAGCTTGAAGTATCAGAGTTAAATTTTGCTCAATTGGGTAAAAGCATTTACATCTCAGAAATGCAAAGATGCTACAACTCAGGGCTTGATTAATTATGCTGTTGACTGTCTAGAGTCAAGAAAGTGATGGGGAAAATGTTTATGAAATAAATTAAACTTGAAAATGTGTTGTGGCTACAATTCCTCACCTCCTCCCAAGTCAGTCGTTAAACATTTACCAGCACACCACTGCTTGCCCACCATGGACTTGGCATGAATGTCACATCCAGCATCTTGAACAGTTTCATCATTGTCCCTGACAATGTAGCCTGACCAGATTCTTAGAGCAGTTGAGGTTGTAGTCTCATTGACTTAAAGCTGAAAGGAACCTCAGAGGCTGCCTACTCCGACCCTCACATTTTACAGATGAGGAAACTGATGTTTCAGGTCATATGGGCAGTAAACATCAGAAAGGAAATTTGAACCCAGGTCCTCTGACTCTAGATCAGTATTTATTTCACTGGACTAAACTGCCTCTTGTCAGAGCAGGAGATTACCTTCCCAGGGCTATGCCACCAAACCATGGGCAGTGTGGAAGACGCAGTGTTAACTACATCAGAGAACCCAAATGTGGACTGGCTACCCAGAAACAGGGACTTCTCAGGTCTATTACTAGCACAGGGTAAATGGGGCTTTTCCCATTAACGTGTAATGTGAAAGGGTGGGATTAGAAGGTGTCTGATGGTCTTTTTCAGCTCTAAATCTGTGATCCTGTGGGCAAGGGCCCATATTTATGCATATGTTGGAGCTAATGTCCCCATCAGTAGGGAAGAATAATAAGGAAATGTGTGCATCAAGGATCTACTCACACTTGTGTAAGTGTGGGGTTGAGGTTGGAAGGACTATCTCCATGGAGGTATCATAGAACCCTATCTCAGTCCCCAGGGGTACAGATCCAGATGGCAGCTATCACTCCCAGGGATTCTTGGCCATGGACCTGCATAACCACTTCCCTTCCCTGACTCCCCCACATAGGAAAACACATAGACTTTCTCTGCTACAACAATTGCACCTGCTGGTAAGAATGAGATAGGTCTCCGCTCCAGAATTACCCTCCCCTCTCCACTCCTGCCTCCCCAATTACTCAATGTGAATTTGCCCCAGTCATACTTAAGGCACAGTGTCTGGAAGATAATAGGTGCTTAATAAATACTTGTTGACTTTATTTGATTTAACTCCTTATGGCTGACCAGTTATGACTTTGGGATCTCCTCATACTGGAATGTCCTGCAGGTTGGAGAAGAGACAGTTAGTGGTAGCCAAGATGATGTTGTATGCATTTTGAACTGTTTTGGTAAGAATTCTCTCTTTTAGCAGGGAGATCTGACCAGCAACAGTCTCAGTCTTCTTCAATTCCAGGGTTCCAAGAACCTTGCTTTAACAGTCTATCTTTGAACTGGCAGAGCTTCCACTGGCCAGTGGGAATCTGAAGGGTGGATATGCAGGAGTGGGGTTTCCAGAAGGCAACTTGTAATTTGATAACAGTCTTCTGACCTATCAGGAGAGTCCAACTGCAATAGGAGAAGGTTCTAAGTTCTCAGAAACCATGAGGACTCATTTGACAACCCCATCATTCAAGGTCTGATCAAATCATCCCATTCTATATGGGGAATGACATGTGGTAGGTCACAAATAGCCATACCAACAAGTATAGAAATTACTGTTAGCCACAGCATACTCCATCTAGAGAAAGTAATCCTGAGAGCAAAAATGATATGTTTTCTTATTTTTCTTTCAGTTTTCTTTGCCTCTTAGCATTAAAAATAATAATAAAATTAAAAGGCTCTTTACTATCTTTTAGGTATAAAAATGACACCTCTGAGCCACTGGCAAATAGGAAGATGAGTACTCAGATATGTTTCATCAGTAGCAGGAGTGCAATACATCATTCCATCCTCATCTGGCTAATGGTACATAAAAATTCTTTGAAGACAGGGACTGTTCCACCTTTGAATTTGTATCCCCAGTGTCTACAGGTGTTTAATCTGCATAGGAGCTGATAATAAATAATTGTAAAACATCCTTTCTGTCCTGGTCCCCACTGTCCCCAGTCATTCCATTATCATATCACTGTGTGATTCTAGCTATCTGGAAAGTAGGATGGAGTTCTTAAATTGGCCTTAACTCTCTGCTCTGGGCATCCTGAAGATGTTTCATTATTAGCCCTGATTAAATGGGTGAGAGTTCCAAAATATTCATCAAGAAGGCATAATAAAGTTTGAGTGAGGCCTGAGCAGAAGGAGATAGAATTCATAGGAGAAAAATATTGGGAAGGATGAGAGAAAACATTAGCAGACTTTTTGTCCTCATCTCATTTCTTATTCTCTAAACCCCTCTAATAGATCATAAACAATTTTATTTCTTAATTAATTT
Source organism: Pseudochirops cupreus (assembly GCA_028627135.1). Taxonomy (NCBI): domain Eukaryota; kingdom Metazoa; phylum Chordata; class Mammalia; order Diprotodontia; family Pseudocheiridae; genus Pseudochirops; species Pseudochirops cupreus. The sequence continues at coordinate 206,487,814 of CM053584.1, read as the reverse complement.
TTTAAATGAACAAGCATTTATTTGCTTTCCCTTCCCATGAGGGAAAAAAAGAAAAATAAAACCCTTATAACAAATAGATCATCAACAGTTTGGGGAAAGGGGATTGTGTTAAATGAAAGAATGAATGGATAGATGGATGAGGGGGATAGTTATGCCTTAAGTCAGGTAAATTCAAGCCAGAGATAACTTGTACCCTCTTAGTTGTACCTCTTTCTATGCTTAGCTGGGATCACTTATCCTGACTATGAACTATGTTATACCTCATTGAGGGAAATTGTTGTTTAGTCATTTTTCAATCATGTCTGACCTTCCGTGACCACATTTGGGGCTTTCTTGGCAGAGATGCTGGAGTGGTTTGCCATTTCCTTCTCCGGCTCATTTTACAGATGAGGAAGCTGAGGCAACCAGGTTTAAGTGACTCTCCCAGGTTCACACAGTTGGTAAGTGTCTGATGAGTAAGATGAATCTTCCTGACTCCAGGCCCAGCATTCTATCCACTACTAAAGTATTCAGTTTGAAAATAGATATTTCTCCCCAGGGCAAATCTCAGATCCTAGAGAAGATGCAAACAAGACAGATGGGGTGAGTTATTATTTGTCAAGCAGGAGTAGAAGGCAAAATTTCCTTTCTTTCTCATCTCCCCCCACCACAATTGTCTATCTAAGTTTCTTTTAGATTCTGTAATGTCCCTAGGTGTTATGTAGACTTGAGGTTAGAGTTGACTACTTGAGGGTAAGCTCCTAGAGGACGAATATTCCATCTTACTTCTCTCTCCATTTTTATGCATTAAAGATTGAGGCTGCTGTTGGTCAGATCTCCTGGGTGAAAGAGAACTGTGACCTGGACAGTTGAAAATTCATAAAACAGGGTACTACTCCATTTTTCCACTCCTCTTTGCTGAAGCCTGGAACTCTGTTCTGGAAGTATTAGGTCCCGAATAAATAGTTGTTGATTGTTGACCAGAGCCAGGTCCAGCATTAATTGTATTAGGCATAGCTTGCCAAATTTAATCTTCAAAAATCAAAATTCATCATGGTATGTTTATCACATTGATGAAAGTATTGGGAAGAGGGTAGGGGAAAAGGGAAGGAATCAAGATGACTTTGAGTTAAAAATAGAGGAAGGGCAAAATTGCTTCCATGTACCTGATCAGCGATTATGACAGAAGGAGGTCAGCAGGTTCCACTGTCTCTCCCTTATTTTGACTGAAGTTGACTCACCTTACTGAGGTGCTTCTATGTATGCATTTCTTTTTTTTTTTAATAACTTTTTTCAATTAAAAAAAGCATCTATTTTTTCTCTATCTCACATCCTCCTCCCTGAAAAAAAGAAAAACAGAACCCTTGTGACAAATATGCATAAGTCTTCATGCATTAATTTCAACTTGTGGGAGTGAAGTTATGATGAGCCAAGCAAGCCCTTGCATTTATTAATTATTGTATATAGAAACTGCACATGAAACTCCCATTTAGAAGACTCCCTTTTCTCAAGCAGCATACAGATTTGTATTCTGTATTCTGGGCAACTCTTTTCACTTGCATGTTAAAAGTTGAGTTTTCTTTGAAGGATAGGTGTTTGTCACCTCAGTGTTTGCATACTAAAATTTCAAGTTTTTTTCTTTCTAACTTTTGCAAAAGGTTTTTTTAAAATCTGTTTTCCTCTTCCCTATTACCTCTGTTCCTAATGAACAAATACTCTATGATAACTTTAGATTCTTCCAAGGACATTCTTAGTATAATTATGAGTAACTAAATCAGGCAAAGCACTGACCCTGAGATAATTGCTGCCTCTCAAGGTCACTGACTGTATAGATAAGAGGCTAATTATAAAAATCTGTCCCTTATAGGTTTTGCCCCAAACAGCAGCCACCTGCTTCTGAAGTCACTGAAGGTCTTGCATGCGTGCCGAAACTGAGATGCCTGAAAAACTACCCATAGTCTCAACCATATATGTCCTAGTTAATTAGTGTTCTGAAACGGCTGCTTCTTAACTCTGTAGCCTAAGGGCCAGCCTTAGGCTGTATTCTCAGGAGGGATTGAAGAGACCAAAGGCAAGAGAGAGAAGTGTACAGCAGTTGTCCTTTATCGTATTGTAGCACCCTCCTTATATACCCTAGAGGTACATGATTAAAGCATGATATCCACGTGTGCTAGAGGGATGGACCAATGGAAGGACAGGCCGAGCCAGCCAATCTCAGCAGCCACTTGTCAGGCGAGTGGTCTTGCACAAGACTTCTCAATGAGCTTTAGCAACTGGGCTGTGACCATCAGCACCAAAGGTTCTTTTAGACTCATACTGATCCCTATAATTCCCCCATTTTATTTTAGAAAGTGCCACGTGAATATCAGCTTGAATCATGATTAAGCTATTACAAAAACATTAAATCAAACAAAGGACAACCACAAAACAACAATATGCCTCAACTGTGAGGTTTTAGCCATTAACACAAATTGTCCTATACTTATAACCACAGTCCAATGCTCTTTGAATTAGCTGCGGATATTAAATCAATTCTGGCTTGTTCTTCAAAGCCTTTTGACACATTGAGCTTGCACCACTTGGTTTTACACAGCAGATATAGACATAGCAAGAGACTAATTGTACAATTCATACATGTCACATTAAACACCCCTAAGCTCCTGTTACATTCTGTCCCCACATTTTCACTATGCAACGAAACACCAAACACAAAGTTGAATCATTTTAAAAGGATATAAAGGACTTAACTAAATGTAGTATTAACCATTTACAAAAGAAGATTATTAACAACTATACAAATTACCAGTCCATGGCAAATCTTACATTTGTGTAAACAATGACAAAACAATTCCATGAAGGAATTCTTTTTGGCATTTCACATTACAACTGAGATACAAAGAACATTACAACTGAGATACAAAGAGTGCTTCACTGGAAATTTCCCTAAGATACCCTTGTCAACAGAATTAGCCTATAATATGCACAACTGTTTAAAGATAGGACTTTTTGGAGAGGAATGGTAACTGTCCTGAGCTTTTTTCCTCAAACATGCTTGAGCATAAAAGCTACATCCAACATTTGCTTGTGTTTTCCAGTCCCCAGGCTTGAGCACATACTGCCATGTTCCCCAATGCTTTCCCAAGCTGTTATCACAATTGGTCCTATGGAAACCATGGCTTTCCATAGACCTTTCCAAGTTCTATCTTTTGATGGACTCCACATTTGCACAGGAACAGAACATATTGTGTATAGTTTATGATGTGCCATCAATGTCCATCCACTGTAGCTTGACTGATGGAGCCAACAGTGTGGTCGGTTGGCTATGTTGTTCCGCATGAGCAGGTGGTGAGATGGCAAGCATGGTGAAGGCAGCAGCCAGCAGCCACATCCCTTGCTGATTCACCTGGTGTGGTCTCCACCTTCATTGGGATGGGCACCTCCTCTTTTTCCTTTTCTGCTGCTGGTTTAGAGATAATGCAGACACTCTTTGCAGGAAGCTACTGTTGACCTTCATCTGTGGAGATACAAGCATACCCTGGCCTCCACGTTATGAGGGAATAGGGGCCTTCCCAAGTACCTGTGGGTGTCTTACACATTACTTTTTTCACCACTGCCACCTCTTTGCCAGCACCCTAGCTTCATATTCTACAGAGCTGGTGCATAGCAGGTGTGAGATCCTTAGCAGTGTATAAACTATCTTGTTTATGTGGTCTTGTCTCACAGGGCCTGGACCATTTCCCCATTTTTGTTTAAGATATAGCTCCATAAGGTTGGGGGGCTAAGGTTGCTTGGGCAATAAGGTCAGCCACAACCATGTTTGTCAATAAGCGATCAGCCCTATTGTTGCCATCAAAAATAGGACCAAGGCCATCAATGTGAGATCACACATGAAGAATGTAAATTGGGTGTGCACAAGTTTGAGTAGTTTGTTGAGCTTGGAGGAAAAGCTCTGTGATATCAGTTGGATCCTTCTTTAGGATCTCTGTTAACTGTACTCTCCATGTTGTAATAAACAATAAGGATTTACTAGGTTTTTCTGATGTAACATTTTTCTTTTTCAAAGTCAAACTTAAAAATCTCAGAAATCTTTTCAAATATTTTGCAAATTTCCTAGCAAGTTCCAAAATAAACAAGTTCCCTTCTCAGACTGAATGACCTTGCCTCTAGAGATAGTTTTCATGGGCTTTTGCTAGTGGGATCCTTGTTAGATTTATTATGAATTTAGATTCCCTATTATTTCTGCAGCACCCCCTCTTAATCTGCTAATTTTACCTTGTACTTCATTGCTATGCTCATTCCTAAAAATTTCTTAGAGAGTGAAATGCTCTCAACCCCCCACTCAAAGGGAGTGGAACTTCTGAAAAAATTCTCAGAGGTGTGCTTTATTTCACTTCCCCAAAAACTGGGGAACTTAAAGCTCTCACCTTTCATATATTTCTTTATCAGATATTAACAAAATTGCAATTTGCCAAAATACCAATCAGTATAATAAATTCTGACTTATCTTAGCACAAGGTCATGAATAGTATCAATTCACCTTTTCCCATTTCCTTAGAATGACCAGAATAAGTTCAAATTGATACACAAGATTCTTTCTCTAATGGATGAGGCAAAAAATGGTCAATTCTTATTTGTTTACCTTTTTAATCTAAGGGGAAAATTCCCATATTATTTCTCATCACCTTTTCCTCACTCTACTTGGCCAGAGTGGAATGAAGGGAAGGAAATTTTTAAACCTTTGAAAGTCTCAGAACTTCTGTTGACACTTTTTGACAAAATGACAAATGACTCACACACTCGCTCACATAAAGACAAAGGCAAAACAGAGAGACACAAACAAACAAAATGGATCCAAAAGCTTCACATAGAATTTATAGGAGATCTCCTGAAAAAAAATTTAAAAGTTGCTAGCTCTCCAGATAGTAATGGAAGCCAGGTGAAACTTACTTGATAATATTAGAAACACCTGTATCACACTGAAGTGTTCGAGCCACCTCTGGCACTTTCAGTTCTGATGCTAAACATATCATTAATGTACTCCACAGAAAAACAGCAGAAATTGGGAAATGCTGGAGTCACTTCTTCTCCCAATTCAACTGAAGCTTTGAAATATATGCTGAGGTGACTCCCCCCACTTCAGCCACCTGGGTCTCAGTTGGCAGAGATTCCCATTCAGGAGACCATATGTGTGGGGAATACTGTCCTGTCGGCCCCTGTGTTGACCAGGCCAAAAAATACTCTCCCTTCTAATCCAAGGGTCATCATAGACCTTGTTTGTTCAATTTGTTGTGTGAAGAAAGTTTCCTCCACAGATTTTATAAGGCAATTGAGGAGCATGCCTTAAACTATGGGAGCTCCTTTGTTGATGTAGGTGTAATCAGCATCTGTATTTAAAAGAAAAACAGTGTTGGGGATCTCAGGATATATTCTAACACCAGAGTGGCCATAGAATACGTGTCAGGGGGAGTGATAAAGAGAAAAGATGGAAAAACCTGTGAGAGAGGTTGAATTGCACCTTCACAGGTGCTGTGTGGAGGAAGGCTAAAGTAACCTAAACTCCGAAGTTGGAAGGTTCAGATGGTTGCTGTGCTGCCAAGGCTGCATAACGACCCCTCCTCTCAGGCATCTGTGGTGACTGTTTCTCTTGAGCAACAAGTACCTGAGGTTTCCGGGCCCTCCTTTAATCTGTCCTCTTTGGCCACAGGGATCTTGCTCCAGGCAAGGCAAGCACAATTAAAGATATTTAAATAAGCCTCCTCTGTATAGCCCAATTGTTGGGCTGTATCTGCAGAAGGACCGGGGCCTGAAAACTGCTGAAACACCAGTTGCATAGGCGCACCAGGTGCCAATTCAGCCGGCATGGAGGCAGCATTGCTCAGTGTATTGCACCACCAAAAAAACAGCCTGCCCTGGGGTCAGTGTTGTTCTGGCTAATGCCTTAAGTACCTTAAAAGAAAGAAGTCTATGTGGCCTTCTCACCTGTTCTTCAATGACTGGGAAGAATTCCCAACTGCCTGTCATATCCCCTTTTTCTCCTGCCTTCTCTAGTGTTTTTTCTAATGCAGAGCATGCGTGGGGGACACCTGAGGGAACTCTAGTATCAATTTTCTTATTTTGAGCCATAGTTCCCTTTTCTATGTCCCTCGGCTGACAGCCTGCACTCTCCTCAGGATGCCTGCTTGACACTACTTTCTCTTCTGCCATGAGCGATCTTAAACGGTGGTCATCCCTTCCTCCTTTTTGTTGATTCACCTGACTTTTGCCTAAGGCTATTTTATCAAGCTGCTTCAGCCTTTCCCTTTTGCCTAACTGTAATCCCAGGGTCTCTGCAAGCGGGCGTGGGCTGTGGGAACCCCTCTCTCTCTGTTTCTGGGGAAGAATCCCTGCTTGGGCCACTTTCACTAGGAAAGGCTGGGCCTGTTTGAATACAGGCAGGGACCGTAGGAAACTCCATTCTCTCCCCTTCAAAGGCATTTTTTACTGGGCGGTAAGTTGTGAAATTGATGCCTCAGACTTCCTTGTCCTTGGGACAGGTCCTGTAAACCTCTCTCTCCCCTGGTATTATTTTGCCTATATGTTGTCCCATTTTTACTCACTACTCTCTGAGCCTTTATCAATTCCCGGATATCACACAATTACTCGGGTATCCTCTCCTGGAGCCTCTCTTCAAAGAGAGGTGTTCATACCCCCTCTTTTTCCAGGGCGCACTGGCGTGATGCTGGGGTCCTTCTTTCGGCCCGAAGGCTTCTTTTATCTGCCCTGTCCCACATTGTGGCGCCAGCTGAAACGGCTGCTTCTTAACTCTGTAGCCTAAGGGCCAGCCTTAGGCTGTATTCTCAGGAGGGATTGAAAAGACCAGAGGCAAGAGAGAAGTGTTCGGCAACTGCCCTTTATTGTATTGTAGCACCCTCCTTATATACCCTAGAGGTACATAATTAAAGCATGATATCCACGTGCGCTAGAGGGATGGACCAATGGGAGGACAGGCCGAGCCAGCCAATCTCAGCTGCTGCTCGTCAGGCAAGTGGTCTTGTACAAGACTTCTCAGTGAGCTTTAGTAACTGGGCTGTGACCGTCAGCACCAAAGGTGCTTTTAGACTCACACTGATCCCTACAGTGTTCCAAAAATCTTCAAGGCCAATTCAAAAGCATGACTACCAATAAGAAACCAAGTAGGCATGTGATGCTTTTTTCGATAGGGGTTGTCCCAAAAGTCTTAGTGCAGTTTTAAACTGGTAAAGCTTAACTGCACTAAGGCTTTTTGGGGACATCCAATATGAGTATAGGGGGTAAGCTCTGACTCATTCTTTCAAAACCAGAAGATCAAGATTCCAGGGTACCCTGAGTGGCTTGGGAAGGCTTTTTTTAGATAAACCTCCATCCATTGTGTGTCTTTCATGGTTAGAGAACCAGTGATTAGAATTCCAGTTCTAATGAGCCACTTAATGTCAATTATAAATCCTCAGGATTCTCCCAGAAGTAGGCGTCTCGTTTTTTCCTGTGTAGAAAGACACCATGAGCAATTCAGTCTCAAACTGTTGCCTGTGATCATCATAAAGATGTGAGTGCTTGTATTGGTGCTCAAGAAGCTGATAGAGAAGCAGGAATTCTATAACTCAGGAAATTTATGACATTCAACCATAAGGACCTAAGGAGTCCCTAGTAGGATAATACCTGGCACGTAGTAGGTTCTTAAGAAATGTTTGCTGAAACTACCTGCTCTCTTTCTTTTCCGTGTTTGGTTTTGTTCGTTCCATTGGTTACAACTCTTCTTTACAACCAGACTAATGTCTAATGTGAAAGTATTTGCAGATCCTATACTTGATTGCATGCCACCATGGTGGGGAAGGGAGAGGGAAGGCAGAAAATTTGAAACTCATGGGACTGTGGTACTGAATCTTGTAAACTAAAAGTAAACAAACAAATGAATAAAAAAAAAGTTAAAAAAAAAAAAGAAATGTTTGCTGATTCACTGCCCTGTCCTCAATATCCAACTGTCCAGCTACAATATGTCCTTTAATGTTATTATTTCATCGATTAGTGTTGTCCAACTTTTTGTGACCCCATTTGGGGTTTTCTTGGCAGAGATAATGAAGTGGTTTGCCATTGTCTTCTCCAGCTCATTTTACAGATAAGGAAACTGAGGCAAACAGGGTTAAGTAACTTGTCCAAGTTCACATGGCTAGTAAGTGTCTGAGGGCAGATTTGAGTTTGGGTCCTCCTCGCTCCAGGGCTGGCACTCTATCCACTGAGCCACCTAGCTGCCACATATCCTTTAATAGACAGTCAATAAAAATTTATTAAGCTGCTTCTTTGTGCTAGGCACAGTACTAAGCACTAGGGCTACAAATAAGAAAATAGGTTGTCCCTGCCCTTATAATGTGATGGAGGAAAATGACACAAAAAAGGAAGTTGAAAATCCAGAGGGGATGGTTCAAGGATGATCAGGAGAGGGACTTAACATGAGGGACATGATAGAGAAGTCCCAAAGTAGTGCAACCAAGTGAGAAATGAGATGCTTTGAACCAAGTTCCCTCCTTAAATGCCAGCTTTGGACCCTGGTAGAAGTGCCACATGTAGCTGGGTTAGACAGGTAGGTACTGTAAGCTCATGTATCAGAGGGGTAGCTGATGTGGCCTGGTACAGGAAGCTTTTCTCTAGACTGATGCAGCTACCCCCTGTGTGGTCACTGAAGGAGGAAAGAGAAAAGATTGTGTACTAATGGCTGGGGGACCTTATGGATCCGAGCCCAGCTTCTTCTCATTCTAGACTAGGGTTTAAACTTTAAAATCTTTCACATACCGTATTTCACAAGCTTATAAAAAATATTTTTTGTTCTCATTTCCCATTCAGATTCTTATCTCTTTCTCAGCTTCCCATGAGGTAAAAAGAAGACATTTGTGTTACAGAGTAAAGTACATTTAGTGCATGAAATTAGAGTTTAAAAAGCAAAAGTCTTGAAAACAACTTTCCAAACAGTGGGCATTCCACCAGTTCATCAAAGGAATCTACCTCTTCATCAGACTGTTAACTTGAAAGCAAGGGACTGTTTTCTTGAGTTTTGTTTGTTTTTTAAATCTGATGTTTGGCACAGTAACTGGCACCTAGGAGGTACTTAATAAATGCTTGTTGGGTTGACTTGACTTGATTCCCCCTGAAGTAATTTTTGAAGAAGAGTTATTCATCATTCTTCCCTCCTCCTCAATATCCAGTCACAAAATGAGGAATATTCAGTCTGATTTCATAGAAAAATGACAACCTGACTCTGCCTCCTAAAAAGGCAGCTGACAACTCAGGAATTTTTTAAAGAGCTTATTATGTGCCAGAGACTGGGCTAAGTGCTAGAAATGCACATATAAACAAAGAGAAAGTCCCTCCCTCAAGAAACTGACATTCTAATGGGGAAGGCAACACTGAAAAAGAAGGGGAAGAAGACACAAGGGCAGGGGCATGATGGGAAATAAAGAGATAGTTGATCTGGGTGCCCTTCTTAAACAGAGGTTCTTTTTTTTTTTGCTTGTGTATTTTACTATATACTTTATTTTTTAAAAATTATTTTACACTTAAACACAAAATGAGAAAAGAAAAAAAATTGGCATGTACACAGCAGACCATAAGAGAGGATTCAATATAAAACAATAAATTTCCATTTTAAGAAAACCTATATAATAAATACTACACATTATTTTCAAAGCTGCCCAGCTTTTCTTACCTTCCTTGCTGGTTTTCTTTTGTTCTCTGATGTGCACTTTTTACTTTTTCTCCCCTTCCCTCTTCTCCCCCCTTCCCTACCAAAGAGGGCTATAATTAAGCATGGATATCTATATCTATATCTATATCTACACACACACACACACACACACACACACACACACACATATACTCTCACATACATTTATTTCCTCCTATCATCTGTTTATCTGAAGGTGGATAGCATCTTCCTTCATAAGTCCAAGTCTTTCCATGTTCTTCTGAATCAACTTATTATTTCCTACTCCATAGCAATATTCTTTTCTGGATTTAAACAGCATTTTCCTTCATAGCACCTTTGAGATTAATTTGGGTACTTATACTCAGAACTACTTGGTTGCTCAAAGTTGTTCTTAAAACTATACTGCTATATTACATGTTCTCTTGGTTCTGCTCATTTCATTCTTCATTATTTTGTGGAGGTCTCTCCATGTTTTTCTGAAATCATTGAGCTCATCATGTCTTATATAGCAGAGTAATATTCCATCATTAACATATACTACAATTTATTTAGCCATTTCCCAATCGACTGGCATCCCCACAATTTCTAGTTATTTGCCACCACAAAGAGATCTTCTATAAACATTTTAGGACATGTAGGTTCTTTTCCATTTTCCCTAATCATCTTGAGAAACAGACCTAATAGTGGTATTGTTGGGTCAAAGGCTATAGGCAGTTTAATAACTCTTTGGGCATAATTCCATATCTCTCTCCAAAATAGTTGGATCAGCATAGAGATCCACCAACAATTTATTTAGGTCCCAGTATTTCCACATCCTTTCCAACACTTGTCACTTTTCCCTTCTATCATTTTAGCCAATCTGATAAGTATAAAATGATATCTTAAGGTTATTTTAATTTGCATTTCTCTAATCAATAATGACTTAGATAATTTTTTTCATATGACTATAAATTGTTTTGATTTCTTCATAGTAAAACTGCCTATTCATATCCTTTGACCATTTATCAATTGGGGAATGACTTGTATTCTTATAGATTTGACAAAGTTCTTTACATATTTGAGATATGAGACCTTTATCTGAGGAACTGTCTATACAATTTTTTTCCCCATTTTTCTGTTTTCCTTCTGACCTTGGCTAAATTTGGTTTATTTGTACAAGATTTTTTTCATCTAATGTAATCAAAATGATCTCTTTTACATCTCACAACACCCTCTATCTCTTGTTTGTTCATAAATTGTTCACTATAAGTTTGATAGGTAATATGTTCCATGTTCTTCAAATTTTCTTGTAATAATCTCACTTTATATCTATGTCATTTATCCTTTTGACCTTATCTTTGTAAATAGTGGAAGATATTGGTCCATGTCCAGTTTCTGCTTTCTCTCATCTTTCCCAACAATTTTTACCAAATAATGAATTCTTATCCCAAAAACTTAAGTGTTTATATTTGTCAGACACTGGGTACCTATATTCGTTTGCTGCTGGAGATTGTATATCTACTCTGTTCCACTGATCTACCTTTCTATTTCTTAGCCAGTACCAGATAGTTTTGATAATTACTGTCATGTCATAGTTTAAGATCTGGTACTGCTAAACCTCCTTCCTTTACATTTTTTCCCATTAGTTCCTTTGATATTCTTGATCTCTTATTCTTCTAAATGAATTTTGTTATTATTTTTGTTAGCTCTGGAAAATAATTTTTTGGTAATTTAATTGGAATGGTATTTAATATAGATTAATTTTGGTAAAAAACATCATTTTTATTATATTGGCCCTGCTTGCCCATAAACAATGAATATTTCTCCATTCATTTAAATCTGATTTTATTTGTGTATAAAATTTTTTATGGTTTTGTTCATATAGATCCTAGGTTTGTTTTGGTAGATGTATTCTCAGGTATTTTATAATGTCTAGAGTTATTTTAAGTGGCTATTTAAATAGCTATTTCTTCCTGCAGGATCCTGTTCATAATATATAGAAATGTTGATGATTTATGTGAATTTACTTTATATTCTGCTACTTCATTGAAATTATTAATTATTTCATTTAATTTTTTAGTTGAGTCTTTAGGATTTTCCAAGTATATCATCATATCATCTGCAGAAAGACATACTTTTATTACCTCATTCCCTATTCTGACTCTTTCTATTTCTTTTTCTTCTCTTATTGCCATCGCTAGGATTTCCAATATAATATTGAATAATAATGTGACAGTAGACATCCTTGTTTCACACCTGATTTCCCTGGGAAGGTTTCTAGCTTATGCCTATTGCAAATAATGCTTGATAATGGTTTTAGACAAATACTTCCTTTTTTTAAATCAATCTACAAGCATTTATTAAGTTCTTTTTTTTATTTGTTTATTTACTTTTAGTTTACAACATTCGGTTCCACAGTCCCTTGAGTTTCAAATTTTCTACCCCTCTCTGTCCTCCCTCTCTACCCTGCATGGCGGCATGCAATCAAATATAGGATCTACAAATATCTTCACATTAATCATTAGTCAGGTTGCAAAGAAGGATTATAACCAATGGAATGATCAGTGGGAGAGAGGAAACAAAACAAAACAAGAAAGAAACAAAGCAAGTAGTTTGCTTCAATCTGCATTCAGACTCTGCAGCTCTTTCTCTGGATGTGGATATCTCTTTCCATTATGAGTCTTTTGGAGTTGTCTTATAACCTTACATTCCTGAGAGGAGCCCAGTCTATCAAAGTTAGTTGTCAAACATACATCGTGTCTGTGATTCTGTACAGATTTCTCCCGGTTCTGCTCTTCTTGCTCAGCATCAGTTTATATAAGTCTCTCCAGGTTGTTGTGAAGTCTGCCTGCTCTTCATTTCTTATAGCACAGTAGTATTTCTTTACATTCATATACCACAACTTGTTTAGCCATTCCCCAGTTGATAGGCATCCCTTGATTTCCAATTCTTTGTCACCACAAAAAGATAAATATTTTTGTACATATGGGTCCTCCTCCCACTTCTCTGATCTCTTTGAGATATAGCCCTAGAAGTGGTATTGCTGGGTCAAAGGGTATGCACTTATTTATAGCCCTTTAGGCATAGTTCCAGATTGCTCTCCAGAATGGCTGGATCAGCTCACAACTCTACCAACAACGCATTAGTGTTCCAACTTTTCCACATCCTCTCCAGCACTTATCATTTTCCTGTTTTGTCATCTTAGCCAATCTGACTGGTGAGATGTGGTAGCTCAGAATTGTTTTGATTTCCATTTCTCTAATCACTAGTGATTTGGAGCATTTTTTCATATGCTTATAGGTATCTTTAATTTAATCTTCTCAGAACTTAGGCAAATGCTTCTTATCAATTTAAGGAAAAGTCCATTTATATCTATACATTCAAGTGTTTTTTTTTAATAGAAATGAGTGTTGTACTTTATCAAGTGTTTTTTCTGCATCTATTGATATTACGATATGATTTTTGTAACTTCTATTATTGCTATAATCAAGTATGTTAAACCATCCCTACATTTGTAATATAGTGTTGTAGTCTTTTAGCTAGTATTTTATTTAGGATTTTTGCATCCACATTCATTAATGAAATTGGTCTATAATTTTCTTTCTCTGTTTTTACTTTTCCTGGTTTACATATCAGTAGCATATTTGTTTCATAAAAGGAGTTTGGTAGGACCACTTCTTTACCTATTATTCCAAATAATTTATTTAACTTTGGAATTAGTTGGTCATTAAATATTTGTAAAATTCACTTGTAAATCTGTCTGGTCCGGTGCTTTTTTCTTAGGAAGTTCATTAATGGACTGTTCAATTTCTTTTTCTAAAATAAGTCTATTTAGACATTCTATTTCCTTTTCTGCTAATCTGGGCAGTTTGTGTTTTTGTAAATATTCCTCTATTTCACTTAAGTTATTAAATTTATTGACACATAATTGAGCAAAAATAACTCCTTATAATCGCTTTGATTTCATCTTCTTTAGTGTTATATTCACCCTTTTCATTTTTGATACTGGTAATTTGGTTTTCTTCTCTCTTTTTAAAAATCATATTAACCAATGGTTTATCTATTTTATTGATTTTTTTCTAATACCAATTCTGAGTTTTATTTATTAAGTCAATGGTTTTCTTACACTCAATTTTGTTAATTTCACCTTTAATTTTTGGAATTTCTAATTTAGTGTTTAATTGGGGAACTTTTAATTTGTTCTTTGTCTAGTTTTTTTTAATTGTATACTCAGTTCTTCAGTTTGTTCTTTTTCTTTTTTATTGAGATAAGCACTTAGAGATATAAATTTTCTGCTGATTAGTGCTTTTGCTATATCCTATAGTTTTAATATATTGTTTCATTACTGTCATTATCTTTAATGAAATTACAGATTGTTTCTATCATTTGTTCTTTAACCCATACATTTTTTCTTTTGCTTTTTTTGGAGGGGGGAGGGCAGGGCAATTGGGTTTAAGTGACTTGCCCAAGGTCACATGGGGAGTAAGTGTTAAGTGTCTGAAGCTAGATTTGAAATCAGGTCCTCCTGACTCCAGGGCTGGTGCTCTATTCACTTTGCCACCCAGCTTCCCCTATACATTTTTTAAAGATTAGGTTATTTAGTCTCCAATTAGTTTTTTCTGTGTTTCCATGGTCCCTTATTAAATATAATTTTTATTGCATTATGGTTTGTAAAGAAAGCATTTATTATGTCTTCTTTTCTGCTTTTAACTATAAAATTTTGTGCCCTAATATATAGTCAATTTTTGTAAAGGTACCATATATCACTGAGAAAAAGATGTATTCCTTTCTATTTCTATTCAGTTCTCTCCAGATATCTATCATATCTAACTTGTCTACAATTCTATTCACTTCCT
>CM053584.1:206462080-206472788 GCA_028627135.1 Pseudochirops cupreus | reverse complement strand
ACGATGTGTCTGTGATTGTGTATAAATTTTTCCTGGTTCTGCTCTTCTCACTTAGCATCAGTTTGTATAAGCCTTTCCAGGTAAATATGAAGACCGTCCCCTCCCCATTTCTTATAGCACAATAGTATTCCATTACATTCATATATCATAACTTGTGTAGCCATTCCCCAATTGATGGGCATCCCCTTAATTTCCAGTTTTTTGCCACCACAAAGAGAGCTACAATAAATATTTTTGTACATATGGGTCTTTCTCCCACTTCTATGATCTCTTTGGTTTACAATCCTAGAAGTGGTATTACTGGGTCAAAGGGTCTGCAATTATTTATAGCCCTTTGGGCATGATATTTTTTTCTTAAACTAGGGGTTTTGGAATTTGGGTATAATATTCCAGTAGGTTTTCCTCCTGATATCTCAGGTAATCAGTGGATTTTTTTTTCTATTTCTACTTTCCCCTCTTGTTCTAAAACTTCAGGGCAATTTTATTTAATTATTTCTTGTATTATTGTATCAAGATTTTTTTTTAATTGTAGCTTTCAGGTAGTCTGATTAGTTTTATGTTTTCTTTTCTTGATCTGTTCTCCAGATTATTTTTCTTATGAGGTGTTTCACATTCTCTTGTAGTTTTTTTTATTCTTTTTATGTTGTTTTATTATTTCTTGGTATCTTGTACCATCATTTGCCTTCTCTTGCCCAATTCTGGTTTTTAAGTAGTTGTTTTCTTCCTTAAGAATCTGGATCTCCTTTTCCAGTTGGTTGACTTTCTTTTCATAATTTTCTTGGTTTTCTTGGATTGTTTTTTTTTCTAATTTTTCCTCAGTCTCTCTTACTTGATTTTTAAAGTCCTTTTTAAGTTCTTCCAAGAACTCTTTTTGGGCAGGTGATTATTTGATGTTACCCTTTGAGGTAGGAGACAGTTTTTTTGCTTCAGTATCCTCCTCTGAAAATGAACCCTTGTCTTCTCTATTCCTATAGTAGCTATCTATGGTTGGGTTCTTTCTCCTTTGCTTCCTCATGTTTATTTTATTTTTTATTTTTTAATAGATTATTATTATAATCCCTCTAGTCTTGGGGTGTAGGGATGGTGATTCTGGCCTCAGGGCCTTCTTACTGTTATTTTCTGAGCTTTGTCCAGGACCCAGCCTTAGCACTTTTACCCTTCCAAGCCACAGCTGGAAATGTTCTTGCTCCCTGAGAACTGTCCAGTGGCTGTAATGTTCAGTTCTTCCTTTAGCCTAGAACCAAAACCAAGAACTCATCTCCTATAAGTGCCCACAGCCAGCAGCATACCACTCCATAGCTTCTGTACTCACTGGATGTGTGTTGGTATTATGAAGTTACACTGGCCTTGTCCCTCTGGAATGTCACTTTGGCATGTCACCAAAAAGCAGTCCAGTTCCTTATTTTTTGAATATCCCATCACGTGCAGCAATTAATTATCTTTTTGGGAATTTGTTACTTTCAGGGGAAACCCCCCTAAACCTCCTGCATTTTTGATAGGGAATATTATTTTCATGGAAAGTCCAGAGGCATATGAATAAGACCAGTCTGCCTCAGCTGGTGCTTCCCTATTGAAAAGAATTATATTAATAGGACAGTGGAGCATTGTTGTATATCAAGTAGATATATTCCCGGGTAGAAGCATGAATGAATGAAAAAAAAAACATTTATTAAGCATATCTTATATGCCAAAAACTATGTTAAGAACACAAACAACAAAGCAAAAGCCCCTTCTGTTCTTAAGGAACTTACATTCTAATTGGGGAGATAATATACAAAGGAGTGTGCAGGGGAACTTTGGACCAGAAAATTATAGGGATGGTGAGTGGGTCCAAAGGAAAGAAAGAAACAAGCATTTATTAAGTGCCTACTACATGCCAGGCACTTTGCTAAGCCCTTTACAAATATTAATTCATTTGATCATCACGACCATCTTGGGAGGTAGGTGCTATTATGGTACCCATTTTACAGTTGATGGAATTAGGTACATAGAGGTTAACTGACTTGCATAGGTTCATACAGCTAGAAAGTTTCTGAGACTGGATTTGAACTTGAGTCTTCCTGACTCCAGACAAAGAGCTCTGAGAGTCACTGTTCCACCTAGCTTCTTAATATATTGATATGCCCTACTCAAGAATAGTGGGGCAGCCAGGTGGTAGAGCAGATAAACTGTTGGGCCTGAAGTCAGAAATACTCATTTTCTTGAGTTCAAATCTGACCTTAGACACTTACTTGCCCATGTATGACCATGGGCAAGTCATTTTATCCTGTTTGCCTCAGTTTACTTATCTATAAGATGAGCTAGGGAAGGAAATGGCAAACTACTCTAGTATCTTTGCTAAAAAACCAAAACCAAACCCAAATGGGGTCACAAAGAGTCAGTACACAACAGTAAGAAGGACCTGAGGCCAGAGGCATCATTCCTACACCCCAGGACTAGAGGGATTGTGATAAGTGCAAAGCTGATACAGAGAAAAATATAGAAAACTTCAAACTCCTCAAAGAAGCACTGCAGTATCTGCACAGATCACTTTCCGTTACTAGTAACCCAGATCTCTCGTAACCCAGATCTCTCGATGATTCCAGACATGTTAAGTCTTTGAGGTAGCTGGTAAGCCTAGAAACAGCTGTCTTAAGATTACAGCATACTTTCCAAAGTTACCAATGATCTTTAAATTGCCAATTCTAATGACCTGTTTTCAATCTTTACCATTCTTGATCCTCTGTAGCTACTGACATTGCTAAGTGATGAGGTACAGGCTCTGGGAACCCCCTTGAATCTTCCCATACAAGCCATTTGCCTGAGGCCATAGGTCTTTCATTGTGGCTCTGTCCAAATCTTTAACCCTCCTCTGTCCAGCAACTTCCCACCCTTAATCACTACCCTCTCCAAACTCATTACTGGAGTCTGACCTCATCTGACTACTCCTGGACCCTCCCCAAATTCCTTCTCTAGACCACCCCTAGATTCCTCCCACAACCTTTCTGTATATAAGATCTTTATCCTGCTTCCATATGTGTCAGAGCTCCATAGAATGACCTAGCACAGACTTACTCTGTGTCAGATGATTCTGGCCTGCTTGCCCAATACAAGCGTCACAGATACTGGGACTCCTTAACAGTCTACCCAATATGGCGAACTTTTAACAAACTTTGCTTTTTGGGGCGGCTAGGTGATGCAGTGAATAGAGCACCAGCCTTGGAGTCAGGAGGACCTGAGTTCAAATGCGGCCTCAGACACTTGACATACTTACTAGCCATGTGACTTTGGGCAAGTCACTTAACCCCAATTGCCCTCCAAAAAAAACAAAGCAAAAAAATAAGTAAATAAACTTTGCTTTTCTTTGGCTGAGAGAAGACTTGAGTTGAATTCATTCAGCAGGATCTGGCGTGTTGGTATTTTGGGGTCTCGAGCACCAATAACCCTGTACCTCTTCATTAAGCATTCTCTTCTCCTTGATACTTTCTTCAATCCAAATTCTCCCATCTCCGATTACCTATAAGACATTTAGAAGTAAATGTTCCATCAACATCTTAAAATCAATCATTTGAAAACTGAACTCATTATCTTCTCCCCAAAACCCTATCCTCTTTCTAACTTTTCTATTATTGTCTGGAGTACAAGCACCCTCCTAGTCACCCAGGCTGGAGACCTAGGTGTCATTCTTCATTCTTCATTCTCTCACCACCTCGCCCCTCCCTATTCAATTTGTTGTCAAGTCTTGGTGTTTCTCCCTTCCAAACATTCCTCGGATACATACCCTTCTCTCCTCTGACACTGCCACCACTCTGGCGCCTGGGCTTCATCACTTCATACCTGCACTGTTACAGAAGCTGATGCTGGGTCTTCCTGCTTCAAGTATCTCATCACTCCAGTCCACCCTCCACTCGGCTTCTAAAGTGATATTTCTACAGTAGAGGTCTGACCATGTTGTCTTCCTCCACCCAGAAAATTCCAGTAGCTTCCTATTATCTCCATGATCAAATTTAAAATCTCCTAGGTTTTTAAAACCTTCCACAAACTGACTCCTTCCCACCTCTCCAGTCTTCTTATACTTTACTCCCATTCACATTCTACAACATAGCGACACTGGCTTCCTTGCTGTTCTGCACACATGATAGTCCATCTCTGAACCCTGTGATTTTTTTTTTTTAAAGAACGTGCCTTTCATTTTTTCTCAGGTAGGAAAGCTGGAGCTATTTATGGACCTTATCCCACTACAGATCAGTTTTGACTTGCTCCATTTCAGACCACACCCATTCCTCCTTAAGGCAGGGGTGGAGATGAGATAGCCTTCAGGAAGAGCCCTGCAAATATAGAGGAGGGTCATGTGATAAGATGCCAAGAGTAGTCTTGGCTCCCCCATGTAAAGAGCCCTCTGGAATGTGTGCTGGGAGTCCTCTCTTTAGAATGAGGAGGCAGAAGAATCACCCCGATGGGTGTTGGAGGAAGCAGCCAGAGAGGATAAAGAAAGAGCTAAGGCCAACAATTCCCTGGGGAAATAAGCTCTTTGAAGGCAGGGACTATCTTTTGTCTCTTTTTGTAGTAGGTTTTTAATAAAGTGTATTGATTGATTTGTAAATTGGACTTCCAGCATAATAAGACTGAAAGTATTCTGCATTCAGTAGCTAGAGACAGATATCTAGGCTTTGGGGGGTGGTACAGTGAAACCTGAGGGGTGGGTCACATAGTTAGTGGCTATGCAAGTGAAGAAATCTCTCCTAGTGGAGGGTGGGAACTGAGGGACCTCAGACAGGAACCCACCCTTGGTTTCTCATCCAGAGCTTCAGGTTCCTCCTGAGATTAGAACCGAACCATGAGACAGTAAGAGAGGAGCTCTGGGGGGAGAAAGAGAAAAAGGAGGAAGAGGAGGAGGACGACGACTCCCTGTTCTGAGGGAGCTGGTTGTAGATAGACTCTTCACTGAGAAGCAGGAGGAGTTGAGGGAGAAATTTTGAAAAAACCTATGAGTCACTGGAGAAAGGTTTAGTGGAGCTAATACCGACCTGCCCTACTGCACTGATTTCCATAGCCTGGGGGCCTACTTTTGTTGTTGTTTCAGTTGTTTCTGACTCTTTGTGACCCCATTTGAGATCTTCTTGGCAGAGATACTGGGGTAGTTTGCCATTTCCTCCTCCAGCTCATTTTACTGGTGAGGAACTGAGGCAAACGGGGTTAGGTGACTTGCCCAGAGTTGTGAATCTTCTTGACTTCAGGCCTGGCACTCTATCCACCATAACTAGCTGCCCAGGGCCTTCTTTTACAACCGTAAAATTTATTTTTTTCTTTTATTTAATTTCTAAATTTATCAAATGGCTAAAATGGAAAATTATTCCTACCTGGCCTCTGTAGAGATGAATTCCCTGTGTAGCAAACTCCAGATGGGTATCTGCTCAAAGGTGTAAAGTTCCCAAAGGAAATGGGTTTGATAGATTGGATTTAGGGGAGGGGTATCTACCCCACTCTATGCTAATCCTATATTTGAGGCAATTAGATAACCACCTTCTCAAAGGTAGAGCTCCACCTAAATAGTATTGGTCTCTCCTACTATATAGGCAAATCAGTATAATCTAGTCAACTGGTGAAATTTGGGCAAGGGGGGCAGTTGTGGCTTGGGCAAACACTTCAGATAGTTTGTAAAGACGGCACTCAATTGGAAAGCTTCCTGTCGCCTTGTCAAGGTTTATACAACTCCTTAAAAAAGGGTTTTGGGGAAACCCAGAGACTATATTTCTAGGAGGTGCCTTGCTTTCTTATAGTGTGAAAGAAGTGAAACTATCAAATATATAAGTATGGTGAATGTGTATTTACTTTTGTTGAGTCATTTTCAGTCATGTCTGACCCTCCTTGACTCCATTTTGGGGTTTTCTTGGCAAAGATACTGGAGTGATTTGCTATTTTCTACTCCAGCTCATTTAACGTATGAGGAAACTGAGGCAAACAGGATAAAGTGACTTGCCCAGGGTCACAAAACTAGTAAGTGTCTAAGGCCATATTCGAACTCAGGAAGATGAGTCCTCCTGATTCTAAGACTCTTGCTCTATCTTTGCCAAGAAAACTGCTGATAGGGTCACAAAAAGTTGAATGTGACTCAACAACAACAACAAAGTTTGATAGTGCCCTGGAAGAAATCGGATCCCTTAGTTGACTTGGTAGTAATATAAGTTGCAAGGGGGTGTAACTTTCTTCGGGCTCTTGAGTAAGAGGTTGAGATAGGGTGAGAAGAAGAATGTAGCTTGTACAGTAAGCCTGGAGGGGTACACAGGAATGGAGGAATTTGAGATCCTGGAGAGGACAAAGAATAGATTTAGGAGGAATAGAGCATAAGAAACAATGACAAATTAAAAATTACAATCAGATATAAGAATTTTGGAGTTCTTAAACATGAAAAGGGAATAATTATGGGTGATGACAGCATTAAAGGTGTATGAAGTGGAAGTACATAAGCATTTTTAAGTAAGTACCTGTTACGTGCTGACTGCTGTGTTCGGCTCTTTTCAGGTATCATATTATTTGATTTTCACAACAACCCTGGGTTGTAGGTGTTATTATGATCCCCATTTTACAGCTGAGGAAACAGAGGCAGACAAAGGTTTAATGAGTTGATCAGGGGCACAGAATTAGTAAATATCTGAGGCTGGATTTGAACTCGGACATTCCTGACTCCAGGCCCATTGCCCTATCCATTGCACAACTTAATTACTTGTCCGGGAGTGGGGAAGTAGGTTAGGGGAACTGAGGAGTCCATTCAAAAGAAGGAGATCAGGACAGTGAGGAAAGTGAAGAGTCAAGTCCTCAAGGAAAGATTAGTGAAAAGAACTAGGTGCGTATGGTCCAGAGAGTAGGAAACTTAGGGTGACATGATAAGTTGTCTTAAGTATTTGAAGGATGATCTTGTAAAACAGGGATGAACTTTTCTTCAGCTTAGCCCTAGAAGGCAAAAGTGGGAGCAGTGAGTGGAAGTTACAGGAAAGCAGACTTCAGCTAGATAAAAGAAAAATCTTCTAACAGGCAGAGTCCTTCAGAAATCCCATGGGCTGTTTGTGTGGGGGCTGAGGGAAGGTGTAGGCAGTGAGTGCTCCAGCACTAAGAGGTTTTTAAGGAGGTGGCTCAATGTTCAGGGATGGCTAAGGTTGCTGTAGATAGCCCTTTTCCCCATCCCACTAGGCAGGGGAAAGAGCTCTGTATTCAGAGTCAGAGGACCACGTTCCAAACCCTGCCTCTGACCCTCCTTTCTACGTTTTAGAATCTCTGACTCCTATCAAGACTCAGTACAGATATTACCGAATGTCTTGCACTTATATAGTACTTTAAGGTCTGCAAAGCACCTAACAAAACATTATCTTATTTGATCCACACAACAGCCCTGGGAGGGAGATTATTGTCCCTATTTTGCAGATGGGGAAATTGAGGCAGACAGAGGTGAAGTGACTTGCCCAGAGTGTATAGCAGGAATTATCTGTGGCAGGATTTGAATTCAGGTCCTCTTGATCCCCAAGTCCATTGTGCCACTTATGGACATTCTTCAAGTAGCCTTTTGTGACTCTCCACACGGGGTTAGAGTGCTCCTAATTCTTGCCTATTTATTTTGTATATTCCCTGTGTGTATATAGGCATGATGTCCTGACCAGATAATTGGCTTCAAAGCCAGGAAAACCTGGGTTCAAGTCCTGCCTGGCTCCTACTGCCTATGATGCTGGAGAAGTCTCTTGACCTCTCCAGGCTCTAGATAACTCTCTAAGGCTGTAAAGTTGCTGAGAGAATATGCTAGATTGCTAAAAAAGTTTCCTCACTGGAGAATTCCCTAGACCGGTGAAATCACAGATCTATTAACTATCCCTATCTTTGTATTTACTTGTCTGTGAACAACATATTAAGGTTGTGTGAAGCAGAGGAAAGAGCATCACCTCTGGAATGGGGACCTCTGAGTTCAAATAGCTACCTGGGTGACACTGGGCAAGGCCCTTAATTTCCATATCCAATCAGATGTCAGATCCTGTTTTTTTTTTGTCTTAGTAACATCTCTCCTCTGCACTCTGTCCCTTTCACAAACTCCTTTGACCTGGCAGCTACCTTATCCACAAGGCCCTCATCATCTCAGTGCTAGAGTACTGCCATAGCCTTCTGGGTGGTCTCCCTTCCCCACTCCACTCTGTTCACCACCGCTAGGAGGCAGATAGGTAGAGCACTGAGGAAGACCTAAATTCAAATTTGGCCTCAGATGCTTCCTGTGTGACCTAGGCAAGTCATGTAACTTCAGTTACCTCATCTGTAAAGTGGGGGTAATAATAGCACCTACCTCTCAGAGCAGTTGTAAGGATTAAATAAAACAAAAATAAAATTTGTGAAGATCCTTAGCACAGCGGCTGGCACATACTAAGTGATTAATAAATGTTTATTCCGTTTCCTTCTACTCAGTGATCAAGCTGAGCCTCCTAAAATACAAAGTACAAGTCTGACTGTGCCATGCTCCTTATTCAATAAACTCCAGTGGCTCGCTATTATCTCCAAGGTCAAATATAAAATCCTGTCTGGTTTTTAAAGCCCTTCATAATCTGACCCCTTCCTACCTTTCTGGTATACCTTGCTATCCCTTCACCTATGAAGTAATCCAGTGAAACTGGCCTCCTTGCTCTTCCTCAAACATAACTCTCTATCTCCCTGGGTGTCCTATATGCTTAGAACCCTTCTCCTCCTCATCCCTATATCCTTTTACTTGAGTTCTCACTCTAAAGCAGTGGTTCTCAACCTTCCTAATGCCACTGACCCTTTAATATTCGTATGTGAGTGTATCTGCATGTGGGCGGACCCGCCTGGAGACGGATAGAGGAGGTTCCTAAGACCATCAGAAATATGTGTTTTCTGATGGTCTTAGTTGACCCCTGTGACCCCTGTGAAAGGGTCGTTTGACCCTCAAAGGGGTTGCGACCCACAGGTTGAGAACCGCTGCTCTAAAGGCTCCCCTTCTGAAAGATGCCTTTCCTAGTCCTCTTTATACTTGATCCTTTCCTTATTAATCCTGTTTGCTCCTACACACAGTTGTTTACGTGATGGCTCCTTCTGAGCACAGACTGTCTTTATCCTTTCTTTGTATCTCCAGCACTTTGCACATTGCCTGGCAGGTAGTTTGTTTAGTCATTTCAGTCAAGTCTGACGATTCATGACTTCATTTGGAGTGGTTTGCCATTTTATTCTTCAGCTCACTTTACAGATGAGGAAACTGAGGCAAATCGGGTTAAATGACTTGCCCAGGGTCATATAACTAGGAAGCATAAGTAGGCTCTTAAGAAACACTAGTGTAATGTGAATTTCTATGTAGAACCTATATAAGATTGCATGCTGTCCTGGGGAGGGGGAGAAAATTTAGAACTCAAAAGCTTGTGGAACTGAATACTGTAAACTAAAAATAAATAAATAAATTTAATTTTTAAAATGTTGAGGAAAAAAAGAAACACTAGTGGACTAACTGACCTTCCTGAGCATCAGTTTCTTCATTTGTAAAATGAGGAGGTTGGAACTACAGGCCTTTTGAGGTTCCTTGAAACTCTAGATCAGGGTTCTTGATCTGGGTGGGGGAGGGGGTTCTGTGAATTTGCTTTTAAAAAATATTTTGATAACTATATATTTTTAGAGAAAATTTAAAAAACAATTATACTTCAATCTTCACTCAGACTTCATCAGTTCTCTCTGGTGGTATACAGTATTTTTTATCATGAGTCCTTCAGAATTGTCTTGATTTTGCTTGACTTCTCAATGAAGAGGAAAAAGAACCTAGAGGGGAGTGGAGGGAAAGAGGGAGTGGAGGGGAGGTGGGAGGGAGAGAATTTGGAAGATAAAATTAAAAACAATGAATGTTAAAAATGTTTTTACACGCAATTGGGGAAAAATAAAATATTAAATTAAAAAAGGACACAAGGAATTGTCTTGGATCATTGTCTTGATCAGAGTAGTTAAGTTGATCACTCTTGCACAATATTGCTGTTACTGTGTCCAATGTTCTGGTTGGGCTCACTTCACGCTGCATCAGTTCATATATGGCTTTTAGGTTTTTCTGAAATAATCTTGCTCATTATTTCTTATAGCACAATAATATTCCATCACAGTTATAATGCCACAACTTGTTCAGTCATTCCCCAATGTATCCTCTCAGGTTTTAATTCTTTCCCACCACTAAAAGAACTGCTATAAATATTTTTGTACAAAAAAGTCCTTTCCCTTTGACCTCTTTGGCATATTAGACCTAGTGGGGGCATTGCTGGGTCAAATGTTAATGGATGTTTTATAGCCCTTTGGGCATAGTTCCAAATCATTCTTCAGAATGGTTGGGTCAATTCTTAACTCCACCAAGAGAGCATTAGTGTCCCAGTTTTTCCACATTCCCTCCATTGATAAAATTATTTCAATATTATTGGTTTCCTTTATAATCCTATGTATTGTATTTTCTACTTTTAAAAACATTGTAAGAAATGGCTCTATAGGTTTCACTACAATGTCAAAAAAAAGTTAAAAGCTCCTGCCTTCAATCTATGACTTCATGACCATGATCTCCCAATTTCCCTTACCGAAAATTTTAATACTTTAATATTAAAATTTTATATTTTTTAAAGTACAAAAATAATTTAAAATGAAAAAAACATTCGTGTGGGGTGGGCCTACTGTGTGCAAGGAACTACCAGTATCACACACGTGAGATCTTATGATTGGGCGG
>CM053584.1:206416363-206461980 GCA_028627135.1 Pseudochirops cupreus | reverse complement strand
GAGTCACGCGGCCCCGAGGGGCGGGGCGGGAGGTCGCCATCTTGGCGGGATAGAAGGAGGATCTTGTCTGAGGCTTCGCGTCAGCTCTCCCCTTTCAGCCCCGCCTCCCGCCTTTTCTCCCTCCTCCCGCTCCGCTACTCCCGCCCCCCACTAATCCCCGCGGAGACGCGGGTGGGAGGGAAGGAGAGGAGGAAGGAGGCGTGTCGCAGGCTCGCCCCAAGGACCCGGCGGCGCGCGCGGCCGGCCCCCCGCGGGGGCCCCTGAGGCGGCGGCAGCGGCGGGGGCGGGGACGGGGACGCGCGCGTGCGGCGGCGGCGCTGGTTTCCAGGGCACCGCGGAGTCGGAGCGGTCTCGGCCTCCCTCTCGGGGCCGGGCCCGTGCCGCCCTCGCCGGCGCCATGTACCGCAGCAGCGGCCGCTCGTCTGTCTCCTCGCATCGGCCCAAGGAGAGCGGCGGCGGCGGCTCCCGCACCAGCCGCAGCGCCGGGTCCTCCTCCTCTTCCACCGGGCCGGTCCGCCGCGCCTCCCCGCCGCCCGCCTCCTCCTCGTCGTCCTCGGCCTCTTCCCGGGCCCCGGGCCGCCGTCCCCGCTCCCCCTCGGGCCACCGCGGCCGCCACGGCTCCCCGTCCCCGCAGCCGCCGCATTCTATCCGCGGCCGCCGGCGCGGCTCTCCGTCTCCTCCCTGGAGCCGCCGCGGGTCCCCGAGCCCACCGCGGGGCCGCCGGGGCTCCCCACCCTGCTCTCGCCGGGCCTCGCCTTCTCCGACCCGGCCCCGACGCCTCTTCCCGTCGGGCGCCGGCGGCTTCCGCGGCAGCAGCCGCTCGTGCTCCCGCTCCGATTTCGCCCGGGACGGCCGCGGAGACCATCCGGGGGACAGCGGCAGCCGGGTAATCCACCCCCGTGCCCCGCCGTCCCCGGGCTGGGGTCCAGAGCAGGGGGCCCCCCTGTGCGCTGGGGTCCCGCTCAGCGCCTCCCGGGCCTGAGCCCGGGCAGAGGCAGTGTAGACACCCCTCCGGGCCTAGCCGGCCTGGTAGAAAGCTTTACCTTATAACGGGGTCTTCCTTGAGGGATAACGGGAGTCGGGACTCATAATCAAGGAGCCCTTGTGGTGATGGAGCAGTGTGTTTTCTCAGGCTCTGGGTGAGATTTGTGGGAAAATTTCCCCTCCTCCCTCCCCCTCCCCGGTTTCCTTTTTTCCTTAAGCCACGGTTCGTGTCACCGTCACGTCTGTAGGGCCTGGGTAATGGCAGTGCAATGGTTTACTTTCCCGAGCAGTCCTTCCCGAGAGACCTGCGGCACTGCAGTCATTTGGGGCTTCAGCCGCCCCCTGGGGCTTCGGAAAGACAGCTCTTGTGCCAGTCTTCCCAGCAGAAAAAGGAAGGGGTGGTATTCCTCGAGCCTTTTCTCTTCCTCTGAAATGAAATTAGGCCTTTTCAGAGGGCGAAAAAGGGAGCAAAAAGGGTGTGAGGTGAAAGAAGATTATCCTGGACAAAATTATTGTCTCCTTCTCTTCCCTCTCTTCCTCCCTCCTTCCTCCCCTCCCTTTTTGAGTTCTTTCGAGCAAGACCTTTATTCTGAGAGAATTATCTTGAATCTCAGTGGCAGAACTTCCATTTCCTTGAGTGTTTCTGTAAGATATTGTAGATTTGAAAGGGCAAGAGCAGGGTTCCCTGGGTTTTGTTCATGGGTGAATGGACTGTTTTTCTGTCATAATAGAGTAAGGGTATGGTGTCAAGGTCGGGGGAGAGGAAAAGGAGAGACACTTTGGTAAGGTGGAAAGGATATATCAAGGAAATGTTCTTGAAAGTACCTGGGGTTGAGGAAACATGACAGTGATTTTTTTTTCTTACTCAGGAAATCGTGCTTCCTGGGAAATGGGAGATTTTTTCATGGTACTTTCCGGTTTGTTCTCTTATTTCTAACCTCTGTGATCCCATACTCAATGTCTCTCTCAAAATTCAGACAACCTACCCTTGTGTTTTGTCCCTGCAGAGGCGATCTCCTGGACTCCATTCTGAATCATCTGTGGAACAAAGCTTACGAATCACCGTTGGCAATGACAGATTTTGCCTTGGCTCACCTGACCCTCGGAGGCTTAATGATCGATTGGGGTCTCCAGTAGATAACCTTGGTGACATAGACAGGTAGGATTCTCCTAAAGCTAAGGGTAATGTTAATTGCCTGTAATATTAGACAGGAGGCTCTTAATTGCTGAAGTTCTTGTGTTTGAAGTATTGGATATTGGCACTGAAATTTTGGACTCATGTCCAGCATAGAGTGTAATAGGGGAAAAGGCCTTGAGGGTTGGAAGGCCTCCAAGAAGGAAGGGTACTCATAAAGACTGTGTTGCCTGATAAGTTTGTTTGGGTAAAAAATATGAAAGAGGGAAGGTTAATTGAATATGATCAAAGTCTATAAAATCAGGAAAGGATTCAATAATATGCCTAAATGTCTTTATTCAGCAAATTTTAGAATACTGAACTAAAGTGCCCTTCTTAAAAAGTTTTTGGACTAAAAATTTAAAAATATAGATTCATAAGAAGTTAAATTAATGGGTAGAAAATCATAGCACATTTAAAGGGAAGTTAAATGTTAAGAGTTCATTTTTAACTTGAGATGATGCTAAAATGAGAATGTATGATAGCTGTCCTCCAGTCCATAGGTTATTGATACCGCCTTCTGACACAGATATAAGGTAGATATGATTGGTCTGGCCCATTATGGCATTAAATTATAATGTTGCTGCAACTAAATGTTTTATTAAAAACAACATTGAGCAACAATTCACATAATTAAACTAGCTTAGTAACTTTGCATTTAAATTGATTTTATTGAAAACATATCAACATTGTTTCTGTTGGCTCTATTAGAATTCTTTGTTCCTTAGTTCTCATTAACTTTTCCTAATGTGATCATTTTGTGAGTTACATTCTTTTGGTTCTATTTTTTTTCACTTTTCATAATTTAGACATTTGTAGGCCTTTGCAGATTTCCTTTTATTTCAGATACTTGTTGATCATAATTGCATTGCATTATTCTATTTTATCAACATGCCACCTTTTAGCCTTTCTTTTACTTTGGGACATGTAGATTTTTTAAAAAATTACATTTATAATTCTACCATGAAAATCTTTTAACAAATAGCTCTTTTGCTTTTGATAACACTTTCAGGACATATTCCCAACTATGGAATTACTGAGATAGAAAGCATGATGAATTTTGTAACTTTTACTGTGTACTTTTAGTTTCTCTCCAGAAAGATTCTACAAGTTTGCAATTTCATCAGCACTGGGTGTGCAGTTTTCTATATAACCCTGTCAACATTGAATTTTATTGCTTTTAATTATTATTGGCAATGTGAATGGTTATGAAATGGTACCTCAAAGTTATTTTAATTTCTCTTACTTTTAGTGGGATTGAGCCATGTTCAAAGGTGATTATTAACAATGTGTTTCTTTTGAAATCTTTTGGCCATGTGTCTTTTATGGATAGAGTTAATATTGTGCTTGGTTATATGAAGATAAATTTTTATAACAGATAATTAAAAGAAAATAAAAAATTGCATATTGAGGAACTATTTATATCAAATATGACAGCTAAAAACTTGACACTTTAAGTATACAAGGAACTATACTGAAATTATTAGCTGTCGAAGGAAGGGAAATATATTTTGGAGAGAACTAAATTTAGATTTGGCATTGGCTCCCAAGTCTGCAGGAAAAGGACTACAATTATACAAGGAAAGTAACCATTTTGGAGCTTGCTTTTCCCAACTTCCCTTGAATCATATAAGCTTGAGAGTTGTGGCAGTGTCTGGTTTGGTCCATTCCAAGCACATTGTGGAAAGTGTACAAATTGGTTGACAGTAAGTGTGAATTTGCTCTCAGATGGAGAAAATATCTGTACATGAAGAGGGGAGGAGGCCATTGGACACAAATGTGAAGCAAGGATGAGAGAACACAGTTGCCCCTAAGTAGCATTCATCTCAAAGCATCACATAAAGTAGGCAAACTAAAATGAGAGAAGATAAAAAATGTACATGGCTTTGTAGCTTTTGAAGCCTTTGGTCTGGAGCCATGGCTTCAGTGTATATGAATAAGCCACGCATAGAAAACGTTTATATCCAGCTGCTTCTGTTTCAGAAAGTGAGAAGTCAGCTTTGGTAAGTTAGATAGGTGGTGATTCTCTTATGTACTGTGCACTGGAAGTGATTTGCATACTTTTTATTGTTCACCAGAAAATCACCCTTCCATTATAATGTACTAATCAAAGGACTTGTTTTTAAAATAAGTAAATTTGGTTCTGCTTTTTAGAGAAAGGTGAAAAGTACAGGAAGTTCCACAAGGCTCTTCTCTATCCTTTTTTACCCCCTATCCTACCCGTGTTTTTACACAGTTGTGACTCTTCTTCCTCCTGTTTGTGTTAGTCTTCTTGAGACTATCTACCAAGGCTTGTATTATCTTTGGAACATCCTTTGGCAGGGAGCCAATTTTCAGCTGGTGGTTGTGAGAGGAGCTATCCCCCAACACTTGTGTATAAATGAATTATTTACAAATAACTTGGAGTTTCCTTCTTTTACTCAGTGTCTTTATCAAATTGTTTTTATCAACCAGTATTAAATCCCTGTAATGTGCCAGGGGTATAAAGAAAAAAAAAACCCTATTCTTAAAGTGCTTACATTCTATGTGAGGAAGTAGCACATCCATATACAAAATAAGTACCAAAGTAGTTAGAGAGAGCACTGACAGTGGGGGGAAGATCAGGAAAGGCTTTATATAGAAGGTGATGCTTGAACTTCATCTTGAAGGGAGAGATTTTAAGAGTTGGATGTGAGAAGGAAATATTTCAGGCATAGAGGATGGCCAGTACAAAGGTGTGGAAATTAGAGAAAGAGTGCTTTATGTGTAAAACAGAAAGAAGGTAAATTTGGCTGGATAGTAATGCCCAGAGGTTTGGAAAGGAGAGTAATGTATAGTGAGCCTAGAAGGTAAGTTCAGGCTATGTTGTGAAAGTTGTGAATTTCAAGTCAGGATAGTTTACTTGAATGGTCATTTGTACCCTTCCAAGTACATTTCTGTTTAGGATAGCGACTTGTTTTTGGCATGTGTGCTCTTAACAGGTTTCATGGAATGAAAATATTGGCTATGGGGGAACCAGTCTGGATATAACAGGAATTCTCTGTGTTATGGTACCTCCAATGCAACTTTCCTTCATAGAACTTGTTTCAGAACCTCTCATATTTAATTTTCATTATTCCTTCAAAGTAGGTTAGGGCCAGTGCTTTTTACCTTGCTTTTGCCAGGTTTGGAGAAAGGAATTTCCCAGAGTGCCATAGACAATCAGCAGTAAAGAATGTGAACTCCCAGCTAGATCTTTTCTCTAACAGCCAGACCCCACCATCCAGAACTGGGTCTGACAGCAAGAGCTAAGCAATTTTTAGAGCTTTCTGAGACTTTATGATCACTGCCTTCCTTTGAGGTTACTTGGCTCATTGAGTCTTGTTTAGGAAAGGAGACTTGTAAGTTTCTGAATGATATAATTTGGTATGTGTGTTCATTTAATGTCTTACTCCTTCTAGTATTTCTTCACCTCTTGTTGAGATGAGATCTGAGGTTTTTTGATTGGATTCTGGCTTTCTGGGAATTAGCTTTCTTCATCTAGATTGACAATACTTTATGCTGACAACTCTTCCAAGAAATAGCTTCCTTTACCACTGAATCAATATTCAGGGGAAGATTGACTGTCCTTTTCTCAGGAATGTTGAAGAAAGAATTTCTATTTAGGTATTAGTTAGACTAAAGGACTTCTGAAATTACTTACAACTCTGAGATTCTGTAATAGGATTAGGCACTAAGAGTCTACATTAGTTAGTAGTTGCACAGCACCGTATTGTATTCTGGGTCTGACTAGGATCTAGCCTCAGCATCACAAATGAATTTGCTAGATCCATATACTAGACTGGAAATTTTATCAGCTACTATACCTCCCACTTTCCCCAATACAGGGCAGAGGTGGTAATAGGAACTTTTCTTCCCTGGTAGCAGTTTTATTTTCAACCTCTTCTGGAAAGATAAACTTTATCTTGGACAGCTTTTCATAGGGTTGTTAATAACTTCCTGTAGAGGAAGTCATGCCTAGTAAATACAAAATCAGTGTGATTATCCCAACTTTAGGATACTCTCCTTTTGGATCTGAGTGAGAGGTAAGCACTTTATTTTTATTTATTTATTTTTTAAATACAGATTTCTAAAAAGTTTCATGATTTTGAAGTGCCAGAGGGTCTTTATATTTGCTTCTTACCTAAAATGACTCTTCCCTTCTTTAAATGTAAGCTGCCATTGAAAATTTGCCTTGACCTAGGTAGTGCTTTTGAAAGCTTATAGTAGTGTGATGTTTGAGGTATTTTAACAGCCTCTTTAGGAAGTATGTGTCAGTATTGAGGAAACAATACTTTCTGTGATGAGTGCTTTCTGGTATTCCCAGAGTAGGTTAGAATGGTTACATGTGCTTTGTAACCAGAAACGGGGATATAGACAGGACAGAAGTTTAATCTAGTTTCTGTTTCCTCCATACCTGAAACTCCTTTACCTTTTTACTTCTTTAAGGTAAAAATGTGATGAGCCAGAATATCACTTGATCTGTCCTCACCTGAAGAATAGCCTACTGCTTTATGGGCATTCTAATAGGGCACAAGAAAGCTGACAGGAGAGACCAGAGGGAAGATCTTTGAAACTTGGAAGCCTGCAGTGTGAGACATAGATGAGACATCTAAATGCTCCTAGGAAAGTCATGTTGATGCCAGTGGAAATCACTGAGTAACTAATTTTCTTTAAAATGACTATTCCATGGCACCAGATATGTGTTCTTACCTATTTTTCACCTTCCTGTAATATTATATTCTGTCTTTTAGAATGCCCTTGAGTAGTCCCAGAAGCACCTGTCTTTAATCTTTTCTGTCCTTAATGTCTTGAAATCCATTATATCCAGTGATTCCTCTCTGTTTTCTTCAGGGATGACCTGGCTGATGGTCCTATCTTCACACATAGTTCCCAGTGCTCCCGGGGCCTTGAGCGCTACACCACCCGGGAAGAAGGGCCCCTTAGCCCTTTTCTGGGGCGGCTGGACGAGGACTACAGGACAAGAGAGGCCTTCCTCCATAGGTCTGATTATAACCCCCATGTTAGCCGTCATGATGATCTCCTTCGAGAGAGAGACAAACTCAAAGTCTCCTACTCTGTTAGATCTGAGGAAAGAGGCCGGGAAGCCAAACGCTCCCGCTATGATGACAGTGAGAAGCTCCATAGTTTGGTTGGGGACCATTCCAACTATGTCTCAGGTGCTCGAAACTACCGACAGCGAAGGCATAGCCCAAACTCCCGGTTCATGGACCCTGAGTTCCGGGAGCTAGACCTTGCCAGGAGAAAACGGGAGGAAGAGGAAGAGCGGAACAGAAGCTTGGGTCAGGATCTGGTTGGGGTAGATAGCAGCAGCAGCAGCAGTTGTACCATTTCTGGAATATCAGGGTCAGAGCCAGGATATACAGTGCATCGACCGGAGGATGTGCCTATGATGCCCAAGAAGTCCATTTTGAAGAAGCGAGTAGAAGTAGATGTGGAACCTTCTCTGCAGGTCTGAATCCTATTTCTATTTTTCATCCGCCCAGTCCTTCCTTTCCCCCTGAGCCAGTCTGGGTACATTTTTTTCTTATTGTTGAATTTTGTTTCTGATAGAACTTTGGATATTTTCCTAAAGGGCTCACCTGAGCTCTTTTTGCTGTGTTTGTTATACGGTTCAGCCAAAGTGTATATATTGAGAGATGCAAAGGTTTTCTTAAATAGGAGGTGTTCTATCCAGGTCACTCGTAGGGATCTGTGATATTAATAGCACATCAGTGATAAAGTGTCTAGCTCTTTCTATTTGTAAGAGGATCTACACATAGTTGATGTTGGAGAGAACTAGCAGGGGAACTGTCAGGCCTGCAAGATTGAGTATAACCCTGTGAACCTAGGACCAGTCTACTCTGTTCTTGTTTTTCCTCCCCAGAACACCCTCTTTCCTTCCCTCCACCCATTCCTATACCTGCCCAATGATAATTTTTTTTCATCTATACTTACTTTCTCCAGCTGACTTAGTAAGAGCAAATGCATTTTGTTTTTTATTGTTCTTGACAAATGAACTCAGGAGCATGAGCATTTCCGTATAAAAAGAGCATAAAGAAAATTGTATATGAAACCATAGCTTTTACAATGTTGTAGTTGAACAAATACATTTTAAATAGGATCCTGCCATGGATCTACTTGGGGGCTAAATTAATGGTATTTTTCTTTGCAGATGGAGAGTTTTTCAAGCAGTACCAACTCTAGCCAAGAACTTCCTCTCATCTCTGGCCACCCATCTCTTCCCCCAGGCAGTATTACAGTCCCTTTTGCTTCAGAAATTGAAAACAGCAAAGGAGCCTTGACAGAAACTGCATTGAAAGAACCCCAAGAATCCTATCAGTGGGGTCCTCTTTCTGGGCTGCCTAAGGATACTAGCCCCCTCAGAGAGAAGTTTGGGAGTTTTCTAAGCCACAAGGAGAAAATAGATGGGAAGATTGAGTCTAGTGAGCGGCACACAGATTTCTTGTTGCCCCATGAGAGAGCCAGCCAAGATGGCAGTGGTTTTTCCCGAATTCTGGGTATGTTGGCAGACCCTACCAGTGCCCAAGAAAAGAGGAGACGTAGCTTCCCCGACATAGAGGATGAGGAAAAGTTTCTCTATGGGAATGAAGAAGAGGACTTAAAGCCAGAATGTCCACTGGATTCCCTTGGAGGTCTTGGGAGTGAAGGTCGGAGAGAGAGAGCAAGCTCCTCTCCCTCCTCCTCATCAGCTCTAAAACTGGATGCTCGAGAGGAAACCAATCCAGAATATGCCAAAATCCATAACTTGCTCAAGACCATAGGGCTGGATATTGGGGTAGCAGAGATCAGCAAGTTGGCTGTTCGCACCCAGGAACGACTCCACGGAAAGAAGTTGTCCTCACACTCCTCAGTTGATCGGCGCTCAGTAGATCGACGTTCCTTATCTGATAGGAGTTCTTCAGACTCACATAGGCTGGAAAGCAGGGAGGCACGGCGGAGTGATACTCGTTCCCCTGAGATATCCCGGCCACATGCAGTCTCTCCTGTGGATCCTTATTTGAGGGCAAAGAACAGCCCCCCATTTCTCAAGTCTGACCACCCCATGAACCAGATCCCAGGACCAGAAGTGGCCAGCACCGGGCCCAGGTCATCTGCCATCAGATGTCTGATTCCCTCAGCCCCAGCTCCCCCCATTAGGCTCCCACACTGTACTTCCTCTGTGACCCAGTTTCAGATTCCTACTAATAATCAGTTCTCTGCGGCTCCAATCCCTCCAAACTACCAGGCACCTGCTATGCCTCCTTCCACCTTTGATGCCTATAGACACTACATGGCTTATGCAGTTTCTGCTTGGCCCATGTACCCTTCTCCCCAGCAGCCTGGCCATCCACTGACTGATCCCCACAGACTTATGCCTGTTACTAAACAAGTCACCCCTAGCCGTCCCAACCTTCGTGTAATCCCGACTGTGACCTCTGCTGAAGCCAAGAGGGATGAATCACTCCTTGTTCCCATCCCTGTCATCAACAACTCTACCAAGGTGCCAGTTCGACTACCCATTCCACCACTTATGAGATACAATCCAGAAAAGATCTCAGATGAGAAGAATCGGGCTTCCCAGAAGCAGAAGGTGAAGATTAGCCTTGTGGTTGAATATCATGAACTTGGGTCCTTTGTTTTAGGCCATGGCGGGCAGCTCAGGGGGCACCAAGTTTGTTTTTGTTTTCTTTTGGGGACAGGAGTTGGGGTCAGGCAGTGGTTTCTTCAGATACTGCAGGAATTATAATCCTCTCCCAGGAACTTTTGGGGAAGGGATGTTATACACCTGTCCCGCCAGGTTTCCTTATGTTTTGTTCCTTAAGGTGAGCAGTCCTTCCAGGGTGTGATATTGGGTCCCACCTTGAGAGGACATTTGGTTTTTCAGCTGCAGTTCTGACTTCCTTGTCCAAAAGCCAAGGTCTCGATTCACTTTGTTGGGCTTTTATGGTATTGACTGCAGAATATTTTGGAGTAGAAGTCTTAAATAGTCATGGCTTTATTAGAAGCTTTCTGGCTAAGGGAGCGGGCAGTAGTTATGAATCTTTGTGCTTCATTCTAGTGAGTTTTGAACAGTGATCATAGGAAATAGATGTGGCTTGGGAAGCTCTGTTGTTTCTCCTTTTTCCAGCTGTCATTGCAGGTAGTAAAGTACCAGGAGGGATGGCCTCATAATGGTACCTCACATTGGGTAGCTCTTTAAAATTTTCAAAGTATTTTCACATACATTCTTGTTTGATAATGACCTGTTATGTTCCTAGTCTGTGGGAGAGTTGTAGAGATGTAGAAAACCTTAGGAAATTTGAAGCCACAGAAGAAACCTTTCAGCATTTTGTTTTTTGGGGGAAGTTATTGTTTCATTTTGTTTTTTGGCTTGCTTATTTTTTTTGGAGGGAGAGAGCTTAGAGATTAGAAATGTTTAGGACAACTGAAATATATGCAACACAATTTGAGTGCCATTTACAAATATTTATGTGGGCCTAAATTGATCTAAATTTTAGACCAATAATTTTGTTAGCTGTATGTATATACATGCACACACACACACATATACATGCACACGTATACGTACTGGATTTGCTTTTTAAAAAATTTTGTATATTTTGAGATATGGAGACATTGGGAAAAGAACAGAAAATCAGGGTGCTTTCCCCCCTTTTTTGTTTTCCTAGGTCTTTACATTTCTGTGCCTAGATGCTATAAGCTAGGTAGAGGCAGTGAGATGGTAGTGTAATAGATAGAGCACTAGATTTGGAGTTAGAAAATCAGGAAGACCCGAGTCTAAATTTCGTTTCATATCGTGTGAATCATTTACATCTCTCTCGGCCTCAGTTTTATCATGGGTTAAAACTGAGATAATAATAGCTGTAGAACATCACAATACTGTTGGGAGGATCAAACAAGATGTTTGTAAAATGCTTTTAACACTTAAATAGCTATATAAATGTCAATTGTTGTTAATCTATATTCTTTGGCTCTTGAAATGGAGGCTGGTGGCTTCTATGGAGACAGAACCTAAAAAAACTTAGAGCCAACTTTTACTGACTGATTCTCTTTCCACAGTCCTGTGTATAAGCCCTAAACCCAGGGCCAATGAATGCAAGGACTTTACTTTGGCCTTTGAAGTTCAGAAGTCATTCAAACCCATTGGTCTGTTCTCTTAGCCCAGAAACACCATCTGCCATGCCATTCAAGTGGATTTCTATTGGATCTAACTTATTGGACTTACTGGGAGTAATCTGGTACTCCCTCAAATAGTGTAGCTGACTGAATAGACAGTGTCTGGAGAGAGGAGGGAAGAGAAAGGTATGAGTTTTTTCTGACCACTTTATTAGAATAAAATTAATTCAGGTATGAGCCCAAAGATATTGGACTCAACTCTAAGCAGGCATATTTATCTCTTTGAGATTGTCATGTATGAGAACTTTTGGGGAAGGGATGTTAGTAATATAGGTGGAGTTTATTGCTGGAAGTGAGAGGAAGCACCATACCCTTCTGTACCCTACAGGTTATAGAAGAGAGGGAAAAACTGAGGAGTGACCGGGATGCACGACAGAAGAAGATGTACTATCTCAGGACTGAGCTGGATCGGCTTCATAAGCAGCAAGGTATTGCTCCTTGCCCTAGAATGAAGCTGTTCCTGTGAGCCAGGCCCTTATCCCAGTTTGAGGAGGAAAGCCAATTGGAGAACATTTAGGGAGAGTGTAGGACTTGTTGCCCCTGGGGCCTGAGTTATACAGTCATTCCTTACTCTACTGCATTAGAAACTTGAATTCTTAGCCACATAGGAGAGGTAGGGCCTCTTGCTCTAACATCAGTACTGGGGATCCGACAGTTTCATTGTTGCAGTGGTATGGGAGAAAAGTGGGTAAGAGTTTCAGTGAGGTTCTTAGTATCCCTGTCTGGGTCTGGAATAAGTCACTGAATAAGAGTAGAGGAGGCTCATTATTACCTCTGTAAGAACCAGTCTCATGGGTAAGAAATATACCTGAGAGAGTGGGAAAAGAAGGCTATTTTTAGGCCTAAAAAAATGTAGTGGGAAAGGAGAGAATCTGGAATTTTGTGATTGATTCCATTTGGACTAGGAAAGTGAAAATGGCCCTCTGAATCAAGTTAAATGAGACATGAGCAAGAAAACCTTTTCTGGTTTAAAGACCCATTTAACTATCCTGTTTCAGACCATCCAGTCTCAGGAAGAATTCTAGATTGAGTTATCAATATCATCATCATCATCATCATCAGATGTAGTCATGGCATAGAAAAGGCCACCAGAGATTATGTGGTCCTTTCACCCAT
Organism: Pseudochirops cupreus; assembly: GCA_028627135.1. Classification (NCBI taxonomy): domain Eukaryota; kingdom Metazoa; phylum Chordata; class Mammalia; order Diprotodontia; family Pseudocheiridae; genus Pseudochirops; species Pseudochirops cupreus. The sequence goes on along the minus strand of CM053584.1, from coordinate 206,449,529 downwards.
CTCCAGTTAGGCTTTACTTAAAACAAATGACTACCTATTTTGCTCTTAAAAACCTTGGAAAAAAATTCTATAACCTACTAGTTCTAGTAATTTGTTGTTTTATTCTTCCCATTATGGTTGAAATGATAGCATATGCTCTTAACTAACTTGCCATATGATGCTTTCTGCTGCTGTCTCACTAGGAGAGATGCTCCGTAAGAAACGGCGAGAGAAAGATGGCCACAAAGACCCACTCCTCGTGGAGGTGAGCCGACTGCAGGACAACATCATGAAGGACATGGCAGAACTGCGGCGTGAGGCAGAGGCAGCAGAAAAGAAACAATCTGAGCTGGACAAGGTGGCTCAGATCCTGGGGATCAACATCTTTGATAAAACTCAAAAGCCTTCCAGTGATAACAAAGAGTCGTCAGAGAAGTCTGGGAAGGCTGAGAAATCCAAGAGCCCAGAAAAAGTGTCTCCATCCTCTAACAACTCTTCCTCCTCCTCCTCTTCCTCTTCTTCTTCCTCTAGCAAGGTAATGTCTGAACTCAGATATTGATGAGGAGGAGAGAGTCTTGGGGCTCATCAGGCCTAATCATCTGTACCTAGGTCAGGGCCTGGCAGAGCAGGGCATGTATTTTTCAAATGCAATCACTTGTGTGTTATCAGCTCTCTTATCTAGGGACTGGTTATTTCCCCAGAACTTATTGGAGTTGATAAGTATTTTCCTGGCATGTGGTGGTACCTTATGCTAACAGTTGAGAAAGAAGCATCAGTCTGGAGGTGGTGTGGTCCCTGATAGAGATTGGGACAGTGTGCAGAAAACCATGAGTTGCATTCTTGGCCAGGTGAGATAGCAGATTTTTCCCCTTTTAAAAGAATAGCATCTGAAATCACCCTCTGCAGTGAATGTGCTTATTTTTCCTGAATGAACTTTTCTGGGTTTGGCTATAGAATAGGTTTCTGGATTTCTACTGGCAGTTTTCTCTGTTTTATGACTTAATTTTTTTCTTTTTTGGTCTGAGTTATTACTCTGGACTTTGGAGACTTAAGGGAAAGTATATATATGACCTTGTCTGAAGCTTAATACCCAAATGATTCAGGCCTCATATAATTTTGTTTTATGTTATTTCCTAGCCTGTTTGGCCTAGGAGGAATGAGCTTTAGTCTTCTCTTGTCCTTTAGCACAGTTCTCTTCCCCAGCTAAAGGGAGTTGTGGTTCCTATTGCCTGCATCATTGTTAGTGGAGGAACTCTGAAGGAAAAAGAGTACTGAAGTCTTGGTCCTTTGCAGTTGGCACATTGGTTATGATTATTGCCTTCCTCAGATCCTGAGATGCTCTGTCCTCTTGACTGGCATTAGAACCTGTAAGTCCTCAGTCTGAGTTTGCAGGGATATGAGTATACCTGATGCTTCTGGACTAATCTTGCAGTCAAATTTTCCTCTTGCAAGTGAGGAACAATTCCTGCTATGTCCATATAGTTTTTGCCCTTGCTATTTCTCCTCTACATAACCTCGTATACTGATTAAAGGTTAGTGTTCTTAGTATAGTGATTTCCATGCAGAATGACAGAAATATTTAGCATTTGCTTTTGAATCTCTAACACTTCCTCTTGCTATTCCATCATAATGCACACTCTGCAGTATATCTCTGATATCCCAGATTATACTTCTGTATCCCTTCTCCCCACACCACCTTCCATTTCTTTAGTGCTTTCTCTCAGCTAAAGTATTTTAATGTGTCAGTGAAATTAGTTTATAAAGGAAGATTTAATAGGTTACTCTGGAGGGTTTTTTTTTTTAAACAAGTACAGATTAGACTAAAGGAATAGATCTCTAATGATGGAATTTTTACTTTTGGGAGGTAGAGATACATTCCCAGAGCCTTTCAAATCATAGTCTGAAGGTAATCACCTGTTTTACCTATGCACAATGCTTAGGCCCTCTCGTAAGCTTCTCAAAGAAGGAATTAAATGAATGCTATACTTTTCTAAGAAAGATTCTTTTGGTGCATTTTATCTCAGCTACTGCTGTGACTTGGTGCTCATGGTGAAGTGCAACTGTGAAGTATTAGTGACTGTGTCTTAGAGACAGTCTTCCCTAGGTTCCCTCCTCTTTCCTGAAGACCTAACCAAAGGGTAGAGCTTGTATCCTGGAGGTATAGTCATATGGACTCTACTTAACCTGAAGTGGGTGTACTTTCTTTGAATTGTACCTAGCATGACTGGGGACTATATCCTTTTTCTGAAAGGGCAGAAGTTCATTAAATTCTGAGCTCTTACTGTTTGAAAAACTTTTCCCCCGTAGGAGTCAAAGTCAAATAATGAGAAGTCTCATGCCAAGAGCCCCAAGCCCACAGATACCTCATCCCAGCCCTCAGTCAAGCATTCTTCCCCGTTGGCTACTGCGTATGAATATTATGATGCTGGGAACCACTGGTGCAGAGATTGCAACACTATTTGTGGGACCATGTTTGATTTCTTTACTCACATGCATAAGAAGAAGCATAGACAGGTAAGTGTCCTGGCCTCTCTCCTCTCTTCCTTCCTTTCCCCTCAGACCTCTGTATCTCCTTCCACACGTTAAACTGTCTGACAAGTGAAAAGTTCTCATGTGGGCAGGAGCCCTGATTCAAAGAGCCAAGCAACCCCTTCGAAGGAGACACCATCCCCAGAGCTCAGTCCAGGGGTCCTGGCTGTACCTAGACACCATAATAAGTGTAAGTGTAGCTTTTGTCTCTTGATTCCTTGAGAACCTGATTTTTTTTTTGAGTTTCACTTCATCCATTGCTGGCTGCTTGCGCTAACATTTGTTTACCTTTTTCACAGGTGATTTCCGTTTTAACCATTTGGCAGATGGGGAGGGGGGGAGGGTTGCTGGAGCCTATGGCCCCAGGTGGGAGAGAAAATGACAGAGAGGAAAGGTGTATCCTTGAGTTATTAGTGCTGTTGTATGAGCACCTCTGCCTCTTGCAAATAGACATTGGATCCCTACAACAGACCTTGGGCTTCGAAGATCCAGAGTGAGGCCAAACAAGACACCACAAAGCGCGTTGATAAAATAACAGTCCCTGCTAAAGGTATGAACCCTTCTTTACTTACCTCATTTTTCAGCCAGTTGGTGGAGGATTCCTTGGGCTATGATAGTGAGAGGCAGCATTGGATTCTTCTAAGAGAAACAACAAAGTATAGGAGTAGGGTGAGTGCTGTCTTCTTGATCAAGGTCAGGGTCTCCAGTTATTGGTTCTCTTATTTACCATCCTCTTATTCGATATTTTTTTTTATTTGAAACTCAGTGAACCTTTAAGAAAAGTCAGAGAGATGATAGTTCATTTTAACAGCTTTTGCTTCTGAAAGAATCAAGTGTCTAGATTAGTTGTTAGGAAAGTGAAGTACATAGAGCAATGGGAAATAAGTTCCTTTGTTCTTGATCTTCCCTAGTTGAAGAGTAATCACCATTTGCCATACTATGGATCTGATGAATAGACAACTTTAACTGAATAATTTAATACTGAATAACTCCTTTGAGTAGTTCTGGTCTGACTGTCTTATAATATTGTTTGCAAACCTTTTTGGATGCTTAGTGGTAGTTGAGGTTCCAAGAGAATTGGCAACAGAATTATCTATCAAGGGACCATGAATTACCTTCTGAGAACTCATCAACAAATGGCATCAACATAATTGAGCAGGTGACAAAGCTAGTCGTTTTGATTTTCTTGCATGTGGGGTGGCTTTTAGAAGCTTTTATAAAGTCTTTGTTCAGAAGGAGAGTGATGATTCCAAGGAGCCTGAACAAGTCTTAAGACAAGACTAGAGTAAGTAGGGAATGGTTAAAAGAATGTGCTGCATTCTTCCTGAAGACAAGGCAAGAAAAACTTGCAAGCATTTCTTTAGGGGTGCTACTTTTATGTAATCAGTGAGATTTTTAAAACCCTGGTTGATAGAAATGTCATGGGTTCTTCTCCAAGATCTCTTGTAGTTGGCATATAAGTCTATATCCTAAAGATGATACTTTGCTTTTAAGAAGACCTCTATTAGAAGTATTTAGTGATTTTTACTGTTGTAAAGGATTTCTAAGAGAGATTTAGCAGCATTCCAGGAAGTAGAAAGTAAGGGGATTGATGACTGGATGAAAAAAATTTATTATTTTCTGTATGCCAAGCACTGTGTTAATGAGTACAAAAGCAAGTCAGTCTTACCATAAGAGCTTACGTTCTAAAAGTGGGGGAAAACAAAGATAAGAGTCTGCAGCATCAGGGTGGATAGCAGTGCCCAGTAGTCCAGAGAATGTAGTAGCAAGTGGAAGATAAGGTATAGTACTCCAGAAAGTACATTGGCAGGATGGATGGCAAGGCCCAGGTTTCCATAGGTATGAAGGATGAGAAATCCTGCGTTCAAGATTTAAATTTGAGACAGGAGAATAACAAGCCATTGAGAGAGCTTTAAGGGAATAAGATTTCTGACTTAATGTAAGTGAAAAGCTTTGCTCTTTACTGTATTAGCTCGGGGTTGGGTACATAGAATTTCCTTTAGCTGGTGTCATTGTGGGTGTTGTGTGCTCATTTCTTTAACTTTTTTTAATCTGCTTGCTCCAGGCTCTGAATTTCTGATTCCCATTACTGGATATTATTGCCAACTCTGTGAGGAGTTTTTTGGGGATCCGATTTCTGGAGAACAACATGTGAAATGTCACCAGCACAATGAGAAGTATAAGGTTGGTTTCTCGAGTAGCATAGTGCATTATCCCATTTGCTTTAGTGCCTTTTTTTCTAACTTCCTTTGCCACCCCAACTTCACCAACTAAAACCCATAAAGAATTTTAAAAAAAAGTCATTGTTGCATTTTTACCCAAGTAACACTGACTGATATGACTGCAGATTGGAGCTTTTTGTTTTTTAAAGTTCCACATCAAAAGGGACAACTTCTAGGAAGGTCTCATCCCCCAGAGAGAAAGAGACACTGAGCCTGTCAAGAGAGTGTGTACTTCCTTAGAAAGGTAACCTCTGGTTTTCTATACTGGTAACATTATTGTTCAAAACAGTGTCAGGACCAAGGTTTTCTCATTTTCCTGGTAACCCAAACTAGTCATTGAGCCCCTGCCTTTTCTTTTTCCAGAAATATGTGGATGAAAACCCACTGTATGAGGAGCGAAGGAATCTAGATCGTCAGGCAGGTCTGGCTGTGGTCCTAGAGACTGAGCGCCGAAGGCAGAATGAGCTAAAGCGAAAACTAAGTGAGAAGCCAAAGGAGGAAACGGATGAGAAAAAGGCAAAGGTGGCAAAAGAAGTGAAGGAAGATGAAGAAAAACTTTCTGAAGAGCTAGATGAACAGCTCTCTGAGACTTGGAACTCCCCAGACAAGCTTGAGAACAAGCGAAAAATGACCATAAAACTCCAGCTGAAAGAAGAAACAAAGGAGCCACAGACATCTCCCTCCTCCTCCTCCTTTGGGAAGTTCAGTTGGAAGAAGTCAGAAAAGGACGATGAAAAAAGTTCTGTAGTAGCCCCAAGCATCCCTAAGGAAGAGAATATGGAAACTAACAAGGACAAAGAGGATGGCAAAGCCCAGGCTGGGAAAGCAAAGCCCATTGAGATCAAACTGTCTGGGAAAACTGTCATTGCTCACACCAGTCCCTGGATGCCTGTTGTTGCCACCTCCACCCAGGCCAAAATCCGGCCTAACCTTCCTATCCCCACCACAGTGCTACGCAAATCTGGCTCAGCTACAGTGAGCAAGCCTGCACCTCTTAACACTTTCTTGTCCATTAAATCCTCAGGTACCACTGCCAAACCTTTGCCAGTGGTCAAAGAGTCTTCAGCTGATCTCCTACTACCTCCTGACATAATCTCTAAGGCATTTGGTGGAGAAGAGGTGATCTTAAAAAGTTCCCCAGAGGAAAAGACTGTGTTGGCTGAGAAAAATGAGCCAACTCCCATACCCGAGCAGCTATTGCCTCCACCTCCCCCACCTCCGCCGCCACCACCACTCCCAGTTACACTTAAGTCAACTACTGCATCACCTGCCCAGACAAGCACTGGACTGTCTCCAGTCAAGTCAACTCCTACCATATCCCAGATCTTGACCCCTGGTATAGGGGGATCTAACCTCTTGACTCCAGTATTGCCAGCTTCCATCTTGGCTCCAGTGCACCCTGCTGCCATTCCCTCAGATGAGGTGGCACCTGGGGTGAGTGAGAGTGACCATGACCAGGCTCTGCTGTCTGTGCTGGTTCGTCCTCCACCACCACTCTCAGGTGTATTCAGTGAACAGGCCAAAAAATTGGAGAAGCGGAACTCATGCCTAGCTACAGCCAATGCCAAGGATTTGTATGACATCTTCTACAGCAGTGGTGGTAAAGTGAATCCAGAAAGCAAGTTGGGCAATAGCACATTGTCCAATGGAGACAGTAGCAACTCCTCTAAAAATGAGAACTCTGACAGTTCTTTCAACCCTAGGGAGAGTGCTATTCTCCTAAAGGGGATGTCCCAGGACAAGGGTTTAACCAATGTACCTTTGGACAGCTGTTTGGCCAAGCCCATTGTAAAGACTGTGGGATCCCCAAAACAGCGGACAATTGTAGAACAGAGTTTGGGACTAAAGAATAGAGGTTGCCTACAGCCTCTTACAGGAATGGATTTTGGTTCTGCTTCTCTGGCAGATGACCAGGGTAAGCCCCAGGAAGAAGTCTACCCAGAGGCAAATGCTTCAGCCATCTTGCCTTGTAGTCCTTATGAGAGTGAGACCAGTACAGACATGTGTCTGGAGGGGGAAGCTGACCTCAACTCAGGAGAGCCAGGTCCTCCTGGTGTAGAGGAGCCAGACCCCCCAATATCAGACATAGCATGTCCTGCCAAATTGGCAGATACAAGGGACCTTGGAATAGTTGATAACCAAGCTAAACGGATTCAAGAGCTTCACCTAGCTGAAGAGCATTGTGAAAGTGAGGTAGAGGCAGCCCCTGAGCTGGAAGAAGGGAGATTATTATTCTCAGAGGGCATAGGGAAAGAGAGAACAGGTGACCAGGATGAGGAGCTTCAGACTTCATTATCCGCAATGCAAAGGGACCCCTACAACCTGAGGGATTCCAGTTGGAAATGTGAAGACAGCTATATATGTAAGAGAGAAGCTAAACAGACCAATTTGCCAAGGGATGACCAAATTGTTAATCAGCCTGAAGAAATGGTGGTAGTACCTGAAGTGAAAAGTCTAGTTGAGGTAATGACAGAACCACATACACCAGCTCAGTCTGCTATGGAAATAGGAACAGATCCAGTTCAGTCAGATACTAGATCTGTGTCACAGATCCTACAATCAACTGATGTCCTGCATTTTGCCCAAGAGTCATCCATCCAATCTGTAGTCAGAAGAAACCTTTACTTAACAGGCAGCCCACAAGAACAAGCTCTGCTAGCTGGTTGTGAAGAATGTCAAGAAGACCAGTCCCCTGAACCAGCTAGTGAAACACCTAAAATTAGAGATTTAAAACCGGTGGGAGAAAAGCCAAAGGAAGAGCTGAAGAAAATGGCCTGCCAACCAGCTATTTTGGAAGAGGAGACCAAGGAACCTGAAAACATAGAAATTCCAAAAGGACAAGAGTCAGGATTCCCAGACTTGTCCGTTGTCAGTACTGAATTAAGATTGGCAACAGAAAGCAAACCTATGGAAGACCTTGAAACTACAGATTTAGGGAACCTTTGTGCCCCAGGTAATCCAGCTTCTGATTTCTCCATTGGTAAATTAGAATCAATCCAAGAGTCTTTGGCTACCCAGTCAGAGATTGTACATGAAGGGAGATTTTTGTGTTCCACAGGGTCAACTAACCTTACCTCTACTTTTCCTGAGTTTCCTTTTGAACCTCCTGAAACTCTGGCGCTTGACCTAGGGATAAAGGAGAAACAAAATTCTAAGCCCAGAAATGAGAAGATGCCTGATTCTGATAACTTGAAAACTCAACTGGTATTGAAAGCTGTTGATGAGGACATGGAAGTAACACACAAACCATTGGACCTCCAGGCTGAAGCAATGCTGCCTGAGAATACAGAAGAGACTTTCAAGCTAGAGGCTGAGGGGTCACTAGGACTGGAGTCAGATACCATCTGCTCTCCAGGCCTTCGGCCTTCTGCCTGCCAGCCAGACCTGGTCAGCTTTGTAACGTCAGTCTCTGAAAAGCAGGAAGAGAAGCTTTGTTCTCTACCCTCCGAAACAGGTGATACACCTGAGAGTAGTAGTCTGGATACAGGCACACTACAGCCGGAGTTTCAGAGTCCCCCCTCTGTGATGGAGACCTTTTCTCCAGTGGACAAAGACAGCACTTTGAGTGCTGCAGAAATGCCAGCCTTAAGTTATCCTGGAAAAGAATGGGTTGTTAGTGCTGCTATAGGCCCTAAGGAAATGCCAACGCAGGAGGAAGGTACAGTTGATGCTACCTAGGACCACACAAAATCTAGTGTTACCAGTGTTAGAAATGGAGAGGAGAGAAGTTTCAGAGTTACTTGTAAATAAGTTGTATTGGCTTCTTAGAGCTCTGGTATTTAGAGGGTCCAGGAATTGACTGGTCCTCCATTTTGGAGACACCATGTAATGGTGCACTTAGCATCCTACAATGAATATTGGTTGAAGTTAGAAAATATACTTCTCCCTTTCTGAAAAGTACTACATATACCACATCTTCTGTACAGATGTTTAAACAAAGAGAATATTTTTTTTCTGTGAATTCTTTTGCCAATTTCTTTCTCGTACTTTGCCATTAAAATGGATTCTATCTGGCTCAATACATGGTGTGTTTTTGATTGTATTTTGGCTTTAATTCTTTGCCAGTTCTTGGATTTGGGGAAAGGAGGGAACTAGGGTTTACTAAAAAAAATTCTTTTGCTATACTCATTCCTGGTTCCATTCCATGGGGATGGATCTCCTGTTGGGAAGTATCATAAGGCTTGTTGACTTGGGAGATCTTCATGGATAAATGAAGAATAATGGTTCTTAAGCATTCAGCTTGGGTGACTTTGCTTTTGTGTTGTTTGAAATGAAGTGAGTAGTTCATTTTTTCACTGTCTCTCTTGATCTGTGGCATGTTAATCTCCCCAAATCCCTTGACTATTACCTGTGCTTGAGACCATCCTGTCTACCCACAAACCTGTATGGAAATGGCCTCAGTAAACATGGAAGAAAATCTAGCTGACTCCCTTTTTGGAAGACAACAAATCGGTAAGGCTCATGGCTCGACTCCTGGACGAGACACACTTTGAGGTCACTTACATGATTTTAAATGGCCTTTCATTCATTGTATTGTGATCCAGTAACTTTTTGTGTTAAATCATTTAGCAGCTGATCCTGCTTGAAGAGGCTGAAGACCTGAACCTTATCTTGGGATCAGACTCGGTCCTTGTGCCAGGAACCTATGTGTGCCCCTCCCTTCACCTCCCATCCTTTCAGGCCACTTCCACCATAGAGTGGTGTTTTGGGTTGTATATTTTGTTAAAAACAATTAAAGAATTAATGTGTTTGGCTTATACAAGTTTGTTTTATTTTTCATTGTAAATCACCTTGGAATAAATATATTGATTCAACATGTTTCATTCTGGAGTTTTGTTTGAAAACCAAATACATCTGAACTGCAAAGGAATGACTTTGGTGAACACAGAAGAAAATCTAGCTGGATTCTTAGTGAACAATTCACTCCCTATTCCCAGAGCCTGAAATTGCTAATCATATTTTCATGGGAATTATTAATATAGTATCTAGCTTTTAGTTGTTCAATGTATGGGAAGTTGTAGGACAAATACACGGGCTGGCATCATCAGGTAGTTGCCAGTTTCATTTGGTCAATGTACCTTACCTGGGGACTGAAATCATAAGGCCCATGACCCTGATGTGGAGTGCTTCTGGAAAATAAGGCTCTTACACTTTTGATTGCTGCTGTTAACCCTGTTGCCCCTGTTTGGAACCTGACAAAGGATATCTACTTAAATAGGATAATCCATAAGTTACTATATATAATCTATAAGTGACCATATATAATAAATATCTCCTACATACATATATATACACACACACATCCCATAGAACAAACCCCAGACTGTGTGCTCTTAGCCTGGGGTTGCCATTCCATCAGTGGACTTTTACTCATTTAAGGAGAATGGGTTCCTTCTCCACACCCTCTCTACAAGGTGTCAAAATCCGAAATATGTGATGGGTGACATCTTCCCCAGAGTAATGACTAAAGTGTACAGTGACCTATCCATTAATATCTGGCAGCCACTAGGTTTTGTAGAGAGAGTTGTCAGATGAGAAGTTAATCAGTGATTTTGCATGGCCAAGTCCTGCTCTCAGGTACCCAAGCAGTTATATTAACCCTGATCCCCAGAAGTTAGGCTCTACATCTCCAGCCTGGTAGCCTTAGGTTTACCCCAAAATAAGTGAATTCCTAAGCTTGATTTTGTCCCCTTGGAGTCTTTATTTTTCAGACTTGAGTGTGTCCAATGTATTTGGAAGTTTAAAAGAAGCCTCTTTGGACCAACAGATGTTTTTGTCCTGAATTTGATTTTTTTGCCTAGCACTGATTTACTCACCATGTGGTAGGATATGTTTAGGAAAATCAGCATTTGAATCTAATGCTGCCAACTGTTGAGGAACACCTTTTCTCCGCTGGAGTCAGCCCCAGTTGGGAAGGTTACTGGTTTCCAGTGGTTTGGGAAAGCTTTGAATAGTTTTTGCAGGGCTGATAGTTGTACCTCTGCTTTGGTAGTTACTTTGGAGGTAGACACTCCAAAGAAGCAGGCATATAGGCAAGTCCCATAAACCAATTAGGATGGAGATTTGGGTTATAACTTCTCCATGTAGATTCCTGCTGTTACTTCAGAGGATTCCTGACACCTCCCTTCCTGTGATTTCTGACATGAAATAGCAAATAAATTCTTAAAATATACTGGATGGGATGGGAAGTGGTGCTGGCTGTGTGTTCTTAATTGGTTGTTAATAGAGCTGGAAGAGAGGCTCTAGGGACACTTCCAGGGCATCGATAGGTCTACTTTAGGGGAAGTAAAGAGGCTTTCCAGGCTAGAACAGGTGACCTTACTAGTGAATAAGTGGAGCACTAGCTATGAAGTAGAAACTCTTAAATATTGTACCTGGAGCACTACTGTCACTTAATAGACCCTGGCATGTAAGTTACGAGACTCCTATAAATAAGATTTTTTTTCTTGTATAGCTTCTGGAGTCTTTTGTAATCACGCCTCAGACCAGTTCTTAAAAAAAAAATCCACAAACCTGTATGATGTTTTCCTGCACCCTAAATTCTAGGAGCAGTGTTACATAGTAGAAAGAATTGTGGACTTAGAGCAGATCTTATGAATTACTTGAGCAAGTAACATTCTGATTCTAAGGCTTGCTTTGTAAAAGGAGGTGATAGAATTGAAGAATGAAGGCTCCTCCAGGGCAAGAACTTCTTTGACCTTTATGTTTGTATCCCCAGCACCTGACACAGAGTAGGTGCTTAATGCTTAATTAATTGAAGGGGCATCCTTTCCATCTCTGACATTCTGTGAAATAATATCAAAGTATCTCCATGGTAGGTTTGTAGCATTGGACTTTGGAGACCAGAGATTTGAATTCCCATCCTAGTTACTGTTTATGTGCCCTTAAGCAAGTTACTTGCTTCTGAGCCTCAGTTTATCCTTTCTAGAATAAAGATTATGATGCTTGTCCTACCTGCTTTCATCTTTCTATAAGGAGGAAAGTGCTTTGTAGACCTGAGAGGAAAGAAGTGTGTTTTAATTCAGGAAAATAACCATGTTTTAGCCAAAATTTCTTAGATAATTTCCTTGGCTTTACAAATGAAGACCTGACACTTGTATGTCCTCTTGAGCATGCTTTCAGAGGATGATTAGCAAATACAACAATATCCATTTAAGAGGAACTAAGGAATCCATGCCTTTCTCCCCAACCTGCCACAGTATGGAAGGGGGACAAGTGAAGATTGTCCTTATTTGTTAGCCAATGTTAAGGAGATAAAGGGTTGAGGAACATCTATTTACCAAATTCTTAGTAACTGGAACCAAGGAAAGAACCAGGAGGGGAGAACTTGTGTTTATCAAATGTGTCTCTGGTTATCGGGATAAGGCTGGAAAGGTATCATGGCCTATGGATAGAGGCTTAAATTCTGTCAGGAAAAGGTGAATCCAGCCTCACTCACAGAGCAAGCCACTTAACCCCACTGAGTTTCCAGTTTCCTCATCTGTAAAATGAGAGCCATACTCTTGTACACTTACAAAGTTGTGGTGGCCAGAACAGTGAGGTACTAGTGCTAGAAATCTGGTCATCCTTGCTTGGACCAAGTAAACCTTTCAAGCCCCCAAAACAGAAATTTTGTATCTGAAGTTTTCACTTCTAAACAACCTACAGGAAAGACTATCCATGAACAAAAACGCAATGTTCAAGCTAGGAAGGACCTCCAATGTCATGTTGCCCAATCTAATTTTACAAATGAAGAAAAGGAAGCCCAGAGAGAGAAAGTAACTTGTCCAATTATTCAGTGACAGACCTACGATTTGAACCTAAGTTTTCTATCTTCAGTGTTGTACAATTAATTTTTCTAAGCTTAAACTAGGGGTTATTAACCTTTTCTGTGTCAGACTCAGAATAATTGTTTTTCTTTTAAAGCTTTATTTTTAAATTTTTATTTGTAATTTTCAAGATTCATGTCTATAAGATTTTGAGTTCTAAAATTTTTCCTCCTCTCTCTTCCCCCCACTTCCCAAGACAGTGTGCCGTCTGATATAGGCTGTATGATCATATATAATCAGAATAATTTTTAAAAGCACAAAATAAAATATATGGGATTGTAAAGGAAACCAATTATATTGAGTTATCAAAATATTAATAAAAACAAATTCATAGACCCCAGATTAAGAATCCCTGGTTTAAACCAAGAAATTTTTTCACTCCTCGCTGCCTTCCTTAAAAAACACCCCACCTCAAATACATTTGGTAACTGGAAAGATGTAACAACTGTTGGTTTCCATGTGTTGGTTAATAAACAAGGATAGCTTTCTTTTGTCCTCCGTCAATAGCTTGGAGGTAGGATGGGGTTGGGGGGTTGAGTGAGACACAGATTTGTTGCTTGTATTTAGGAGAGACTTTATGTAGTTAGTTTACAGATTTAATCATCTCCCATTCTCTCTTCATTTGTTCTAGTCTCAAAAATGAGGTAGCCCTTCTTTTTGCAAATACTCTCTACTTGTACCTTCAAACTTTGCCCCTTTTCCCTCCTCCAGGGAGACCCCTTTCGTCATCTTCTCACTCTCTGTAACTGTCAACCTCTCCTTTATTCACTGACTTTCCCTGATGCCTACAAACATCCCCAGATTTCCCTGATCTTTAAAAAAAAATCACTTGACCACACCGTCTCAAACTGCGATACCATATTTATTTTCCTGCTGTTTACATTTGTTGTTTTTGCTTCCTCATACTCACTTTATTAGTCCTTTGCAATGTGCTTTTTTATTCCCTCTATTCAACTGAAACTGCCTTCCACAGAATCATTGGTGACCTTTGTTGCTAAATCCATTTGCTTTTTCTCAGTCCTCATAAATCTTTACCTCTGCAGTGTTTGCCACTGTTGATCACCCACTCCTTTTACATACGTATTCTTTTTAAAAATTTAATAGTATTTTTTTCCCAATTACACGTGAAGACAATTTTTAACAATGGTTTTAAAAAAAATTTTGAGTTCCAAATTTTTCTACTCTCCCCTACCTGCTCCCTAATATGGTAAACAACTTGATATAGATTATATATGTGCAATCATGTAAAACATGTTTCCATGTCAGTCATGTTATGAAAGAATTCACAAACCCAAAGGAAAAAATAGAAAGTGAAAATAGTATGTTTCAATCTGCATTGATACTCCATCAGTTCTTTCTCTGGATGCAGATAGCATTTTCCGTCATGAGTCCTCTGGGTTTGTCTCGGTTCATTGTATTGCTTAAAAGAGCTAAGTCATTCATAGTTGATCATTGCATGTTGCTGTTATTGTGTACAATGTTCAGTTCTGCTCATTTCACTGTGTATCGGTTCCTACAAGTCTTTCCAGGTTTTTCTATCTGCCTGCTCATCATTTCTAATAGCATTAGAGTTTTACATTATATTCATATATACAACTTATTCAACCATTCCCCAGTTGAGGGGCAGTCCATCAATTTCAAGTTCTTTGTTACCACAAAAAAGACCTACTATAAATATTTTTCCACATGTAGATCATTTCCCCTTTTTTATGATCTCTTTGGGATACAGAACTAGTAGTGGTATTGCTCTTTGGACATAGCTCCAAATTTTTCTCTAGAATGGTTGGATCAGTTCACAATTCCACCACTGTGCATTAATGTCCCAATTTTCCCACATACTCCCCAACATTTCTCATTTTCCTTTTTTTTCTTCACATGCCTATAGATAACTTTGATTTCTCCATTAGACAAGTACTCTTTCTTTGCTGGGTTTTTATAATACTTCTTTATCATTGTTCTCTTCCTGCCTGTTCAGTATATCTTTCTCATTCTTCCTTTGCAGAATCAACATCTGCTTCTTGGCTGTTATATATGGATGAATGTCTGGACTCTGTTCACATCCCTTTCCTTTCTATACTCTCTTTTGGTGATCTCTAATATGAATTCAACAACTATCTATGCAAATTATACCCAAATTTATATGTCCAATCTTCTTTCTCATTTGGAGTCCAGGATGTCCTACTGCCTGCTAGACATTTCTTTCTAGATGTCTCATTGGCATCTCAAACTCAACATGTCCAAAATAGATCTAATTGTCTTTCTTCCTAAGCTTACTCTTGCTCTTGACCTCCCTATTTCTGTTGAAGGACCACCATTTCTCTAGTCACCTAGATTTAAACCTAGGAGTAATTTTGAATTCTTTATTCTTATCCAACTAATTGCCAAATGTTACTGATGCTACTTCATGGATTTCTTTAGCATCCATCCCTGGTCTATACTCATACAGTCATCAGCCTCTTCAAGCCCTTATTACCTTTCTCCTAGACCAGTGGTTCTCAAACTTCCTAATGCCTCAACCCTTTAATACTCGTATGTGGGCGTATCTGCATGTGGGTGGTAGAGATGGATAGAGGAGTGATGTCTCAGTTCCTGAGACCATCGGAAATATGTGTTTTCTGATGGTCTTAGGTGACCCCTGTGAAAGGGGTCGTTTGACCCCCAAAGGGGTCGCGACTCACAGGTTGAGAACCGCTGTCCTAGACTATTTCAATAGCTTCCTAATTGATCTTGTATCCACTTTCTCTCCAATCCATCCTCCATAAAGCTGCCATTTTGGTATTTCTAAAGCACAGATCTATGTGTTCCCTTGATCAAGAAGTTTCAGTGACTCACTATTACCTCTAGGATAAAATACAGACTCCTCTGTTTGTCATTAAAATATCTTTACCATCTGGCTTCTGCCTATCTAAGCTACCTAAATATTACTCCTTTTGGTGTATTTTACCTCATCACCAAACTGGCCCTATATTGACATTCCTCCATCTGCCTTTGCGCCTTTCACCTATTGCCTAGAATTCCCCTTTCTACCTCCGCTTTATAAAATCCTTAGCTTCCTTCAATGCACAGATTAAATATCACCTCCTATAGGAGATCTTTCCTTATTAATGTTCTACTACCATTGCTTTGTATTATTATATGCATATTTACATCTGATTAAATGTCATAATACATCTTCCCTCCCACCCCCAAGTAATATGTAATTTCCTTGAGGGCAGTCTTTGCAGCCTCAGCATCTAGTATAGTGCCTAGTACCTGATAAATAGGCCATAAATAAATGCATGTTGGTTGATTGAATAACCATTAATCTAGAACTTTTTACATAAGATACATAACCCTATTTTTCCTTGATTCTGTAAGTCACCGTGGCCATCAATTCACTTAGAAGACTATCTGAATTTTCTCTAATGTTTTAGGGAAGACAGGTGAGGAAGGGATGCTGCAAGATGTCAGTTCTTCATGCTGTCCTCCCTGTTGTCATCTCAAGGGATTCAAAACAGAGTGAAGAAGTGAGGGAAAGAAGTCTCTAAGGGCCTTTACAAGTACATTGGAGCCAACCTTAGGAAGAAGGACCCTTTCTTCTCCACAAGGAAGCCCAGCAATACTTAAGTTTACATGACCAACCTACCTCACAAAACGGATGTAAGGAAAGCAAAGCACTTTGTAAACTTTAAAATGATATAGAAATGTAAGATATTATTGAAGCCAGCTGTTGTTTCCACATCATGTCATTGAATGATTGGGTTGGGTTGGGTTTCTTTGGAAGGGGGAGGTTTTTAATTTTAAACAGAACAATTGAGATTTCTCAGAAAAATGATAATCCCAATTTCACTGTGTCCTAAATTTACCTGGAGATCTGACTGAAAGGAGTTAATTAGCTCCTCATGAACTAACATTCCTAGACCCCCTTCAATGACCTAACCTAGAAGTTCCCCAGATCCCATTAACCCCTCAGTCTTCTTCCATTTTCTCTTAGTAGATCACTTTGCTCTTCCTAGGCTTCCTATTTTCTAGGCCCTTTTGTTTTTAATATTTGACTTTTTTTCCAGTTATGTATAAACACAATTTTTAACATTTAAAAAATTTTTGAGTTCCAAATTCTCCCCCTCATTTCCCCCCCCACTCCCTAAGACAGTAAGTGATTTGATATGTTATACATATGCAGTCATGCAAAACATTTCCATATTAGTCATATCGTGAAAGAAAACAGACCAAAAAGTGGCACACACAAAAAAGTAAAGAATAGCACGCCTCTGTCTTCGTTCAGACTCCAGCAGTTCTTTCTCTGGAGGTGGGTGACATTTTTTTTTCATCATAAGCCCTCCAGAATTGTCTTGGATCTTGGTATTGGTGAAAACAGCTAAGCCATTCATAGTTGATCGTCTTACAAAACTGTTGTTACTGTATACAGTATTTTCCTGCTTCTACTTCCTTCACTTTTCGTCAGTTTGTGTAAGCCATATACCACAACTTGTTCAACCATTCCCCAATTGATGGGAATTACCTCAATTCTCTGTCACCACAAAAAGAGCTGCTATAAATATTTTTTACATGAGTCCTTTTCAATTTTAAAAAATCTCTTTGGCATACGGACCTAGTAGTACTATTACTGGGTCAAAGGGTATGTATCGTTTTATTGCCCTTTGGGAATAGTTCCAAATTATTCTCCAGAATAGTTCTAGGCCCTTTTGTATATTCAATAACTTATACTGTCAAGTCTGAGCCACAATGCTTATTATGAGAACCTTCAACACTCTTTTTCCTTTTTGGAAATTGCTCTTTTTATTCTGAACTTAAGCACAAAAAATGAGCATTTCCAAATATACAGCAAAATAAAGAAAAGAAAATTCGTATGAAACTGTGAATCTCCTTTTCGTACTGACTGCTTTTTATAAAAAGTAATTTCACTTGTTCCTTTCAAAACTATCCTGCTTTTCCAAGATGCTTCTTTCTGACTTTCCTTCTTTTTCCTTCTGTTTATTTAAAAAACATTTCCATGAAGCCTTCCTCCCCTTTTCATGGCATCACTCTTGTTAACTCCCCTCTCCAACTCTGGCCCCAGTTGAAAAACAAAGGAAAAAAAATACCTTGTATAAATAAGCACAGTCAAACAAAGTGATTCCATACTCTGGCCACATCCAGAAATGTGTCTTTTTCTGCACCTTGAATCCATCACTTTTCTGTCAAGAGTTGGTTGATATTTCATGGCATGTCCTCTAAAACCACAATTAGTCATTGAATTGATCAGAGTTCTTAAACTTTTCAAAGTAATTTTTTCTTTGCAATGTTGTTCTTCTATAAATTATTCTCTTTATTCTACTCACCTCATCCTGTACCTTATACTGCCTAAGAATCTCTGAAGTAATCTGTCCCTATTTCTGATGTTGCTAATAATCATATTCATATATCACAGTTTGTTCAACTATTATTACCAATTGATAGACACTCCCTATATTTTAGTTCATCAAAGTAGAGCAGCTACACTGCTTTTGTGCTTCTTTGGATTTCTCCATCATGTATTCCTTTCCCAGGAAACTTATCACTGGGAAATCTCATTATCTTGCAAGATTGAATTTGCTTGGTACTCACATTTCATCAGTATGCTCTGCCCCTCTGATTGGCTGGAGGACAGGGCCATGAGCTCCAGGGCCTCTTTTAAAGAATGGAGCTCAGCACAGTCTGCTTTGGAGATTCTTTAGAATTCTCCATTATGTGGACACATCCACTCATCCCTTTTTAGCTTCCTTTTGTGTATTGACATCCCAGGTTAAATTGTAAACCCCTTAAGGGAAGGAACTGTCTCTCTTTTTTTTTTTAACTTGTATTTGTATCCACAGCACATAACTCGAAGTAATTGCTTAATAAAATGTTCATTGTTGAATTTTATCTATTTCTACACCAGACTCTGAGTGTGTGTATGTGTTTAACTCTCATTTATTTATTTCAGATAAAAGTGATCTGAGGCCCACTCCCTTATCCCTTCTTCTCTCTATGCTCATATACTTTTCTTCTCAAGTACCCAGTTATGAGAAATAGCAAGTTCCACCTCCTTCTTCCTTTGTATGGTGGCATATTCCTTTTACCTTCCTTTCTCTTTCCTCTCTTCATACCCTCAGAAAATAACCAATCCTTCTCAGGTCCTCTGTTTTTCTTATTTGATTCCATCAATATCTTTGAAGATGTTAAGGTTCATAAAGGGCACTGATTTCTTCTCCCTCATTAGAATGTTAGCTTTTATCATCCTATAGCTCCTTCTAGTTAAATTGCCTTTCAACATTTCTCTTGACTTTTGTGTTTGAATTTAAATTTCTTACTCAGGTCTGGTCATTTCATAATAAGTTCCTGAAAATTTTCTCTTCCATTAGAGGTCTGTTTTTTTCTCCCTGTAGCATTTTTTTTTCCTATCTGTTTTTTTTTTCCTTTTGGAGGGTGGAAGGCAGGGCAATTGGGGCTAAGTGACTTGCCCAAGGTCAGATGGCTAGTAAGTGTTAATTATTTGAGGTCATATTTGAACTCAGGTCCTCCTGACTCCAGGGCCCATGCTCTATTCACTGAGCCACCTAGCCACCCCTCCCTGTAGGATTATACTTAGCTCTACAAGTTATGTTGTTCTTGGTTGTAAGCCCATATCTTTTGCCCTTTAGAATATTACATTTTGGGATCACTTTTAATTTATAGTAGAAGTTTCATGATCCTGACTGTGTGGTTCCTTGATATTTGAACCACTTTCTTATGAATGCTTAAATTATTATTGTTTTTTTTGACATGGAAGGTCTGGATTTTGGCTATGATGTTTCTGGGAGTTTTCATTTTGAGGTTGATATATAGATTCTTTTTATCTTCACTTTACCCTCTAGTTCTAATAGATCTGGGCAGTTTTCATTTGTGATTTCTTGAAAGCCTGATCCTAAAGATTTTTTTCCTTAAATCATGATTTTCAGGGAGTACATTGAATTATAGATTTATCTTGACTTGTTTTCCAGGTAAGTTGCTTTTTATATCAGCTATCTTTTTTTCTTCTTCTGGTTTTCTCATCTTCTGATTTTGTTCCACTATTTCTCTTCTGTCTCATGGAATCATTGATTGCTACTTGGTCTATTCCAGTTGTCCAAGTAATTACTTGGGAAATAATAATAGCTAGCTTTAAGCTAGAAATATAATAGAGAGCTTTAAAGTTTGCAAAGCACTTTACAAATATTTGCTCAAAGTGGTTAAAACTTACCCACTTTTTCTTCAATCTATTTTACTCTAATTCTTTCCTCCAGTGTTTTTTTTAATCTTTTATTTCATTTCTTATTCATTGTATCCATGTGGTCCCTTTGGAGTATCCATTTTTTCCTTTGAATTATGCTTGCCATTGTTACAAAGTTACTTGCTCCTTGGCTTAGGAATTCTTTAGATCTACAACTATATTTTTTTTTACACTGGTTACTGTTTTCTTTGATTTACTCATCCCTCTAGTGTTAGATCTGAATTTGAACTTTGTTGCAGGGCCAGGTTCCACCCTATACTTTTGGGTGGGATGGTAGACCCTGTCCTGTCCCTCCCTGGGTCACTTTGGTTCCTGCATTGACTTTGATTTCCTGAGGTTCAGCTTCCTTGGATTATTGAGGTTCCTCTATGATGTCTTAGAACAATGTGCTAGAGACCTTTGAATCCCTGGAAACCTGCTCTCTCACTCAATCTGAGTGCTGCTGTGCAGCTTTGCTTGCTGCCAAAGCTTCCCCAGACTTCCAGGGTCCCCACTTTGAAGTTTTCTGACCCTCCCTGGGGTTCTTTTGGGGAGGGGGGAATTCCTTTGGTCTTGCTGCCTTTGGTCACAGACCCTTCCAAGATATGTATTTCTCTGGCCTGTCTTTGGTCCTGCTAGGTGACTGGCAGGTTTTTTTTTTTTGCCTGTTTTGGTCCTAACTTTGCTGGCTACTCCTTTTTCTTTAGCTTGTGGGCGTCTAGTCAACATTTTTTGTAGTTCCAGGATAGAAGAAGTCATTGTAGTGTCTCATTGGATTTCTTAGTCATTATTTGGTGTGATGTGAATTTTAGGTCTCTGCTGGAATAGTCATATGAAAATGAGGTGATCTCTTCCCTGATTAGGCAGCCATCTTGGCTGAGAGCCCTTTTCTTGCTTTTCCAACCTTGGTTGAGTTTGCTGTGTACATAGTCCTGAGGATTTCTAACTTATATGCTAAGTTCTGAGGCAAATATGTTTGCAAAGACATAGTTAAAATCAAATGTTAATGAAATCCAAGCAATATTGACATCTTCTCACCTGTGAAATATGTGTCAGCTCATAAGTAAATAGGAAACCCAGTACTTCCTAGATATGTGACCATTGTTAAGTCATAACGCCTCTGAGCCTTAGTTTCCTCATCTTTAAAATGAGGGTGATATTACCTCTATTACCTACCCCAGAGCTTTTTTATTTTGCTTTTTTTTGGAGGGGGTAAGCTAGGGCAATTGGGGTTAAGTGACTTGCCCAAGGTCACACAGCTAGTTTTTGTGTTCAGTGTCCGAGGCTGGATTTGAAGTCAGGTCCTCCTGACTCTAGAGCCAGTGCTCTATTCACTGCACCATCTAGTTGCCCACCCCCTAGAGCATTTTCACAAGGATAATATATGCTTTAGAAACCTTAAAACAATATGCAAATATCAGATATATATAATGGATGGTTTATAGAAATCAGGGAACAGTCTGAGAATTTAAATAGATTAATATGATAGCACAGAGTATAAAGAAAGAAGACAAGAAAAAAGTCTGTAATGTGATTAAAATGTTGGCAATGGGATTTTTAAAATATCAGCTTAGGTTTTCTTCCATACTCCCTGATAGTTTTTCTCTTTCTTATCTCCTCTCCCCTGTGTTCAGGCCTCCCACAGTCTTTAGTAGGCCTTCTTGATACTGCAGACGACAATATTATTAACTATTACTTGGACATCTTCCTTTCTCTGCAGGTAGGATTCATGTTGCCTCAAACTACTGTACTTCAGGGAGGCATGGACAGAAGGCAGGACGTCTATAGCAGTACTCTGCGTCCTTGCCATTGGGGAAATTGACTCCAGCATCAAATGTCCAAAAGGTGGGTATGAAGTAGAGTAGAGGTTAGAATCAGGAAGATCATAGATGAAGCCCAGAGAAGTAAATGTACTGCTCAAGATCATGCAATTGATGCTGCAGATTCAGGGCTCCAACTGAGTCCTTTTTACTATGAATCCTGGGCTCTTTTGGCTGTGCACACACACTCCTCTCACTAAACTCAGAGTGTGTCAGACCTGCAGGGATGAGCACAGACAGCAGTATCTTAGGTCTCCCTGTAGTGGTAGGAGCCGAGGGAATCCAGCCTAGCCTCCATGCATGTATTCTGCTCCTGTAGCTGCAGGAGAAAGAGGTCATCTTACCCAATAACTCATCTACAGTAACAAAGATCTCCAGAGAGTCTTGGTCTTTGTCTCTGCCTATGCTGGACCATGGTGGAGTGGAAAGAGAGGAATGAGGAAGTAAGGATTCCAGTCCTGCTTCGGCTGTTTACTAGTTGTGTGCCCTCGGGCAAGTCCCTTCAATTCGGCAAACACCCATTTAGGGTTTGTTATGTGCCAGTCCCTCTGCTAGGCCAGGTACTTACTGGGAATACAAAAGAAGGGGAAAAAACATGAAATCATCCTTGCTTGGAAGGAGCTTACTTTCTTTTGGGGAGCTATGACATGTATCCAGAGAAATAAATACTAGTAATTGCGAGAGGGAATGAGTACTAACAAGTCGAGATCACAGAAAGAGTCACAAAGGAGATGGCGCATGACATGGACCTCAGAGGAAAAATAAGGATTCGAAAGGTGGAGATGAGAGCAGATTGCATTCTAGGATTGGCAGTCAAGAGCTTGTTTTAATGCTAGAGAGAGAAATGGTAAGGATGGCTAATAATCCTATTGGATAGAATGTAGAGTATGTGAAAGAGAATAATGGAAAAAGTAGATTGGAGTCACTTAGATGAGTTACCTCTCCTCCCCCTCTGTAAAGATGAGGGAGTTAGACTGGATATCTAAAGACCATTCCAGCCCTAATGTTCTAGGCTTCCATGACTTTTAGAGCCTATAACCAAATGCCCACAGTGGTTAGAGCAGTGAGAAATACAGAGGCTGGTCTAGGGAGATAGCATGTTCTTTAAAGAGCTTAATGAAAAGGGAGGGAGAAATCACAGGATCTCTAGACCCTGATCTAATATAATTGCCTGTGTTCAGAGGCACAGAGGGGAGAAAGCATGATACAATAGAAAGGATACCAGATTTGGAGTCGGAGCACCTGGGTTTAAATCTTGACTGTCACTTACTGCCTGTGTCACCTTGGACCTGTCATTCAACTCTCTGGTTTGCAGGATGGACTACGTGGCCCCTAAATTTCCTTAACATCTCTAAATTCATTATCCTATGGTCCTAGGAAAGCCTATTTTGCCCTATCATTCCCTCCATCCCTCTTATCCCCATTGAAACTTGTGGTTGGGCCAAAATAGAAAACTCTTAGTCCTGAATTCCTTTGAAATACCATTAAGAATAAGTTAAGGACCTATAGCCTTGGATCTTGGATCTGTGAAATTCGTCAGCTTCCCTGGGTAGTAGCTCCATCCAGAACCAGCCTAGGAGCCTTTGCCATTTATCTGCAGCATTTTCACTTTCTCCTATGCCAAAAACTTCAGCTCTTTTTTTTTAATCATTGACTTGTTTATTTACTTTTAGTTTACAAGATTCAGTTCCACAATCCCTTGAGTTTCAAATTTTCTCCCCCCCATGGTGGCGTGCAATTATGTACAGGATCTTCGAATACTTTCACATTGGACATTAGTCTGGTTGTATAGAAGGGTTGTAACCAATGGGGTAAACAATGGGAAAAAAAAAACAAACCAAACATGGAAAAGAGCGATAGCATGTAGGTTGCTTCAGTCTCCATTTAAACTCTGGTCTTTCTAGATCTTTCTCTGCATGTAGAGATGTCCTTCCATCCTGAGACTTGTAGAGTTGTCTTATAACTGTGCATTGCTGAGAAGAGTCCAGTTTATCAAAGTTGGTTGTCACACATACAATGTGTCTGTGATTGTGTACAAATTTTCCTGATTCTGCTCTTCTCACTTAGCATCAGTTTGTATAAGCCTCTCCAGGTAATTATGAAGTCTGTCTCCTCCCCATTTCTTATAGCACAATAGTATTCCATTACATTCATATACTACAACTTGTTCAGCCATTCCCCAAATGATGGGCATCCCCTAAATTTCCAGTTTTTTGCCAAAATTCATTCAACTCTAAACCATACTCACTTCTAGGACCCCAGTTATAGGCATCAGTCCTCTTGACCTTTCTAGTCCTTGAGCCTACTGAATTCTCTGGGTTCAAAGAGCTACTATCCTAATTGCTCAGTACCTTTTTTCTTTCTTGACGCCGTTTGTCTTGATGGCCAAATCTTTTACCCATCGCCTCTTTTTTTTTTTACATGTGCCAACACCCTCACAAGAATGTATTTTCTGTGGTTCATTCACCAAGACACAAAGTAGTCATGAAGAATAATTTGGAGAAATATTAAGACCCATACTGCAGGTAATCGAGTCTATATAAAATAAAACTACCTTGCCTAAACTGGGTGGTACTTAAATCTAGAAGCTCTTCTATATAGATACAGTTCCCTAGGATTAATTTGGGCCCTGTGGCCCTCTCTAGGTCTGGAACCATACCTCTGTGATCTACTCTGTCATGTCTCAAGACTAGAGTGGCATTTTTGTTCCAGAACATCTCTCTCTCTCTCTTTCTCTCAATCTCTTTCTCTCTCCTCTCTCTCTCTCTCTCTCTCAATCTCTCTCTCCTCTCTCTCTCTCTGTCTCTCTCTTTCTCTCTCTTTCTCACACACAGACACATGCACGCACACCCCTTTACTAGATTAATCCACCCAAGACCCAACCTTAGACAATCAGAAAACTTCTTGGTTGATGGCAGACTTTTCATTTTCTATCCACACACTCTGTACCTGCTGACTAGCTAAATGTTTCTCCTTTCTACTCCCAAAGTGAGCGGAAGATTATCATGTAATGACGTATCTCTTTCATTTATAGTGCTTTCTACTCCCACCCCCACATCCCAAGTCTCATTCTGAGTTTACCAGCCAAAAAGGATGAAGACCAAATGACACAGTGCCAAATGGAGCCGTTCCCAGTTTCAGGCTTGTCCAGCAAAGAAATCCACGCCCTTTGAATGCCTGGCTTTCTCTATGGGCCTGGTTCGCTCCTCAAATACTTCTAGATAGAAAGTGGTGTCTCTGTTTTAGGTCTTTTTTGTTTGTTTGATTGATTGATTTCAGTTTGATCCTTGTGACAAATATCAAGAGGTAGGGTGGTGTAGAGGAAGGAATGCTGGAGTTAGGTGCACTCAGTCCATCTGTGGGAACTGGAGCAAGTTTGGTCTCTTCTAACCTTCATTTCCTCATCTGTAAAAGGAGGAGGTTGGCCTGGAGGACTTCAAAGGTCCCTTCCAGTTCCAGAATAATGATTCTATGGGTCTATGATGTGTGCAGAAATCCTGAGTATATGTTATGTTTTTGTAACAAAATCATCAGCATGGTGTATTGGAAAGACATGTACTCAGCAGAATGAGTCTGAAGCCTGTCTCTGTTACACGACTAGCCCCTGTGAGAACAAAAATGAGGTCTTTCCCCTCCCTGGACCCCCCTCACTGGACCTCAGGTTTTCCATTTGTGTGTAAGCAGACTAAAGATTTCCTGGTTATTTCAACTGAAAATTTTGAGAAATAATATTCCTCAAATCTAAAATCCTTCCCAGACTTTTCCCTTTAGGAAAATGTGTAAAGGGTCAAGAATGAAGGTTAAGGCTCCAAAAGTTTGGTGGTAACCAAATTTAGGAAGAGAAGTATCTTATGTTTAGTTTTTCCCCTTCCCCAAGAGAGATTGAATGACCTAAGAGTAGTTCCCTGTTTCTTCATTTTCAAAAGGGATTGGGGGGGGGAGGAGTGGGAAGGAGAGTAAGGGAGAGCTCATGAGGGGACTGGTCAGAGGGATGAATGGTTTTAGTTGCATTGGCTCTTCAGTGGCATTTCCAGAAATTAAAGTGACTATTGTTCTATTAAATGAATATCCTAATGTTAATCTAAAATTGTATTTTATCATTTTGTGGCATTTTCCTCGTTCAAGATTTCTATACATTTTGTACCTCAAATTATCTTGGGATAAAGCTATCTGAGGGTATGGGGGTGGAGGTGGGGATTATGTCAGTTTCAGCAGTTCTTTCTCAGATAGAAATGCTTGGATTTAGAATAATGTTAAATTAATAAACATTGTTTCTGTCAAACTTGTTTCTAAAACACAAAGTCCACTATTAATATTTTTTCTGTGATATTTGTAAAATGTCAGATTGGACTACATCAGAGGTTGGGAACCTGCAGCCTCCAGGTCACATGTGGCCCTCTAGGTCCTTAAGTGAGCCCTTTGACTGAATTCAAACTCCATAGAACAAATTTCCTTAATAAAAGGATTTGTTCTGTAAAACTTAGACTCGGTCAAAAGGCTGTACCCAAAGACTTAGAGGGCCACATGTGACCTCAAGGCTGTAAGTTCCCCTCCCCTGAACTAGGTCACTTCCAGCTCTAAGTCTCTTGATCCTAAATTGTCATTGTCTCCAAAAGGACCTTTTGCTCTCTGGCCTGTACCAGGGTAGTAGGGCCCCATGTTCCTAAATCATGACCCTGAAGATAAGGTAATGGAAAGAGATATTGGGCCAGGGTTGCCAGTGCTTTGTCCCAATAGTCCTTGCCTGCCCTGTCATCAACCACTACATTCCTCTCTCTAGGACCACTTGAAGCTACTAGTCACATGCCTTCTTTCCTGAACCATCACCCACATTTCTAAAGCCCAGGATATCTGTCCTGGTATCTCTAGGTCCTGCCATACTGCCCAGATTAACACTGCTTCCTAACACCTCTAACTGAGGCTGGTGCTTTATTGCTATAGATATAAAGACCCTAAACAGACAAAAGAAGAAAATTTGGGAAGGAGACATTTTTTCCCCCCATAGACTTCCCCTGATGTTTTCTCTCCATTTAAAAAAAAATGTAAACTTATGAAATTATTTTCTAGAATCATGATAGAGTGTTAAAGAAAAAGAATTCCTGTATTCTTACTGGGCCTTGACTCCCCCAAAATAATTTCTTAAAAAAAAATACACAGTAGGAATTTTCATATGTAAAACTTTCCGTGTTATTTCTGTAATGAAAAGAATACTGGACTAAGAGTCATGATTTAGGATTTAGAGTTAGAAAGGATGTTAGCACTATCTAGTCCATATCCTTCATTTTACAGAGGAGAAGTATGATGCCTGGAAAGGTAAAGTGATTTTCCCAAGGTCACTCAAGTAGCAAATAACAGAGCTTAGATTTGAAGTGAGGTCCTTTCACTCCAAATCCAGCACTCTACTCAACTGCCCTGAATCACTTAACCTCTTTAGGCCTTAATTTCCTCATCTATAAAACGATAAATGTTCCCCAAGATGCTAGGCTGAAGAATATTGGGTTATAGAATATTCTTCCCTCCTCAAAGGGGAAAACCAAGGAAATCTGGGGACAAAATAGAAGAAATTAAGCTTATTATTGTGCATAATAAGCATTTTTGATGCATACAAAATTTTATATTTAATATTTTAGAAGGAAAATATTACTAACCTAGAAATATCTGAACTCAAGCCCTTTTAATATCTTATGCAATTTCAAGGTTCTACAGAACACAACTTGTCAAATGCTATACTAAAAAATCTTTAAAAATTTTTTTAAATTTAAAATATTTACTTTTCAGTTCCAAATTCCCTTCTTCCCCCTCCTCTTCCACTCATTGAAAAGGGAAAAAATACAATACACATTATATTTGTGAAGTAATATAAAACATAGTTCCACAATCGCTGTGTTTCAAAAAAAAAATCAAGGAAGATAAAGAAAGTAGAAAAAAATATACTTCAATCTGCACTCAGATTTTATCTATTCTCTCTCTGGAGGAAGATATAGCATTTTTCATCATGAATCTTTTGAAATTGCCTTGGATCATTGCATTGATCAGAGTAACCAAGTCTTTCACAGTTGACCATCATTACAGCATTGCTATTACTGTATTGTACACAATGATCTCCTAGTTCTTTTTACTTCACTTTGCATTGGTTCCTATAGTCTTGCCGTGGTTTCCCTGCCCCGCCCCCCCATCCCACCGCCTTCATCATTTCTTATAGCACAATAATATTCTACCATAGTCATATGCCACAATTAATTGTCATTGTCCAAATAATGGCCATAGAAAATCTTTAAGGTTGCTTCTGGAATCATTCTATGATTCCATGACTCTAATCCCTACATAGAGAGGACAGGTATTATAGTATAATCCTCAAATGCCATAGTAAGATGCACTTGTATTGAGTAGGTTGGAGGAATAGGGTGTGGCAAATAGGGCAGTGCCAGTTTCACAAAAAATAAGAAAGTTTTATTATTTTCTTTGCCAGTGTGCTTTCTCTTGTTGGCTTGTGAGACAGAATCTGGTAGTCACGTTCTAATGACGACTGTGCTTCCAAGGGCAAGAAGCAGAGTAGACATTGGCAGCGGCATGCATGCCTTTTTTTTTTTAATTGTATTCTGAACCAAACACCAAATAAAATTAAGCTTTTTTATGTATGGAGTTAGAACAGAAAAGAAGGGCTTATTTATGAAACTGCAGATATCTGTAATGCATAGCTTGCTTTTTTAAATAAAGTATATAATAAACTTAACCTGTAGTATTCAACTTATATTCTTGTTTGTGCTTCTTTCATCCTTCTTTCTCTTTACTATATGAATACACACACACCTAAAGGTTCCTTAATCTTTTTCTTTCCCTTTTCTTTCCTTTCCACCCCATTAGAAACATAAATACAAAATCCTTATAACAAATGTGCACAGTTAAGCAAACAAATTGCCTGAGTACAAAAATGTGTCTTATTCTGCATCTTGAGTCTATTGCCTCTCTGTTAAGAGGTGGATAGAATGTTTCATCATCAGCCCCCTGAAATCATTGCATTGATCATGTCTTTCAAGCTGTTTTTCTTTATGCATCCATTTATTTCTATAACAATTAGAAACCAAATCAATACTGTGCTTGTTCAAAAGGTCAAGTGGTATAAGGGTGACGTTAAACTTTGGATTTGGAAAGAAATGGGAATCTGATTCTCTCTGGCCCTGTGACCTTGAGATCAACAGAGGAATTAAAAAAAAAAAAGTAGAAGGATTCCCTTATTAAAAGGTAAGAATTAAAATTTACCTGAATTTATCAACTTTAGTAGTGAGGAGAGGCTTGCAGCTCTAGAAAGTTGTTGGCTATTATTGTTAACTTTATATCTATTGTATAAGTATACAACTTTTGTTAAATTTATACCTATTTGTAGCTTAGTCTTTCTGTGTAAGTTATATTATCCCTCATTTTTTTCCCCTCAGCAAAATAGTGAAAGTTCTAAGCACTTGGAAGCATTTCCATACTGTATGTTATTCTATTGGGGGAGAAATGTAGTTTATTAATAATGTTGAATGAAATATAGTAGTAGATAGAGGACTGTACTTGGAATTCAGAAGATCTGGGTTCTGATTTGCCTCTGACAGTGGTGTGACCATGGGCAAGTCAACTCACTAGAACTGTAAGTTATAAATTGTTATGATTTGCTAATTAGGAGAAGTTCCCACACTTGGAGTAAAATTCCAGGCCTTTGTTATATCAATTTCAGTTGAAATACACATTTTTCAAAAGCTACCAGATTAACCCTTCGTTATGGGAATTATGATGAATGAAGTGTATGAAACTCTAGTAACTGGTTCTCAATCTAGACCTATTTATCTTCCTTCTCCTGTTCTTTCTGTATCATCAGTCAACATATTACAGTAACCAGAGAGTTCAAGAAGCTATATACAAAATATTTTCAATGTTATTGTGAACAAGGTGATATCTGAAGGCCAGGAAAAGTTGAACAACTTTTTGATAGACGGTGTAACTATAAGGTAATGAGACTAACATTTTAGTAAATATGTAAGAATTTTACAAACTCAAAGTATTTACCTTTCAAAGAGAACCAAATGCTCAATTTTAAAAAATGTTTTGAGCAGAATAACAGAATTTTAGAGTTCAAAAGGACCTCAGCAGGTTTCTAATCCTGTGTAACACACCTAAGAGGTGGCCACAAAGCCTTTTCTTGAAGATTTCCAATGGGAGAACCCATTACTTTACAAGGCAGGCATCCCAACTTTGGTGCAGCTCTAAATGTTTTCCTGACACTGAACAGATTTCTCTCTCTGTAACACACCTACACATTGCTTCTGATTCTGATCTCTAAGGCCAAACAGAATAAGTCTAATTCCTTTTTCTATATGTCATTTATTCAAATACTTGAAGATAACCAGCATGGTAATGTCTTCCACTCCCTTCCCATTCTGTTCCATTCTTTTCTTCTCCAGGCTAAACATTCCTAGTTCTTTCAGCCAATCCTAATAGAGCATGAACTCAGGGCTGGCTTTTCACCACTCGTGTTACCCTCTGTTGCCCTCTCATTCCTAAATTGTGGCACCCAAACATCTATCTGAAGAGGCTGAGGATACATACTGAGTGTGGAGTTTAGGGTTGTAATCCGAGAAAACTCGCAACAAAGTTAAGCTGACATGTATTCCACACCTTGACTTTTGTGTGGCACATCATTAAACTTCAATGGCGACTCCCAATAAATACCTTTATACAGCCAAATCAGATTTTTCAGAATTGTTGTAGAATTTAGAATTGGAAGGGACCTTATAGAAACCTTCTCTTCCACCCATCTCATTTTATAGATGAGGAAACTGAGACCTAGACTTTTAAAATGACTTATCCATGGGAGATGGTGGATGGAGCCAGGATTCAAGCCCAAATTTTCTTTCCAAGTCCAGTTTACTTTCCACATCTTTTCTTCTCACTTGAACTACTGCAGTAACCTGTCTGGTCTCACCTTTAGTCTTTTCTTCCTCCAACTGATATTATACAGTCCAGAATATGCTCTGCTAACCAAAATAGTTTTTCTAATGCAGACATCTGAACATATCAGTCATTTGCCTAAACACTTTCAAGGATTCCCATGATGTCTGTTGAATAAATTTCAAGCTCCTTGGTCTGGCATTCAAGGACTCCACAGTCTGCCCCCAGCATTTCCTTTCATACTACTTTCTCTCATGTATCTTTTTTCAGGTAAAACAGACCATTTCTCCAAACGTATCTTGTATTTTCCAACCTCTATGCCTTTATTAACACTTACCTATATCTAAAATGTTTTCTCTCTGGCATTTTAGTCATTTGAAATCTTATTCATCTTTAAAAGTCCATTTTATTATCCTAAATCACAGAATTTCAAAGTTGGAAGGGTCTTCAGAGGGAATGAAGTACAACCCATACTAACTTAATTAATCCACATTTAGGTCCACTGAAGGAATAATAACTCCTTTGGGTTGGGGGTTTCTTGGGTTTTTTTGGTGTCTATAATCACTCTCTATATCAAGTTTCCTGGATACCACAATTCTTTTCTTCATCATCACTTGTACATATGTAGCAGGCATGTCCTAGCCAGCAGAGATGCAAAAGCCTAGGCTTAAAGAATGCCTGTGGTGGTGATGATGGGCAGGGACTGAAAGAGGAGGAATGGGGAATAATGTGGAGAAGGAAGAATAATAACAATTGATGTTGAGTCAGCCCTCACCTCCCACATGATGTTGGCTGTAAGAGTAACTGATAGCTAGACAGCACCGTCTCCATGTTCAGAAACTCAGCAGGCTTTGTTCCAGTGCTAAAAGGACAGGGGTATAGATAAATGCAAATATTTGCTCTCTTGAGAGAGAGGAGAGTGATACAGGGCTGGAGAAATATCCTATTATTGTGCTGCCTGTGACAGACCTGCACCCTCTGATCATTGCTTTTATCAGTAGCCTGTTGCTCAGTTCTGGGCAAAGCTTACTCAATACTTGAACTTGCGGGTCAAAGTAAAGACCTGGGTGAATGTTGGGGTCTGAGATATGTGGGTGGTGGGTGCTTTGCTCTTACATTGATTATTTGCTTATATGTTTTAAAACACATTATAAACTACAGTTATTCCTTCCACATCATGGGGATTAAGGGTGTGGTACCCCTTGATCTAGAAAATCTAAAATTTTTTGTCCCTCCCTTCATGCCAGAGAAGCCTGAATTTTTTCTCTTCCTTTTATGAGCCAAGATGGAGGCATAGAAGCAGGAAAACTCCACAGCTCCTACCATAAACACTTCAAATACCTATAAAATATGACTGTAAACAAATTTTAGGGCTCCAGAACTCACAAAAGAACAGAGAAACAAAGCTCCCACTGAAGGCAGCTCAGCAGGTGGGGCCAGAAGGCTCATTGCAGGGCTCTGGGAGCTGAAACCAGTCCGGCCTGAAACTGCAGCTTGGCCCAGTGTGTGTGTGTGTGGGGGAGCCACCAGGACAAGCCACAGCTGGAGCCTTCAGGAGAGTGGATCAGTGGCAGCTGTGGCAATTTCCAGAATTATCAACCCATAAGAAATAAGGACTGAGTGAAAGGTTAGTGGAACTTGGCTAAATCTGGAGGGGAGAAGCAGGTCCAGCCGTCCACCTCCAGGGCAAGGAAGCAGCAGAAGCAGCAGCGGCCCTGCCACCGCCTCCATGTGGCTGTTTCAGAGCCTTCAGCCTGCAGATTGCAGGGGGGACAAGCAATCATTCAGGAGCTAAGTGCTCTTGCCTTAAGCTGCCTGGATCAGGATCATGGTCTTGGGTGCTGGTCCTGAGGTGTGTGAACAGTGAGCCAAAGCTGGTGGGGGCTGCAGTAGCCACCTAATA
The DNA here is from genome assembly GCA_028627135.1 of Pseudochirops cupreus. Lineage (NCBI taxonomy): Eukaryota > Metazoa > Chordata > Mammalia > Diprotodontia > Pseudocheiridae > Pseudochirops > Pseudochirops cupreus. The sequence continues at coordinate 206,417,112 of CM053584.1, read as the reverse complement.
GCTCTGGCAGCTGTGAAAACCCCAGTGATTTGGGACAAAGCCCTCCCCTCTGGAAGCAGAGTTCCACAGAGCAAAAAAGTCAAGTAATTGACTGGCAACATGAGCAGGCAAAGGAAGCAAAGTAAGGACAGCAATCCAACTTTAGATTCCTTTTTTGGGGACAAAAAGAATCAAAGCATGGAAGGGAAGGAAGACAACACAGTCAGAACTCCTGCACCAAAAACTTCCACGAAAAATGTAGACTTGTTACAAGCTATAGAGCAGCTTAAGAAGGATTTCGAAAACCAAATAAGAGAAGTGGACAAAAAATTGGGAAGAGAAATGAGAATGGTGCAAGAAAATCATGAAAAGAGAGTCAACAACCTGATTGAAGAAAATAACACCTTAAAAAATAGATTAACTCAAATGGCAAAGGAGGCCCAAAAAGCCAATGAGAAGAATGCCTTAAAAATCGAATTTGCCAGATGGAAAAAGAATCTCAAAAGCTTTCAGAAGAGAATAATTCCTTCAGAATTAGAGTGGAGCAAATGGAAGCAAATGACTTTATGAAGAATCAAGATACTATTAAACAGATGCAAACAAATGAAAAAATAGTAAGCAATGTGAAATATCTCCTTGAAAAAACCACTGACCTGGAAGATAGATCCAGGAGAGACAATTTAAAAATTATTGTACTACCTGAAAGCCATGATCAAAAAAAGAACCTAGAAAGCATCCTTCAAGAAATTCTCAAGGAAAATTGCCCTGAT
>CM053584.1:206396695-206415863 GCA_028627135.1 Pseudochirops cupreus | reverse complement strand
AGATCAAGGGAGCTAGGATTAAAACCAAGAATCACCCACCCAGCAAAACTGAGTATAATATTCCAGGGGAAAATATGGTCATTCAATGAGGTGGAGGACTTTCAAGCATTCTTGATGAAAAAACCAGAACTGAAGAGAAAATTTGACATTTGAGTCATTGTAAGAGGTTCTTAAATAATAAGCCCAACAGTGATCTGTACTGTGACCAGCACAATTGGGTGGGCTAGCAGCCAGTGAGTAAAGAGATGGGGGTATATTTCATAGTCTGTTTATTCCAGAGCCAAAGATACAAGGAGCTTACAAGGTTTATATGCCCCAAGCAGAAGACCTTATGTAACCAGAAAAAATGTAGACAAAGTGCAAGGACCCTTCCTTGGTCTTGATCACTCCCTACCCTAGCCTAAGGCTAGTTATTCATTAAGACTCCATCCTAGGACCATGTCTGGAGGCACAAACCAACAAGGAGGCACAAACAAGACTTGCTGATTAATTACCCTGAAACTTCCTTAGTTATTCATAGGACCATGTCCAGAGGCATCAACAAACAAGACTATAGGTCCTCCTGATTATCTGCCTAGTGACCTTATAAAAGTTTGGAAAGGAGAGGGGAACATTCCATTAGTGGGGCTGGAGGACCCCTGAAAGTCCTCTACAGATCTGGAAGTCTAGTAATCTGGATGGTCTTGGGTGCTGAAAGGTATAAGGCAGCAGAAACTGAATCAAAACATCTTGGCTTGTCTTCAAGTCAGGGTGGTCGGAGAAGGATACTATGACAGGATCATGATGGACATAAAGGATTAAATGATTCATAGCAGGCATTCATACAGTAGCATTACAAGAGAGGGAAATGGGGTATAGCGAGAATGGGCACTAGCTCTTAAGCACCTGAGATGATAATGGAAGTGTGGGAAGGTGAAGTAAGAGAGGAGAAGGAATTAAACTCTGTATTCCAAACTCTAAATTCTGATTAGAATTCACTTTTTCCAGTTTTGCTTTCCCAGAGATTGTCATGAAAAAACACTCCCCAGAGTCCTAGTTCCAAAGTGTCACTAACTGGTGAATTCGGGGATGCATCTGCTTGAGTGTCTCTCATGGCAATATATTTTTTTCACCTATATTCTTCAGTTCTTAGGAAAGAGACTTCTAACTGCTACAGTATGGATTCATCCTTGTAGAAACCAACTTCTCTTTCTTTTGACTCTGCCAAGTACCTTAAAATAGCTAATTAGGTTTGCCATTAGGGCCAGCTTCAGCTAATTATGGGTTCAAGGGACAAGGCTTCCTTGCCTTGAATTTTTTTTCTTGATGATTTAAATTTCTTTAACAGGATACAAAGCTTTTGATTCCACAATGAAATGTCAAACAAGGGCTTGAACCAGATCTTTTCCAGCTCTAATGTAAGTTCTATTGTTCTAAAATACTTAAAATTTCAAATATGATTGCGATGATATTAAGGCACAAGTACAAATAAGTTTCAATTGGGACAAATGATATCAGATCTTTTCCTGTTTGGCTCAGGAAGGAGGGAATTAAAAATCATGGAGAAACTGGAACCCTGAGTTGGGGGGAGGGAGATGATACCAAGGGCATTGAAAAGGGAAAGTAGGGGTACAATTTTGCCTCTGTAATAAGCCTTGTGTCCCAGGGAGTGGTCACTGAGCTCCCTCCTTAAGAACATACACAGTGCCACTGGTGCACTCAGTGTTATGATGACATGTAATGAAAGTGTCTTAGAGGAGTCTGAATGAACATTCCATGACTGCACAGGCTGCTAACTATGTGGTGACTAGGAGCTCTTTTGATTGTCCAGGCACTAACCCAGCAGCACAAGGCCACTAACCTTGGCTACTTCTCTTGGTGTGACCTCTAGTTTTCCTGTGACTTCTTCCTGCCTGACAATGCCTGGTGAGAGACAATGACGTAAGGGTAAGCCTTGAGTCCTCTGACCCTCAAAGCTAACATAGAGCCTCTTGAATATGGCCTCAGTTTTTTTGCCTCAGCTTCTGTTATTTTTGTTTTAGGTGAAGGACAATAATCTAAAGATTGTGATCTTTTGAGTTCCAAAAAGTCACAAAAGTGAGCCACCTAAAGTCCAAAAACCTGGGAGTCCTGGAGTAGAGTCCATGCCAGGTTTCAATGCCCTGAGGATTAAGGAAAGAGCTTCAGAACCCAACTCAGCCCAGCAGTGGCTGAGATGAGGTCTCTTCCAGTAGTTATGCCACATCTGGACATGAACTTGATGGGACCAATACTTAACAGAAACTGTGCTAAGACTGAGCCCATTCTCCCCAGAGAATGAGATGGTATAGGGGGAGAATGTGCACTTGAGGTATGGGGGAGGAAAGGTTTTGTACTTCTGTTCTTAGCACATCTTCTAAGTAAATATCCTTTGACAAAAGCTAGTTTATGTTCATTGAGTACATGGAACTGGGGTGCTAGTCACTAGTGGCTAACACTGGGTGGAGCACAACTGGCATGGAGGCTTGATTTTAAAAGTTCAAGAGACATAGTTTCTGGGTAATTAATCATTTTATTAATAAGGTTAGCATTTATTAATAAAAGAAAAGAGTCATTTGGCAGTCTCTCTCTTGAACCAAAGACAATCATGGCAGCAGGCTGATAATGACTTATATGCCCATGGAAAAGTGGGTGTTCCTGAGAGTGGCAATTGACTATGATTGGTTAACAATAAATAAGATATAGACTTCACAAAGAGAAGTGGGCTCACTCCAACAAGCAGGGAAAGTAACATCTTGTCACTCTTGGACAAAGAGACTATCTCTATACCCAGACTGCTCCCAGCCTTGGGCAATATAGATAGAGGATCTATCTCTGCCTAAATTGAGTAGAACACAATGGTCAGGAATTCATTTTAAATTAGAAGTCTGATCTAAATGGGTGCAGTAATAATACCCAGAATGAGAATGTTAATCCTGCCTTCCAACCGGGCTTCCAATAAGGAAATAGGACAGGGAAAAAAGCTTGGGTCTCCCCCATTTTCATAACTGATTTTCATAATAATATAATTTCATAATACAAGAGAGAGATAATCATTTCTCTCAAGTAGCTGACATTAGAGATGGTGTTCCTCTAGAATCCCATGGGGCAATGTTCATGAGCAATAGCAATCATTACACACATTTATTAAGTACCTATCTTATATAGAATTCTGTGCTAGGTGTTGATAGAAGCACAAAGTAGCTATAATGTAATGGAAATAGTTTTCAATTTGCAGAAAGAAAAACCTGGTTTCAGTCCCAGTTCTGCTTCTGCTGTGTGCCTCTGGGCAAGTCACATTGCCTCTCAAGGTCTCAGTTTTCTCATTCTAAAATGAATAAGTTGTGATGTGAATTACCCACAAAGAGGGTTAGGGTTGCCTGAGACCCCCAAATACCAACATGCCAGGTCCTGCCAAAAGAATTCAACTCAAGTCTTCTCAGCCAAAGGAAAACAAAGTTTATTAATAGTTCATCATATGCGGTAGACTCTTAAGGAGCCAGTCTATGCCAGATCATTCTATGGTGCTTTCACAGAGCAAGTCTGTGCTAGGGCCTTCTGTGGCACTCTCACACCACATGGAAGGGAGATGGGATTCTTATATACAGAGAATCTAGGGGTTGTCTAGAGGAGGAGTTTGGGGAGGGTCTTCAGGAGGAGTTAATGAGGTCAATGCAAGAGTGGATTGATATTTTGATAGGCTCAAGGGTGGGAAGCAGATGGACAATGGAGGGCCAGGCTAGATGCAAGAGTGGATTGATATTTTGATAGGCTCTAGGGTGGGAAGCAGATGGACAATGGAGGACCAGGCTAGTAACAGAGGTTTGTGCCCAGCTACAATGAAATATTTATGGCCTCTGCAAATGCCTCATCAAGTGGGAAGATTCAATCAGACTTCAAGGGGTTTCCCAGAGCCTGTACCTCAAAGATTCAAGGAGAGCTCAAGGTGGGGGTCCTAGAGCCTATACCTCATCATTCCCCCCTCAAACAAATGGGACCCAAATTCCTTTGGGGTAAAGGGAGAAGGTCTTAGCTTCTGAAAGTGGCAAGGGGCATAGAGCTGTCCCTGCCTCTCTGGGTCTCATTCAAGGGGGTCAGACTTTACATCTAAGGGGTCAAACTCTGGAACATGCCTGATGCCAGGTCCAGTGGGCTGGAGAACTTGGGGCTTAAACCCTGGAGGAGACAAACTTGGCAAAGAGGTTAAGCAAACAAAGACCAAAACAGGCACAAAAAAAGTATATTAGAGAGAACAATTTCCCTGGTAGGAATTAAAGATGACTATGGCAAGGCCAAAAGGAAAAGGGCAGGTATAATGTCATCTCTTTTTTTCCTTTTTGCTGGAGGGGGCTGGGGCCTTTCTAAACAGTAGTTTGAGGTCCTCCAAGGGCTCACAGGTATATTCTGGAGTCTCTGGGTTGGAAACAGCTGGTTTAATCCTTCAATTATGAGTCCAGCTGGGGAGACCTTCAAGTTTTACTGCCATTGGGGTGGTGAGTATGACTCGGTAGGGTCCCTTCCATTTAACATCTAACTGTTCTCCCTTTTGGGTTTTCCATGACTTTAAGTAGACCCAATCTCCACGTTGTACTGCAGCAGGACACTCATTTTCATTGCCAAGAGCTTTTGGGAGATACTTATTGGCATATTCAGTCAGAGCATTCCTGACAGCTCCTAACTGAGTTGTGAATTGGGTAATTTAATACTGTTCTGGGTCCACCAGGATGTCAGAGGTTAGGAAGGGCCTCCCATACATGAATTCAAAGGGACTAAGCTTGATATTTTCCCGAGGTGTGATTCAGACTCTGAGTAGTCCAATGGGGAGATTCTTAACCCAATCTTCTCAGGTTTCTTTGCATAGTTTAGTAAGGACCCACTTAAGGGTATGATTCATTTTTCTCTACTTTACCAGAGGATTTTGGATTCCAGGATGAGTGGAGATGGTAAGTGATTTTAAGTGTCTTTGCCACTGCTTGGGTTATCTGAGAAATAAAAGCTGGGCCACTGTCACTCTCTAAGGAGACAGGCAAGCCAAAACGAGGTGTAATTTCCTTTAATAGGAATTTCGATACCTCCTGAGCCTTTTCAGTTCTGCAAGGGGAAGCTTCTACCCAATTAATAAAGGTATCAACAAAAACCAAAAGAAATCTGAAGCCCCTACATGGGGGCATATGTGTAAAGTCTATCTGCCAGTCTTCACCTGGGTAGGTACCCCTCCTCTGAACAGGTTTTAAAAGGGGAGGTTTGACTGCCCCTTCTGGATTAACCTGAGCACAGGCTGGGCAGGCCGGACAGACTTGTCTGATGGTTTCTCCTAGCTTACTGCCAGTAAAAATGGGCTTCATCAGAGACTGGAGGGCATTCTTTCCTAGGTATGTGGCCTTGTGTAAGCCAAATAGAAGCTTCCACTGACTCCTCTGGGATAAGTTGTCCTGAGGGTGTTTGAAACCACCCAGAGGAGGAAAGAGAGTATCCCCTTTCCTTAGCAAGGACCTGTTCCTGAGGGCTATACAAAGGCGGGAAGGAAATGGGGAGCTGTGGGAGTAAAGGAACCAGTATAGCCAACTGGCGGGCAGCTGCTGCCGTGTCTGCCAGGCGATTTCTCACAGCCTGATCAGTTTCCCCTTTCTGGTGGCCTTTGCAAAAAATAACAGCTACCTCAGAGGGCTTTTGAACAGCTTGAAGGAGATGTGAAATATCCTGTATGTGTTTAATAGGGGAATTTTTTGCTGTCAGATATCCCCTTTCTCTCCAAATTGCTCCATGGGCATGTAGAACATGAAAAGCATATTTTGAGTCTGTAAAAAATGTTTACTTGTTTATTTTCCCCTAGCTCTAGGGCTCTGGTGAGTGCTATCAATTCAGCCTTCTGGGCAGAGGTCCCAGGGGGCAGGGATTTGGCCTCTATGGTTTGGTAAAGGCTGACCACCGAATATCCACTTTTCCTGACCCCTTGTTCAATGAAGCTTGAGCCATCTATGTACCAGACTGCTTTGGGGTTCGGGAGAGGAGAATCTTTTGATTCAGCTCGACTGGCATAAACACAGTCCAAGGTCTCCTCACAATCATGAATCAGGACATCTGAGTGGGCACTGTCTAGGAGGAGGGATGCTGGGTTAAGTGTGCAGCACACCCACAGGGTTAGGTCAGGGGTATCTAAGAGCAAGGCTTGATATTTGGTGAGCCTGCCACTAGCCAGCCACTGGTGGCCTTTTGCTTCCAGGATGCTCTGAACTCGGTGGGGAGTTAGAACTTCTAGGGGCTGACCAAGTGTAAGTGTAGAGGCTTCCTCAATTAGAATGGTTGTAGCAGCCTGGAGGCATGCAGGCCATCCCGCATCCACAGAATCTAATTGTTTTGAAAAATAGGCAACTGGCCTGGGGTCAGGTCCTAAGAACTGAGTTAGGATTCCCAGAGCCTGTCCTCTCCTTTCATCTACATACAGAGTGAAAGGTTTTCCTAGATCAGGTAGGGCTAATGCTGGAGTGTTGGTCAATTTAGCTTTTAGAGTCTCAAAAGCTTTCACCTGTTCTAGGCCCCACTTTGGACAGAATGAATCAGGGCCTTGAGTAGCCATTAATGGCTGCAGTCCCTCCCAGGCCTCGGGTTTCAATTCGGGGAGACTTTAGCACCCAAGAGTCAAAAACAAATGCTGGGATGGCAGAAATAGCTCACCCAGGAATTTCCTGATCCCCAACAATTGACTCAACTATCTCCCACACTCCTAAGGGAACATAGGGAGATCTGGGAGGCTTAGAGAAAATTGGCTTCCCAATTTCACCATCAGGTCCCTTGCCAACAAGAGGACAGGATAAGAGGAGAGCATAAGGAAGGAGTGTTCAAACAACAGATCCTCAAGTAGGCAGGGACTGGGTATGTCTGTAAACATCCCTTAGTTTCCCCTTCCCTGCCCCTGACCTGACTAGTCAAGGAGAAGGTAGAACCAATTGGTTAGAACAGAGAACTTAGCCATAATAAAGTGGGTTACCTTACCTTCAGCCTCCATGCTTGCCCAGAGTTCAACGAGAGATGGAGAAAGTGGGAGCACTGCCAAGCCTCATGCTCCCCATCACTCCAAGTCTGGAGAAGACTGGAGGACAGGGTACTGGGAGGTGGCTCTACCACTTTTCCAACCTCAGGGACAATCCTTCCTCCAATGTCCTTCCTGGTCAAATGGGCACAGTGCTAGAGGTGTTGGTTCCTGGGGCTCCCTCTGGGGGGGGGTGCCCTGGAGGGGCACTCCTTGGACCAGTGACCCTCCTTGTGGCATCAAAAGCAGGTCTCCCTCCGACCAAGTGACTGGGCTTCCTCCAAGGGGATCCCCTGGAGGGGCTTTTCCTGGCCATGGCAGCAGCCAAGAATTGAGCAAGTTCTGTGTCTCTGGTTCGTTCCCTGTGTTCTTTTTCCTCTGTTGCAACTAGGTCTCTGTTATTAAAGACTCCAAAGGCTGTCTCCAGTAATTGGGCCTGAGGTGTTTGGGGTCCCATTGCCAATTTCTGCAATTTCCTCCTAATATCTGGGGCAGACTGACTAATGAAATACATGTTAAGAATTGTTGCCCCTTCTATAGAGTCAGGATCTAAATTTGTGTACCTTTTAATAGCTTCCACCAGTCTATCTAGGAAAAGGGCAGGGTTTTCTTGATTTGTCTGGGAAATTTCTCTAATTTTCTGATAATTTATTTGCTTTTGAAATGCAGTTCTTAGGCCTTCTAACAGGCAAAGTACCATATGGTCTCTCTTCTCTCTATCCTCCTGGATTTGATAATCCCATCCTGGGTCACCAGTGGGAACAGCAGCTGTTCCTGGGGGGTATTTTCTGGGGTCATTGCTAGCCAAACGATCCTCAAATTTTGGGGCTTGTTCCCAGATTCTCCTCCTCTCCTCAGTGGAACAACAGGTAGAGGATATGCAAATCACCCCGAGAAAGCTCAAATTGTAGGGTTAAGTCCCGAAAGCCTTCAGTAAACTTTGTGGGGTTTTCCGAGAACTTACCCAGCTTCTCTTTAATTTGATTGAGATCTGAAATGGAGAATGGGGCATGCACTCTAGTTGTCCCACCAGCCGAGAGAGCTGCTTCCCTTATGGGAAAAAAAGTTCTGAAGGTGCTATGGGGATAGGGGCTTGGGAAGGGAGATTGGAAGTCCCACTTCCTATGAGAGAGTGACTGGGGGGTGCTGGCTGAACTGGTTCAGACTGCAAGACAGGGGGATCTGGCTGGCAAAGGGGAAGGTCAGCTGAAACCTGAGGAGGGGAAGGAGTCAGAAGAGAAGATACCCCTAGTGTTGCTGTGGGGGTAGGACCTGAGGCTTGAGTGGGTGCTGCCTCAGGGGAAAGGGCTACAGAGGGAGGCACTTCAGCAAGACCAGTGGCTAGGACTTGAGCAGGGGTCCCTGAGGGGGGAGGGGCCATGCTGGGAGATGCAGGATAGTAGATATGGATGGTGTAGGGGGCAGGAAATGAGGGGTGTTGGGCTAGAGGAAAAGGCAAGGGAAACCAGGGGGAAAAGGGTTGGGGTACAACAGAAGGGGCTGGGGGAGCTGCCTCGGTGGGACTGGTGACTGGGACCTAAGCAGGAGTCCCTGAGGGGGGAGGGGCTGGGGCTGAAGCCATAGGAAGGGAGTCCCTGTTGCCCCTTTGTGGAGAGGCTCTAGCTTCAAGCATCTCACAATCTTTCCTGAGGACTGTGTTCTGAGAAAGTTCATTAAAAGCCATTAAATATGCAATTTCAATCCATTTTTCTTCTCTGCGGCAGTATAATTCTAACTGCAAGACAGTTTAATCTTTTAGAGTCCCCAAAACAGGCCATGATTCATGGTTTTCTAGGTGATAGCTAGGCCAAACAGTGTCACAAAAAAACCACTAGCTTTTCCTTTTTAAGGTCTTCAGAGAAACTAAATTTTTCCCAATGTTGTAGAAGACAACCCAAAGGTGAACTTATGGGAGCTACAGGCATAGAGCCTGGAAGTCCCTTCCTCCATAAAGGAAGGTTTGAGAGTAAGCCTCGAAAAAGAAACAAAATAAAACAAGGCAAAAAACCTACAAAAAAATACCTTGAGTTTTCCCAGTTCCCTAGCACTGAGAGAATTGAAAGAATCTGGCTTGCACTTCTAGATGAGGCATCTGTCCTTGTCCTCCATTCTTCAGAAGCTGCACACACGTCCGTTTTCTCCAACATAACCAAACAGGACTGAGAACCTGAGGTCAGCCTGAGTACTAGACAGCCTCCTAGCTGTCTGACCTAATGGGACCTGAGAGGTCAGGCCCACAAAAACAAAACAAAACACAAAAAAAACCACGCAAAAAACCACACCTCCAAGTTACTTGGAGAACAAGAAGGCAATAGGGAAAGAGAGGCTTATGTACCTTCCAATCCCAGCTGGAGAAGAGCTTGAGATTAGCAGTATTTCCTGGTCAGGGAACCATAAAAGTGATGTGGATTACCCACAAAGAGGGTTAGAGTTGCCTGAGACCCCAAAATACCAACATGCCGGGTTCTGCCTAAAGAATTTGACTCAAGTCTTCTCAGCCAAAGGAAAACAAAGTTTATTAATAGTTCACCATATGTGGTAGACTCTTAAGGAGCCAGTCTATGCTAGGTCATTCTATGGCACTTTCACAGAGGAAGTCTGTGCTAGGGCCTTCTGTGGCACTCTCACACCACGTGGAAGGGAGATGGGGATTCTTATATACAGAGAATCTAGGGGTTGTCTAGAGGAGGAGTTTGGGGAGGGTCTTCAGGAGGAATTAATGAGGTCAATGCAAGAGTGGATTGATATTTTGATAGGCTCAAGGGTGGGAAGCAGATGGACAATGGAGGGCCAGGCTAGTAACAGAGGTTTGGGCCCAGTCACAATGAAATACTTATGGCCTCTGCAAATGCCTCATCAAATGGGAAGATTCAATCAGACTTCAAGGGGTTTCCCAGAGCTTGTACCTCAAAGATTCAAGGGGAGCTCAAGGGGGGTCCCAGAGTCTACACCTCATCAGTTGGACTAGATCAGGAGTTCTTAACCTGGGGTCCACGAACTTGTTTAAAATTTATATTTAAGTATAATTGGTTTCCCTTGTAATTATATGAATTTTATTTTATTCACTTAAAAACATTCCTTTTAGGTGCAGCTAGGTGGTGCAGTGGCTAGAGCACCAACCATGAAGTCAGGAGGACCTGAGTTCAAATTCAACCTCTTACCAGACACTTCACACTTAACTAGCTGTATGACCTTGGGCAAGTCACTTAACCCCAAATGCCTCACCAAAACAAACAAAAAACCTCAATATTCCTTTGTAGAAGGAATTCATAGACTCTGCCAGACTTCCAAAGGGGTCCATGACACAAAAAAGGTTAGCCTCTGAACTAGATGATCTCTATAGTTGCTTTCAATTTCAAAAAACCTTATAATCCTATCCTAAGATATTATTCCTACCCTTTTGTAACTTATTATGCAATAGGAGGAGGATAAGTACCATCAGATATAAAGTAATACTATGTATTAAATTAACTAACTGAATCAGAGGGTTACACAACAAAGTGAGTGGGGTACACTCTCTGCACCCTCTGTGAAGACTCCTCAGAATGAGAAGGGAGAGAATCTATCTGGAAACCAAAGACAGACTTTTGTAAGACTGGACCTTTTTTGTAAGACCTGAGCCCTGGGTTTACACAACCTAGGACCCTTCCCCCCTTCCCTTGCTGTCATCAGCATTAGGCTCTTTTTAGGAGTTTTAGACCTCCACCCTTGTAATACCACACCCTTAAAAGCATTAGGCCCTTTTTCAGGAGTTTTTGACCTCCACACTTGCTTGTGACTTTTTCCCCCTTCCTTGCTTTGGCATTTACCAAATAAGGCCATGGATGATACCTTGGCTTCCTGTTCCTTTGTTATCCGCCATTAGGTTAGATTTTGCGCCTAGACTGAGAGCCTGCCTCCTAGCCAGTGGGAGAAGGGACAGCCAGGGGGAGGGAACTTGACTGCCTTAGGGTATAAATTCTTGTTCTGTGTTTTATGACACCCCTTCTCTTCTTGATCCCCACCATGGAGAGGACTGCCCTCTTCCTGCAGGGGAAGAGAATAAAACTTCCTTGTTTTTTCCTCAAGATGCCTCTGACTTTTGATTTTTCTTGGGTAGGGGATTTTGGGGCTCCCCATACCCCACAAAAAGCATTATTTATGGTCTTGCTGGGGGAAGGTTTTATTGATTGGGGGACCAGGGAAGGCTTCACGAAGAAGGTAGTATTTGTAGGATTTTTAGGAATTCAAAAGGTGAAGAGGGTGAAAAAGAATTCTGGAGTTAGGATAGCCTGAGCAAAGACATATGGAGGCTTAAGAGTTCAGGAGACAGAATTGTCCAGTTAAGCTAAATGCTACAGTACATAAAATGCATAGAGGAAATAATACATGATAAGGGTAGTGCCAGGCTAGGTAATAGGGAGCCACTGAACATTTTATGCACAGGAGTGATGTCTGTCTCCTGAGCTCCAGTCCTGTATTATCAATTTACTTCCTTTCTGACATCTAGAATTGGACATTTTATAGGCATTTCAAATCAAAGATGTCCAAAACAGAATTCATTCTCTTTTCCCCTGGCAAATCTATTTCTCCAACACCTCCCCTCTTCCCAACTTTCCCATTATTGTAAAAAAACACCACCATTCTTCCAGTCACCCAGGCTTTTACAACCACAGTGTCATCCTTAACTAATTACTTATACTCAACCCACACATCCAATCTGTTGTCAGATCTTATCATTCTTACCTTTGTATCTCTTGTATATGTCTCCTCTCCACTAGAACAGTCACTACCCTTTGGATATCACTCATCTCAACTATTGTGACCAAATTATAGTCCTCTTACCTCTTGTTTCTCCACTTCAATCCAGCCTCCAGATTCAGCTGCCAGTATGATCACATCACCACCATCACCCCCTACCTTCCATTTACATTGTATATATCTATAATGGTGCTCTAGCACATGCCAGACTGCCTCTGATGTTACTCAACCAGGGGGAAGTAATTAGGAAAATTTCCTTCAGGAGAGTGATGACATGTAATGAAGGTGCCTTGGAGAGAATTGAGCATATGTAGATCTTCTGTAACTGATTCCAATATGCTAACCATGTAGTTAGAAGCCTTTTCAATTGACTGGGTAATCAGAGTGGGGGGTGTCTTAAAAGATACTTGGGACAAGAGACTTGGCCATTGTCTCTGACTGTCCTCTCTTGGTTTGACTCTATCACTGAATTATTGGCACTGAAGGTGTCTGGTGAGAGACAACTTTGTAAGGAGAGAGGCTTTGGTCCTTCTGTTTTCGAGCACCCACCTGTATGTAATGGTCTTCTGGAATGGGACTTGGTCTTTTGCCACTGCATTTGCTCTTTTCCACTTTAGATGAAGGGATTGGAGACTTATTCCTTGTGAATTCAGAAAAGTCAAGAGAAGGGGCGGCTAGGTGGCACAGTGAATAGAGCACTAGCCCTGGAGTCAGGAGGACCTGAGTTCAAATCTGACCTCAGACACTTAACACTTACTACCGTGTGACCTTGGGCAAGTCACTTAACCCCAATTGCCCTCCCCCCCAAAAAAAGGTAAAAAAAAAAAGAAAAGAAAAGAAAAGTCAAGAGAGACTAACATCCTAGTGTCCCAGAGTCCAGGTTTTGGAGCCAGCTCAGAGGGAATAGCAAAGAGTGACCTTTGGGAGCGACTTTCAGGACCAAGCTTGTATTTTGGTTACAGAGACAATGACCTATCTATCAGCAGTGCTGGAACAAAACTAGATGAGGAACTGAGCTCAACTGAAGCCCACATTTTTCAGAGACTCAGGTGGGATAGGGAAGAGTGTGCCCCTGAGGTATTGGCAAATGTTTGTACTTTTGTTGTTGCTATATCTTCAAAGTAAATATCTGTTTGTAAAAACTTATTGATGTTAAGTATTTAAATGGAACTGGGACTTGGTGATACCTGACAGTGGATGGAACACCATCAGTGGGACCTCTAACCAGAGGCATTAGAGAAGAAACACTCCCTCAGACACATCTCAGCTTTGCTCTGGGAGAGTGAACCCAGAACACACTCAGTATCTATCATACAGCACATTTTCTCTCCCGTCAGAACAGTGTTTCTCAACCTTCCTAATGCCTCGACCCTTTAATACAGTTCCTCATGTTGTGGTGACCCCCAACCATAAAATTATTTTTGTTGCTACTTCATAACTATAATTTTGCTACTGTTATGAAACTATCTGATATGCAGGATGTATTTTCACTGTTACAAATTGAACATAACCCACAGGTTGAGAACCGCTGCATTAGAATGTGAACTCCTTGTGAGCAGGGCTGTGTTTTTACCTTTCTTTGTATCCTCAGTGCTTTAGCACAGTGACTGTCTTGGCTTGTAATAAGTGCTTTAAAAAATGCTTGTTGATCCTTTGGGCCAAAGATCCCAGCCCCCATCAAGGAGCAGTGATGTAGACTTACAGCAGCCGACGGCCCTAGAAGATTTTTTTTTTTGCATGCAGTCTGAGAATGGAGTTCATGGGCATTGCTCCTGAATTGCCAACCTCCTGTGAAGGGAAAGGTATGGATTTTGAAGACCCTAAATATTGTGATCCCAGAATCTAGTTTTCCAGCAGAGAAGGGAGATTTCCTACTCAGCATCAATTTTGGAATTTCCAGATTTCCTAGTCAGTGCCAGGTTTAAAATTCTCTCATTTAACCCTAGTTTCAAGAATTCATAAGCTCCAAATATGCAAGATTAAGAGCCATTCTCTGACAAATTCATGGTAAAAAATATGAACAAACAGTTCTCTAAAAGATTGCAAACTATAGATAACTAAAAGATAATGAGAAATGCAAATTAAAACAACCAGCAAATTGACAAACATGATAAAAGATGAGAATAGTACAATGTTGGAGGGGTTGTGGAAAGAAAGGCACATTAATGCATTGCTAAGGGATCCGGGAATTGGTCCAAACACTCTGGAAATTTGAAATTACACTGACTAAAGTGTCCATGTCATTTGACTCAGAGATGCTACTGCTAGGCATAATGTCCTAAGGAGTTCAGTCAGTCAGGTGCCAGAAACTGTACTAAGTCCTAGGGATACAAAGAAAGATTAAAACAAAAAAAGGTCCCTGTTCTCAAACAGCTCAGTCTGATGAGGAAAACAACAGCAAATAAGTGTACAAACAACCTAAATACAGGATAGATTGGAAATAATCAACAGGGCAAAGGTACCAGAATTAAAGGGGATTGGGAAAGACTTCCTGTAGAAGGTAGGATTTTAGCTGGGACTTGAAGGCATAGA
The DNA here is from genome assembly GCA_028627135.1 of Pseudochirops cupreus. NCBI lineage: Eukaryota > Metazoa > Chordata > Mammalia > Diprotodontia > Pseudocheiridae > Pseudochirops > Pseudochirops cupreus. The sequence goes on along the minus strand of CM053584.1, from coordinate 206,401,564 downwards.
TGATAAGAGTGCATATTCCAGGAATGGAGGACAACAAGAGAAAATGCCCAGGATCCTTACATGGAGTATCTTATTCAAGGAACAATAAGAAGGTCACTGGATGGATGGAAAAGGGGGATATAAGAAACTGGAAAGATAGAGGAGGGAGCAGGTTATGAAGAGTTTTGAACACCAGATGACTATATATTTGATCCTGGAGATGATAGAGAGCCACTGCAGACTGAGTAAGAGGGTGAGACATGTGCTTTAGGAAGATCCTTTTGACAACTGAATAGAAGATAGAATGGAGTGGGGAAAGAGTTGTGGCAGGGAGAACAACCAGCAGGCTATTGAAATAGCCTAGGTGATGAGGGCCTACACCAGGATGTTGGCAGTGTCAAAGGAGAGAAGGGAATATATATGAGACATTAGGAAGGTAACATTGATAGACATGGGCAACAGATTGGATTTGGTGGGAGTAGGGGTGGGAATTGGGGGAGATGGGGTCAAGAAGAGATTGAGGAGTTGAGCATGATACCTAGACTAGGAGCCTAGCCCATAACTCAATTAGGGGGGTTAGAAAGTAGGGAGGGTTTAAGGGAAAAGATAATGAATTCAGTTTGGGATATATTGAGTTTAAGAAGTTGTAGCAGCAAGCACCCTAGCATACCCAGGATGGAGGCTAGCACAAATTGTTTGATCTGCTTTTCTAAAGGAAAGCAACTGAAAAAGCGTTAACAATCAAACATATATCAGTTACCTAGATCAGGGGGAAAAGTCAGCACCCTGAACTCCAGAGAACATAAACAGAAGTTATAAGCAGACAAAAATACAGACAGAGAAAATAACACAATTAAGCAGACAGGGCTTCTAGCTGTCTGACCATTACATCCATACCTAGTTAGTCACCAGAAAGAAAAGCACCAACACTTGGGTTTTCAAAGCTGGAGGCTCAATGGCTGCCCAGAGTTTCATCTGGTCAAATCACACAACTCTTCTCAAAGTGAGCCCCAAAGCAAAACCTCGCCTCAGAGGTATATATAGCCTTCTCCTGGGTCAGAGAACATCACAACCCTCATGACCCACTTGACTACAAAGTAACAAAAGTTGTGCCTTCCTGAAAAATAAGCCTCCCAACACAGGCTCCAGGTGAGCACATGCAGCCTATTAGGGGGCAGAGTATGTTTTCAAATCTGGAAAGGTCATCAAGTTCAATTTAGGCTTATTAAGGGCCAGGGAAGATCTTCAGATTTCTATTACCATTATAGCTGTCTATGGTACAACCACTTGAAGATATCCAATAGACAGTTGGAGATGTGAATCTGGAGATCAGCAAAGGGGTTAAGTCTGGATAAGAAGCTATGAGACTCATCAGCATAGAGATGGTAATTGAATCTTTGGGAGATGATGAGTATACAGAGGGAGAAGAAGAGGGCCCAGGACAGAGCCCTGTGGGATGCCTATGTTTAGCAGGCATGACTTGGAAGTAGATCCAGCAAAAGAGATTGAGAAGGAGCAGTCAGGTAGGAGGAGAAATCAGGAGAGAGTAGTTTCACAAAAACCTAGAGAGAAGAGAGTATCAAGGAGAAGAGGGTGATTGATAGTGTCAAAAACTGCAGAGAGGTTGAAAAGGATGAGGACTGAGAGAAGGCCACTGGATTTGGCAACTAAGAAATCATTAGTAACTTTGGAGAGAATGGTTTTGGTTGAATGATGAGATTAGAAACCAGACTATAAAGAGTTAAGAAGGGGCGGTGAATGGAGCACCAGCCCTGGAGTCAGGAGGACCTGAGTTCAAATCTGGCCTCAGACACTTAACACAAAAACCTAGCCATGTGACCTTGGGCAAGTCACTTAACCCCACTTGACCCCTCCAAAAACCAAAAAAAAAAAAAAAAGAGTTAAAAAAGAAAATGAGAAGAAAAGAAGTAGAGAACCCTATTGCAGCTGTTTAAGGAGTTTAGCCACAAAAAGGGAAATATGGGACAATGTTTAGTTATTCAGTCATGTCAAACTTTTCATGGTCCCATGGACCATCAGGCCCTTATATACTGCACTATCTCCTAAAGTCTGTCCAAGTTCATATTCCTTGTTTCCATGATACTATCTATCCATCTCATCCTTTGTCATCCTCTTGTTTTTGCCTTCAGTATTTCCCAGCACCAAGGTTTTTTCCAATGACTCCTGTTTTCTCATTATATGGCCAGAGTATTTAAGCATCAGCTTCAGAAGTACTTGACCTTCCAGTGAATAGCCTAAATTAACTTCTTTGGATGTTGACTGATTTGACATCCTTGCTGTCCAAGGTACTCTCAAAAGTCCTCCCTAGCACCACGAAAGCAACAGTTCTGTGGCACTTAGCTTTCCTTATGGGTCCAACTCTCACAGCTGTACATTGCTACTGAGAAAACCACAGCTTTGACTATACAGACCTTTGTTGGTAAGGTGATGTTTCAGTTTTTTAGTATGTTGTTGAAATTTGCCATAGCTTTCCTTCCAAGCATCTTTTCATTTCATGGCTGTAGTCACTGTTGGCAGTGATCTTTGAATCTAAGAATATAAAATGTGACACTGCTTCCATTTCTTCTCCCTCTATTTGCCAGAAGGTAATGGGACCAGTAGCCAAGAACTTAGTTTTTTTTATGTTAAGCCTTAAGTCAGCTTTTACATTATCCTCTTTCACCTTAACAAGAGGCTTAATACCTCACCACTTCCTGCCATCAGAGTGGTATCATCTGTATATCCAAGATTTTTGATATTTCTCTTGGCAACCTTAATTCTAGCTTTTTATTCATCCAGCCTGGCATTTCATATGGTGTTCTCTGCATATAAGTTATATAAATAAAATGACAATCTACAGTCTTGTTGTACTCCTTTTCCAATCTTAAACCAATCAGTTGTTCCATGTTTGGTTCCGTTGCTTCCTGACCTGACTACAGGTTCCTCAGAAAACAGGTAAGATGATCTGGTACTCTCATCTCTTTGAAGACTTGCCACATTTTGTTGTGATCCACACAGTCAAAAACTTCAGTGTAGTTAATGAAACAGAAGTAGATGTTTTTCTGGAATTTCCTTGATTTTTCCATAATTCAGCAAATGTTAGCAATTTTGTCTCTAGTTTCTCTGCCTCTTCAAAAATCAGCCAGCTCCTCTGATAATTCTCAGTTCACATGTTGCTGAAGCCTAGCTGGCAGAATCTTAAGCATAACCTTGCAGGTGTGTGAAATGACCAAAATTGTTCAGTAATTTGAACATTTCTTGCCATTGCCCTTCTTTAGGATTGGGATATAAATTGATCTTTTCCAATCCAGTGCCTACTGTTGAATTTGTTGGAATATTGAGTGCAGCACTTTAATAGCATTATCTTTTAGGGTTTTAAATAGCTCAGCCAGAATTTCATCACCTCCACTAGCCTTATTTTTAGCAATGCTTCCTAAGGCTCATTTGACTTCATTCCCCAGGAAATCTGACTCTAGATGAGTAACCACACCATGGTGGTTATTGATGATGGTTAAGATCTTTCCTGTATACTTCTTCTGTGTATTCTTGCCGCCTCTTCTTAATCTCTTCTGCTTCTGTTAAATCTTTACCATTTTTATCTTTTATCATGCCCATTTTTGCATGAATTTTCCTTTGAAAATTTTCTTGAAGAGATCTCTTGTCTTTCCCTCTCTTTTAATTTCTTCTATTTCTTTGCATTGCTCTTATGAGACATCTCTCCTTACTGTTCTCTGGAATTCTGCATTCAGTTGGGTATATCTTTCCCTTCTCCTTTCCCTTTCATTTTCCTTCTTTCCTCAGCTACATGTAAAGTATCATCAGACAGCCCTTTTGCTTTCTTGCTCTTCTTTTTCTTTGAGATATTTTTTGTTGCTGCCTCCTACACAATGTTGCAGGCCTCTGTGTGTCTGTCCATAGTTCTTCAGGCACTCCATCTACTAAATCTAATCCCTTAAATCTATTTAGCACCTCTGGTTCATATTCATAAGGGATGTTATTTAGGTCATACTTATTTATATGGTCTGATTGTTTTCTCTATTCTCTTCAATTTAAGTCTGAATTTTGCAATAAGAAGCTCCAGATCTGATCCATAGTCAGCTCTAAGTTTTGTTTTAACTGACTGTATAGAGCTTCTCCATCTTTGACTGCAAAGTATATAATCAATCTGATTTCTATATTGACTATCTGGTGATATCCATGTACAATCACCTTTGGGTTTGTTGAAAAAGAGTGTTTGTCATGACCAGAAAGTTATCTTGACAAAACTCTATTATAAAGTCTCTTCTCTGCTTCATTTTGTTTTCCAAGACCAAACTTGCCTGTTATTCCAATCATCTTTTGATTTCCCACTTTAGCATTCCAATTCCCTATGATGAATAAAATTTTTTTTGGGGGGGGTTGTAATTTCTAGAATATGTTGTTGGTCTGTATTATCTGTACTGTATGTTGTAGAACTTATTGACTTTGACCTCTTTGGCATCAGTGGTTGGAGCACAGACTTGTATTACTGTGATGTTGAATGCTTTGCCTTAGATTCAAACAGATATCTTTCTGTCATTTTTTTAAAATTTAAATTAATTTATTTATTTTCTTGTTTACATCATTCATTTCCATGAAATTTTGAGTTACAAATTTTCTCCCCATCTTTCCCCCACCCACCACCCCCAAAACAGCCATCCCACTGTATAACCCCTCCCCCAATCTGTTTTCTCCTGTGTCCTCCCCCATCACCCCTCTGACTTTCTGGTAGGGCAAGATGGATCTCCCTACCCCAGTGCCTGTATATCTTAATTCCCAGTTACTTGTAATTAATAATAATAATAATATATATACATATATATTTTTAACATTTGACTGTAGAACTTTAAATTCTAGATTCTTTCCCTTCCT
>CM053584.1:206284001-206396195 GCA_028627135.1 Pseudochirops cupreus | reverse complement strand
TGCAGGTGGCTGCAGGGCCGCTGCTTCTGCTGCTTCCTTGCCCTGGAGGCACTTTGGCCAGACCCCCCAAAATGTCCCCCCCCAAAATTTAGCCGAGTTCCACTGACCTTTCACTTAGTCCTTGTTTCTTATGGCTTGAAAATTCTGGAAATTGCCACAGCTGCCACTGATCCACTCTCCTGAAGGCTCAAGCTGCAGCCCCCGGGCCAAGCTGCAGTTTCAGGCTTGGCTGGTTTCAGCTCCTAACACGCTGCGATGAGCCCTTTCTGTCCCACCTGCTGAGCTGCCTTCAGTGGGAGATGTGTTTTTTCTGCAATTTTGTGAGTTCTAGAGCCCTAAAATTTGTTTAGAGTCATATTTTATGGGTATTTGAGGTGATTATGTGGGAGCTGCGGAGTGTTCCTGCTTCTACTCCACCATCTTGGCTCTGCCCCCTTTCTGTCATTTTTGAGATCATACCGCAGTACTGCTTTTCTTATCATTTTATTGACTATGTGAGCTATTCTACTTCTTCTAAAGGATTTTTGTCCACAGTAGTATATGCATTAATCATCTGAATTAAACTGTTACCATCCATTTAAGTTCACTGACTCCCAAAACGTTGATGTTTAATCTTTCTATCTTGTGTTTGACCACATCCAGCTTACCTTGGTTTATAGATGTTACATTCCAGGTTCTTGTACAATATTGATCTTTTACAGCATCAGACTTTCCTTTTGTCACCAGATATATCCATAGCTGAGCTTCCTTTTGTTTTTGGCCTAACTGCTTCATTAGTACTAGGACTACTTGTAGTTGTCCTCCATTCTTCCCCAGGAGTGTATTGGGCACCTTCCAACCTGAGGAATCTTCTTATGTCATCTTTTTTTTTTTATCACTTTGTCACCGTCCATGGGGTTTTATTGGCAAAGATACTGGAGTGGTTTACCATTTTCTTCTCCAATGGATCACTTTTTGTCAGAACTCTCCACTATGATCTGTGTATCTTGGGTAACCCTGCATGGCATAGCTCATAGTTTCATTGAGTTATGCAAGACCTTCCACTATAACAAGGCAGTTATCCAGGGGGATATGGGAGAATAGCTAGCAGTAATAGATGGGTGATTTTTGAAGATGGGGGAGATATGGATATATTTGTAGGCAGTAGAAAAGTAGACAGGGAGAGATTGAAGATACGTGAAAAAGTGGGAATGATAAAAGGACAATCTGGAGAAGATGAGATGGAATGGGATCACTTGTTCTTGTAGAAGGCTTTATGTGGGCAAGGAGAAGGACCATCTCTTCATGTGAGAAGGCGTGAAGGAAAAGGTAATGGCAAAAAGCATTGTGATCTCAGATGATCTGAGATTAGGACAAGGAGAAAAGAGGGAACTCTCCGGTAATGGCTTCAATTTTTTTCAGTAAAATATGAGGCAAGGATCTCAGTTGAGAGGGTGAAGTGAGGGGGAGTCATAGGAGGTTTGAGGAGGGATGGAAAAGTTTGGAAGAGCCCCTGTGGAGAGTGGGATAGTGAGTTGATTAGGGAGGCATAGAAGGGTTGCCTAGCAGCAGAGACATACCAATTGAGATTGTGTGACATAAATTTAGAGTAGACCCAATCAGTACGGCTTCGTGATATTCACCAGCTTCAGCTTCATTGTGTGTAGGAGCAAAAGCAGCAGATAGTGGGAGTAATCCAGGGCCAAGGCTTTGCAGAACAAATTCATCAATATTATAAGGGAACAAAGAACTCAAGAAGGCAGTGTAGAGTTTAATTGGCTCACTGAGGGGTCAAGATGGGAAAAAGAGAAAAGAGTGGCTAGTGCAAGAGTGATGACCTGGGAGAGAACTGAGAAGTTGAGGAACTGGCAGTCACAGTGTTGGACAAAGAGCAGGTTTTTGGGGTTGAAAGATAGAGGTAGAAGTGCAGTCTTTGCTAGAGAGAGAGGCCAGGAAGAAAGTCATCAAAAGGACTCCAGATCTCACTGAGAGTTAGAAGATGGAAGGAATGGGAAAGGAAAAGATTTAATATGAAAACAAATTTGTTGCCTATGGAGAAGATATTCCAAAATGCATAGTGGGCAGCTTTACAGTGGGACATTGAGGGGGTTGGGTTGAGGGGAATAGGAATAGGACTGGGCAAGGCAGAGGTGGGGTGGGGAAGAGGGTTTGAATGGTGACTATCTGTGGTTCAGAATCACTAGGATAGGGAAGGCATGACACTGAGGGAATTTGTTAATCATTAAGGAATGAATTTTTGTAATTTTCATTGTCCATGTGACTCTGGTCTCAAGGTGAGAATTCCATTCTTGGGCAATTCAGACTAGGGGACAGATGCTTGGAGATGAAGGAAGACAAGACAAAACAAGTCTTCTCCCAAGACAAGAGACCAGGCTAGCCTCTTAATGGAATGTTCTTTCTCCTCTTCCCTGGAAGGAGGAAGTCTGGTGCCCAGTGGAATGATGTTTTCTTCTCTTCCAGCAAGAGGCATGACACCAGATGGAACTGGTTCAATGGAATGGTGTTTTCTCCCCTTACCCCAAAACCAAGAAATTGGTACTTGATGTAATGGTATGTCTCTTCTTCAGAGGGAAACTGGAGATCAAGAGGGAGACCTAGGATGATGGAATGGCATTTTCTCCCTTTACTCAAAAGGTGGGATACTGGTGCATGATAGAATGGTATTTCTCCTTTTTCTACAAGAGGCTAGACACCAGGCAGGAGACCCTAATACAGCAGTCCTCAACCAGTGGGTCATGACCCCTTTGGGGGTCAAATGACCCTTTCACAGGGGTCACCTAAGACCATCGGAAAACACATATTTCCGAGACACCGCTCCTCTGTCTCCAGGTGGGTCTGCCCACATGCAGATACACCCACATACGAGTATTAAAGGGTCATGGCATTAGGAAGGTTGAGAATCACTGCCCTAAAAGAATGAGAGAATGGCATTTCTTATTTATACCCAAATTATGTAGTCTCATTTTACATAGTAGCAAAGAACTGAAAACAAAGTAGATACCCATCAGTTCAAGAATGACTAAACAAATTATGGTTCACACATGTAAAGGAATATTATTGTACCACCACCTTGTTAAATGATATATGCTTTTAGAAAACTGTGCATAACAGAAGTCCAAAATTTCTGATCTAATCCTCTTCTGTATATTTTGAAATGTTTGTTTATTGATAATTGTTAAATTCATGGTAAAAGAGAAAAAACTGACCTTGCTATGAGGAACACAGAAAAAACTTATATAACCTGATACAAAGTATAGTAAGCAGAACCAAGAAACAATGTACACATTGACTACTTATAATGTAAGGGGGCGGAGAAAAGAAAATGAACACCCCATAGTTATACTGATCAATCTTGGTCCTAAAGAAGAGAAATTACATCTCCTTCCCTTTTTTCTAAGGGTGGGGAACTATGGGCATGAAGCATGGCAGATATTATCAAATTTGCTGATATGCTGGTTTGGCTTAACCAACCTTTTTTTTCTCCTTACTTTTTGTTCTTTGTTCTAAGGAATGCTTCTCTGGGGAAGGGGAGTGGGGAGGGGAGAAATTAAGGTGATGTAAAAACCAAAAGCTATGAATAATTTTTTAAAAGAGTTCCTGCATTCTGAGAGTTCAGGCACCAGGTCTCCTAGACAGAGATTTCCTAATTGAGCACTACTTTTGGTAAAAGCAGAAGAGAGTCTACATAATACTTGCACAGTGTTCTATTGAAGAGCAAAGCTAGTGAGTTATTCAAACAGTACGTGTCTGATGAAAAAGAGTTTGCTTTTTCAGCATGCAACAAAGCCTGGTTATTTTTTGGTGAAGTCTAAACCACAGGGTGGCACTACAAGTCTTGGAGAGACTTTAGGACTCTGTGGGAAAGACGGACACACTGGAATGGCAGAGTGTTGTTATGACAGCAACCTCAAGTTCGATTCTTTCTGGGAGGAGCTGATGTATTATGGGAGTGCTTTATAGATTCCTGTGAATCTTTAGCATCTTATGCATTTTCTGCAGGATGATATAAAGATTGTCCACTGCCAGTATCTAATAGTACAGTCAGTGCCTGGGCATGATTTGCCATTCCTGTTACCCATATTTGAAACACCCTAAGCATAGGTTATAACTAAGATTTATTTTGGAATTTTTCCAAGTGAATATATAACCTTCAATTTACTGTTATGCTCCTGTATAGGAGACCAATTTTTTAATATTTTTTTAGTTGATTTGTTTATTTACTTTTAGTTTACAAGATTCAGTTCCAGAATCCCTTGAGTTTCAAATTTTCTCCCCTTCTCCCCCCAGCCTCCCACCCCATGGCGGCGTGCAATCAAGTATAGGATCTGCAAATACTTTCACATTGGACATTAGTCTGGTTGTATAGAAGGGTTGTAATTGATGGAGTGAACAATGGGAAAAAAGAAACAAATCCAAACATGGAAAAGAGCAATAGCATGTAGGTTGCTTCAGTCTCCATTTAAACTCTGTTCTTTCTAGATCTTTCTCTGAATGTAGATATCTCCTTCCATCCTGAGACTTGTAGAGTTGTCTTATAACTGTGCATTGCTGAGAAGAGTCCAGTTTATCAAGGCTGGTTGTCACACATATGATGTGTCTGTGATTGTGTACAAATTTTTCCCGGTTCTGCTCTTCTCACTAAGCATCAGTTTGTATACTCCTCTCCAGGTAAATACGAAGTCCATCTCTTCCCCATTTCTTATAGTACAATAGTATTCCATTACATTCATATACCATAACTTGTTTAGCCATTCCCTAATTGATGGTCCTCCCCTTAATTTCCAGTTTTTTGCCACCACAAAGAGAGCTGCAATAAATATTTTTGTACATATGTGTCAGGGTTCTCTCTTAGAGTGCCCTAACTTACCAGCAGAGGCAACCAGTTACACACACAACACAAGGATGCTAGCGTACCTTTCAGGAACATAAGAGTCACGGCTCTGAGGTCCAAACAGAAAAATTTATTAAAGTCTCTCCATGGGGAAGCCTTAAAGCCACATACCAAGGCAGGCTTCCAAAGATGCCTCCCAGCCCTAGGTCTTAAATAGACCCCAGATCCACCTACCACACGTGATAGAGCCCAGCTGAACAGAATTGTGAGAGGGGGAGTGCAATTACAAGGGTATGAAGGCCCCAACAGAGGGTATCCCCACACAAGAGAGTCCTGAGCAATACAGTAACCCCTGGCCAGGGACAGTGCGATAAGCCCTGACCTGCATGTGACCCAACTAATTCCTGGGCCTCAAACACTTCCCTGTGGCATGACACAACCGCTTGCAATGTGAACCTCACACATATGGGTCTTCCTCCCACTTCTATGATCTCTTTGGGATACAACCCCAGAAGTGGTATTACTGGTTCAAAGGGTATTTATAGCCCTTTGGGCATAGTTCCAGATTGCTCTCCAGAATGGTTGTATCAGTTCACAACTCCACCAACAATGCATTAGTGTTCCAATTTTTCCACATCCTCTCCAGCATTTATCATTTTTATTTTTCTGTTTTGTCATCTTAGCCAATCTGACTGGTGAGATGTGGTACCTCAAAGTTGTTTTGATTTGCATTTCTCGAATCAATAGTGATTTAGAGCATTTTTTCATATGCTTGAGGCCAATTTTTTTAAAGGCCCAAATCCATAGTAATTCTGCACTTGAAAGTATAGTTAGGAAATGGCTTGTGATTATTATGCCTCCAGTTAGAAAACAGATCTCTAACAATGGACTGGGGGTTGCCCTACAAAATTCACTCTCACCTGTGTGGTTCCCAGAGCTGTCCCATGTCTTCATGCTTCAAAAAGGGGGAATATGGTCAACAACAGGTGTTTATGAGAATTCACTCAAATATATTCTTTAGCAGTATAGAAAAACACAAGGAAAAATTAAATAGGGTTAGGACCCATTTATTCCTAGAGACTATTTTCCTCTCCAACTATCAGAGTGAGCACCTGCAATAAAACACATACTTCTCCATTTGTCCATGGAGAAGTGCCCTCTCGTGGCCTTGAAAAAGGAGACTGTAGGCATCATGGTCACTGACTTACATGGTCACTGACAATAGCACTGACTGTGCTATTGAAACCTCTTCCTTCTCCAGCTTCTATCCTGAGCCTATTAAAACTACTCCTGCAAGTAAAGAACTCCCAAGCAGCAGGATAGAGCACTGGGCTTGGAGTTCCAAAGACTTGAGTTCAAATTTAGCCTCAGACGCTAGCTGTGTGGAGGCCTTGGACAAGTCTCTTAACCACTGCCTCAATTTCCTGAGCTGTAAAATGGGGATAATAATAACACCTACCTCCTAGGGTTGTGGGGATCAAATGAAATAATCTACAATAAGGCACCTGGCAAATAGTAGATACTTAATAAATTGCTTCCTTAAGGAATTATGTGATCAAATTGCTAGAATGCTTAACCACATGAATACTGAAGGCCCCAAGAATTATAGCAAGGGATGAAGTAGAGAAGAGGACCATGAGCCAGGTACTGAGGTCATTGTGAAACTTGGAGAAGTTACCAGGAGGCCAGTAGATGACAACAATGAGTATGAGAGGGTGATATAGATGCTTGGTTTGAACCTTAAAAGAAGAGAGGTCACTGAAGGATGGTAGCAGAATCTGGAAGAGACTGTGGAGAACAAGGAGATCTGGCCATCCATTTCTCTCTCTCTCAAAATGTGTATATATATATATATATATATATATATATATATATATATATATATACACATACACACATATATACATATATATACACACACACATATATATATGTATGTGTATTTATACACACACACACACATATATATGTATGTATATTTATACACACACACACACACACATATATATATGTTAGATTTAGGGGCAAGCCAGGTTTACATAAGACGAAGAAGTAGAAGGAAGTTTTATTAGTTTGAGTGTTCAGGAAAGCTTTTTGAGAATAAATTGGGAGTTTCAAAGTAGCCTGAGCTAGGTGATATATGAACTTGGTTGGAATTGACCTGGAGAGGAATAAAACCATTTAAAGTCAGGATGATATTCCAAGAGGAGGTGTGGAACACCACTGAGTATGGTATTTATATCTGAGGTGATAAGCCTGAATGACTGAACTGAGTCAATACAACAGAATTGGTAGATTGGTGTGACATAGAATTTAGAATGAGTGTCAAGGTATGAGCCTCCTTAGCACACGAGTGTTCTTTGCTTTTTGATGATGGAGTTGGACATCTGGGCTGTAGAGAGGGCAGGGGAGATAAGGGCTGCTAACATGAGGTCATGAAGAAAAGGTGTGCTAAAAAGTATTTCTTGGCCCAGAAAAGCAGGCATCTTGGATGGAAATATTCTTAGAACACCATACACTTACAGTTACATTTAAATTGCACTTGACAGTTTTCTTTAAAAGAACCTCTTGGGAGCCAAGATGGCGGAGTGAAAGCAGGAACTCACCTGAACTCCCCCATGAATTCCTTCAGTAACCTCTAAAAAGTGAATCTGAACAGATTTTAGAGTGGGAAAATCCATTGGGAGACAGAGCATGGCAGATTTTCAGAACAGGAAGGTGTGCACATGGGACAGGGCGAGGGAAGCATGGAGCATGGGGGCTGCACCAGCACAGACCCGAGACTGGACCAGAGTAGAGTCAGAGCAAGCTGGGTGAGCTGATTCACCCAGCACAGGGGCGATTCCCAGACCTCTCACTGCTGGACCGAGGATTTGTAGGAGATGGGTAAGAGAAAGCCCAGGGCCCATGGCAGCCGCAGCTAATCTTTGGGCTGCCAACCCACAGCCTGGATGTTTAAGAAGCTCTTGTATTCCATTAAGAATGAGGAAACCGAAGCACAGGATAGCAAAGTAAATAGCCCAGGGTCACACAAATAAGCGTCAGATGCAAGATTCAGACCTAGGCCTGACAATTCCCAACTCTATTTGATCACCCTATATTGCCTGGTTAGTTATACCATGACAGTATCACCAACCAAACACCAGCAATAGAAGAACCATTTATTCGCAGACGCTGCTCCAAACTCAAGATTTACACTAACCAGGTTTAATTTCAGAGGCAAAGTCACTTTCTTTGTATCATATTGTCCTCATCGAGAGTTACATCTAGGAAACCTCAAAAATAGTTCATGTATCAGTCTCCTCATATGTAGATAAATAAAGGAGTTCTTAGCTTCCATTTAAGGTAACAATGCATATATCCACTGTAGGATAGCCTTTATTCCACCCCACAAAAAGCGTAGAAAACACATAAAAGTAGCTTATAATCAATATGGTTCTCCCTTTTTATTGAGTTCTACTTTTCTCCAGGGTCCTACAGTTGTCTGGATTCATTGCACTGCCCTATGGCACTACCCTTTGCCCACTGGCCTCCTCTCACAAGGAAAATAACTTGGAGTTATTAGTGAGGCAATTCTCTAATATTCCAATGGGTCCCACTTTCATCCCAGAGATTGGTACAAGCATCCTCCCTTATGTGATATCCTAATGGCTTGAACTCCTGCAAAGATAAGGAACTTAGAGTTGCTAGATAGGTCCCTACCTCCCCATCCACAGCCTTCCAATGAGTTCCATTTCCCTACACATCCATAGAGGCCTTCAGTCCTATGGTATCACCCAGAGGACTTGGATTCCCCAGGAAAAGAGACAAGTTTGAGATTGTCAGAATAGCAGCTCCCTTTCCCATGAGACCTGCACTGTCAAAAGAACACATCATGACACTGGAGGAAAAAGGGCAGAAGCCACTGAGTCAAGTTGGAGCTGCCACAGGAGACATGACCAGCCCACCCCCAATCATTTTGAAATTGCCTGCCAGAAGAACATGAAAAGTAAAGCAAGTGGGGTAAGGGAAAATGCCAGGATGATGGGGCTCTCCGCTGCTGCTCAAAAGCAGAACTCAGATCATGCACCAGAAGCAGAAAAAAGTCAATGAGGAAAAGAAACCAAGTAACTTTATAACTTGTGTTCATCTCTCCTGCTTATTGATGGTGTGCCTGGAGCTAGTCCTTTCACACGTGGGGCTATAGAGGAGCTGATGACATCCGCTCTGCCCTGTGTTTACCATGAGTGATCTCTGTACATCTTTCCTACCCAGGCAGCTTCCAAGGCATTCCTGGGGGAAAGGGGACTTTTATTCCAATGGGGCTTACCCAAGAGCATGAAATAGTAGTTTTATAATTAAAAAACAACCACCAAAAATCCATGGTAATCAAATTCCAGGGCTTTTGCTTCTCCATATCATGGCTCAGATATCCCTATTACTCCTTTAGTTTTGGAGTATCAGTCTGTGCTTTAGCCTCTTCTGTTTCAAAAGAATGAATGAAAAAACATCTAAGTACATATGGACACAAATGAAAAGAGAGAAGTATGTGTCTGTTTTCAAGGAGCTCCTATTCTAACAGGGGATACAGCCCACACAGAAAGTTTCCACTGCAAGCCATATGGAAAAGTCCTGTGATCCGTAGGGTGTAAGCAGCAAAACAAATCATCATGTATCTTTAATGTCATTTCCACTGATAAAATCAGTTTCTGATATTGAACCATTTGATGATGGTTCAAGGACTTTGGTGGTGAGAACTCTCTTTTCTGAATCTTAGGTTGCTTTGGCTATGGTACCTCCAGAGGCAATGGCCAGTCCACATTTCCGTAGGGGCTGATTCCCAGGATGATGGTGGTGGTGGTTGCTGTAGCAACTGGACTTGGGATCTAGGGGGAACTGCTACTCCTGGGGTTCTTTGGCTCACCTGCCAGCAGGTGGCAGTTGGTAAACAGTGAGGAAGGTGGACATCTTTGGTGAATTGCTCATTTAGTGATGGCAGTGAGGGCCCTGCTCTAAATAGAACTGGTGGTTAATCAAGAGCCTGACACTGCAGGAATTCCTCTCTCCTGTTGAGTTCTAGATCATGGTGACCAGGAACTCTTTCTTCCTTAACCCTGGAGGCTTGAAGTTCAGCTATTTGATACTCTTGCAAGAAGCTAAAATTCAGGAATTCTCAATCTTGAGACCACAATAGTTCCTCATTCCACAGTTGCTGCACAGTTGAGAGCATGTGTGCCTCATTCACAGCTTCTCCAAGGCTAGGTCTAGGGAAAAAATGTACTACCTCCCAGCTATCAACTATCTCTAGGGCTGAGGTGGGAGTGGGGGTGGTGGAGGGAGAAGTGTTACTGGGAAGGTATACCGATGTGCAGGTGCCCCTCAGGAACCAATGTCCATTCTCAAGTAGATCTCTGACCTGTACTCAGAAAAGGAAAAGAGACAAAAAGAAAGGGTGTGATTAAAGAATCATTTTAAAGGCTAGCACAAAGTGTGGTTCCTCCTTCATTGATATGTCCATTTACCAAGTGTTAACAGGCATAGCATCATAGACCTAGTTCTGAAGTGGTTAGAGTCAACCAATTCATCCTTGTCAATGATATTCCAAATTGCTTCCCTAAGAATTAGGTCCTCACTTGTATAATTAAGAAAAACAACTGAGCAAAAAACGACTGGTACAATCTCTCCCCTCTCCATGCTCAGTGATCAAGTGACAGTGGCATCCTTGCTATTTCTCACATAAAACATCCATCTCTTGACTCTGGGCATTTTCACTGACTGTTCCCCATGCCTCGAACTCCTCTCTCATCTCTGCGTCCTGGCTTCCCTGAATTCCTTCAACTCTCAATTAAAGTCTCATTTTCTATAAAAAGCCTTTTTTAGTCTTTAATTTAGCGCCTTCCCTTTAAAAGCATCTCCAATTGATCTTGTAATTTAACTGATTTGCTTGTTGTCTCCTCCACTAGACTGTAAGCTCCTGAGGACAGGGACTGTCTTTTGCCTTTTTTTTTTTTGTATCCCTGAAACTTAGCACAGTGACTGGAATATGATAATAGGTACTTAATAAATACACATTGATTTGACATGACCTGGCTATCTGATATTATGTCCTGTGGTTTCCCACTTCTCCTTCAAGAAGAAGAAAGTATGTTACTTTATCTGTTCTCTAGGGCAAAAATTGGTTATCTATTTAGAGTTCAACTTCTGTTTAGTGTTCATTTTGTTTACATTATTTTGGTCATTGTTCTAATTCTCACTGTATCAGTTCATACAAGACATACACATTTCTCTGAATTCTTCATATTTGTAATTCCTTACTGCACATTCCATTTACATCTGTAGTTTGTCCAGCTACCATGATGGAGCACTGACTGATTGCAATCATCTCCTACCACACACACACACACACACACACACACACACACACACACACAAAATACTACTCTGAATGCTGGAATATATATTGGACCTTTCTTTTTTAATCTTTCAAGTGCTTGAGATTTATGCCAATAATGGGATTGCAGCCTATTCTCTTGAAGAATGTTTATAGTGACAAATTTTTGTCCTTTATAGATGGAGTTGATTTTTGGAAACAGCTGAAATTCATTTGGAATCAGACCTGGTGAGTAATGCTACATTTGGACAAAAATAAGCCTATGAAGAACTAATTTTTGTTTTCTTAGGTGACTCCTAAATGATCTCTGAAAGCAGTTCCACATGAGGAGATCCAAAGATATCCTAGGCATCACTGAAGTTGTTTCCAGAGGCAATGTTCTTTGCTTATCTACAAAATGCTCTTTAGCTGGTGTCTCTGCTTTTAGTCTTTCCCCTCTCCAATATGATTGACTTGATATTAGGAACCTTGTAGTATTGGAGTGAGTTTCTCACCCACACATGTTCTTCATATGCATGCTCTTTATGGGTGATCTCTGTACCTGCTCACTCTCCTCAGTGATGGTGTGTATATCTGTGGGACTGTGTATATTAGGTTTATGGAGGGAACATTCTATTGTAAATCTCCTTCCTATGTTAATCCAGTAAATGCCTTTGCTTTGAATTAATCATGTCCTCTGGCTGACTATTGAAAAGCAAATGTATCAGTGGAGGTCTATGAGCTGTAATTTTAGGAAATGGATCCACAGAATAATATAAGGGATGCCTATCTGTCAGTGGAACCACTCTATGAGTGTGATTTACAGGGGGAGAAGACACTGAGTTATTTCAAATAAAATAACAATAGAATAATTTGCACAGTTAAAACTTATCACCTTCCCTTGTAGTGCTATTTGTAACAAAATGTAAAGATATTTTAAAAGTAAACTCCATTAGCAATTTGGAAATATACCCCAAAGGCTATAAAACTATGCATTCCCTTTGATTCAGCAATAGTATTACTAGGTCTGTATTGCAAAGATACCCACAAACATACATATATACACATACGTATAATATACATATAATCTATATATATAATATACATATATATTTAAAAGGACCTGTATGTTCAAAAATATTTATAGCAGCTCTTTTTGTGGTGGCAATGGCAAAGAATTGGAAATTGAGGGTATGTCCATCAATTGGGAAATGACTGAACAAGTTGTGGTATATGATCATGATGGAATACTATTGTTCTGTAAGAAATGATGAACAAGATACTTTCAGAAAAACCTGGGAAGCTTTACATTACCAGATGTAAAGTGAAATGAGCAAAACCAGGAGAACACTGTATACAGTAATAGCAATGTTGTACTATGATCAACTGTGAATGACTTAGCTGTTCTCAGCAATACAATGAATGGTCTAAGACAATTCTAGAGGACTCATGATGAAAAATGCTATCCACTTCCAGAGGAAGAACTGAGGGAGTCTGAATGCAGATCAAAGCATACTTTTTAAAAACTTTCTATATTTTTCTTGGGGTTTTTTTGGTCTGTTTTCTTTCACAACATGAATAATGTGGAAATATTTTTGCATATCTACACATATATAATCTATAGCAAATTACTTACCTTCTCAATGAGGAGGGTAGGGAGGGAGGGAGAGAGAATTTGGAACTCAAAGCTTAAAAAAAAAAATGTTGAAAATTTATTACATGTAGAGGCAGCTAGGTGGCACAGTGAATAGAGCACTGGCCCTGAAGTCAGGAGGACCTGAGTTCAAACTCAGCCTTAGACACTTGACACTTACTAGCTGTGTGACCTTAGTCAAGTCACTTAACCCGAATTGCCTTGCCTTCCCCCCTCCTAAAAAAATTAAAAAAAAATAAAAGTAGTGGAAATTTATTACATGTAATTCAAAAATCAAATAACATATTGGAGGGGGGAAAGTAAGCTCCATTGGGAAATGTGTAATTATTCTTGGAATATTGACTATACTTTTAAATTTAATATGACAAATGTTATCATTCTGTGAGCAAACTTTTGCACCAAGCAAATAATTGCTGTTGAACATTTCTGTAATATTATCAATGACAGAATCATAGTTCTATAGGTATCAACCCAGAAAGGACAAAGATCTGTCACTCCTAAGATTATTCAAAAGAATGGGCCACAATCCGAAGCGGGCAGCTAGGTGGTGCAGTGGGCAGAGTGTTTGACCTGGAGTCAGAAAGACCTGAGTTTTAAATCCAACCTCAGATACTTTCTAACTGTGTGATCCTTAATTTCTGTTTACCTCAGTTTCCTCATCTGTAAAATGGGGATAATAATAGCACCTACCTCCCAGGGTTGTTATGAGAATCAAAGGAGATAATAATTGTAAAGTGCTTAGCACAGCACTTGGCACATATTAGGCACTTAATAAATGCTCGTTCCCTCCCTCTTCTCTTCCCATCTAGTCCAACAATTGTTTTCTGTTCTGGTCAGAAATTCTGAGGGCCTTCCCCTCCCAGATTGATATTTTTGTGATAGTAAACTAGGCCATCTTTTGTCTCAATTCTTACATAGTCCATAGTCATTGTATGGGCATTGACTCAGACAAACTGAGAGCTGAGGAAGATCTTAATTTAGAAAGGTCAAGGTGCATCACTGCATCCTGGACCATTACCAGTCAAGTGACCTTTGTCTTGCCACTGGATTTCAATGACACTGGAGGAGGGAGTGAGGCTGATGACTTTGTGTAGCTCTACCTTACTTAAATCCAATTCATTTGAAAATTAAGACACCACCATCACGATGTCATTAGTCCTCCTCGAGACTGAAAGACCAGCAACAGTGAGGAGTGAACTGAAACCAGGGATACAGAGTGATTTACTCACAGTCACAAAGGCAGTTAAACATCAGAAGCAGGATGCCCCTCCCTCTATGGATGCCCCTCCATCACCACTCCTCCATGCCTGAGTCAAATGAGTTACTGTGGAAGAAAAAAATCATCAGGTGACCACTGCCCTGAACTTAACTAGACTGATGCTCAAGTGACAGACACACAATCTGTCTATGAGACCAGCAGATCTATAACAGCCAATTTAGAAGGAGGAAGAAAATCATTTTAAGCACTTAACATTCTTTTCTGCCCCATGGTCTATAAAACAATCATCTGTTTTTATATTTTACTATTTCTTTTTTTTCGTTTTGTTTTGTTGTAGAGTTCTTGTCCTCTTGGCAGGAGGATGGGAAGCACAGCCCTGTATGAGGGGGAAACAGATGCTGGGTTGTTGTGCAGCTGCTGTTGGCAGGCTGCTCAAAAGCTCAAGTCCAGGTGGGGAGACAAGACAAAGCTTTGGAGGAGCTCCCCTGGTTTAAGGTAGCATCAAGAAAGGAAGTTCATCATCTGGTATGTTCCTATATTTATTAATTAACCTTGCTATATAGGTGCTAGGGCAGCTAGATAACACAGCTTCAGTCAGGAAGATCTGAGTTCAAATCCAGCCTCAGACACTAACTGTGATCCTGAGCAAGTCATTTCACCCTGTTTGCCTCCATTTCTTCATCTATAAAATGAACTGGAGAAGGAAATAGCAAACCACTGCAGTATCTTTGCCAAGAGAACCCCACATGGGGTCATGAAGAGTCATATGTGACTGAAAAATAACTGAACAACAATGAAAACAACATAGAACATATAGATGCTAAGCTTAATTGCTTCGGTGCTGCAGAAGACATGCAACTGTTCTCAGCTCTCTGAATTTTAGAACCCTGGAACAAAGCCTCAGTTGCTTTGCCCTAGTTGTGGCTCTGGAGATCAATGCCTTTCCAGCTTTGTGAAATCTAACAAAGGTTGTGCTCTGCTCTCAGTGACTTCAGGAACCCCAAGTCATCTCCTGGGCAAGATGTGGCATTAGAGGAGAGCTCTAGTATGGGCTTTTTAAATAGACACATTTTATTCCTAAACTAAGAGACATTTAGGGTTGTTATACTTTGAAAGCTAGGTGGATCTAGGATCTTAGAGGAGAGGGTACTCCCACCATCAATGCAGAGAGACTGCAGTGCCTCCATGCCTTCTCATCCTATGTGATTCTTGTCCAGGTTCTTCCATAAATGCTCCTTAAAGGGTTGACACAATTTACCAAATATAAGTATGGTATTCAGGCTGTCTGTCATTCCTGGGTGTTTCCCTATACACTAGCCCACCTCATTTTCCAGTCCTAAATGTCCTTGATGAATCTCTTTCATGGCACTTCTTACATGCGAATCATCATTAGTAATATGCCACAGCCTTCTTACACCCACCCTCAGTATTTCCATCACCCTTTGGAGGCACCCACAATTTTGATTTTTCAGAGATTGTGGGTGTTCCATGATTCACAGCCAAATGGCATTACCAGGAAAAAAACTGATGTTGAAAAGATGGTTGTCTTCTTATTAAATTCCAGGTCCATATTAAGCATTATGAATATTAAGAAAACTATCAATAGCTTGACAGACACGAAGTACCTACTATGCACAAGACATTGTACTAGGGCTGCAAAGACGAAAACAACACATTCCCTCCCCTCACAGAGATTCTGTTCAGACCTTATTACCTAATATAGCAATTCTCAAAGTATAGACTGTGAACTTCTGGGAGTTCCAGAGACTCTTGAAGAGGGTCCATATGGTAAAAAAAATATTTTCAGAATAATACTGATATTATTTTCCTATTAAAATAACCCTCCCTTTTCAAACGACATATTTGTGTGTGGCTAGATTTTTTTCATATACTTCATCTACAACAACAGATTGAATTCAGAAGTAGATATGAGAATCCAGCTGTCTTCTATTAAGCCAAACATTAAAGAGATTTCAAAAATATGTAAAACAAGGCCACTATTAGAATATTTTTTGTTTTGTAAAATATATTTATTTTTCCTTAAAATGTTATTTATGTTAAACATGTAATAGATTTATTTTTAAATGAATTGATAAATAAAATATTATCAGTTTTAATTTCTAATAGAGTAAATATTGATAGACATAATCCAAATGAAGAAAGGCTCTTTGAGGTCTTCAATAATTTTTATGTCTGTAAAAGCCTCCTGAGAACAAAAATTGGGGAATTGACTGAAGTAGTGTAAGGAACTCTCAGTAAGGAAATTCCTTCTGCCTAAGACATGCAACTGATAGACTTAGATGTTAAGAGACTTGCCCAGGGTCTCACAGCAAATATGTGCCAGAGTCAGGGACTTGAAAACTCTTCTTTCTGACTCAGGGGTCAGGTTTCTATCCTCTAATAATAATATTTAAATATTATTTATTATTAATACTATTGAATAGTATTTATTATGTGCCAGGCATTTCACAATTATTATCTCATTCGACCCTCACAAAAACCCTGGGAGGTAGATTAGTATCCCCACTTTACAGATGGTTAAAGGAGGCAGACAAATGTTAAGTGAAGGTGACATTTCTCTCTCTATCTCTCTCTGACACACACACACACACACACACACACACACACACACACACACACACACACACACACACACACACACACACACACACACTTTTTCTTCCATGGCTTCTAAATTCCAGGTAGATACTCAATTTCTCATCCTGGTAGCCCAGCTTCCTCCCGAGTACAGGGTCCCCACCCTCCACACTGATGCCCCACCCTTCAGCCTACCTGGAGGGGAGCATGACACTGGTGTCCCTGCCCTGGGGAGGGAAGTGTTTACAGAACCCTCACAGCCTCTCTGAGTTCCCACTTAATGTCCATCCACCTCCAGCAAGCCACTTCCTCTCTATCCCCCCCACCTCAAGAAATTTCACATTTAGGCAGGACCAGTGAAGAAACCCAGAGTTCCCAGGTAGAGGAGGCTGAAACTCTTAACAGCCAATAGTAACTGAGATAAGGGGGCCAATGTCCAATGAGGCATGGGAGTGTGATAGTGGGCGGGGAAGGGAGGTCAAGTGGGCTTAAGTCACCGGAGCCTTGGAGCCACAGATCCCAGAGCAGCTCTGGAGTCGGAGGGAGCCATGAGCTGGACCTGCCCGCGCTGCCAGCAGCCTGTGTTCTTTGGTGAGGCTAGGGGAATCTGGGGGAGACCCAGGGATGGATTTGGGAGAGACGCCGGGAACAAAGTTTGAAGAAGTTGAGAAAATTTGAGGGAGACTCTGAGAGTGAGTTTGGGGAAGATCTTGGAATGGAGAGAATTTGGGGGATACGTTGGGAGACAGTTCGTGGAGGAAACCCCAGGGTACAAAGAAGTTAGGGAAAACTCTAGTAACAAAGTTTTGGGGATATTCTGGGAGAAAAGTATGGGGGAGACCATGAGTTAAATGCAGGAGAGACTGTGGGATGAAAATTTGGTGAAGACACCGGGAGGAATCATTTAGGGAGGGACTGTAGTAAGTAATTTAGGATATGATAGATCCTGGGAGACCTCAGGACCTGAGGACAGGAAAGGGGGTGGGAAAGGATAGGAGGCTCCAGGATTTCCACTTCTTTGCAATTAGTACTATATGATATCCCTGGCTGACTGGGTAGGGCTGGAGGAGGGGATCTATCTCTTAGTAGAGTAGAGTCCCAGGAATGGGGCTGGGGTTCGTGGAGGCCCGCTCTGCTTCTTCTTCCGTGAATTGGCTCTAAGACTCAGTAACAAGAGCTGGCAAAGATGCCCACGGTAAGGGAAAGGATTAGGTAGCCTGGGAGAATGAGGAGTGGTCTCTACCAAGTCCTGTAACACTCCTCAAGGGTTGAGGAAGAGGAGGCCAATGAAAGCGTTCTCTTCTGCAACACCCATCTATCCCCTTTCATCCCATTACTAAAGTCCCTGAGGGACTGAGCTGCAAACTGAGATCCTGACACTCCACTGTCCACTCTGTTCCTTCACACAGCTGAAAAGGTGAGCTCCCTGGGTCAGAATTGGCATCGATTCTGCCTGAAATGTGAGCGCTGCCACAATGTCCTTGCTGCCGGTGGACATGCTGAGGTGAGGCCTCTGTTGGGAGGGTAGGAGAAGAGAGGGGAGGGAAGGGGAGGAGAGAAAAGCTGTTATGACCCAAATGGGTAGAGAGATAAGCATAAGAGCTGTCCAGATTATCAACCCTGAATGCCCTGCCTGGCTGTCCTTTCTGTGCCTGGATCATGTCTCTTATCTGACTGCTCCCTCCCCCATCCCTAAATCAATCTCTCCCCAAAGCACACAGTGAATAGAGCACTGGGTTTAGGGTCAGGAAAACCTGATTCCAAATCTGACCTCAGAAACTTACTAGCTGTGTGCCCCTGGGCAAGTCACATGACCGCTCTTTGTCTCAGTTTCCTCATCTGTGAAATGGGGACAATAACAGCACCTACCTCACAGGGCCATTGTGAGGATCAGTGAGATAAACACTGTAAAGCTCTTAGCACAGTATCTGCCACATGGTAAACACTGTATAAAAGGTTTATTGGTGGTGGTGGTGGTCTTGTCATGGTATTTCCCACATACCTCCAAACCAATTCTAGCTTCTCCAGTCCCTAAGGACCTTTCAGTCGGCCACCATTTCCCATTCTACACCCTCTTACTGTCTAGCACCAACTTTGACATCAGGAAATTTTGCTTCATCCCTGTTTTTTATTATTATTATTATTATTATTATTATTATTATTTTGCTTTTTGGAGGGCAATTGGTATTAAGTGACTTGCCCAAGGTCACATTGCTAGTAAGTGCTAAGTGTCAGGTCAGATTTGAACCCAGGGCCAGTGCTCTATTCAATATGCCACCTAGCCTCCCAACTCTATTTAATTTTAAATGCTGGTCCAGGAGTTGCATTAAGAAGGAGGGCTGGTGGAGAGGGGAGGTTAAAATGGAAGATTGTCTTCTGGTCATTGACTTTCCCCTTCTGCAGTTGGTTATGAGTCAGTCCAGTACCCAGCTGACCCTAGGTGAGCCCCAAAGAGATGCCTGCCCAGGCCAGTCATATCTGGAAGCAGATAGCTTCCCTTTCCTTTTCCACTGATTGCAGGATACAGGTCAGATTGGAAGAGATAGGGGGATCAGCATCTTCCAGATGTAAGTTATAATACCCTTTGGGTATTATGGGAGAGCAGGGGCTCCCTGATTCCCTAGAGAGCTTTTAGATTATGGGGTCCAGAGAGGATCGGAACTTTAGAACCCTGAACTGGAATAGATTGTATCTTCCCCTCAGCTGGAAAATAAAGGGCATGGGATGGGGGTGGGGGTCCCCCATGAGTTCTCCATAGGATCTCTGCAGTGACTTCACAACTTTTCCCAACTCCTGCTTTCTCTCTGAATTCAGCATAATGGAAAGCCATATTGTCACAAACCATGTTATGCGGTTCTCTTTGGACCCCAGGGTAAGTGCCTGTCCCTACAAGGGCTGGAGGGAGGGACGGAGAGCAGTATCTCATCCTGACCTGAAAAAGGGGGATATGATGAGATGGTTTTGGGAAGGTGCAGGGAACAGCTCCCAGAAAGGATGTTGGGGCTGGGCAAGGGGCATCTTCTGGGCATACTTGGACACCCCCATTCTCACTTTTACTCTTTTTTTCCTCTCTGTTCTGGGTTTCAGGAATCAAAATTGGTGGGGTGGGCTCCTACATGGAAGATCCTCCCCGTCCTCCAACCCACATCACCGCCATGCCCTTAACCGCTGGCAGCTTCAGTCCACCTAGGAGCAGGACAGGCCTCCCTCAGGCCAAGAGGGCAAGGAGGAGTAAGTGCCCTTTTGGAGTAAGTGGAGTATATAGCATCAGAAAAACCTTACCCCTAACTCAAGTTCTTGCCCCTTCTGGGGTAGCAGGGAGCGCAGAATTACTGGGAAAGGACAGATGAAGGTTTTCTACTCCAATACTCTCATTACCCACCCTCATCTCTGGGACCAGAAACAATAGTAATATTTGTACTACCTCCTGTTATATATTTTCCAAAACACTTTTCAAGACATGGTTGGAGCCCCACTCTGATGTGCTGGCTGTGTGGTCTGCAAATCCATGTTCTGGGCACCTCTCTTAAGACCAGCCCTGCCAAATTCAAATAGAAAACAGATCCCTGCAGCCCACATATTGACTTAGGAAACCTCAGGTTGACATTGTGTATGCTGTATTATATTTTTGTTTATTTTGTTAAACATTTCTCAATTACATTTTAATCTGATTGGAGCTGTCAGAGTTTGACATCTCTTCTTAAAGGCTATAAGAGGGTTGGGCTAGAAGGTGCTAACCTAAATTGGCAGAGGGAGTTTATTTCCTCTGGAATTCCCTTTACCAAAGAGATCACAAATTCATTTGCAATCTCTGTCTCATTGGATACTTACACGAGTTCTGGAAAGTGGGCAGGATGATCTCTCTGCTGTGATGGCAAAGATGATTCCCAAATCTGTGCACCTAACTCTGTTCTCTTCCCTGAAATGTCATCCTACATTTCCAGTTGGCTGCTGGACAACTCCTCTTCAATGTCCCATTGGCATCTCAAACTCCACATGTCCCCAAACAGAAACTAGTATGTTTTGACCTAAACCTTCCCCCTCCATCCTTCCCCCCTCTGCTTCCCTGTTTCTGTTGAGATGCCTTCCTTCTATTCACCCAGGTTCATAATCTTGGAGTGCTTTGATTTTTCCCTCTCGTTTACTTGGCTCATGTGCCATTAGTCATCAAATCTTATTGATTCTATTTCAAAGCATCTGTCAAATTCTTCCCCTTCTCTCCACTCCTATGGCCTCTCCTCTAGTTTAGGCTTCTCACCTCTCATTCCTTACTTCACTATTATTATAAAAGCTTATTAATTAGACCCACCCTACCTATAGTCTCTTTCTTTGATCATCCATCCATCCATCCATCCATCCATCCATCCATCTATCCATCCATCCATCCATCCATCCATCTATCACAAAACTGCCAAAATTATCTACCAAAGAAACAATGCCACAGGCTCTGTTCCCTGCCCAGAAACTTTCAGGGGCTTCCTATTGTTCACATGTTTTCTCCTGTCATAAGAGAAAACAAAATCTTCAGCCTTCAATTTAAGCCCAACCCCCCCAGAGTCCCGACCTACGCTTCCTGCCTCATCCCCTTCACATACTCTGTTATAGTTGAAGGATGGGGGCCCCAGCTGTGGGCAGAATACACTCCAGAAAGGGGAGAATAGGCCTTTAGAGACACACTTGGAAGACTTCCCATTTTTGCCTATTTAGGTCTCGTTTATCTTTACCTGTATAATATCTGTTTATTAATATATTCATTATAATAATATATTATTTTACTTATATATTTATAGAATATATATTTATTTTCTGTTTATAATAATGTATTATTTATTTATGTTTATATATAACATATACATATATATTTGTTTTGTTTTTATATAATATGTATATCTTATATATTTATTATTATAGTGTTTATTAATAACCTACTGTGTGGGGCATACTATACAAGGCAGTGGGAAGATACAAATTAGTGCACAGCAGAGAGAATTGGAAACTTCACTTTGTATCATGCATCTGTTTCCTTAGTATCTGTGTGACGTTGGACATGTCATTTCCCTTTTCAGGTCTTCAGTTTCCTCATATGTAAAAAGTGGTGTTAGACTAATTCATCTCTAAGCTCCCAATCAGTTTCTAAGCCCTGTAATATTTGTTGAATTGAATGAGGAAGCTGAGAGGTTAATAAACTGGACTTGACCGAGGTCACAAAGCTATTCAGTGCCAAATCTAGAATAAAACCGGGGTCATTCAGTTCAGTGCTATGGAAAGATGTGGCAGTAGTGATCCTTGTCTTTTAACTTCTCCCCTTCTTCTCATTGCCTGTGTATGGAGGTTTGGGTGGGAATACATGTGCACAGCCCAGCCTTCATGCCCCCTCTGCCTCCTCTCCCTCATGTTCCTCCCCAGCCCAAATAGGCATTGACACCACATTCTCCAACACCTGACACCACCTGCCCTGGGCCCCAGCTCCAATGTCCAGCTCAGGTTTCTCAGGGATTGAGTTGCTGCTTATTGGGGCCAGGCAGGCGGGCAAGAGAGGGTTGGCACCTTGGCATCAAGGAGGAGGATGACCAGGGCCCCTAATGGAACAGGAAGGAGGGTGGGTGAGGGAATGATATTGAGATATAGGGTGTGTGTGTGTGTGTGTGTGTGTGTGTGTGTGTGTGTGAGTGAGAGAGAGAGAGAGAGAGAAAGAGAGAGAGAGAGAGAGAGAGAGAGAGAGAGAAAGAGAAGACAGTAGGGGTGGGGCAAGAAGATGGGATAATGGAAGAAGATACTTTGTGCGTGGGTCAGGCCCGTACTTTCCACCCCTTGAACTTGGAGTCTTAATGGAGGGAAGCACTAGCCCCTTCAACAGACCATCCCTTTGTCCAGTTCTGGTGCTGATGAGAAAGGGCTTTGGGCAGGTTGCTCCCAACCCCAGGCCCAGCCAAAGTCTCTTGTTTCCTAAGGCCTAACACAGGTGAAGACATATGCTGGTGAGACATCTCTGTGTCCTGGCTGTGGGAACCCTGTTTACTTTGGTGAGTTGGGGCAGGGGTAGCAGTCAGAGGCAGATCTGGGCCATTGGAATGGGCAGGAATGGGATTGGGAAATGAGAGTGGGAGAGGTGGTCAGAGCCCTCCTCCTCCCATTACTCCTGCCCAGGCAGGGGAAACAACTCCTTAGTTATCCTCTGGTACCATGACCTCTCTTTCTACTAGCTGAGAAGGTGATGTCCCTGGGCAGGAACTGGCATCGGCCTTGTCTCCGATGCCAGCGCTGCCGCAAAACCCTAACAGCAGGGAGCCATGCAGAGGTAAGCCAGGGGGTTAATGCAGGTAGGACAGTGAGAGCCATGGGAAGATTAGGAGCCAGAAACAAGAAAAGTTGGGGGAGGGGTCTCAAAGTTCTTTTAGGACCTCAGAGCCACAGAACATGAGAGACAGATTATCTAGTCCCACTGCTTCATCTCATAGATGGGGAAACTGAGGCTCAGAAAAGGTGGATGATTTGACCAAAGCTGTAGGTAACCTCTGGAGGGGAAGGGAGAAGTGGGAGCAGGGGACACTTGGGAAATTGGAGAGAGCCTTGGAAGAAAAGTGGAGACTAGGTGAGACAGAAGAATTTAGAGCAGGACTAAGCCAAGTTCCCGCTGTTTTCCCAGCATGATGGTTTCCCATACTGCCACATCCCTTGCTACGGATACCTGTTTGGGCCCAAAGGTGAGAGCCCCGATCCCAGAAATATCCAAGCTTTTATGTATTTAATTTGCATAGCTTATGTATGATTTGCATGTATTTCCCTTGTATATTAAAATGCCTTCTCCTTCATGTACACCCATTTCTCCCCAGCCCCCTACTCTCCCTTCCTTACTGTGCTCCTTTCCCTTCTCCCTTACTGCCTTCCCTTCCTTCCTAATGTCTCCCTAGTCCCCTTCCCTCTCACACTTGTACCTCCTCCCTCTTCCCTTTTTCTTCAGTGTTCCCCCAGCTCCTTCAGTGACTGTACTCTTCCATTCCTCCAGGTGTGAACATTGGTGACGTGGGCTGCTACATCTATGACTCTATAGAGTTGAAATCTGATTGAGAAGCTAACAGAGGAATCTGTTTTCCCTGTCCTGGGTCCCTCCCAGCCTCTCCCCATCTCCCAGGTTGAAAAAAGGGTCAGAGATTTCCATCCTTCAGACTGGACAGGGGTCAGTGTTCCAGGTAGCCTCCAGGCTTCCTTCCCCATTCCCCATCCTGGTTGGTGGCTTACACTTGTCCTTGTAGTGCCTGCCATGAATCTGATGATGGAGGGATGAGAGGTGGCCATACAGGAAGAGGGAGAGGATGCCTTTCCTCTTCCTCTAAAACTCAGCATGTTCCCCAGACCTTGGCCTCAGAACAAACCAAGTTCATGAGGAAGAATTGGGGAGGAGGAGAATCATGCCAGGGCTGCCCTGGTGGCTGTGCCATCCCCTCCCTCCAATGACATCAAGGAATGGCCACCTTTCTCTTAGGGTGTCCTTGCACTTCTACCTTCTCCCCTGCCCTCCCTTGAAGTTCACCCAATAAAAGAGTTCTTTCCTTTGATCTCAACTCTCCCTTCCCTTGGTATTACCTGGGCATCGGAGGCACAGAGTGGGGCATAGCAGGAGAGGACTGACTGGGAGGGAGGGGATAAGGAGGGGCCTGCTGAGTATTTCTCCTCATGGAGAGAGCGTGGGCAGTTCCAGGTTGCAGCACCCATGGAGAGGACATAGCCCTTTTCTTCTGGGGATCAATAGAGCGTCCCGGGCCTTGTAGCTGCCTTTCCTGCTTGTCTTCCACTTGAACTGGGGCTTCATTGGAGACCAGAGTACTTACAGTACAAGGGCCTTATACTTTCCAAAGCACTTGACATGTATTCTTTCTTCTGATCCTGTGAGGTAGGCTGGGCAGGTGGTATTATCCCCATTCTATAGGCAAGGGAGGAAATGGGCCCACTGGACCATATGAGAGAACCAGGACTAGGACCAGGTTTTCTTGACTCTTGATGAAACATTCTTTCCTCCTAGTCCTGCCCAGTAGCCCTGTCCCCAGAATGGAGAATGGGAGCGCCTTTATCCACACACCCCACCTAGGGATCAGGGAGAGAATCCCTGTGGGCAGCCCCATTACTGGAGGGATTTAAACAGGCTCTTGGGAATGTCGAGGGGCTAGGGCTAGGCCATCTCTAAAGTCTGTTCCAACTCTTTGGGGGTGTTAGGGTAGCCTGGTGCATTGTGGCTGCAGTTCTGCCCCATCCTGGGGTGGGGTGGGGTCTGTCAGTCCCATCACTCCTTGCCCCAGGGACCAACTGGAAAGAGATGGTGTCACTGTTCACTTTATAGTATAAGATTCAGAGCTGGAAGGGACCTTGGAGAGCTAATCTAGTCCCTTACTTTACAGATGAGGACACTGAAAGCATTCCATATAGTCACTAAGAGAGCTAGAATTCTTGGTTCCACATCTGGTACTCTTTGTCCAACACCATGATGCTTCCCATCTTAATCTTGTAGCACCTTCATGGGCATCCTCTCTTCTCGGGGGTCTGACAAGGTCCTGAGGAAGAGGAAGTCATACAGACCATTATCTTTGCCCCATCCTGGGACCCTCCTCCCCACATCCCTCAGCCCTCTTCTCTCCTGCTGGTCCAGTCTGGAGCAAAGGGAGGGTATTCTCTTGAAAGTGAGGATGTAGAGATCTATTAAGGCTCCTTGTCAAAGTCTCAGGGCTTGCTCCATCCCTAGTCCCCTAAACCCAAATCCAAAGACAATATACCTCTTTTTCTCCACATCCTGGATGGTCTCAGGAAGCTCCGCATGACGAGTTTCTGGTAGCAGCAAGGCAGTGGCTGAAGCCAGAAGGGCAATCCCACCATAGGTGACCTTAGGCAGTGGGGGCCACATCCCTTCCAGCAAGACAGCCAGTGGTGCAAGAGAGCCCCCTAGCCTGCCCACCAGAGCCGTCAATCCTAACCCTGTCTGTCTGTGCCAGGGAAACAGGAGAATAGAGGATTCAGAGGAAGGTGGTGAACCAGTGCCTCAAACTACCCATCTCTGACCAGTTGATGAACAATGTGTCCACTCTATCATGGACCAACTGATAAACTGCAAGACCTCGTTCACCAATCACAGAGGTTCAACAGGATAAAGAGCTATAAGAGACCATCTAGTCTTTGGCAAATGATGAAACCAAGTCCCAGAAAGAGGAGGACACATATAAGTGTGATCCTCGCCACCACCACCCTGAACAATGAGAACTACAGGTATAATCCCTATTTTACAGATAGGGAAACTGAGGCTCAAAGAGATTAGGAGATCTACCCAAGGTCACATAGCTAGGAAGTGGCAGAGCTCAGATTTAAATCACTCTAAATCTAGTGTCTCATTCTCATCCTCCTCATCCTTCTCCATATCTCTCACAAAGGTAGGAATTGAAAGGGATCATTTAGTCCAATCCCCCTCATTTGAGAGGTCAGAAACCTCAGACTGAGAGAGGGGAAATATGTGAGTAGTCAAAGTCCAGATTAGGACCTAGGTCTCAGACTGCAAACCTAGAATTCTCCATTAGGCTTCTCTCTGAAGCATTTTCTCATCCAATAGCTTATTTCAGAGACAATATCATAGGTAGAACACAGGGTTTGGAAATCAGAAAGACCTAGGTTCAAATCATGCCTCTGATATTTATTAGTTAACAGGACTGTGGGCAAATCCTCTTGCCCACCATTTGTAGCCATGGGCAGCTTTCTAAGACTATAGATAAAATATAGAGGAAATTCCCTCACCCGTGTAATTTGATCCTCAAGATCAAAAGCTTTCCCTTGGGCTTACTCTACTAGATATGGCTTTTTAACCTTCCTTCTTCTGCTAACATCCATACACAGGTTGATGGTGGCGGTGGCCAGTTGTTTGGTGGCTGCTGAGTTGTTTCATTCATGTCTGACACTTTGTGACCCCTTTTGGAGTTTCCTTGGCAAAGATACTGGAGTGATTTGCCATTTCCTTCTCTGGCTCATTTTACAGATGAGGAAACTAAGGCAAGCAAGGTTAAATGACTTGCTCAGGGTCACACAATTAGTAGGAGTCTGTGATCAAATTTGAACTCAGGTCTTCCTGTCTTCAAGGGGCTTGTGCTCTATCCACTGCACCACCTAGCTGCCTATACACAGATGGGGGTCAGATTAAAGTGAACACCAGGACAGCTCTGAATAGGGAAAAGAACTCTTAAAAGAACAATCTTATTCAAGAAGGGGAAAGATTCCCACCTCTTTTTTAAAATGGAGAAAAGCATTACTGCACCTGTATAATTTATATCTGATTGCTTACCATCTCAGAGAAGGAGGGATAGAATTTGGAACTCAAAACTTTAAAAAAAATATTAAAAATTGTTTTTAGTATGTAATGGAGGAAGAAATAAAACACTATTAAAAATGGAGTAAGGGCAGGAAGGAGCGGATTGATGCTTGGTGTTTGAATGTCAAGTCTTTTTAGCATCAGCTGGGAGCTAGCTATCTCCTGCTTCTCAGCATCCTCCTTGCTCACTGCTGAAGCAGGGAGGTCTGCCCCTAATCATGGTTTTGTGTTCTCAGTCCCACCCCAGCTCTACTCCCATGGCCCTGGGAGGCAGGCAGAGTCTAGGATCCAAGT
Source organism: Pseudochirops cupreus (assembly GCA_028627135.1). Lineage (NCBI taxonomy): Eukaryota > Metazoa > Chordata > Mammalia > Diprotodontia > Pseudocheiridae > Pseudochirops > Pseudochirops cupreus. The sequence continues at coordinate 206,368,911 of CM053584.1, read as the reverse complement.
GCCCAATAGTTAATGAACAAACCACATTAGTAGCTGCTCCTAATATTCCAAAATCCCAGAGATGGAAGGTACTTCAGGAATGACCCAGTCAACTCTGTGCCAGCTTAAACTTGAGAGGAAATTCCATTTATGATAATTCTAGCCTTCATATACAGGGTGTCCCAAAAGTATTAATGTCATTTTAAGCTTATTAACTCACTAAGACTTTTGGGTCACCCTGTACAGACTTCCAATGAGGCTAAACTCTTTCTACCCCCCACCCCTTCTTGGTCCAGTCCACTTCTGGACAGCTCCATTTGTTAGGAAATCTTTCCTTAAATTGAGCCTAAATCTGCCTCTTTGCACCTTTCATCTATTAATTCTTTTTTTTTCTTTTTGCAAGGCAATTGGAGTTAAGTGACTTGCCAAAAGTCACACAGCTAGTAAGTGTCAAGTGTCTGAGGTCACATTTGAACTTAGGACCGCCTGGCCAGGGCTGTTGCTCTATCCAACACCATACAACAATTCTAATTGCAACCTCTGGGACCTAGCAGAACAACTCTAATCCCCATTCTCTTAACAGTGTTGTGGGGGTTTTTGTTTGCTTTGGTGGGGTTGGGCTTTTTTTGTGGAAATTAGGATTAAGTGACTTGCCCAAGGTCACACAGCTAGTAAGTGTCTGAGGCTGGATTTGAACTGGGATCCTGCTGACTCCAAGGCAGGATCTATCCCCTTAACAAAGTTTTAAATGCTTGAAGACAGCTGTCCTCTTCCAAAGTCATTTTCCCTTTACCCTGATCCTTCTATGGCAAACTGTCCAGTGTAATTCTTCCCAATTACAAAGTACTTTACAGATCTCATCCATAAGCCTCACAGATGTTTGTTCAATTCTATTGATTTCAATTCAATTTAACTGCATTTTATAGATGAAGCTCAAGGTCATGGAGCAGGCGCAGAGGGGAAGAAGAGCCCAGATCTCCTCGACATGCCTCTAAACACAGACCGAACAACAGATCCTTGCTGCCTTCCAGATATACAGACAGAGTGGTTCTGCTGTTTCTTGGGCATACCAACTGCTGGGTATAGCCCTGGGTAGCAAAGTCGAGATAGAATGGGTGTGTGTGTGTGTGTGTGTGTGTGTGTGTGTGTGTGCGCGCGCGTGCGCGCGCAACCACACACATGTGCGAAGGTGTACATGAAAAAGAGGAAAAGAAAGAAGAGACTGACAGAAACAGAGAGAGAGAAAAAAGAGAAGGGAGACAGAGAGAGGAGAAACAGAGACAGAGAGGTCTTAGAGGGTGGAGAAGTGGGATAGGAGGTGGAGAGGGGTTTCTAGGTGAAGCTCTGGTGGGGTATAGGACTGAAATGAGAAAAGGTAAAGATTGGTAGTTGGGTCCCAGACTCACCTCAGTACAGTGGGGTACAACTCTGATGTGAACAGGTAGGCAGTGGTGAAGGCTGCTTCCGAAAAGCCTTTTCCAGCCACTCCTAGAACTAATCTCCATGCCACCAACCCTGAGAGGGAGAAGATGCTGGGGAGTGACTGGGGACCTTCTCTAGGCAGCGCGTCCAGAAGGGGAGAAGTCAGAATGGAGGTGGGGGTGCAGGTAATAGGCATCTCATAAGGAGAGCAAGACTTTTCAGAATCATAGAGCCATAGGATTTTGAAGAATTAGAAAGATCACACTTCAAGCATTGGATCTAGACCTTAAAGGAAGCTGGGAGACCATCTAGCCTAGCCTCATTTTACAGATGAGGGAACTAAGAGCTGGATTAGGAGAAATTAATTGCCCAAGGTCATACAATTAGTTGATAGTCAAGGCAGAACTAGAACCCAGAAGTCTTGATTCCCAGGCCAGTACTCTTCTAGTATATCAAAGATCCCTAACAAAAGGAGAGAATTTAGCCTCCATGGGATGGAAGAGGAAAAAGAAAAATCAGGGAGTGAGGAAGGAAAGAAAGGAGGAATGGAGGGAGGGAGACAAAGAGGGAGGAAGGGAGGAAGAAAGAAGAAATGAAGGAAAGGAGAGAGGGAGAAAAGGAGAGAGGGAAGAAGGAAGAAAAGAAATGAGGGGGGAAGGAAGGGAGGAATGGAGGAAGACAGAGAGGGAGGAAGGGAGGAATAAAGGAAAGAAGGAATGAAGGAAAGCAGGGAGGGAGGGAGGAAAGAAATGAGGGGGAGGGAGGAAGAAAGTGAGGGAGAGAAGAAGGGAGGAAGGAAGGAAAAGAGGGAGGGGGAAGGAAGGAGGGAAGAGGGGGAAGAAGGAGAGGAGGAAGAGACAAAGGAAAACAACAAACAATTTCTCAAGCACTTGCTAACTGCCAGGCACCAGGCTAAGCACTTTAAGAATATTATCTCAGAGGGGGTACAGGGCTCACCACAGGGGGCGTGTCTGAAGTCTGGCAGTACCATGGGGCTAAGGAAGGCTGCCTGGGGACTCACCCGAGGGCAGTAGCAGACTAGTGCCCACAGTGAGGGCAGTGCCCAGCAGGGCCCCCACCTCAGTGAAGCGGCGCCCTATGTAGCGCACTGACAGGTAGACAATCATCTTGGAGGGCACCTCCACGGCCCCAAACAGCAGCTGTATCTGGTACAGGTTTAGCCCAAGCCCTGACAGGTCCAGGCTTAGGCCGTAGTATGAGAAGTTCACCCCAAACCTGTAATGATGGGAGGAGGAGGGTCTGGGACACTGCAATCCCTCAGATTCTCCTCCTTTCTTATAAAGTACTCCCCCCCCAACTCCCTCTCCATATCCTTCCTGAGACCTCCTTTCAGATGCCTCCTTCCTTCAGACCTCCCTGCCCTGAGACTCCTTCACCCTCCCATCTTCCCTTCAGGCACTCCCTCCCACAATCCACTCTGTACAGCTTTTTATAATCCTCCCCTGGGACGTCTCCTCCTTAACCAGTTTACACTCTCCTCACCAACAAGACACTTCTAGTACCCCAGGCCCTAGAACTGGGTCCTCCCAAGTCCCACCCTCTCTCAGTCTGGAGTTTTCTAGAACCAGTCACTCTAAGATGGATTTTTTCTACTTTTTCCTTCAGAGAACCCAGGCAGGGGGTCCACCCTAACTGTGACCCCTTCAGGATAGGTCCCCAGTTCTTACCACACCACCATACAACACAGGGAGATGTGCCGGAGTCGGGGTGTCCGGAACAAGTCCAGGTAGGAAGGCCTTCTAACCATCTTTTCCCTTTCAGCCACCAGACTCAGGGCCTGAGATTAGGGAAAAGGGTTTACCCAGGTTGTTGTTAGTCCTTCATTCTCAAAGAGGACCAATGGCATCAGGAGGGTGATGTTGGATTGGATTTAAATCCAAGTTGGATTAAATCTAAGTGAATTGGATTTAAGTGAGGCAGATCTGTGCAAAGTCACAGGCCTCACTATCTCCTCCAGAGTTATCAGAGCCCAATGGCAAGACATAGATCAAGACAACTGGCCCAGGAGAATAGTCAGGGTAGTTGTGGGGAATACGGAGAAATACAGAATCAAAATCCTGGAATAGAAGAGCTGAGAGGAGCCTCAGAGGTCATATATGATCCAATCACTTATTTTAAAAATTTGTCGTTCCCATGTTGTGGTTTTTTACTTTCTTTGTTTCCCTGGTGTCTAGGACATTGCCTGGCACATAGTAAGCATTTCATAAGTGCTTGACACAGAGAAAGAAAGAACTGAGGCTCCTTCTTCTAGGAAAGGGAAGTGACTTGGGCAAGGTCATACCACCAGGTAGTAGATGGCAGGGGGGTAGCTGGGTGGTGCAGTGTATAGAGTGCTGGACCTGGAATTAGGACGACCTGAGTTCACATCTGACCTCAGACACTTACTAGCTCTGTGACCCTGGGCAAGTAATTTAGTCCTGTTTGCCTCAGTTTCCTCATCTGTAAAATGAACTGGAGAAGGAAATGGCAAACTACTCTGGTATCTTTGCCAAGAAAACCCCAAATGGGGTCATGAAGAGTCAGATATGACTGAACAACAACAGGCAGATGGCAGGGCTGACTAGACCTAAGTGTTCTGTATTCCCTAAATCCTTCTCTTCCATGAACCAACCTTCCAACACTAACTCAAAAAACTCAGCCCAATAACTTTCTCCCCAAAGCTGTCTTCCTCCTAACTTCCCCGTGTCTGTTAATGGCACCACTAATCTTCTAGTCTTGAAATCTCTCTGCCTCACCCTCCACTCCTCATCTCTAGCACCTTCATTTTAGGGAGATGAGGGGGACTGGGGTGGACTGAGATCTAGAGAAAGGCAGGTAACCTGTCCGAGGTCACATAATCAGTGACTGTCAGATTGCTTCACCCGTGTCTCCTAACTCCCAGGCTGTTGCTCTTTCTACTACCTGCCCATGTGGCTGTGTATGTGGGGGGTAAGGAACATGGTGTTTACGAAAGGTCCAGGAGAAAGGTGAATGGTAATCATAGGGGAGTCTGATGCTTATGCCCCTGCTCCCCAAGTCTATTGGACTTCCCTCCTATACCTGAAGGGACAAGGGGTGTGTGTGAAGGTGGTATAGACCATGACCAAGACTGTCCCGCCCAGCTCCGCCTTACCTCAATACTTAGTTTTTCCCTAGCTTGGGGCCGGCCATTAAGTGCTGCACATCGGAGAAGGTAAATTTGGGCTTCCTTTATCCGACCCTGGGTCATAAGCCATCGGGCAGATTCAGGCACCCACCTGGGGGGCAGGAGGCAGAGGGTGGAGCGCTCCAGCCAGAGAGGAGCCTGGGACAGTGAGAGGGGCAGGCAGGAGGGGTGGGGTGGGGAACGGGGGTGCCCCAATCAAACTGGTCCCTGGGCCTCAGCCTTGCATGGGCATGGGATGCCAGTGTCTAGGGAAACCCAACCTTAATGTGTGCAGGTATCATCTTCTAAGGAAATGGAAGGGCAAGAGAGGGATGATTCAAACCACCCACCAGATCACCCACTCTAACATTCTGCTTTGGAATACAGTGGGCTGTACTCCCCTCCCCCCATTTCATTAGTTCTCAATGCCCCATAGCCACACACTCATCTCACCTGAGGCTGAGGATGCCCAGGGCGCAGGGCAGTGTCACAGCCAGCAGCAGCCAGCGCCAGTCTCGAATCAGGTAGCCAACCAAAGCCAACAGCATCACCCCTCCAGACCAGAAGGTGCTGCCGAGGACACCAGCCACAGTGCGATGTCCAACATCTAACCACTCTAACTCTGGGTTCCAGGAAGGTGTGCAGGGCAGGGCACGGGGGGGAGGGAGAGAGACAGACAGACAGACAGAGACAGAGAGAGAAAGACAGAGACAGAGAGACAGAGACAAAGAGAAAGAGAGAGAGACAGAGAGAGACAGAGACAGAAAGAGAGAGAGAGAGCACAAAGGATGTAGAGAGAGGGACAGGGCCAGAGAGGCACAGACAGACAGAGGCACAGAGGGGCAGATACCAAAGATGCAGAAAGAAAGGGAAGAAGACAGAGACAGGGAGAGGAGAGCAAAGGACACAGAAAGAGGGACAGACAAGGGACAGAGACAGGGACAGACAAGAAGAAACAGAAAAAGAAAGAACCGAAGATAGAGAAAAAGAAATATAGATGAAAGACCTGAGTTTGTAACCTCAGAAACAGATCTGATCCTCTCCCTCCCAAAGAACTCTTCAATCCTTAGAGAAATCCTGGTTCCACTAGGACCCCAGGCCATGACCCAGTCATCCAACCAGACCCTCTTCATCCCTTTGCCCACACCAGGACAGGGAACATGCCTCTCACTCCATCCCTCCTCCCCCTATGCCCTGGAGCCCTCCAACCCCAGGCAGGCTCTTACCTAGGGGCAAGACAATTATAGTGAAGCCTGCCAGGGCAACACCAGTGAGGCTTCGGGTGATGACAAACATGATGTAGCTGACAGAAATGGTGGAGACCAGGCCCAGGGCTAGCGTGCTCCCATAGGCTACCAAGAGCAGTGGGCGTCTCCCAAACCTGGCATCAGAGTCATACATCATACATCAGGCCTTCCAAGGGGTCAAGAAGGCAGTGCTCCTTCCCCTCCCCCCCACCCTGTGACAGAGACTTCTGGCTGGGAAATAAGTCATGGAACCCAAAACTTACTTCCATGCAAGGGATGGAGGGATGTGGGGCAGTGGGAAGGTACATCCTAGGCAGAGATTGGAGCATGGCACTAGGGACCTGGCCGAGATGGTGCAGGTTGGGTTGCAGAGCCCAGTTGACTTCCCTGGTTCTCTTGTTTGCCCCAGACCCTCTGCACCCCTGTACCTGTCAGATAAGTATCCAAAGAGCACGGCCCCCACGAGCACACCAACGAAGAAGAAGGTGGATACGGCACGGTTCAGTCCCTTTCGTTCGCACACTAGGTCCCACTAGATTGAGGCAGGGGTTGTAGGGCATCCCCAGGCAGGGACCTGCATCCTTGCCTGCTGTCTGCCTTGGCCACTATCCTAGACCGCCTATGCTGGCACCCATAGAGGACCCAGGACTGGGGCTCTGGCTGCCTGGAGCCCCACCACTTTCCAGTCCATCACTCTGCCTCCAAGGAGAGTGTTCTCCCCTCCCACTCCAGCATTCCCACAGGGAGGTGGTAAGACAGGGCTTGAACCAGCTTTTCCTCCTGTTATTTCCCACCAAGGCCACACAATCCAGCTCCTACTTTCATCCCAGACCAAGGACTGGGAATATTGTTCTTGACTTGATAATCAACAAACATTTATTATTCTACAATTTTATGTAAAGAAGTGGACTAGGGGCTGGGACTACTGAAAATTTTTTCAAAAGGACATAAAAGGATTTCAGAGCTGGCAGAATCCTTAGTAGGACCTCCTTTGACAAATGAGGGAAACTGAGGCTCAGAGAGGGTAAACCCAAAATCACACAGCGAGTCAAAGAACAGATCCTTTATTCCTAATGTCTTACTGTTTCCATTCCATCATCGAGCATGTCCTATATGCTCAGCCCCTTCAGTCTCTCCCTCTCCTTGTGTTGCATATGGTAGGAGACTGAACACTGGGGTCTGGAGTCAGAAGTCCCAGGTTCAAATATTAGCTTATTATTATTTACTTATTACTTCTGTGACCTTGGCCATTAGTTAACTTCTCTGGAACTCAGTAACTTTCTTTGTAAAATGAAGGGATGTACTTTCCCAAGGTCCCTTCCAAATCTGCATCTGGTCCCTTGCCTCTATCCTGGGAATATGTGAGCAGGGGAATAGAAGCTATCCCTTTCATTCTTACAGTATCCACACATTGGGCCAGTGTGAGTCACTCCTCCCCTCTACCCCTCTCAAGTACCCATAGACTCTTAGAATTGGCAGGAGCTAAGAGATCCTGTATTCCAAGAAATCCTCCTCAGTCTGATGTCTTGGGGAAGGTCCAAGAAGCATGACAGGAGACAGTGAACCTTACCTGGGTAGCAATAGTAGAGTAGAACTGTGATTGGTCATAGTCCCAACCTTCAGGACATGGCACAATTTGGTCCTCCCCTTCCCCCTGGCTAGTGTTGGAGACTGGATGTGGGTAGAGATATCGGTAGCAGGAGCTGAGGCTACCATCAAGCTCCCGGGGTAAGTAGGCTTCCAGCCAAGCTGTCTCTTGGGTGAGGTTGTTGAGTGGGTCTTGGGCTTGGGTTGGCAGGGTACAGTGGTGGGTGGGCACTGCTGCCATGAAAATCGGCAAGAGGAAGTTCAGAGGCAGCAGGATCCGGGGCAGCGCCAACAGCATCACATTTTGAATCTGGAAGCGGCCAAAGCCACCCACCTCCTTCAGGATCTCCTCAAAGCCCATGCCTTCCAGCTGGGCGTGGGGCCCTGGCTGTCAGACAGCCACTTGTTAAGTCCACTGCCTGGACCCTTGGACTCTGGGGAAAATCTAAGAGGCAGCAACCTGAGTGAGTTGAGAACCCGCCCACTCTGGGGGCCGGGTTAGGCTAAGGTAGAGAGGTACTGCTTAGGTGAATATATAGGCAGGCAGAGGGCCACCTTTGTCATAGGATTCTTCCCATCAGTCAGTCTCAGGCCCTATTCTCACCACCACCCCTCTCCCCTCAGAACCCATCTCAGGGCTGTTACTCACTTGCTTAGCCCAGTATGGATCCATTGGCAAGAGACCACATTATTCAGGATAGGTCATTGAGGAGAAGCAGAGGGGAGGGGAGACCTGAGAAGGGAGACCAAGATGGCCTTTTGTCTCTCTCCCCAGATTTCAAGGTTCAGAAAATACTTGGTGTACAGTGATAATGATGATGAACTCTTGGTCACCATCATGGTATAAGCTGGTCAAAGGGAGTGGACAAGAAGGTGCTAATGCCAGGAGTTAAGACCGTCCACATTTGACCCTTTTTCCCAGGGCCTGACCAACTCTTTACCCCAATATTTTGTAGCCCTCTCCCCTCTCTTTTCCATGCAACAAACACTTTTTAAGTACCTTCTGTATGTTTTGCTCCATGTAAGTCTCTGGGGACAAAAAGGCAAAAATGAAACTGTTCATTCCTACCCTTTAGTGTTTCCCTCTCTTCCAGAGTTCCATAGACGCTCCCCCAGGATCACCTAGTCCCAGTTCTCATGTTGAATGTGACCCACCGTTCATATCCCAATGTCCTGGCCTCCTCCCCACCATATCCCTAGTACAGGTCAAATGCTCTACTTTTCCAACCTAAATAAGTGAACTCACGCTGTAGTTCAGGCTGGGGAAAAGGGGGAGAGATCCTGGGCATCATGCCAATCTGTGCCGAGTGCCCTTTGTTCTGGGTTCCTTGGAGTTACCTGGATCTCTTTAAGATGACAGCAGGATATGAGATGGGAGGCATTAGGACCAATGACATTCACAGTGTCTGGAAGCCTAGACCCAGGGACACGGACTCTGGACCCAAGGTTGACCGTCTGTGGGGGTCGTTTTGCCCCAGTGATCCTGGGCCAAGGTCCTAGCACGTTCCAGGGAGACTCTTTCTATTGTACTTTAACGCCCCAGCTTCCATCTTTGTTACCCTTCTTCCTCTTCCCCCACCATTCCCAGGAATTTATTTCTGGCCTCAGGCCCCCAAAGTCATTACGGACTCCTTCCCCACTCCCAGCTTTCAGTTCAGTTCTCTTCCCACCTAGTCACCCTGGCTCCTTTTAGTCACCCCTCTTCCTTTCTCTGTCTGGAGGTACCAACCCTGGATCCGAGGCCTAACTGGGCAGCTTACTGGTTGTGTGATACTGGGTAAGCTCCCATGGTTTCCCCATTCTCACGTGAGAACAATCACACCTCCCCACAAGAGTGTTGCCAGGAAGATACTTTGTAAGCAGCAAAGTGCTGTGAGCTATCACCAGAATAACTCATGTGCTGGTGATGCCGATGACCAGTCGGTGACTCTGAATGGGCGGCCTCAGTGATACGGCGGCGTAGTGTTCATGGAAGGGCCAGAGCTTTGAACGGGAAAAATAGATACAAATGATCAGGGCCTGTCAGGACAGAAAGGGACAGTTGTTCTTGACTGGATTCAGCCAGCATTTATTAAGTGCCTACTACATACGAAGCACCTAGGCCCTGGGGATACTAGTACGGAGTAATCGTACAGGGACAGCTCAGTGGTGCAGCGCAGAGAGCTCAGAAAGTGGGGACCCACTGGAGAAAGAAGCGGCACACCTTTCCCGTGTCTTTGTCAGATTGAGTCAGACACAGCTGAACGACAACAGCATTTACAAGGCGTTATGCAAACATTATTTCATTTGATCTTCACAACAATCCTGTGAGGCAGGTGCTGTTGTTATCCCTGTTGTTTTACAGATGAGGAAACTGAGGCTAAGAAAGATTAAGTGACCTCCCAGGGCCACACAGCTGGTAAGCTGGATTTGAATTCATGTCTTCCTGATTCTAGATTCATTGCTTCATCCAGCTGCCATGGGAAAATGAAAAATAGTCTTTGGGGGTGGCTGGGTGGTACAGTGAATAAAGAGCAAGCCCTGGAGTCAGGAGGACCTGAGTTCAAATCGGGCCTCAGACACTTTACACACTTACTAGCTGTGTGATCTTGGGCAAGTCACTTAACCCCAATTGCCCTGCCCTCCCCCCTCCAAAAAGAAAAAAAAAACAGTCTTTGTCCCTAAGGAGCTTATTATATTCTACAATTCCTGAAGCCAGAGAGTGGGTCCCCTGGACCAATGAGACCCAAGTTAACTATAACATCATAAGATCATGGGATTGAGAACAGGAAGGGACTTCAGATCTAATTCAACCTTCATTTTACATTTAGGGAAACTGAGTCCAACAGGATCTCAGTGAGTATCTGGTCTAACCTAGACCTCAATACTTTAATTTTTTTTAAGAAAAACTTTATTGATGCTCTTTTCTTCCTTTTTCTTTTTTTCTTTCCTTCTCTTCTCCTTTCTTTCCTTCTTTCTTCCTTTTCTTCTTTCCCTTATTTCTTCCTTCCTTCCTTTCCTTTTTCCTTCTAAATGACTACCCACTATGTCTCCCAACCATCTCTCTGTTATTCCAATGTCCCCCAGTCCCCCAGTCCCCCAGTTCCCATTCCATCATAGAACCTTGCCTTACAAGACAGCCAGGGACTAATACTGTGGAGGAGGTTCAGATTCGGAGACTGAGACAACCAGAGATGACACCAGGTGAGAAGACTGCCAGCTCTTGGCTGGTAAAATGAGGGAGGCTGATTTTCCATAATCCTGAAATAGGATATGAATAGCTCCTTTCTTTCTCCCTTTACCACTAGTTGCTGGTAGGTGTGGCCAGGGGGTCTTCCAGGCCATATATCCTAAGATCTGGAAGGGTCACCAGAAGATGACTGGAGGCATATACTTCCATATAGGAGTACTTGGTCTATTTCCTTTCCATTTTATTCCATGTACAATAGACTATATGACCACAATATGCTAAATCCCCAAGTCTTGTGAATTTAGGAGGCCCAGGCAAAGTGTGGTCTCATGAGCACATTACAAATAGTAGATATGATCTTTTAAGCAGTATTCCACTTCATTCCTTAGATTGATTTTGAACCTGGCCATCGAGGACTAACCCAAACTGCTTAGCACCTCCACTAGTTGTCAAGTGTGGGCTTGTGGTCAAAAGAGAAGCTTAGGCATTTATAGGTCAAGAGCTATCTAGTAGCCAGAAGAAAGTGCTCTCTCTCTCTCTCTCTCTCTCTCTCTCTCTCTCTCTCTCTCTCTCTCTCTCTCTCTCACACACACACACACACACACACACACACACACACACACACACACACACACTCCTGAGAGAAACTGATAGCCTACTATGTTGGTAACTCAAGTGAAATTCCAAATGGTGATATAGTACTCTCTTGCTGGATAATTAATACAGGGACACACTGCCTTTCTATAGGCTTAAGGACTTACTGTGGAAAACCAAAGGAACTCAACTGCAAAAAAAATTATTATAAATCTATCTATCTATCTATCTATCATCTATCTACATATATGTGTATGTGTGTGTCTGTGTGTATATATATATATATGTATGTATGTATGTGTGTATACACACACGTGCACACACACACACATAACTTCCTTCCTCTTTGTGTTTGGTCACCTTGAATGATATTCCTATTGGTGACATCTCTGAGTCAGAGTGTATGTAGAGTTTTGTGACATGTCAAACTTGGGAATTCTTGCTACAAAATCCTCTACAAGTGGCTATCCAGCCTCTATTCGAAGACCCTCAGTGATTGGGAACTTATTACTTATTTAATTATTATTTACAGCCCATTCTACTTTTGTACTGTTAAGAAGTTTTGGGTTTTTTCTTGCAAGAGATTTAATCTTCCTCCCCTTCCTCTAAGGAAATTAGAAGATTAACTACCTGCAAATTTTCAGCAAAAAGAGAATAATATTTAGCTGACTCTGAGCAAGGGACATTGAAGTCCACTAGTACAGCTAGGTTCCAATTAGTGTGAATAATGAATCTGCTGATATTTGTACTATTAGAAATTATAACCATAAAAATGTGGTAATTGGTTCTAGCCCAGTGGAAATATGCAATACAAATTCAAATAATGTGACCACTTCAAGGGATTCCTTATTCTCATTAATTGAGTCCTAGCTATACTACTTCTGTGGTTCCCTTCTTCCATAGATGAGTTGGGGGATTTTCCCCTCAAACTTCTGTTTTGGGGAAGGGCCCCAGACTGCACACCCTTCATTCCCTAGACAACATGCCCCTTCTCCTAGTACCTCTTCCTCCCCCACACACCTTTTTAGCTTCCTTTCATGTTTGGTCTTCCCCAAGTAGAACGTAAGCTCCTTGAGGGAAGGGACTGTCTTTCTTTTTGGTGGTATTTGTATCTGAAGCTCTTAACAATATCTGTTTTTAAAGGAATGGATGGTCAGTTGGGTGAATAGCATTTATTAAGCACCTACTGTCTACCAGGAACTGTGCTAAGCACCAGCAAAAACAAGATAGTACCTGCCCTTGAGGAGTTACCATTCTAGTAGGTAAAATAACAGGTGTAATGCAATGGTGGCCAGGGAAAGACGTTTTCATTTGGGAAGTCATTGGCATGGTAAGTGGCACCAAGAAGGGGTTGACAAGCCTTTTTCAGAAGCAATGGCAATATTGATTTAACTACTGTTTCTAGAGAAAGAGCTGGAAAGCAGGGAATGGGGATGAGCAGGGGATTAGCACCCAGGCAGCTGGCAAGGAAATGGCTGTGGCAGAGCTTGATGGAATGTGAAGCATGGTCTAGGGTCTGCTAGGTCAAGTGGGCCAAGTGACTCCCCAGTCACCACAGGATGGTCTCACAGCTCTGCTTCCAAAGCTGAGAAAAGGAAGGAACCCAGGGCATGATCTGGGAATCAAGAGGCATCAATAGCAGGATGGATGGTAAGGATATGTCAAGGTGAATGGCTAGATAAGTAAAGTATCAGGGATGAAAAGATTAAAAATGTCTCAAGAGGCATTTTGCCTCGTGGGGATATGACTTGTATAAAGAGAATCACAAATGCAATGTGAGGAGTAATGGGGGTAAGGGAGAGAGCCGGGTGATGTACCCTAGGAAGCCAGATCTCATGTGGCATAGTCTCCAGTGCCCTCACTGTCCCACTAGTCCTCCTCTGGATGTCCTTCAGGTTGTCAATACCCCTCCAAAAATATGGTGTTCAAAACTGAACATCAGCCTCTGAATGAGCTCTAATCAGTGCAAGGGGGCACAATAGGACCTCTTAGGTTGCTCAGAGAAGCCAGAAGTCTTTTCTCTAGAAATATTGCTTTATTTTACCTTCTCCCCACCCCAGCCCCAAATCATAGCAAAATATTTTTTAACAAAACCCTCAAATCTCAAGGGAACCCAGAGGAGCTTAGCCATTTTACAGATGAGGAAACTGAGACCCAGAGAGGTTAAAAATGACTTGCTCAGGTCAACTACGAAATAAATAGCAAAGCTGGGGTTTGAATTCAAGTCTTTTGAGTTCTAACTCTGTGATGAACAGTGTGTGTATGTGTATGTGTGTGTGTGTGTGTGTGTGTGTGTGTAGACATATTTTATATATATATATATATATGTATATATATATGTATGTATAATTATAAAGTATGTAGTGTAGGTCCTTCGAGCTACCAAGATTCTTTGGAGTGTTCCTGATTGGATGATGTGAGGTATAGAGTTCCCCCCATCTCTGGGTGGGTCAGACTTGGTATGACAGAGGACTTTGGATGTTTTTATAAACCCTGACCCCAGAAATTGGTAGGGAGGAACAGAACGTTCACTAGCTTTAGAAGGAGAAAAGGGGAAGGAACATGACTATGGATGGGCCTTGTTTCAAAATGGGCTGAGAAATTAGAAGTTATCACCATCAAGGGATGTAGTATCAAGGACAAAATTCCTATTCCATAACTCATCAATTTTGTGTCAATAGGTTTGCTTTTGTTTGGTTGGCTTTCCCTACAGTGTTAATGAAATTCTATTGACAAAAATAAAACCTCCAACTTGAGAGACTAAGGGAAAAAGCCTTGGTGAGGAATAAGGAATAATGGCAGTAGGAGAAGACTATAACTTTGGGGCAACTGATTGGTAAAATTAAGAATTTTTTTAAAGAAAGAAAACTGGATTCTATCCAGAGTTAGCCCACTTCTTAACTGAAGCCATTTTCCTTACAGATGATGCTTATGGTCACAAGAAGAAGGATGATGAGGTTGAGAAATCAGATGGAATTATAGGGGTAATGGGACAGAAGAGATGGGAATTAGGATGGGAATGGGAACTGGAGATTATAATGATGGTGGTCATAACAGCAGGGATGGGCAAATGATCAGACAGTGATTTTGGGAATGAGGATGCTAATAGGAAAGATGATGGGGATAGTTATAAAATTGATGATGGTGATATGCTAATGGAGATGGTGATAGTGGCGAGAGGATTTTGATGGGAAGGTGATGATGAGGATGCTGACCGAGAGGGTGACAATTATAACAGGGAAGTTGAAGGTGGTGATGGTAGGGAAATTCATGATATGACAATCAGAAGCATAGGGATAATGGTAGATATTGGGATGAAGGAGAATGTAAGAAGTAAGCCCTTTGCCACAGACTCACAAAAGGAGTCCCCACGTTTGAAAATGGGCCCGCTCTGGAACCTGGGCTGAATGAAAGACTGGTCTGAATCTGAAGCCTTTAAGCAGGTTCTCCTCCCCAAGTTATAAACCCATCCAAGACTAGTTACCCAGAAAGCCCTTGATTCTCACTGTCCATCCTACCCCTCAGCCATCTTCTATCTCCCTCAGAGACCTCTCTGATTAGAGAGGTTCTGGCTATGGCATCTGGTCCATGTCCCAGTCTTGGGGGAAACAGCCCCAGCAACTTACCTTGGCAGGATAGGCAGGGGTCTGATGAGAAGGTCCTGTTAGCATTTCAAGCTGCTCATGGCTGCAAGTAAAAGAAATCTTCCTTATCCATTTTTGATCTCTCTTTTGAACTGTTCCCTGGTGCCTCTCCTCATAGTTCCCTCCCCTTTGTCCAGTAAGTTCAGAGGAAAGAGGGAAAAGAGGGAAGGAGAAAGAGGGGGGAAAGAGAGGGGGGAAAGAGAAAAGGAGAGAAAGAGAAAGGGGGATGGCCAGAGAGAGAGGAAGAAAAATAGAAAAAGAGAATACATAGAGAGAAGGAGAAAGAGAAAAGGGGAAAGAGAAAGGTAAGAAAAAGCAGAGAGAGAAAGGGGAATTGAGGAGAGAGGGGGGAGAGAGAGTAGGGAAGGAGGGAGCTGGAGGAGGGCATTTCTCTGGGTTTCCCTTTTCTCATAGGTAGCAGCCCAAATCCAGTCTTATTCACCACTTAACCTCTCTCAGAGCAGAAACTAGGGATGGTAAACAAAATCCTAGTGTATAGCAAGGGACACATTTTTATGTTACTTTCCATAAATGTACATATTTTTAATGCCAGAAAGTTTCACTCTTCAAGACAGGTATCAAATAAGTTAACATGTTAAATACTTTGCAAATCTTAAAGCGCTATATAAATGCTATTATTATCATCAGCATTGTGTGTGTGGGTGTGTGTGTGGGTGTGGGTGTGTGTGTGGGTGTGTGGGTGGGTAGGTGGGTACGTGTGAAGTCTCATGTGTTCCAATGAAGACTGAGAGCTCCCAGGAGACAGGGCTGTACCTTGCCCAGAGTATCCTGGTTCTGATCACCCTCTGCCTCAGTATCTCCAAATCCTTAGTGGTAGGGGCCCAGAAGAGAGAGGGGGCTGCCTGGGGGAAAAAGGAATGGCTTGTAGCTAATAGGGCAGACTGTCATCATGATTGAGGACATAGCAAAAGACTTCTACTCCTGAAGCCCTGTGGTTTGGGGACAGAGAAAGTCTTCTCTTAGTCCCCATTCCTTCTTGTCTTCCCATTCCAGTGACTTCATGCCCAGTTTTAGTCCTGGGAATATCTGTGAATGGCTAGCAGGCATTAGGATTCCTGAGAGTATGATGGAGTTGGGTTCTTCTGACCTTTTGGTAACAACCAAGCCTGGAGGTGGGGGTGGGACAGAGGGAGGCACTGTCAACAGGGATGCAGGTGCCGAGAGCGGAGGTGCATGTCTCAGGCCAAGAGGGCCCCTGTGTACTAATCTGATTGTATAGAACTTACGTGCAGATCTGGTCACCATACCTTAGAGGGGACAGAGAGGTGGTGTAGGCGGGACCTCAAATAAGCAAGGGAATGAATATGGAAGGTGAGGACACCCTAGGGGACCAAAGTAAAAGGATGTGGTTATTTCAGAAGCTGAGAAGAGAGAGAATTGAAGCCTAGAGAGTCACAAAGGCATAGGCAGGAGGAATACAGCTATAGGTTAAGTGACTTGCTCAGGGTCACACAGCTAGTATCTGAGGTTAGGTTTTAACTGGGATCTTCCTGACACCAGGTCCAGCACTCTATCTACTGTACCACCTAGCTGCTCGCTAAACTCTCCTATCTTTGAATAAAAGGGCCCTTTTGTTGTCAGAAAGAAATTTAGTTCACCTAAAAACAAGTCCGCTTGCACACAGCAGAGAGGAAATCCTTTACCTGGAAAGGTGGCAGAAGCTGAGGATATGCAGAAGTAAAGGAAAGATTCAGAAGAATTCGAGGATGACAGATCAATAGTCATCTCAGTGGAGAGCTGCTCCCTCCACCTCCCCCACCCCCAATAACTCCCCAGAGACTATCAATTATGGATGAGTGCTGATGTGTCAGTGTGATGTTAATTTCCACATGGGGGGTTCCCTATGCAGATCAAATCAAAGTTGGGACCATTTTTAAAAGGAAGGGAACAGACAAGCATATTTTAAGTTAGCAAATTTATCTCCTGACTCCTCTAGCCTTGCCCTTCACTATCCTCCCTCCCTCATCCTAGGGCCCAGGAACTTGTCGTCAATTTACTGTAGCCTGGTTGGGCTCTGGAGCAGATAAAGGACAGAACCTTTGCCCATCTTTGCCCCAAGCAGATACCCTTGCCCCCCCTCCACTTCCCTCCACAAACAGATACCCCACCTCCTTCAACCCCGATTCCCTGAAACTCGAATGAAAGCAGAGAGTCCTGCCAGGGATCCCTTCAGTAGCTCCCTTGCAGGGAAGGAGAGTCCAGGCCAGCTAAAAGGTCAACAGGCTTTAATGGCATGGCTACTTCCCTTCCAAGACCCGATCTAATTATGAGAGTGGCTTGGGTGGGGGGTGGAAGTGGGGTGTGTGTGCTGGGGGGCATGGGCCACATAGGAGTTCCAAGGCCAGGGGCAGGACAGGGCCAGGCAGGTGGGGCAGAGGCCATGCAATGACTGTAGGCAGTGTGTGTGAGTGAGTGAGTGAGTGAGAGTATGTTTGTGTGTGTGTGTGTGTGTGTGTGTGTGTTGTGTGTGTGTGTGTGTGTGTGTGTGTGTGTGTAGGGGTGGTGGGGGATTGTTACATTCTGTTGGCATGTAAACATTCTTCTGTGGCTTTTCAGTAGAACGTAGAGATTGGAGGAGGGTGGCCAAACCTTCCCCCAGATCCAACGCATCCCTAAACATTGGGTGCCGAGTGAGGCCGATGGGGCCTTGGGTCCATCCTGACCCACCTCCTCTTGGAAGGAGGGACTTTAGGCCAGAGACCTCATGCCTTGAATGCCAGCGGAGCAGTCTGTGTGTCTTGACACACAACCTACCATCCCCTAAGTGCATTTTGGGGCCAGCCAGACCTAGGTGGGGCTTAGGGGAAGGGTCCCTTCTTTTCTGGGGGAGGAGGGGACTATGAAGAGGAAACCCCATTTCTGAGTTTAAAGGAGGTTTGTTCTTCCTTCTGAAAGGCATATGTGTGATGAAGGAAGGGGAGAGAGGGGCTCTGAGCTGTGAAGACCTCATTTGGGAGGGAGGAGTATCCAAGGAAGGAGAAGTTAGGTACTAATTAGACCAACCTTATTGGGATATGTGTATTGGGTGGTGGTAGCGAGGTATACTGGGGAGAAGGAACAGGCTGAGCTCCGCTGGGTTCTTTGAAAGAGGGAGCGATAGCAATCATGTTTGCTCTGGACCTGATAGCATGGGGGAGGGAGGAGGGAAATGGGAATTGAGGGTCAAAACCAGCCCATCGCTGGCCCTTTCCCTCATGCTCCTTGTGACATTCTGTGTTGCTGAAACCTGAGGTCAGTGGGAGGCCTAGAGCCCTAAGGATGCTTGAGTTTCCAGTCTCCCATTGCCTTCCACCCTAAAATACTTGAGCCTGTCTGACTAGCTGGTGTTCCTGATGAAGAAAGGCAGCAGATATCCTAGGGCTCTCTCAGGCTCTCCTCTCCCTTTAAGGATCTGACTTAGGTAGACTTTGGCCCCCAGGGTGGACATTACATTCATATTTGGGGTGGCAGCAGAGGGGGTCATGACCCCATCCCTGTAGGACTTTTGGATTGTCGGTCAGAGATGCTCTAAGTGTATGTATTGTGAGAGAGGGCTTGGCACTTCCCCTCCCTCTGCCAACCCCCTGCGCATGGCATAATTATTTGTGCCCTGGTACTTGGGGTCATCCTCCTGTTGGCTGAATCTAGAGAGGAATGGGAGAGCTTTAGACTGGGACCAGGCCAGGAAGTGGGTGGGGAGATATAGGAGGTTCTGTCATTGGTGAGGAGGGAGGGAGATTCCTGAGTGTCCTGAATCAACTTCGATTTTCATTTGGATTACTCTGCCCCAGGCTGGGATGGAAGACACCTCAAAAGGGCATGTTGAGAGGTAGCCATGCCTGAGACACCTTCCCTAGGTTCCTCTATCTACATCCCTGGGAGTGGGCTGATGGTAGTGCTGCCATGCTGTGCCAAATGCTTGCCAAATTGGGTCTAGTAACTTTGGAAATGGCCGGTTACTGATGGCTGATGTGGAAGCTGTTGACACCTACACATCTTCTTGATCCTCTCCCTAAATCTGGGCTTCTCCCTGGGCTTTCTCTGATGATGCACAGGCCTCATATATAGATCCTAGATTGGCACCAACTTGGTATCTCAGAGTGGCCTTCCCTACTGCTTTCTTCCTGCCCCTCAGGCCTTCTCTGGTGCCCAGACCTCTTCGGAGTGAAGAAAACAAGCCAAGATATTCCTGCTAACAGTTCTCTTAAGCATGCTTTTTCCATAAGCCTTTTACTCTCCCACAATCCAAGGGTGTGGCTGAGGGTATGGGCCAGGGGTCAGTTGCTGAGGACAGGGCAAGCAGATAATAAGTAACAGCAGAGATAGTGATCTCTGGAATCAGAGAAGGCAAAAAAACCCAAACCAACAGAACTGTTCCTGGAAGATGATCCTTTCTGCTGGGGAAGGAGAAGAGAACCCCGAAGCCCCAGTCTTTTCTCTGGCCGTCAGGGTTCCCTCGCACAGATGGACAGAGTGTAAGAATGTTCCATCACTGAGGTGGGGGGGAGAGGGGAGCCCGTACCCTGTGCCTGCCCTCTTTCCTAAACTGTTCCTTCTTTCAGGGGAGGAAGAACCTGGATCTCCACGCCATCTGTTTCTCTCTCTTGAAGATGAGATACAATGCCTCTAATCTGCCTTGATCTTGACCCTGGTCTAAGAAACTCATAATGCTTTTCTTCTGAGACTTGGCTGGAATACACTTGAGGAGCGGGGAAAGGGGTTTCTGGGAAGTTCTACAGCCCCACCCCTTTGCTGTTCTTGATTCTGGAGCCCTGGTCTGGCAGGGAGTCCCTCTCCTCTCTTTTCCAGAGCACCCACCCCATTCAGGGGTAGCTGAACAGCCGGAACTCCCAGTGGATTGTCTGATTAATCCTACAGGCAAGCTGCAGGAAATAAGAGGAGGGATGGGGAAAGGACCAAGGTAGGAGAGAAGAGGACATTACATTCTTTTTGCCTGGTAGCTTCAGGAGTCCTAACTGTCTATGCTCCCCTGCCCAGCTCAAGGTCAAGATCCTTGCCCTAAGATATTTCATGCATCGGCTAGAACACCTTGAGGTGGGACCAGACCTGTCTCAGAGCTCTGGGAGAAAAACTATCTTATCTGTTCTCATTCCTGGAAGCAGGGCTGGGGGTTGGGGGGGATCCAGGATTAATACTCCTCATAGTGTCTGGATGCCTGGCGTTAAGGATTACTACCCCTGGAGAACCAGTCAGGGAGCAGAAAGCCAGGAGTGAGAAGTGAGCAAGCAAGTGAGAAGACCTAATCAGGACAGAGTCAGGCTGGCCTGGGGACTGACTGCTCAGGGAGGGACACTCAGAGAAAACTCTTCCAAGGAGAGCTAGTCCTGGGGGGTGGAGGAAAAGGAGGGCCAGTATTAACCTTCTTCTTCCCCTACCAACTTCTTCCTTCCATGCCTCCTCTCTCCTATGGACAGCTCCCTCAGGGAAGTGGAGAAGAGTGCCTGGGAGGGTGTACCGTACTGTCCAGTGTCTCCTGCCTCTAGTACTGGAGACAGAGGAAACAGCACCAGGCTTAAAGTGTAGGGTGGCCCCCTAGGGAGAAGCCGGGCAGGGGCTGGGCAGGCCTATTAGGTAGATATGCCCTCTCTGCAGATCTGTGGACGGGAGAGGAAAGGGGCATTAGTGAGCTACTTGGCATCCCCCTAGAGTACTTTGTACAGTGTTAGGCACAAAGGAGGCACTTAGTAAATGTCTGTTGAACGACTAACCACAATCTTCCCAAAGCTTGGCTAGATTCCTCCCTTTTATCCCATCTTCAGACCACCAATCAGTTCTGAGAAGTTAAAGATGTGAGCATGATTTGGACACCACCCTACCCCACCACTACTATACCTCACACATATACACACATATATAATATATGTGGGGGTGCATATATATTCATGTACATATACATACATATGCATACATATACATACATATTGTCTATATCTGTGATTTCATTGCTACCAGAAACTCAAGGTCAGAAACTCCTGTTACCAATATACATCTGCAACTCTAGTCTCAGAAAGATTCCCAAACACTGAGAGACAGACAAGGTGACTTGTCCAAGGTCCCCCAGCCAGATGGATCAGAGGATGGAGTTGAAGTCAGGTCTTCATGACTCTCTGCCTTGGCCTAGCAGGTTCTTTAATAACTACATGTTATACTGGGTAGTCTTCAAATCTAAGAAGAGTCAATGTAGACAGTATAGGGAGTAACACTTCTCCCTTGCCACTGAAGGCAGACAAAGAGACAGCCTTAAACTGCAGCCCATTAGACAGACCCTAAGTTGGTTTTTTTTTTAATGGTACTTTCTGCTTTTGTATTTTAAAATAAAGTTTAATTGTAAATTTTTAAAATTAATTTAAGTTTTAGCATTCCAAGCACAAGCTAATTTCATAAAACTTGGTATTTTCTGCCTCCTTTTAAGTTCATATTTTAAAATAAAGTTTAATTGTTAATTTTTTAGAAAATTAAACTAGGTTTTTAGTGTCTGGGCACAACCTAATATAAAAAATTGATATTTTCTGCCTCATCTTTAGTTTATATTTTAAAATAAAATTTAATTATTATTTTTAAAATTAAATTAGATTTTAGGGTTTTTTAAAAACTTGTTTAACCAAAAAAAGTCTTTTATGATTGTATATTCAATAAATATTCACTTAAAAAAAAACTTCCTGGGTGATGCATACCCTAATGAAATGTGCTGTGCACAGCCATGTCAGCAGCACTGTATATGGGGTGAGGAAGGAATTAAAATTAGACAGCAGGGTGGGGGGTGAGTTCTGAGTCCTGGACTAGCTGACCCCAGGACGGGTTCAAATATTTTTTAAAGGCCCACGCCAGCCCGCTATCCTGAAATACTCACCCATAAAGCCAGGTCACAATCTGGTGGGTTCTCCTGGGGTATGGCTTGGCTTCTGCCTGTGGTACAGGTCCTAATGAGGCACCCTTATTCTCTGAGGGGCAGGAAGGGGGTAGGACTATGCCCAGGGAGGACGAGGACATTATCTAGAGCGAATCACCCAGAGCAAATCAGGGTCACTTGATGCAGAGATGGAGTAGTGGTTGGACTGATGCCTCTATACCCACACCCTGCTCTCTCTCCTTCCTTCTCTCTTCCCAACCCAAATCACTCCTAGACAGCTAGGGGAGCCTACTGGTCTTGCTCCCTCCTTTCTAGGGGAAAAAGGGTGTGCAGACTGGATTGACTCTTAAGAGGCAGTGGGGCCTAGCCCCTATGAAGAAAGGGATTCTCACTGCTGGTACTTGAAGCCTTCCAGGGAAGGAGGAGGGTAGGAGAGGGAAAGAGAGAAGGGGAGGTCATCCATGGAGCAAGAACAGAGCCCCACCAGGGACAAAGAGATGAAGAATAAAGCTCTGGCTAGGGATAGATGAATGGGAGGTCTCAGGGATATTGGAGTCTGTGAAGAAAACTGGGGACCTGGAATTAGTGTGGTTGACTCCTTTGGGGCCTCAAGGTCCTGGCCCAAACTTCCTGGGGGTGGTTCCAAGGCCAATGCAACCAGCAGGCTTCCCTCCAGCCCCCAAGATAGATAGGGCAGCAAAGAGGGACCTGGGATGTCTGAGCAAAGACACTCATTCCTTGGGGAATAAGAAATTCAGCCCAGCACAGCCTCAGGGTTCCCCCGATGCAGAGAGGATCATGAAGAAGGTAGAAGGCAACCAGGGAAGGAGGAAGCATCTTTCCTCTGAAGTGCCCCCTTTTGCCCAGGCAGCAAGGGCTCCTGGTGGCCTACTGGAGGGGTGGGGCTTACCTAACACAATGTATGTGTGTGTGCATGGATGCGTGCCTGTGTGTGGGTGTCTGGGAGGGAATTGGTAGAGTTGGTGGGTTGCTCAAATATCTGGCATGTAAGGCTGTGCTGGGGGTGTTGCTCCAGTGTCACCGGCCAAGGTGGGGGGGTAGAGTGAAGGTTGGGGGTGTACCCAGCCGGACTGTATTGAAAGCTAGGCATCATTATCTGGCCCCGGTTTTGCCCTCTGAGGCCCCTGAGGCCCCCACTCTGCCTTTGGTTGCCGGGCTATAAGTCTGGAGTTTCCCTCTTGGTCCTTTCTTGGGTCCCCCCGGTGAGGGGGGGCCTTCAGGCTGCCCGGGCCCCAGAGCCTGAGGCTGGGCCTTGGCCAGGGGGCCTCCCCGTGGTAGGGTGCCACCTGGCCTAGCCTGGTGGGAGGGAGAGGGACTCTCTCTCCGGGTTAGAGACTGGCTCCTTGGGGAAGCACTGAGATGTCTGGTGGAAGGGAGGACGGGGCCACGGGAGGAAGGGACGTGGCTGGGGCGGCGGGGACTGGCACGATTTGGGGCAGAGCCAGGGCTTGAGTGGGCAGGAGGTTGTTTGGCGCGGAGGTCAGCAGTGGCTGGAGGCCCAGAGGATCTCTGTAGCTGGAGCCTGTTAAGGGAAAGAGGGAAGAACAGAAAAGAACATAAGAGAGCATATTCAGAATTTTCCAGGAGCAGCTAGGAGGAGGAATTTCACATTGAAGTCTCAAACTTTTGCATTGGAAAGTACCTTAGAGACCAGCTAGTCCAGGGCTGGGGAACCTGTAGCCTTGAGGCCATCTGTGGCCTCAAGTGCAGCCCTTTGACAGAATTTGGATTCAGGGCTGCACTTGAGGACCTAGAGGGCCATAGGTTTCCCACCCCGATCTGGTCTAAGTCTTTTTTTTTTTCTGATGATGAAATACTGGGGCTCTCACTTCTGTTCTTCTACTAACTCTCCTGCTTCCTTGAAACCCAAGGATGACAGTGTTTGGGCAATGGAAAACTAAAAATTCTAATCTGAGTTCCTTCTTGCCTCTCTTCCCTGCTCTTCTCTTCCCGAACATCTGGAATATGCTAGACTTAGAAGTTAATAACATAACCAGTTAAGGTTACTCACCATTAGGGGCACCTAATGGGGCATTATTTGGGAGAGTGTCAGGGTGATGGAGTAAGCAATGTGATGGGGCATGTGCCCCAGGGTGATCTGGCAGGAATCGGCTCTTTTTCCATTTAAGGAGAGCTCAATAGTAGCCAGAAGTCACTGGACACTGCCCCAAGGCCCGGCATCCTGGT
The DNA here is from genome assembly GCA_028627135.1 of Pseudochirops cupreus. Classification (NCBI taxonomy): domain Eukaryota; kingdom Metazoa; phylum Chordata; class Mammalia; order Diprotodontia; family Pseudocheiridae; genus Pseudochirops; species Pseudochirops cupreus. The sequence goes on along the minus strand of CM053584.1, from coordinate 206,345,045 downwards.
GGTCACTTGGCCAATGCTCCCTACATCCTCATGGCTCACCCCTGGTAGACGGATGGAGCTCTCCCAGGGGATGGACAGGCTCATCTCTGTTTGCTTTGAGAGTGGTCTCAGTACATGTTGTCTCCCATAGAAGGAAAGCTCCTTGAGGGCAGGGGTGGCTCCTTTTTTGTCTTTGTAGCCCCAGCACCTTGGCATTTAGTAGGTGCCTAATAAATGCTGGTCAATTAATTTGCTTAGTGCTGTTCTCTGTTTTTTAGGTGATGTTTTACTTTTTTTTCCTTGTCTTTCCCTTGATTGGATGGAGGATAGTTATCTGATTAGTTCATGATTCCAGAGGGAATAATATGGGTCAGATGCCAAAGGCCTCCTGCCCTTCTCTCCTTCTCCCCCGTGTTTCCTGATTGTCTGATCACAACCTGGTGTCCCAGGATGGATTACTGAGGCAGTTTCAGAGTGCCCAGGTAGGGGAATCCCAAATTGACTTGAGGGTGGCAAGGAGCTCTGGGGCCAGAGAAGCCATTCTTTTTTGGGGGGAGCCACAAAGGAATAGGGTGCCCAGGCCTAGAAAGCATCATGGGCAAAGTTAGTTCTCAGGAAACTAGCTACATAAAATCACTCAGAAGTAGAATACTACCCCGTGGAACTTCTAATTATCTTGCTGAATTTGTATGTTCCTTTTCTTCCTCGTAACTAAACCCTGGAAAATGTATTCTTTGGTATGGAGTGTGTGGAGGCCAGGGGTTAGAAGATAAAGAGGAAGTGAGGGCTGGATTTCAATATCTAATTATGGGGCAGTGACAGAGGGAGGAGGAAGGAAGGGTGGTTGAGATGTGGAAGTAGCAGATTTTTGTACTCAGAAGCCAGGCTCAGGGCCCAGGAACCTGGGAGGGGGGGGCTATTATCAGTGAAGATTTAGGATAAAGGTGAAAATACTGGAAACAAATGGGAAAGGTCCCCTGGGTAGGTTCCAAAAAAGGGCTGGCTTCCTGGCAATATTTAGTGAGACCTAAAGACTAAGGCCAGATCCTTCACCTAGCACCACATCTGTGGGCATTGCATCAATGGGAGGGAGGGATAGGGCACAGCCCTATTTACCTGCCCCTGAAATGTCTGTTATCTCACCTGCTGGTGATGGCTGTGTCTGGTGATGGGACCATGCTGTTGGGGGCACTGGGGTGTTGCGTCCTCTGGGGACTCCCCCCACTTTTGAGTTGTACCGGAGTGGGTGTCCTCACACTGACCGGGCGAGGGATCCGACTCCTTGTGCCCACAGCCCTTTCCACTTTCCTGGGGGCCGAATCATCTGAGTCATGGGTATCCTCCTCGGATCCCGTGCCAGACAGCGTCTCTGAGGCCCGACGCCGTTCCTCACTGGATGAAGCCGAGGATGAGGCTCCAGAGGCAAGCCTCAACAGGAGGCGGCCCTGCCTCTTCTCCATCACCAGTCGTGCGAGGTCAGGCTGCCGTGTCCGCTTACACCATCGTTCTTTGGCCGAGACTGAGGCTGACAGCTCAGAGCCTGTGTCCTCCTCAGAGAAGAGGATGGGGATTCGGCTCCGAGGCCGGGAGCCAAGGAGGGCCACGGAGACTGTCTTCTCTGGGCCTCCAGGCTCTGAAGATAGACCAGGCTCAGGTGGGGTGGTGGGGGGCTGCCCATTGGTGGGGGCAAGGCCATTGGGCAGAGTGTCACCGGCCACTTCTGAGGGTGTATCCCCAGGTGGTACAGACAGTGCACAGCTCTCTGTCTCTGCTCCATCTGGCCCAGACAGAATACTGCCATTCTCTAAGGGAACAGGGGGCCTCTCCTCAACAACGCCCTTCTCCAGGATGGCCTCTGGGCCCAGCCCTCCATTGCCAAGGGTGGCTTCCTCAGGCCGAAGGGGCTGCCCACCGGAAGACATAACATTGAGATGGGTTTTCTCAGCAATGTGCACAAAGGTCCTCTCAACTTTGGTGAAGGGTGAAGAGGCAGCCACCACAACTCCCCCTGGTCCTACAGCTGGTCCCACCCCAGTACCAGCCCCAGGGGGCTTCTGTTCAGACTTGAGGACAGAGGACAGTGTCCCTGGCTCAGACACATCCAGTTGGCTGCCTGTGGGGTGGGGCCGCTCATTCTGTGGGGTCAGGGCAGCCAGGGTGCCTAGGTCAGGGTCAGGAGCCAGGTCAGTGATGACAGGTGACTTCTTCATGTCACCTGGGGAGAAGAGCACCAGTGTCTTGGAGCCCTCCTCTGGCTCCAGGTCCCCATCAGCCATGGATGCCCTGCCCTTGGATTCCTTCTGGTCATCAGCGAGTAATGTGGACGGGGCTCCCTCTTGGCTTCTGTCTGTACTCTTCTCACTCACTTCACTGCTGGAGTCACTTCTCAGTCCCAGCACCCGTCCCAAGGCTGCTTCCTCTTCCTCCTCCTCTTCCTCCTCCTCTTCCTCCTCTTCTTCTTCCTCTTCTTCCTCTTCCTCTTCTTCATCCTCCTCTTCTTCTTCCTCTTCCTCATTCTCCTCTTCTTGGCCCTTACCATTGACCTCTTGTTGGACAGGAGTTGGCATGGGATGACAAGGGACACTGAGGACAACATGGGAGAAGTCTACTGTTCGGACCCTATGCAGGAGGCGGGCTCGCTCCCTGTAATCAGACAGGTCTTTCTTGAAGTCCTGGTAGGGCAGGCTCAGGGGCACAGCCCTAGGGAGGCCATTCACCTCAAAAGGTGAAGACAATGAGAACACCTGCAATTGGATTGAGGGAGGACTGGATGAGTTATGAGATTCCCCTATTCCTCCACCAACCCAAAGTGTCCCAGCAAGAGGCCTCCCACGACCTGCCGCCTCTGAACTGGAATGGCCAGTAGAGAACCATAGCCATCGGTGTCTCCTTGGAGACTTTTACACCACCTCCCTCCTTCCCTCCTTCCTTCCCTCCACAGCTCAGAGGAATCACTCTAAACCATGCATACAGTGCATGGTCTATGTCCCTAATCTGTAAAATGAAGATTAACAATAGCACCTTCTTCCTAGGGCCGTTGTAAGGCTCAAATGAGACAATAAATGTAAAGTGCTTTGAAAATCTTAAAATACTCTATCATTGCTAGTTCTTATTATGATCATATGTCAGATACCAGACTCTAGGAAGAAGACTGACAGATCGGCATACAGTAAGTGCTTAATTAGGGCAGCTGGGTGGTAAAGTGGATAGAACACCAGGCCTGGAGTCAGGCTGGCCTCAGACATTTACTGTGTGACCCTGGGTAAGTCATTTAACCCTGTTTGCCTCATTTTCCTCATCTGTAAAATGAGCTGGAGAAGGAAATGGCAAGCCACTCCAGTATCTCCCTTCCAAGAAAACCCCAAATGAGTTGGACCAGACTGAAATGTCTGAATAACAAAAGGTACTTAATAAATGCTTGCTGATTAATGAAACCAATCTCTCTCATTCCCTCTCTTTCTCTCCTTCTCCCTCCTTCACTGTCCCTCTTTCTCTCTCTTTTCCTTCTTCCTCTCTTTCCTTCCTAACTAGCATCCCTAACCCTGAAGCATGTGTCTAGGGTTCAAAGAGAGAATCTGGATTCTAGAGTGATTGCTTGACTACTGGATGGCTGGTTCTGGCCAATAACTCAGGCAGGCAATTTATGGTGAGGGAGGAGAGGGGTACAGTTAGCCTGGACAAGGGAAGACCTACAGAGTGACTCGATGGTGGCTCTCAGACACTTGGAGACCTATCTTGTAAAAGGGGGACTAGATACATTCTTGTTGGCCCTAAGAAGGCCACTTTATCAGCAATGGGGGAATGTTGCAGGGAAGAAGATTTTGGCTGGATATAGGGAGACTTCTTAATTAGGACTGTCCAAAAGCGGAATGGGTTACCTTGAAAGGTGATTAATAATAATAAATAATTAATATTAATAATAATAAAATAATAACGGTTCATATTTATATAGCACTTTCCAAAGTAATTTCCTTGCAACTGCCTTTTCAAGGTGCGGTAAGTAGGTATGATTGCTCCTGCTTTGCAGATGGAGAAACTGAGTCTCAATGAGGTGAAGGACACAGCCGGCAGAGCTTGAAGGGGGATCTTAGAGATTGCTCTCCCCTAACGACCATCCAACCCTTTCAGTTAACAGATGAGGAAACTGAGTTCTGGAGAAGGGAAGCGACAGTCAACAGTCTGGTCAGTCCTCAAACTCTGATCCTCTGACTCCAAGGCCAGCTCCCTCTCCACTATTTGATGCTGCCTTCCTCATGACTGTAGGTCCTTTTCTTTTTTGGAGGGGGGAGGGCAAGGCAATTGGGGTTAAGTGACTTGCCCAAGGTCACACAGCTAATAAGTGTCAAGAGTCTGAGACCAGATTTGAACTCAGATCCTCCTGACTCCAGAGCCCCAGGACTACAGGTCTTAAAGGGCTGACTGGATGAGTAGGAGCCTTCAGAGCTCACTCAGCCCCACGAATCTTTTCCTGATACTCCTCATCCCCACCCCCGCTGCCAGTGGCTTCCATCTCCAAATTACTTATTCTTTACCTTGGAGGTACTTATTTAGGGTGTCCCAAAAGTCTTGGTGCTGTTTTAAGCTTTAATACCTTAGCAGCTACAAAAATCTTTACAACTGCACCAAGGGGCAGCTAGGTGTCTCAGTGAATAGTAGCACCAGCCCTGGAGTCAGGAGGACCTGAGTTTAAATGAGGCCTCAGACACTTGACACTAGCTGTGTGACCTTGGACAAGTCACTTAACACCAATTGCCTTGCCTTCCCCCCTCCAAAAAACTGCACTAAGACTTTTGGAACATCTCATATACATACACATTGTCTTCCCTTATAGGAAGAGAATTTCCCTAAGGCAATATCAGTCATTTCTGATAATATAATATCACAGAGCCTACCACAATGCCTGGCACATAGTAGGTATTCAACAAATGTTTGTTCATAATTTGGTGATCATAGATTCAGAGCTGAAAGGGACCTTAGAGGTCATTTCGGTTTCATTTTACAAGAGAGAAAACCAAGGCCCAGATAAGTGAAGAGACTTGTCCAAAGTCACATAAGTAGTAAGCATCAGAGGCAGGATTTGAATCCAGGTCCTCAAACTTTCCAGTAGGCTTTACTAGGTGGCACAGTGAACAGAGAGTCAAGCCTGGAGTCAGAAAGATCAGAGTTCAAATCCGGCTTCTGACACTTACTAGCTGTGTGACCATGGGCAAGTCACTTAACTCTGTTTGCCTCAGTTTCCTCAGCTGTAAAATGAGCTGGAGAAGGAAAAGGCAAACTACTCTTTTTTTTTTTTGCTAGTAAGAGTTAAGTATCTGAGGCTGGATTTGAACTCATGTCCTCCTGACTACAGGGTCAGTGCTCTATTCACTGAGCCACCTAGCTGCCCCTACAAACTACTCTAATACCTTTGCCAAGAAAACCCCAAATGGGGTCACAAAATGTTGGACAGGACTAAACTATAACAACATATACTAGTAGGATTAACCCTTGAATACCTAGCACTTCAAGGGTCTGGGACTGGCTCAGGGAGGGAAGGACTCCCTTAGTTCATAGCCCTTATCTGAAGGCCTTCATGAGCTACTATGGTAGAAGAAAAGTCACCAGCTAAGGATGAGACTCTCTGGACTTGGCCAGGCACAGATGCCACTCCGCTGCTGTACCTCCAAGCCTTTCCAGCCTGGCAGGCCTTCCGGGAGCACACTGAGTATGCTGGCTTAGTCTTTGGAAATCCAGGGTCACCTCCACGACACAAGGCAGCTTCCCAAGAGGTGATTTCATGATGTAGCAGATAGAATGCTGGCCTTGGAGTTAGGAAGATCGGCTTTCAGATCCAGACCCTGGTCCAGCCAATTGACCTCATCTGTGAAATGATGGAATTGGACTAGATTGCCTCCACGGGCCCTTCCAGCTCTAAATCTATGATATTATGATCCTGTTGTTTCATCTGCATGAAACTATTGAGGGGAAGGAATACTTGAGTTAGTGTGCTATAGTCAAAAGACCTAGTGAGTTTAGAGATTTGGGTTTGAATGTTGGCTTCTCTACTTAATAGCTATGTGACCTTGGATAAGTCCCTTCCCTTCTCTGAGGCTCAGTTTCCTCTTCTGTCAAATGGGAATAATACTTACATTATCTATCTCACAGGGCTGTACAGCAGTGCTTTGTAAACCCTGAAGGCTTGAAACAGGTAAGCTGTTATTGTCAAAAAAAGTCCTTGAAGATTCTGAGCCCTCTAGGGCCACTCAATGCCAAAAACCAAGGCTGAGAAATGTGTGCTCTCTAAATTCAAAGGAACACTGGAGTCCTGGAGTTCAGAAGATGAGTTCAAATCTGGCCTCAATCTAGCTGTGGGACCTTGGGCAGATCCATTCAAATTTGTCTGACTCAGCTCCTCAATTGTAAAATGGGTTAATCAAGGCACATGTCTTCAGTGGTTGCTGTGAGGATGAATGGAGAGATTTATAAATATTTGTTCTTAGATGATCTCTACCTGAGAGAAATCATAATCTTTGCTCTTAGCTGCCGATACTAGGAGTCGAGAAATTGACTGAGCCCCTGTTCCTGAGAGTTTAGCCCCAGAAAACACAAGAAAAAGGGCTAGGTGAATTGGGACAGAGATCCCAGATCTGGGGAGGTGTAGGCACTGATTCTAAAAATATTAGCTAAGAGGACCAAGAAATTCAAAGAAACCTAAAATATTAAGCTGGAAGAGTCCTAAAAGGTCCTCCAAACCAGAGGTGTCCCAATTCCTGCCTGTCTGCTACAAGCAGCCAAGAAAACTCCTAAGTGGGTTGAACCAGATTAAAACAGAATTGGGAAATGTTTGCGGAAACAAATAAAAGTACAACATAAATAATACCAGCTTGTAGTTTTCTAAGTCAACACGTTACCCAGGGCCCCTTTCTATTTGGGTTTAACACCACTGATCTAGACTAGCCCCTGCATTATTTCACAGTTCAGGAAACTGAGGCACAGACACTGCTCCTTCTCTGTCTCCTTGGCTGGATCTTCCTGTGGGTCACATGCCTCGAATTCTCTCCCTCCTCATCTCTTCCCCCTGGCTTCCTCACTAAAATTGCCCCTTCTACAGTAAATCTTTCCAAATCCCCTTTAATTCTTGTACCTTCCTTCGGTTAAGTATCTCTAATTTATACTATATTTCACTTGTTTGTACATAGTTGACTGCATGCTATCTCCTCCATTAGACTGTGAGTTCCTTGAGAACAGGGACTGTCTTTTACCTTTCTTTGCATTCTCAACTATTAGCACAGGGCCTGGCACACAGTAGGCACTTAATAAATGTTGACTGACTGACTAACTTGGTCTCTGGACTGACATGGACCTAGAGTACCTCCTCATCTGCCACTACTCCCTCCCGTGTTTCCTGGACACCTTCTCCTGGATGGTTTGATCAGGGAAAATTAGACCAAAGCTCTAGGCATGCCCATCACCCTAAAAGAAATGCCTTCTGCCCCCCAGGTACCAGCCACCAAAATCCCTTTCCCCTTCTCCATCTCTTTGCTTGAGGCTACTCTCTTCTTCTCTACTGCTTGGATATAACCAACACACTCTACCGCTGGGCTACTCACTGGGAACAGCCAATTAAGGTTCCAATACACACACACATACACACACACACACACACACACACACACACACACACACACACACACACACAAGGTCAATGCCTCCCCATCAGCAGCAGGTGAGAGGAAAGGTTGGTAGAGCGGCAGTCAGGAGAATGGTGTCCAACACACATGCACATACACAAACGTACAAAGACATACATACATATACACACATACACACACACAAGGTCAATGCCTCAACATCAGCAGAAGGTGAGGGGAAAGGCTGGTAGAGCGGCAGTCAGGAGAATGGTGTCCATTGTGTGGTGATTGTGTATTGGGTCTCCCTCACAGGAAGTACTCCTGATCATGGTGCTCCACCTTCCCCTGGAATCCTGGTTATAATTCTCTTCTCTTTCATTCACCAAGGCCTTTCCTTCCTAACACCTGTGAATGACGACTCTTATGGGGAAGGTTTGGGGAAGATTCTCCATTGTACTGGTGGAAAAACTGAGGTCCAGAAAAAGGCAATGACAAAGAAATATACAGAGGCGGAGTGAAAACCTAGGTCTCCTGCATCCTAGCCCAGCACTCTTCCTTTGAAAAAACGTGATTGATGCTATTTTTAAAAATCACTTTCACTTCCTAATGAATGTTCCTCCCTCCCCCACAGAATCCTCTATTATAAAAATCAATAATAATTACAGCTAGGCAAAACAAACTAACATGCTGGCCATGTCTGAAGATGTATGCCTTATTGCACACCCAGAGTCCACCACCTCCCTTTGGAGAGTCAGTCCTCCGAAGCTGCTACGGATCACAGCATTGGTCAGTCTCAGAGAGAGTTACTCCCAATGTGCACTCCCTCCCTATCAGTGGTACCCTCTTCAGAGGGAGAGCTGCCCAGAGGAAAGAGGACTTCCAGCTGAGAGAGAGGTAACCTGGGGAATCCTGCCTTTCCTTCCCTGTTGGCAGTGGCTTGGGCCCCTGGACATTTTGCTCTGTGGTCTGACTTCTTGAGAGTACTTGGGGTCATTCTAGGGGGCTATCAAATTGCCCCAGGGACTGTGGTCTCCATGCATTCATTTAGCTCAAACTGAGACTCCTTGGCGAGGGACGCTCGCTCCTTGCTAGATTTTGTGCCACTGCTCTTTCCTGGGCCCCCTCCTATCTGTCTGCTCACAACTTCTCAGTTTCCTTTGTTGGCTCTACATCCAGGTCACGTCTAACTATGAATATCCTCTAGGGATGTTCTTGGGCCCTCTTCTCTTCTCCCTTTATCCTATCTCTCTTAGTGATCTCATCAGCTCCCAAGGATTCAATTATCTTTCAGCAAATGATTGCCAGATCTATAGATCTACTCTTAATTTCTCTCCTGAGTTCTGATCTTACATCCCCAACTGCCTTTGGGACATTGTGAACTGGATGGCCCACAGACATCTCAAACCCAGCATGTCTAAAACAGAAATCATTATCTCATTCCCTGCCCCTCTCCCCCCCAAAACAAACCCTTACACAATTCCCAGCTTTTCTATTTCTATTGAGAACACCACCATTCTCCAAGGTCAAATACTCAATGTCATCCTTGATTCCTCATTCACATTCACCCTACATATCTAATCTGTTGCCAAGTCTTATAATTTCTACCTTCACAGTATCTCTCATATATATTTCTTTGCTCCAAGCCCTCATTACCTCAAGCCTGGATTATTTCAAAAGTTTCCTATTTGGTCTCCCTGCCTTAAGTCTATCCCAAGTCCAATCTACCTCCATTCTACGTGACAAAGTGATTTTCCTAAAGTTCACATCAACTACTACTTTTTTCCAACCCCCCCTCAATAAACTCTAATGGTTTCCTATTACCTCTAGGATCAAATATGAATTGTCTTGGGCATTTAAAGCCTTTTATAACCAAGCCCCTTTTAACATTTTCAGCCTTATTACTATCCAACACATCCTCTAAAACCCAGCAACTCACTTGCTGATCCTCCATGCCTGGAATGCTCTTCCTCCCCACCTCTACCTCCTGGCTTTCCTATCTTCTTTCAAGACTCAGTTACAATCTCACTTTCCTCAAGGTTTTCCTAGACCTCTCCAGGCTAGTGACTTCCCTCTGAGATCACTTCCAGTTTATGCCATATATATTTGGTATGCACATAAGCTTTTTAAAAGTTGTTTCCCTGCTTTTGGCCTTTTTTTTCTTTCATTTTCCTTTCTTTATATCTTCTGTGCTTAGTACATAGTAGGTAATTAATAATCATTTCTTGATTGAATCATCAAGACTTATTTAACTTTGTATCAGCCCTCAGGTCCAGTGAAAAGTTTTACAAATAACAGGAACTAGAAAAATATTTGTTTAATGAATGAATGGAGAAGGAACCAGTGACCATTGGTTTCTCTGACCTTTGGAGTTGTATTTCCCAAACTGATTTGGCCACAGATCATTTTTGGGTCTGGAATCTTACACAGGATGGCCCAATGCCTTGATGTTATGAAATACCTTTGGGATAGAGGTTGGGAAATTTTGGAAAAAAAGAGGAAATTGAAGCCTATTTTGTCTGTGCAAGCATTTTGAAGAAGGTCAGTGGGGTCAACAAATTGTGGGATGTGAATGTAATAGAATAGTCTTACGCTATATGAAATATCAACTAAGAATTCAGAGAAACTTGAGAAGACCTGTATGAACTGATGCATTGTGAAGGAAACAAAACAGAGCCAGAAAAGTAGTATAACAATGCCCGAGATAACATAAAGTAAAGCAACAGTGAAAGACATCAGATGGCCCTCTAAGTAGAGAAGGTGGAAATGTAGGGACAGGGAAAGAAACTGTGATTTCATTGGTAAAGGAAAATCCCAGGTGAGGAAATTTCCCTTCCTAAAACAGGTCAACACCTTTTCTGATATTTGGGGTCAAACTCAAATATGAACATGGCCATTAAACCTACATAAGTATCCCTGTAGACCACATATTATCTTAGAAAACTACAGATTAACATCATCTACGTTCTAATATATTTTTATTTAATTTGTTCAATATTTCTTAATTATATTTTAATCTGGTTGCAGCAGCAACGGCCAGTGGGCTGAGTGTTTTATACTTCTAGATGAGAGTACCTAGAGGTTAAGAGACTTGCCCAGGGTCACCCAACTAGTACATGTCAGAGATGGGACCAGAATCTAAGTCTGAAAGGAAAACATCCTAAGTCTGATCACTTCAGTGACTAATTATGATTTTAGAGAACTGACAGTAAATATGCTTCTCTCTTTTGGCAAAGTGGTTGTATAAAATGATGCATGCTTTGTCAGAAATATCCAATTTGTTAATTTGTTTTATTTAACTACGTTCTTTGTTGCAAGGGAGGGTTCTTTTAGGAGAGGGGTGAATCATTGGGAAATGACAGTGATGTAAAAAAGGGACAGCAATAAAATGTTTATTTTAAAAAGGCACACAGAGAGGTAATGTGGCCTAATAGAAAGAGAAGAGCCTTAGAGTCAAGAAGAACTGAGTTCAAGTCCTCTGCCTCTGACATAGTGTCTGGCTGGCACAGTACTCGAATAAATGCTTGTTGGTTGATGAACACATATTAGACCGTGACTGTGGTCAAGGAAATGGCCCAGGCAATTCTCTAAGACAGAAAAGTCACCAATCTGAATTTCCTTACACAGATGAAATCATATGGCTGTGGAGGAGGGGATATTTCGATACCAATTTCACATTTAATAATCAAAAGACATAAAATACTGCTAGCATTGAAAATTTCATACTGAGCTTCTAGGCACACGGTAGAATGCCAGAATTCTGTTAAGTATGGTTTGGGAAATAGTGTTTTAGAGAGATTCCTGGGGGATCAGAGAATCGAGGGGTCTTTGTAACCTTGGGCCACCCACTTAGTTACAATGAGATTGGCTCTGGAACTTGACTAGATGAACTATAAGGGTCCATCCAACTTTTAATTCTATGACTTTATATTCCTCAGTGTGAAGCGGTCACAATTTGGTGTGTCCCCTTCCTTTAACCCTGGTGATGAGTAGACATATCCCTATAGCACTTATGGTAGAAGGGAACACTTTTATGGTTCAAAGGAAGCACCTCTGGGGGTCTGGCCTGGGCTGGCTGGGAAGAGCCAATAGGGACCCTGGAGCAGATCAGTCAATGCAGTGGAAGCAGAACAGGGGAAGTAATATCCATAAAACCAGAACTGGAAACAACCTCAGAGGCCATCTAGTAGAAACTTATTTTACAGATGAAGAAACTGAGGCCCAGGGAAGTTAAATGACCTGCCCAAGGTCACACGGGTAGTAATTATCAAAGACAGGATTTGAACCCAGGTCCTCTGACTCCAGAATTCTTTCCATTGTAGACTTCTGACTTTTTGCCAACTCCTTCCCTTAGAGAGGAATAAGTGAATGAGACTGGCAGATCCTAGCTCAACATTTTCCTGAGGGGAAAATATCTTCCCACAAACCATGGGCTATCCCAAGGCTGGCAAGAATCCTCTTGATTTTCTCACCCAGGTGTAGTATGTCTTCCTTTGTGTTCCCCCAAATTCTGCAGTGAGCTGGGAGGTTGTCTGACCTCCAAAGGAACCTTGGGAATCAAATGCCTATAATTATTCCCTGACCCTTTTGTTACAATTCTGACAAAATAGAAGGAAGAAAACAAACATTTATTGAGTGCCTGCTCTGTACTGGGCACTGTGCTAAGTAGCGTCTCCCTCGAGTTTCACAATAATCCTGGGAGACAGGTACTATTTACATTTTACAGATGAGGAAACAGGATGAGAGAGGTTATGTAATTTGCCCAGGGTCTCATAGCTAGTAAGTGTTTGAGGCTGAATTTGAACTCAGATCCCCTAAACTTCAAAATGAAAGGACACAAGGATATAAGCCTGGGCACTGAACTGGAAAAGGCATCTGATTTTTCTCCCTTGTGCTTACACTAGAGAGCCAAGATGTCAAAAATCCCTTCAATAGCTTTTATCTGATGGGGTCAGGGTACTGATCTCTAATGAGGGATATAGGCTGAACCTCAGGGTATACTAGGATTTTGAGTTGAGATGAACTTTAGAAATAACAATCTAACTCCTTTGTTTTACAGAGAAGGAAACTGAGTTCCAGATGTGAATGACTAGCCCAAGGTCACCCTGATGGGAGGCCCAAAATTCTGAAACAGGGCCTCAGCTTCTAAGCCCAGCACTTTTCTCAGCTCCATGTTAAACTGTGCCATGTAAAGTGGGGAGGAGGAGAAGAAGGGAGCTGTGTCCCTGGGAAGCCCACGGTTTAGCCCCTCTCCCTCCATTGCAGAACATCTGTCCAAGCAGCCCCCTCTATATTCCTCTGTAGTGTCTCTTAGACTACTCCAATGCAGAGAGGCACCTCATGGGTATCTGGGGGAGGGAGGTGTTGTTGGGGCATAGAGAGAGTCTGCCCTCATTTTTTCTACTTAATTGCAATGTACTGTCTCTCACTTCTTGCTTCTCTTTCTTCATCTGTCTTTTTCTCCCTCTCTCTCTCTTCTCTGTCTCTCAAGCTGTTGTACTAGGCTTTTGTCCTCCCCCTTCTCTGTGCCTCTGGCCTCCATATATGATAAATCTCCAGTGGCCACACTCCTCTCCAGTTGACAACAGAGTCCTTTGAGAGCCAGGGCCCATCTCAGCACCTCTTGTCCTTCCCATCCCTAGGACAGCCTAGGAGCACACAATTAAGGAGCATATTAGCTAGTTATTTTGGTCTGGACCCAGTGAGGGGGCAGCCCAGGTCTAAGACACAGGATGCGACAAAATTATTGGGAAAGCTCCACCCGGCTGACTTGACTGACTCCTCACCCTAGAGCCCCATCTCCCCGGGCCAGGGGGAACCTACAATAGGGATAAAATAAATCAAAGCCTGAATGTCCTAGGGGACGGAGGTTGGCTGGGAAATTCACTCTCATTTGCCCTCTCTGGGGAAGGACCAGACCGGGAGAAGAGGTTTTCTTCTCTTTAGTTTTGTTTGTTCGTTTTTCACTCCTTACCCTAAGGAGAATAATGGTCTAGGAGAGTCCAGGCTGCCCTGGGGGCTGGGCACTGCGGCAGTCAGCTCCGCAGAGCAGATATCTCTCTCCCTTTCTCTTCCTCCTCCCCCAAGCTATTTCTCCCGCCCCACCCCCACAGCCTAGTAACTCACTCATGGCCACCCCAGCTACCTCCCTGTGGACCTTGTTCTGCTCTGTCTGTTCCTCCCTGCCCTGTTTCGGTTTCTCCCTTTCTGATTATCTCCTCTATCCTTTTCCCATTCACTCAGCCCTCCATCATCTCTCCTTTCCCTGAATTTTTCTCACTCACCCATGCTCTGTCACTTCTTTCCCATCCCACTCCTTCCCTCCCTTCTCTCCCCTTCATTCTTTCCCTTTCTCTGCCTCCCTACCCCCTAGATTTCTCCCTCTCCACTCCTAGCTGTACAAGTCTGCAATACTAAGCAACTCACTCACCAGGTCTGAGCCCCTCTGGGAGAGCTAGAGATATGACTGTCCTCAGCTTCCTATTTCTACCTGCTGGAAGAAACTAGGGAGCAGAACAAGATCAGCCACCACCCCAGAGACAAAGAGGGGAAAGGGGCACTGTGCCTGCTCCAGCTTGCTGGGCCTAAGGCCCCTTCTCTACTCTCCTCACGAAAGGAAACCAGGACTGAAGCTGGTGCCACCAAGTCCAGGGCCCAGCAACTATCTTACTCCTGAAAACAAGCCTAGGATTAGACCCTAAAATTCCTAAGAGTAAGAGTTCTAGTGTAGTACAATTCTCTGTATGCTCCTATAGGTCAGGGGAGTACTCTCCCATCCTTCACAGTGCAATGCTTGGCACAGTGTAAATCTACGGTTAATTCAGCGGAACTGAGAAGGAATGCCTGCCATCGCACACCAAATGGCAAGTTCAGATCCTAACATCCCCTAACAGGGATCTAAACATCCCTAGTCTGGGGACTGATGAGGGGCGGGGAGGGCCCCTCCCTCCCCCACATGCCAAAGGAAACTCAGCTCCAAGCTCACCAGGAAGAGGGAGAGTTAATATGCCCAGGAAAGCCTTCCTCTTTCACTCCCTTCTCACACACGCCTTCATCTCCCCGTCCTTCAGCTGAGTTCACATCCTGAGCCCAATCCTTGGGACCCGTGGCCTTGAGGCGACGGATAAGATCTGGGGGTGACCGCCAGAGCAAGAACAGGGCCAGGGCAGGAGAGAGCGAAAGAAAGCAGGCAGGACGCGGGCAGATTCCTGGAAGGAGTCTTTAATAAGGATTTGGTAGTATACAAGCTCTCCGGATTGTCTGGATTAACATACAGGGACTTTAAAAAGGCACAAAATCCTTTGCACTGCCGCTGGGGGCCCTCGGGGCGCTTCCTCCCTCGCCCTTTCTACCCCCCGCGCGCGTGTGCGTGTCGGTGCGTGTCCGTGTCCGCCCCCCACCCCCATGACCTTGCGCGTGTGCGTTTGTGTAGTTGGTGTGTCGTCTTCAAGTGTTGGATTTGTACAGTACTCGCAGTCCTAGGCAGCCCAGCGAGGCGAGCGGAGGGGAAGGCGAGGGAGAGAAGGGAGGGAGCGCGCTCAGTGCATGCTTTTATTATACAGAGGCCAGAGCCCGGAGCCGCTCTCTAAACCGCTATGTACACCAGGGAAGGGCAGGAGCCCGAAGGAAGGAAAGAAAGAAAGAAACAGAAAGAAAGGAAGAAAGAAAAGATTCCAATCGTTTCTTTTCTTGTTTCTTGCATGCTTAGTCTGCCCCGGGGGAATAGTGCAAGCGTATAATACAGTATTATTGCATTAAAAAAGGGGGCTGGAGGGGGGAGGGGGCTCAGGGATAAACCAGCTGTGGCTCAGGACCTCTTGGGAGATTCACGTCTCCTGTGCCCCGCACCTTCCAACCCCCTCCTGGCCAAGAAGGGGCCTCCTGGCCAGCAGGTGTCTGCTGAGTGAAGGGAGGGAAGGGAGAGGAAGGAGCGTGCTTATGGCCTCAGAGAAAATTGGGCTGAGCCCCTGAGGCTGAGCTGCCCAAACAACGCCCTCTCCCAAATGGTCGATGGGAATGAGGATGGGAATGAAGGGACGTGGGGCGGCCCCTCTTCTTCCCCAATACTGTCAGATCGAAGGAGTCCCGAGCCCTGTCTCTCTCCCCGCTCCTCCGACCTCTCTAAGTGGGGAGGGAGGGAGGAAGTCAGTGGTGGAACAAGTGCAAAGGAAGCAGATGTTGGTCCCTGAGTTTATTTTATGGGGAGGAGTAAAAGGTTAGGGGAACCCCACAGTGGCCTCCATTGTGGGGGGAGGAGCAGGGGAGGGGATAGGGATTCTGGAACAATGGACATGGCCAGTGGGGGCCAGGACTGCTCGGAGAGACCTAGGCTCTGAGCTTCGTTCTCCCTCACTCTAGGCTCTTTGGCATCCAAATTGCAAGGCCAAATTTTTTGGGGGGGGGGTATTAAGAGGCAAGGGAAAGGGTGACCCGGCTCTTCTGGATGGTGAGGTAAGAAAGGACTGGGGGAAGATGGAAGATGAGGGAGAGAAACCCACTGAGCCAGGAAAACACCCTCCCTCCCCCCTTCTCCAAAATCCCTTTCCCCAGGCTCCACTCCTCCGCTCCTCACCCTGGAAGCTCGTAAGTAAGGGGGGGGGGGGGAGGACCGGACTTCTTCCTCAACCCTCCAGGCTCCACCCAGGGGAAAGAGGCTGGAGAGCTGGAGGGGGGCGGAGGGGGGAGTGAGAACATAGACAGGGTCGGGGGCAAAAAAAGAGAAACCAACTTATATACAAATAGCAGCAGACGACTGGGGAGGAGGCACAGCCAGATCCTCGGCTCCTCTGGGGGGAGCCAAAGAGCAAGGACCCCACGGGCAGCTTGGGGGCTGAGGTCGCCCCAAGGCGGAAGCTCTGGTGATCTGTGTGGCAAGGGGGTGCTAGGCCTGGCGTTGCAGAGAGCCGTCTCCAGGGGAGGGGAGGCGAGCTGTAGCCCTGCTGCCCAGGAGGGAGAAAGCCAAGCCGCCCCTTCCCCCAGGCCACCCCAAGCCCCTGGCCCTGGCGCCGCGCGCTCCTCCCACGCCAGCGTCCCCAGCCTCGGTCACGCGGCTTAGTTTAGCAGCTTGTTAAAAAGACACAAGATACATTCGTGATGCGATCGATCGCCGCCGCGGGGGTGGGGGGCAGAGTACAAAGTTACTACAGTGAATGAACTTTTTGGGAAAACAGCCCAGAAACACCATCGCCTCTGTGCTGTCTGCGCTGCGGGGGGCGAAGAAAATCTCTAGCTAGGCGTCGGGGCAGGGGGTTGAGATGCCAGGAAATGGGGGGCAGGGCGGAGCTTTGGAACCTAAGCAGCATTACAAGTCGCTCATAAAATAAAACTCGAGTGGGGTCTTTCGGCAGAGAGCAAAGCCGACTTTCCCATCCCCCACCCCCACCTCCTGTCCAGTCATGCCTAAATATCTGCAGGCCCCGGTGGAAAGAGTGAAGTTTGGGGGGGCCGTCTTGCATATGAAGAGAGGAGCAGAATATCTTTGGAAATCTCATGCACACAAACACAGCCGACGGTGCCAGGCAAGGGTATGGGACTCCCTCTCCCAACAGAAGGGCCCCTGAAGTCCCCAGACCCACCCTACAGTTTCCAAACCTCGTCCCTCCTAGCGTAACAGCCCTTTAGTCTTCTGATGCCCACCGAAGCTTGCCCAGGACTACCAGAAGTCAGCAAGACTAAGAGAGTCCATGCCTTGGACTGACCTTTGGCTACCCTGAACGGTGTGGTACTGTGACTGGCATTGTGCTGGTACCAATCCTTTTTCTTTTTTCACTCCCCTCCTCCACCCTCAGCTTGGTTGAAAAGATTAGATCTTTGAGCCTGTCAAACCAATCCAGGAAGGTCAAGTTCAACCATTCCACAGTTCAATGCCAGGGTTGCAGGAGCTGATGAGATGGGAGAGGAATAAGAAAAAAGAGGAAATGGAGACTGTCACACTTAACTGAACCTGCCCCATGGCTTAGGTGCAAAGGTATAGATGGGAAAGGTCTAGTACTTAGTTAACTCAGTGGGTCCCTGTTAGAACTCTGGAGAAAAGTCCTGAGGAAGGTGAAGGGAGCCAGACCCCTCAGGATGAGGGATGAGTAAAAAATCGATGAAATATGAGCCATTACTTTGAAGGAAATAAAGCCCCCTGGCCTGTTCTTCTCTGGCTTAGGAAGCAGGACTTTTGCAGAAGAAGTCTGTTCTTTCCCTTTAATGAAAGCTGATCCCAAACACTCCTTAGACCCCTGTGACCACTCAACAATGCTAGCACTTCTAGCACACTGGGGCCTCTCACCAGCAAAAGGGTCACTGGCCCAGGTCCTATCTTTTAGGTTGGACTGAATCCTGTCCAAGGTGGGAAGAAAACAGGACTTTTCCCCAGGGTCTCCCCCCTACACCCTCCCCCACTCATCCCAGTCAAGAACCATACAGGGGACACAGCAAGAGATGGAGACAGCTCTGGAAGCTCGGTAGGATACTGGCAAGCTGAGGAGAGATGAATTTCCCACCCCCTATCCACATCAGCATTAAGCACTCTTCAAAGTCATTTCCTTTGGTTATCTCCAAAGTCAGGACTAGATAGATCTTACTATGGTCAGCCACCCCAGCATTCAAGGACACATACATCAGACTGGGTATCAGGTACCAGCCCTGTTTTGGGGCTGGAATGGGGGTAGGAAGGAGTAGGGGGGAGGTTTCAAAGCCCAGACCCTCCATGGCCTGACTGGCAGGCAGTGGGTGAGGTTACCACACATCTTCGAAGGACCAAATTAAAGTCAATGGGATAGGTAGCCCAAGTGACTCAGTCTAGGGTAGGACAGGGAAAGTGAGGAATGGAGGGAGATCAGGAGCCCTTATGCAGTTTCACATAGAAATCCCCTTAAGCAGGGTTAAAGGTTAATTAAATTAAAAGGTTAATATACACTAGGAATAGTCCAGTAGTTCCAACTTCCACTCATTCATCGGATCAGGGGTTGTGCCCATTTGCCCATACCTTCCCCTCATTTGGACCAGATGAATGGACCTCATGCTTGAAGGCTTATGAAGGCCAGGGAAGGTTGGGGTAGGGCATAAGGGTTAGCAACCATCTTGCCCATCTAACTCCTCCCCTGGGACTGAGAGCTATTAAGACCTTTCTAAAACACCAGGAAGACCATGAGGTATCTGTTAAAACTCACATGGAGTCACAGAACACACTCACATAAACCCTCAAGCATGCAACTGTACACACACATACATACTTTCATACACAGGCATATGGCATTGTGGCTTGGGATGGTAGAAGGAGCCCTAGATTTGGAGTCTGAAGACCTACATTCAAATCTTAACTCCGTCACTGGCTATTTGTGTGTCTTTGGGCAAGTCACTTAACCCCCTCTGGACTTTTCTTCTCTATATCAAATATGAGAGGTGAATTAGGTGACACCTAAAATCTTCTTCCACCTCTAAGATCCTATGATCCGCACTCTCTGCATGGCCAAAAAACTTGAGCTTCTTTTTCAAAGCCCACCTAGTTTGAGTGGGTCAGGGAGAAGAAGACTCCTTTTCAGAGTCGTGAAGGCGGGGCCCCTCCGCTCTCCAAAAAGCCTGAGGCCCACACATTTAAGAAAAGATGGAATCTTGGGCTCTTGCATTTGTCAGGAGTTTAAAGAACCATCTAATTCAATTCTCATTTTATAAAAGAGAGAAGTCTAGAGAGGGGAAGTCCTGAGGTCACAAGGGGAGTTGGTGGGCCAGCCAGGTGTCTTTTCCAGGACACCAAGCTGCTCCCTCACAGAAAGACAGCTGCTCAGAGGTCAAAGAAATATCAACCAAGTGCCTAGGCCACTTAGCCAAGGAACTCAAATTCAGAATTCAGTAGGATCTAAGTGTTTTCTTGAATGTCAGATCAGTTACCCTGCCCTGGAAGCTATCTCCAAATACAAAAGACTGGTTTTGAACATTCAATCTTTCACTTGGGGATTCACATTTTACCTGGCTCCCACCAGGTTACAACTATATTCTGACCTCTGCCCCTGCCTCTCTGTCCTGCAGTCACTCTGAGGGACCAAGATAAAGGGGTGAACACTCTCCCCAGCCTGGAAGACTGTTCCTAGGGCAACAGGATATGTATGAGTGCATGCAGATAATGTAGGTGAAATCTGCTGTTTATCCTTTTTCAAAGATGAATCAACAGTGAATGTCCTCACCTCCAACTAGAGAGGAAGAAAGGGGAGAGGCTGCTGGTCAGCTTTGGGAAGGAAGACATATCGCACACTATTCCATCCCTTTGGCGGAAAAGAAGGGAAAAAGGGAAGGAAAAATTCTCTTTTCTATATAACCCCAGGGCCCCTACACATAAATAATACAGGAAATATCTATAAATAATTAAAGTAAATAAATGACAGACTAAATAAATAAGCCAATAAATTAGGTGAATTCCCAGTTATTTAGCATCCTCAGGAAATGAGATGCTCTGGTAAATCCAACAATTCTGTTTAAGAATGTGCTGTAAAAAGATGAAAACACATTTTTTTCAAGCAAGCACACCAGAATTCATTCAAGCAAAGGCTGGGCTCATTCCGTGTAGGGAACTGCCTTCAGAGAACTGCTTAAAAGTCACACAGAATCTGCCTCTGTATACTGAGCAGTCACACCCCACTTTTGGTCACACAGGCCAGCCATTCCCCAACCTGACTGCCTACTCCACTCTGCAGAACTGGCTCAGAATGATTTTTGACTATTTACAGAAAAACAAATCCATTTCAAAGAATCCAGAGATGTCACCCTGGAAGGGCCCCAGGCTCCAAAAGCAATCCCTAAAGAGGAATTCCAATGTGTTTTGAGCAATGACCTCTCAAATGGACTACTCTAAAAGGCTGGGCACTGGATTACATTATGTGAGTTCTTGATTGACTGTTAAAAAAAAAAGTCTTCCCTACCTTATCATAAGGTATTGTTGGAATAAGGTTGCAGCTTCCCAAAGGGAATACAGTAAAATGCTAACACTATTCTGAATGAAATTCAATCTTTGATGACTTAGAAACTACTTAGGATTTTTGTGGGCAATAACATCAGTGATAGCTGAACTACAGCTATATGAAAGGACCAGTTAATGGAGAATTCTAGTTAATGGAATGTCCTCTAACAATGCTGACTTCTTTCCCACTGACAGTAATCAAAGTGACCTAATTCCAATTAACCCAGGCCTTTGGAATCCTCTTTCCATGCAATCTTAAGGAGGAATTCTGGGGGGATGGAAGGGGGGGGCAGGTACTTTTTATTATATGTTTCATTGATAAGGAGAGGGGCTTTCAAGGTAGTTAGAGACAAGAGGCTAAGAGGAATGGAAGGTTAGGGGACCGAAAGGGAGGGTTTTTAGGAATTAAGGTATATTCAATATTCTCTTGAATAGCGAGCAAAGAGTGAAATAGAAAGTGGGAGGTAAGCAAAATTTTAAAACAGGTATAGGCGGGGGGAAGTCTTGAATCTACTGCAAATTTAGCTCAGGGGTTTGCCAGAATTGAGGGAAGGAGAGGGTCATTGAGGAGAAGGAGAGGGTAGGTTCAGGGCTATAGAACATCCCCATCCTCAGGTTTTATCCTAAGGTGGGATGACTCTTGGATTTGATGATCGACCTGCCTCTATTTTGTGCTTTTGTTTCCTGGAAGCTCTCTTTGGGTCACCTCCTAGGAAGGGGGCATAGAAGAAACTGCTCATCATCCTCCACAGAAAGCATGTGGAAGTTTTGAGGGCAGCAGAGTGAGGGCCTGGGAGCTGAACTACAGATCTGATAGGGGGCAGAGAACCCAAGACCAAAGATTGATTGAGGGAATGGGGCTGCCAGTGGAGAAGCTCTTTTGTTGGAATAAGATTTAGTGGGAAGTGAACAGAATGCAGAGAGATGGATGGATACATGCTGTCTAAAATCCTTTCCAGCACCAACACCCTGTGATTAGAAGATTCCAAACACAGAAATCCAAACTAACCAAATTGGAGATCCTGGCTCTCCCCTGGGTTTAGAAAGGGCTTTCTGAAGAGGATGGAAGGATACAAGAAAAATCCCTATTTCACGCAAACCCAGATTTGTCCACTGAACTGGAAGAGAATGAAAGTCAATTCATTGAAATGGAACCATCACTACTTTTGAGCTGGAAAAGATCTTAGAGGTCATGGAACCCAACCTCCTTCCCAGTTTTGCAGATGAGGTAACTGACGCCAAGGGAAATTAAGGGAAATCAGGATCAGTCACCAGAAAATACAAATGGAGAATATCCTGTCTCTAAAGAATCCCCATTGCAAAGGGACCAATGATCCTATAACAGGCTGTACCAGGGAATAAGCTCTCAGTTCCTTGGAGCCCTAGAAAATAGAATATCAAAGCTGCAAAATACTTCAGTTACCATCCCTTCCAGTCCCCTAGTTTTTTTTTTTTTTCATTTACAGATTCCCCTTGGAACCACCATCTCCAGCTAGAAACAGCTGGTAAGGTGAAGAGTCAGGAGATGAGCCAGTAAGGGAGGGGGATCGGATAGAGTTGAGGAATTGATTGTATGGAGGTAATTACTCAATAATAAAGGGATATCTCCCACCCTCCCCAACATGTTAGGGTAAGCATCAGTACACACACATAACCAGCATGAGCTTCTCTGCAATAAACACCTTTGCAATTGGAAAAACCTCTCAAGGGAGCCCCAGCCTCAAACTCCTGTCCTCTCTAACACTCAGATGTACTGCCCTTTCTTTTTCCCTGAGGATGGAGATGTTGGATGTCACTGGCAGGTATGGAGTGGGGAGGCACCTTTGCTGGGATCCCAAGGAACCCCAATATTTCCAAGGAGTACCTGAAAGAAGAGGTGGAGGGTTGGGAGGTGACTGGAAGACACTGTCCCCTGGGATAATGAAACCAGACAAGGAGCTAGGTCCTAGGGACTGTTCCATTTGAACATCCCTGAACCTTGAAATACCATGGGGAGCAACAGAGAAGCCCTCACTCCCAAATTTTCTAAACTGGGACAGTGGTACACATCCTTACGCCCACACTGCCTCCTAGACACTCACTATGACTCAGCTGCCTGTTCTGAGGGAGGAATTTGGGCTGGTCAGATACAGGGTAGCAGTGACACATGATTAGGTCATGTCCCTGTCTTGCATTCCCTCTCATAAAGTGGGGAGAGGATAAGTCACAAAGCAGCAACGGGAGGTTAGAGATCACAGATTAATCGGCGCAGAGAAAAACTCCCCCCAGACTGACCCTGAGGTCTGGGACGTCCCATATCCCTGACACCTTTGTTTCTACTGAACTCTGGACAGTTTGTCATTTGCATGTTTGGCAGCAGGGCCTTCCAGTCTGATCTGACCTCACCTACCTCACCAATCACTGCCACCATTGGCTCCACCTCTCCACTCCCACCTCCTGTCAGTACTGGACAAAGGGAAGAATGGGGAGCAGAGATGGGATGGGGGAAAGAGACCTTCATTTCGTGTTTGAGCTGAATGGTGAATGGTATTTTGATCAGGGAGGGGAAATGTTACAGTACCTTGAGCCAATGTTATTGGGGGTGGCATGTATTGCATGATGGAGTGGGGAAGGAAAAGTATGAGAGAGAGAGAGAGAGAGAGAGAGAGAGAGAGAGAGAGAGAGAGAGAGAGTGAGAGTGTGTGTGTGTGTGTGTGTGTGTGTGTGTGTGTGTGTGTGTGTGTGTGTGTGTGATTATTGCATTCTGGGAAGGAGCCACCTTCTCTGTCCGCCCCCCTCCCTCTGCACGCCCCCCTCCCCGCCCTGCCCCCTCTGGTGGGGAGGGGGGCCCAGCCTAGGTCTTGTGGGTGAATCGGGCCCACACCTGCTGTAGCTGGGACCTGGAGATTCGGAGCACCGAGGGCATGAGTCTGTGGTTGCCTGGCGCGAGGGGCGCGTGGCGCCGGTGGGGCGCTCGGACTGGGCTGCTCTCGGCCGAGCGGCTGCGCTGAATGAGGGAGCCAGAGCCGGGGCCGCCGGGGTGAGGGTAATGTTCCGTCTCCAGCGTGGAGGAGGAGAACACGGAGGACGCCAGTCGTCGTAGGGGGCTGTACCTCGGGAGGGAGTGCCCAGAGAGTCTGTCCTCCTCCAACTGAAAGAGACCAAGAAGAGTGGAGGGAAAAGAGGTGTCAGGCACAGACTCGACAGCTCCGTCTCGGGGGGCCAACACGCCGCTCACAGCCCCCTCGACGCCGGCGTCCCAGGGAACACAGGGTGGGGACAACTGGACCGGGACTCGCTAACTAAAGCCTGCCTCCTAACCTTGGCTTGTGCTCGGAGCTCCCGCCCCGACTCCTCTCTCCCAGTCTACACTCTATTGCCTCCTTCAGAAGAGAATGACTAGCCCCTTCATCCTCTCTTAACTTCGCCTACAGTACGAACCACAGCGCTAACCACCTCCTCAGTTCACAGACTCACCTCCTCCACGAAGCCTTCTCCGGTTAACCTCACCTGGCTTTCATGGTCCCTTTGCACGGAACCCCTTAGGGACTTATTTATTCAATATTTTATGCTCGTTTGTATTTCTCCATGTGTTGGTTTGCAATAATAAGAATAACTCACATTTCCATAGCGCTTTTACATTAAATGTCAGTTTACCTCACAACAATCCTGGGAAGTAAGAAATTACCTGGCATTGTATAGGTGGGAACTTGGACTTCCCTTTGAAAGGTCTGTGACTTGGCCAGAATCACGCAGCTAAGTTGGTGGGAGCCAGGTTTAAACTAAGGTCTATTGACTTTCAAGAACAGTATTTTCTTCACTTCTTCACTATCCTCTCCTCTCGTCCTCCTCTGTCTCTCCCCTTTCTCTCTTTCTCTTTCTCCCCTTTTCTCTTTTTCTCTGTCTCTCTCCCCCCCTTTCTTTTTCAGTCTTTCTGTGTCTCTCTGTATGTCTCTGTTTCCCTCTCTCTCTCTCTCTCTGTCTCTCCTCCCCCTTGCCTCTTGCCCTCCCCTTCCCCCCCATTTCATCAGTGTAAGAAGCCCTCCGTGTTGTAGTTCTCCCCATCAATTCCAATCAGTAGCTGCTCTCCAAGTTACAGTCTTGGTGCCTGAGGCACAAGAAATTAAACAACTTGCTTCAGGTCACATAGCTTGTTATGGGCAGGACTTAAACCACAGTGTATTCCAAAGCTGGCTCTGCTGCAGTCATTCTTAAACTGTTTCATGTGTGAGATTTGTCTTCCTTCACAGACTATACATTTTCTAAATTCAGGGACCAGGCCTACCATAGTTTTGAATTCTGATGCACCCAGGAGACAATGTCAGTAGGTTTTGAACTCACTAAGGGCAGTCCATGGTGCTGAATTCTGCCTGATTCTCATACTCTGGAAAGGATAAGGAAGTGCATGGATGTGAGGCCAGAAAAGGGAGGAGGGCAAAAGTGGGGCATTTTCCCACCACATCAGCTGCTCCTATACTGTTTCCTGCTGTCCAGGGGGTGTGTGTGCTGTGCTCAGACAGCTTTAGTTATCTCCCCTCTATCCTGGGAAGAATCAGGCAGGAAGGAGCTGCCTCCCACCCCTAAACTCCATTGTCCTTAGAAGGGGGCCTGGGACTACCCAGTATGTGTGAATGGACAGGCCAGTTTTAGTTACTTTAAACAGCTGACACTTAGTGCTCAGTTCCCATCACTTAGCCATAGCACTGATTTAGAGCTGGAAGGGGCTCCTGGAAGTCTTCCTTGCAGAGTTGTTAACTTGGGAAGTTTTGAGTCTGGGGCTTCCTGACTCGAGTCTGGTGTTCTCGCCACTATACTATGATGCCTTGGGGATGGTTTAAACTGCTTTCAGCACGTAGCTCTGGGGGTATCCCAACACAGTGTCAAAGCCTCTCGGATCTCAGGCTTTGTTCCTTCCCTTCCACCACCTCTTCTGAGAGGGATGGCTCTGTCCCCTGTCCACACTCATCACAGCCCTGCCTGAATCCTGATGTGTCTCTTCATCTTCCAAAGGTTTCAGCCCTCCCGCACAGGGCCTGGTACATGGCAGGCATTTAATAAATGCTGATTGATTATTGATTACTTATATCACACATGACATCATCACTCTTCATTCAACATACCTCAGAATCCTACCCTCGGGAATTCTACCCTGTGCCCTGCCCCACACCTGAGATAAAAGAGAGCTCCCACCACCTGAGGAGAGGTTGTCCTGTGCTGTTTAAACAGACCCTTCTCTACCTACTGTGACTGTGACCACAGCTAATAGTAGTTCAGACTTGACCCCTACCCCAGGGCCTGACTGATGACTTCTGGCCTGGCTCCTCATTCCTCACTCCCTTTCAGTCCAGTCTCCTCTGAAAGTTCATACCCTTGCATACTCCTGTTGTTCACATGACCTCTTCCTAAAGGCAGAAGTCTGGCCCAGGATACCTTCCTTTGAGCCATGGGGCACTTCACTCAGGGGTGCAACACTTGGCTCCAACCCCCCTACCTCTCACTATAAACACTCTTCCCCCTCCTACTTCCTGCCTCCATCACTTATCACCTCTGTTCTCCCTCTCTGAGGCCCTCAGAATGGAGCCCTGTTTCCAGGCTCTAATGGAAGGTATGGTTGGTGTGTCCAAGGCCATAGGAAAGCAGCAGGCAAGGACAAGGCCTCTATAATTTGGTCTAGGATTTCTTCTGAGTGTTTCCTCTAATGGATCTGCTAAGAAAAATTTAAGCTGCCCTCTATCCTGGGAATGGGAGGAACAAAATACCAGAGAAGAGTCTGTGAGTACTGGGGCGAGGGTGGGGGGCAGGACAGAATACAGTCTTTTTTCCAGTTCAGGAATAACTTCCAACACAATGCTGGAAAATATACTGGGAGCATACTTCTCTTGCCTACTCTCTTTGGGTTGGGAACTACAGGGAAAGGATGATAAGGAGACACAAAGGTTAGGTAGACAGGGATTGGAAAGATCCTATGCCACGTTTCATTCCTTTCTTCTCCTTAGAGTTCCCCTGAGTAAGCTCGAAGAAAATACACTTTAATGGAGAAAATGAGAGAGAGTCCCTAGATAGTACTAACCCTTCCTCAGTTAGTCTATTTAGGCTTGAGGACCCATACCACCATTCCACTTGGAAAGGTCTACCTCAAGTCTCATGCCTCCTCCACCTTTATGGACACCCTACTTCCCTCTTAGTGATGAAATATGAAGTTTTGTGCCCTTTTTCCAAAGAGGCTCAAAGAGAAGGGCTTTACCCTCTCCCTACCCTAGTCATACAGCTGCAATAAGAATGGAGATCTAGGTGTCCTGTTTCCAGTGCTAGGCCATCTTCAACTGTCCCTGTGAGGAGTATAACAGGATGAGAGCACCAGGGAATCAAAAAGTCTAAGGGAAAACGGGGCTGATGTGAAAGTATGGGGAATGAAGTAAGCGCTTCTATAGAAAATGCCTAGAGACCTGTGGAGGGTGGTGAGGACATCATTCTTGAGGCTAAGTTCTTATTATAATCAACTCTCAATTTCCCATGTTGATGGGAGAGGCTAAGGGCAGTCTGCATAATAGGAGCAAGTCTGTTCAACAGCAGAACAAGAAAAAAATATATTGTTTTGTTTCTCCACAGAAGATTTTCTTTCATTATTTTGTTTGACACAAGCTGGATGTAGTATACTAATGGGTTTGTAGTCTGAGCCCACAAGGACTGACTGGGTTGACTGGGAGCAGACCAGGGATGAAGGCCTCCCTGTAGATGATTCACAGGTACATAACTTAGTGTTAGCTCTATTTGAATTGATACCTTCCTCCCCCAAAAAGAATCTAGACCATAAGCTCTTTGAGGAAAGGCTCCCATGCCTTACAAATCTTTTTATCTTCCTAGTGCATACAGTAGACACTTAATTCAACATTTATTAAGCACTACAAGAAAGCCATAATATAATAACATCAGTAGGATTGTAGGATCTTAGATTTAGATCCAGAAAAAACCTCAGTGACAATCTAGTCCAACCCTGTCATTTAAGACATGAAGTGCCTTGCCCAAATTCATGTAGACAGGGATCTCACATAAGATTCAGATTCAGGTCTTTGACATTTGATAAAAGATGAAAGGGCTTACAGTCTAATGGGGAGGATAGACTATGAAGCCTCTTCATCAGATCAGTATACTGTAGATCTCTTCTTGTCAGGCTCTCAACAGGGACAGTGAAGGTTACGAAGAGCCAAGGTATGTCTTCATGCTCATGGTACAAATTTGGGCAAAGGAAAGCTCTATAAAAAGTGCTCCAAGGAAATTTGAGGGAGACATCATTTTTAGCTAGAGAGAATCAGAGAATCAGGGGGGAGTGGCAACTAAGCTGGGCCTTGAAAGAAGATAGGGATTTTAACAGACAGAGATGAAGAAGGGAATGAATTCTAGGGAATGGAGAGTATGGGGTGGGGAGAGTGATATACCCAGGTATTTGTATGAATGAATGTTACCAGAAAACACCTAGTAATTTAGTCTAGCTAGGACACAGAGTGTGTAAAAGGGAGTAATATGAGCAGCTAGGTGGTGCAGTGGATAGAGTGCCAGGCCTGAAGGCAGAAAAACTCAGTTTAACAAGTTCAGATCTGGCCTCAGACACTTATTAGCTGGGTGACCCTGGGCAAGTCATTTAACTCTATTTGCATCAGTTTCCTCATATGTAAAATGAGCCAGATAAGGAAATGGCAAACCAATCCAGTATCTTTGTCAAGAAAACCCCAAAAGGGGTCACCAAGAGTTGGACATAACTAAAAAACAACTAAATAATAACAAAAATGTTAAATATGAATAGCAAGACAGATTCTTCATAGATCTAAAGATGCAAGGGGTCTGGAATACTATCTCTTATAGAATCCTAGATCTGGCACTGGAAGGGGCCTCAGAGTCTGCCTAAATAGACTCCATCCTTTCATTGATGAAAAGACTAAGGATAAAAAAGGTTAAGTAACTTGCTTAACATCACACAAGTAGTAAGCTAGAATATGATTGTTGAATGAATGAATGACCTACTACTATGCCAGCCTCTGAATAAAAGTCAGTAAGTATTTTAATGGCCCTCAAGTGCTTCTGTGGGTTTCAGATGCCTGGTGTCAAAGGACTCATCCTAGGGATAGGTACAATCATCCAGGGATACTCCAATGACCACAGATACTCTCCTGAATGCTGGGAGTTGGAGGACCCCCTCTTTTTCAGGAACGGCCAGAATTCTTCAGTATTATAGGCTGTATGTTGGATTATCTTGAGGAACAAGGGAAGTAAAAATTTCAGAGTGGCCCACCCTTCTACCCCAACCCAGTCTAAATGGTTCCAGGAAACAAAGACATACAGTAAGAATGGTCTGAGGCAAAGAGCTTTAGGAAGGAAAATCCTGTGACAACTTCAACCCCCAAATGATGTATCACTTTCCAAAGCCAAAACAACATTTCTTTATTATATACTACTGGGAAATGTCCCTGTTACTGCTCTCCCATTTGTTCAGATAACCAAATATTGACTGTATTTATTACCCTTTTAAATGATCATTTTAATAAGGAAATTTATATAACAGGAGGTCACTTCCAGTCCCCAAACTTCAAAACCAAAAACAGTGTTCAGTGATAGGTAAGACTGGTTTTGTTTCCCAGCAGTTCCCATCCTTCAGACATTACTGGGAACGATCAGAAGAGTTTTCTGGTCAAGCTTTCCACTGCTGGGTAGGGTGTCTTATGTCTGTAGCCTGAGTATATGTGTGCTGTTTAACCATCAGACTTAGGAGAACCTTAAGACAGTACCTGGTGCTTAATAAATGCTTACTGAATTGAATTGATAGGGACTCTCTTTACTCCTTCAGACTGGGAGTTCCCCAAAAGCTGGTCTTTCCTACAGGACTAAGTTCCCTAAAGACTCAATCATGTGTCTCCTTCACACCTGGAGCACTGAGAGCAGGAACCATCTTCTCTTGATCTGGTCCTCCAACACAGCTGTCAGCAAATTATGTGGACTAACATACTGAGAAACAGGGTAACTGATGGAGAGAAGAGCTGAGAGGACAGCATTATGAAGGAAGCAAGTGAGATTGGGACAGGACTGTAAGTGGACAGGTACAGGTATTTCTGTATCAAGGTCGGCACAGCTATCTCTTCCCATCTCTCATACCTTCTAGACCTCATCTGGGGTGATGAAATCAAAGGCTTATAGGAATATAGATCTGGAAAATGGACACCGGAGATCACTGAGTTCAGCCCTTTCATTTTATAGATGAGAGGAAAATGAGGCCAAGATGGATGAGGTGGCTTGCTCCTGCAAAAGGGTAATACAACCAGCCACTCAAAAGTCCCCCCAGGACATCAAACATGTCAAGAACATGTCATGTCCCAAAACTTTAAAAAAGCCCAGCTTAGGACCCAGCACTCTTCACAGGAAGAAGAAAAAAAAATTTTTTTGAGGGGGGGAAGAGTAAGGTGAGTGATGCCAAAGAGGAGGTATATTTAGCAGCATCAGAGAGAGACAGACCCCATGGCAGAGTTCACAAGTATCTACCACCAGTCCAGAGGAGAAAGATGGTAAGAAAGTATCTATACTGAACCTGCTTACCTAGAGAGGCTGCCCCACAGTCACATACTCATCTCAAAGTGCTCTGTGAGTTTTATTAGTCAAGTAGTCTATGATCCCATAAGGAGATAAGGTTATGTATAATTGCACAATACACCCATGGACCCAGACTGAATGATTTAAGGACATATCCTGACAACATGGTTGATATGTATAAATTTTACATAGGTTACTGGTCCACACACAGATCTCACACACACACACACACCACTTTCAGATACATCTGTGTACAGTGGGCATGAACACACACAGATATACATATTCACATGTCTACTGTACCTATATACACATACAGATACAGATACACTCCCTCCTTCAAAGCTAAGCTCAAACATGACCTCTTCCTTGAGACCTTTCCTGATCTTTCCTCCTCCCTATCTGTTCGTGCTTTCTCCCCCACTGAAATACTCTTCTCTTTTCTTTGTTTGTGATTTGTCTACACAAGGAATCTGCACATGCTTATATATTATATCTGAATCTATTTCTCTGACAGAATGTAAGTTGAGGCTGGACCATTTTATTTGGTCTTTAAACCCTCATAACTAGCAGAGTACAAGGCATAGACTAGGTGTTATTAAGTGCTTGTTGATGGATTGACCTGTGCATGTACACCGAAATGTATCCACATATTAGTTCATGTTGATCATTGTCACATAATCCAAACACTGAAATACACACAGACAAAGAAACCCCAAATGCCTGGGCTGGAAGAGGCCTTAGAAGATTTTCTAGTCCAAGGGTTCTTAACCTTTTTTTTGTACAATAGATGCCTTTGGCAGTCTGGTGAAGCTTAATATGACTGTGGTTTGCTGCCTATGTTTATAATAAAAGGAAATACTAAATTTCAATTAGATGTTAGTGAAAATAAAGATATAATTTTTCCTGTCCAAGTTCATGGAATTCCTGAAATCTATCCATGTACCGCAGATTAAGAACTCCTGATCTAGTCTAAAATCTTCATGTTATAGAAAAGAAAACCAAGGCACTCCCACACAAAATGACACATGTATACACATACACAATCATGGACACTGTCACATTCTGTCACATGACACAGGTATATCATTCACCAATCTACTTGTGCATGTAAACACAACCATACACAGAAAAACAACACATTTTTATATCCCTTTGCTCCCAGAGTTTTACACACACAGATAAACGAAAGACCACACCACTCCATCTCCCCTTCTCTCCTCTTCTGGAAAAAGACAGACAGATGGCCGTGGCCTGAGGCTCCAAGCTCAGCATGAGGGTGGGGGAGGGGAAGACCCAGTACCATGAGTCAGAGGAATGACAAGAAAACAGTTGGCTCTTGAAAATGGAAATAAAACCCCAAGGGCAGTCAAGCAGTTAGGACAGCAGCTGGAACACAGGAGGTGGGAGACCTGGGATGGGGGAAGGGGGACGTACTTCCAGAAACTCCAACGGCTCAGCCACTTTCTCAAGAGAGGTCTTCAGATGTGTCTAGGAAATAGTTTTAGCCTTCCTCCTGAAAACCCCAACTTCTTCCTCATTTATCGTTCCCATCATACCCTAGTTTTAAAAAGCCAGGCCTGGATCTATCTGTTGCCTTCAGTAGCCCCATCCTGTCTTTTTTCTCATTATCCCACCCTACTTACAGATACCTGGACCACCTTTCTCAGCACCATAAGTCCTCCCCTTTCATTCACATAAACTCTCCCTTCTCGAATTATATGGACTGATAGAAAGAGAGAAAGTGAATGTCCTCTCCTTCAATATTACCTGTCTAAGCCTTCATGTAACTCCCACCCTCCTCCCCTCAAAAGCACTTACTGACCTGAGGAAGAGTTAATAATGAGCATGTTTAATCACTTGCTCAAATCCATCACTATTAAGGACAGTCACTGTGAGGTTGTCATTCTCAGACTTGGAGTATCCTCCTTCCTCAGAACCACCTCCCCGTGCCTGTGTCCCCTGAATGTAAGGTCCCTAGTCTAAGGCAGAGATGACTAAGAGAAAAGTGAGCCCTCTCTACTCCTCTGGCCCAGGACAACATCTAATACAGTTTGACCTGAGAGACGTCACAAGACTTCATCTTGTACCCCAAATCTACTCCTCTCAGGCTTGCATGTGGATATGTGTCGGTGTACACGCACAGATCAATCCATCAACCTCAGATATCACCCACTTCCAAACAGTCGGGAATTCTCATCATAGGAGTTAAAATAAAATAGGATTCACAGAATGTTAGAGTTATAGAGAACCTTAGAGTTCATTTAGTCTAATACCTTCATTCTACAAACAGGCTAAGTCAATCTGACTGAATATGGATGGCACTGATTTCCAAAGACCTGGGATCTTTCAATATACCACACTGCCTCTCTCTGATCTAGAATGCAGAGATGGGGTCTTTATCTTCAAAAGATCAAAGGCAGAATGAACATATTAGGGCTAGTTGTTCTGGATATAGGGGGGTTGGTCTCTTTTAGCTGGCTCCCAGTAGCACATATAAACACTGAATATGCCACCCTGGAAGGCACAAAGGGCCTAGTCCCAGGGGCTGGGTAGTGGGAATGTAGAGAGAAAGGAAAGGGCACCAAGGAAAGAGACCAGAATGAGTGCAGAAAATGAGGCAGAAGAGGAATGGAACACAAATCCCCAGCTTCTTTATTTTGCTTTGCCATGCTCCCAGAGGGACAGGGCCTCCAGAGTTGGTGTACCCCAAGTCTACAGTCTGGTTAGTCAGGGCAGCCATTTGCAGGGGCTAAAAATCTATATGGAATGCTATTCTATACTCATCAAATGAGATATTTGTAAAACACTTAGTGTTGTGCCTGGCACACAGTAGGTACTTAATAAATGCTTCTTTCCTCCCTCCTTCCTTCTTCTATCCTTTCCTTTTTCCCTCCTACTCTCCTTTCTCTTTTTTTTTCCTGTCTTTTCTTCCTTCTTTCCTCCCTCCCTTCCTCCTTTCCTTCCTTCTTTTTTTCCCTCCTTCCCTCCTACTCTCCTTCCTTTTATCCTTTTATCCTTCCTTTTCTTCCTTCCTTCTTTCCTCTTTCCATCTTTCTTTCCTTTCTTTCTTCCTTTCCTTCTTCCTTCTCTCCTTCCTTTTCCTCCTTTCTTTCTTTCTTCCCTATCTCTAAAATATGCCTTAACTCTTCTGGGAGACCTGCCCCCTAGGTGGGACCCCCTACTGCCTAAGGGCACCACAGACCACAACTGTAACCTCACAGGACACTTTGTCCCCCAGAATCTGGGAGTAGAGCATTGACGCACACAGCCTGGCTCCCTGCCTGGCAGCTCCTGACATTCCCCTGGCACCTCCTGAGGAACCTATCATCTCTTGAATAGGACATGTCTCTCTGTTGCCCAGCCCTTTATACTAGAACCTTCTTTGCCTGAGTGGCACAGAAGAGGAACTGGCCACACAGCTTGACAAACTGGCACCCCACAGGTCACAGTGGGTGGGAAGATCCTGGGGAGAGCAGCTGATCATGTGGGTACCACAGAAGAAAGGAACTCAGCTTGCTGGCTGCATGCCTGATCACCCTGTGCTCCCTCAGAGCATCATAATAAATACCTCTCCCTCCTACCCATAGGAGAAATTCCAAGCAATTTGGCCTGGCATTAAAGACCCTCCATAATCTGGCCCCTACCTACTTATCTCCCTTTGCTAGCTTCTGCTCCAAGCTATACTGTCTGTCCTCTCTTTCCTCTCCAAAGAAAAACCTTTGTATATTCCTATTTCCACACTAGTTTTCTCCTCTTCTGTACAAATCCACCCATCCTTCAAAGCCCAGCTTTTCCTTCCTACTGGTGGCCGTACTCTATAGTGATTTACATACCCCTTATTCTGAACCCTTAAAGCACTTACTGCCTGTATCACTCATGGGGCATTTTCTCTTCAAAAAAGTTAAATAACAACAGAAAACAATATGTGATCAGGGTCTGCCATCTATCTCCAGTCTAGACTGTAAGCTCCTTGAGAGCAGGCACTAACACTGTCTTAACATTTCTCTGTATCCCTGTAACACTAGACACCCTTCAATAACCCATGAATTTGCTGAACGTGTATCTCACCTTTCATCTTTTCAAAGCACTTCCACATTAGCTACTCCCAGTTTGGTGTCAAACAACCCAAGAAAGGGCAGGGCAGGCAAAATGATCTCAATTTTACAAATGAGAGAAGGTTAGTGCTTGGTCCCAAGTCACACAGTCAGTTAGTGGCAGTGCTGGGATTAGAACCCAGGCATGCGAAGTCCCTGGCTCCATAAGCTTTCTTCACCATTGCTATGCTGCCACGCCGGGGATTAGGCACCAAAGTGGGGAGGCAAGTCAACAGATTAAGCCTAGCTGCTGCCACCGGGCTCCTAGATTCCCGCCCCTCAATCCGCTCCCAGCAGCGGGGATCCCTAGGACCTCAAGGAAGGCTGAGGAGATGCCCGGGGCAGGGATGGGGGGCGCTGGTCTTACCTGTCTCTGCGGACCGATGGGGTCCGATTCCCTTCTCCGCGGCCTGGGTCCAGAGTGCAGGGAGGAGTGTGAGGGGCTGCCCGGGGTGGGAGGCAGGGCGGGCTCTGTCGGGCCCTGCAATTGATGCTGCTGCTGCCGGAGGTCTTCCTCGGCCACAGTCTGCATGCTGCGCCCTCGGGGCCGCACTGGGGCGGACTCGGCCCCAGACCCTGGCCGCCTGCGTTCATCGCCCTCTTCGGGCAGGGGCCGCAGCTCCTCGGGTTCCTCGTCCGTAGTGCCCGACGTGCTGGGCTCCGCGCCCGGATGGAAGTCCTTGAGCTCCGTTTCCTTGTCGATGATGACCCACTCTTTGCTGTCAAAGTCCTCCTCCTCTGCCAGCGGTACCGAGCGGAAGGCGTTGCTCAGGGCCTCCTGCTCCACAGAGGCTGACACGTCCATGCGCCCGCTGGCCTGCCGGTCCGCCTGGCCCGTGTCCACCGACAGCATCTGGGCAGGCTGTGATGAGCACGCCTGGCGGGAGGGGGAACCCGGGAGGTCCATCCGAGACCTGCAAAGCCACACAGCCCTTGGGGCTCAGCCTGGCCCTGCCCTGCTCTGCCCAGTTCTAGACCCACCCCTCACCCCACCCCTGTTTAGTTTGCCAGTAGGCTCAGGCTCCTAGTTGGCCAATGCTTGTACCCACCTGGTGTGATTTCAGGAGCCAGAGAAAGACACCCTAGACATGAAAAATGCCCCCATGCTATTCTAAGTCTTCCTACCTGAACTCCTCCTAACTAATCTCTTTGCCTCTACTCAAAATCACAAATTTGGGTGTGATCTGGAATCAGAATTCCAGAGCTTGAAATTTCTCCAGTCAGGGGACATGGAGACCCTACTACTACACACCAAACAAATGGTCATCCAGTCTTTGCTTTAATATCACCAACTGGGAGAAATTTCCAACCACTTACTCCCCCACCCCAGCCCACCAGTCTCTAGTTCCCATCTCTAATCCATTCTGGACCAGATTAATTTTCTTCCTTTCCCCTCCTCCCCCAAACTCAGAAGCTTTTAATGACTCTCTCCTACCTACAAGATAATTCACACTCCTTAGCCAGGCTTTTGAGATTTCACCATAATCTGACCTCAATCTACCTTTCCATGTATATCTCTCATCACTACCCTATACAATTCTTTTGCTCAGGTCAGACTAGCCTGCTCATTGTAGAATAACAACGAGCATCTTGGAAAGAGGAATGAATTTGGTCTCAGAAAGTATGGATTCAAATCTTTGTTCTGCTGTTTACTACCTTTGTGACTTTGGGGACGTCTGGGCCTCAGTTACCTCTTTTGTAAAATGAAGAGGATTGGACTAGATGATCTCTTAGGCCCCTTTCGGCTCTCAACCTCAATCTCTTTTTCAGAAATTCCGATGTCTTGTACTCTCTCCCACCTTTAGGCCTTGGCTCTAGGCTTTCTGAGAGCCTGGAATATCCACTAATCAAAATGCTTCTCATAAACCTTTTCCTAACCACAGAATAATGTGAGTAATCTCTCCTTTAAAGCTCCTGTAATAGTTATTGTCACACCATTCTTTTGGCATTATCCTATGCTGATGTTTTGTGAAATCTACGCCCTTTTGGTTGTATTGCCCTTTTAACCTTTTGTTATGAAAACCTTTCCTCTGTTTATGATGTATTTCTGCAACTGAAACACAAACTCCAGGAGTCTTAATACTTCTTGTAATCCCAGACTCGATGGAACCTTCAAAATCATGTGGGCCAGTTTCATCTTATAGAGGAAAAATCTGAAGCCCCAATAGGTTAAGCCACACAGAGAGTGTAGTGAGAGGAGCCAGGGAGGGGTGGCAACCTGAACCAAAATCTAGTACCTTTCCCATTATACCATACTGCCTCCCAATAGTGGGGCTCAATAAATAGCTATGATTTTATTGGTTTATAAGGCTTCAAATATTGTCAGTGATTTAAATTTACATGAAAATGTAAATAGATATGAATATATAAATGATAGTAAACCCTTACCTTAGCACATCATAAGCACTTAATAAATGCTTTTTAATTCATTCACATTCATTACCTGAAAGCAGACTTTGATAGGGGGAAGGAAAGAAATGAAGGTACTCTACCCTGGTGGAAATGAGTTACAGAATGTGAGAGGGTGGGAGTTAGAAGGAAAAGGGTGCTGAAGATGAAAACTCCATGGGGCGTCTACATTTTAGGACTGGGTCTGAAATGGCTTTGTTCCCTTATGCCTTCAAAGGCAATTGAGATTGTTCTGTCTAGCCTTCAAGTCTCCTCTCCCAAGCTCCCCAAAGTTCCCCCATCTCATCTATCAGAGCCTCCACTCAAAACCGAATTAATCTGCATGCTCTCTCCCTGCCCCTTCCTGCCTCACTACTGGCCTCTGTTTGTCCAAAGCTTGCACTGATCTCTCCTCCAATCCTTGGTCTTTTCAAACTCAGCTTAAAACCCACCTACTCCAAAAAGCCCTCTCTGATTAGTCTCATGAAGCTAGAACGGACCAGAAAGGCCTTCTAGTCTAAATCTCTCATTTTACTGAAGAAACTGAGGGTCATAGAGAAGGAAATGACAAATCCAAAGCTAATCAATCAATCAGCAGCAGAGTCAAGATTGGAACTCAGGTCTCCTGAAGATCAATCAAGCGCTTTCCCCCAATAGCTGCACACTGTTTCCACTCAGCCTTACTGAACTCTACTCAGTACCTCCTCAAAATCTATTCTCTTTATTCCCTATGTCTGTAAGGGAATTAATTTTTTTTATGTGAATATGACAGACAAAAAGAGACACAGAGAGATAGAGACAAAGGTGGTTTAGTGAAATGTGTAAGCTGAATTGTACCTCTGACTCTTCTAGCTCACTGTGTGAATGATCAGTTTATCTCTGTGCCTTAGTTTGCTCATCTGTGACATGAGGAGGGAGACTAGATGTTCTTTTAGTCCCTTTCCTATCTCTAAGATTCTGTAAGAGATTGTAAACTCTTCACCTGCTGGAACCAAATTTCCTCCTTTTTTCCTGCTTCTACCACAATATAGACTCTGCAAACAGGGGTTTCTCAATTACAGGGGTTGACTAATTGTTTCTTTACAGCCTTTGAAAAGGAGGAAAGATACTGTTCTTGAGTTCTCCTTAGGGGTGGGATTGCAGTAGAACTTAGCAGGTGTTTTACCCCAGTAGCATAAACTACCCCACAGCCATGGTGCCCAAGAGAGGCTTGGGTCAGCTGCCACCCCACATCTTCTCATCCCTGCTGTCTGGAGGATCTCAAATGCACCTTCTTTGGAAAGCTCATGCTGAAGGACAAGTTCACAGAAGGAAACACACCATTGGATTTCCCTCCCATCCCTCACCCCTATCCCAGTGTTTTATCCAATCAAAGACCCTCTTTATTCCACCAGCATTCTCCTGGGCCTCCACGATCTGTCTTTAGTCTATTGTGGCATCAGCCCTCTCCAAACTCTGGGGCTTCAGAGACACTTCTCCTCTACTCTGGAGCCTAAGGGAGCCAAACATATTCTCTTCACCCAAGAAGACCTCCATCTTCCCTTTGTCCACTAGCCCAAAACTTTTCCTTAGATGTTCTTCCTTTAAGAAGCCTTTTAAAAGGAACAGAAATTTCTTTGGACCCAAATTCTTCCTTAATGCCTAGTTCCACCTTCTACCATGCTTATTAGTATCTGTATTTCCTGCACGCTTACATAAAGTAAATGCTTTTTCATTTCATTCATTTATTCATTCATATCTAAACCATCCCATTCTAAAGTCCCAGTCTAACGCCCGGACTAAGCTATCCTCTGTATCTGATCCCTTCTCGTGTCCCTTAGCATCTTTCGGGATTTATGTATGGTTGCCACTATGTAAAAACCAACACCCCTTCCCTTGTATGATTTATCCCAAACCCAGAAAAGAGCTAAATGAGAAAAAGCTGAAAGAAAATGTGGAGGGGACTGAGTCTTTGAACCCAGTCAACCCAGATCCCTCCCCCAGCCTCCAGACCCACCTCCTCTCATGTAGCTCAGCCCGCCCATCAGCTGTGGAAAGTCGCTCAGACTCAGGGCTGTTGACCCTTCGATAGCGCAGGGAGCGAACAGGGGTGGTTGGGGAGTCTGGGGGTGCACGTACTGGGGAGCTGGGGACCCCCACTCCACGGCTCTGATCCTCCTCCACCACACACTGTGTCTGCAAGGGAGAGTGGGGGGTCTGTAGGCTACAGTGGCCAGAGCTTGGTGGGAGAGGATAAAGGAGGGCTTTGGGTTGGGGTAGGAGGTTGGGAAGAGACTTTGTCTCCTGGAGAGTTCCACTTTCTCAAGGAGATGGGGATCCTCCAGGAGATGGGATGGTTCTCCAATGCAAGGGAAATGGTAGGAATGTTGAGATGAGACGATTGAGAGTCCCTCTCTCCTAGGAGACGGGAAATAGGGGGATAGTGAGAAAGGGGTACTGGGGGAAAGAGGAAGAGGAGATGCAGAATGGTGCATAATAATAGGAGTACTGGGAGTTAGAGGACAGAAAGATGAGGCCAAGAACACAGGGGGATGGGGAGACTGAGTAATGGGGAAATAGAGAGGTGGAAAATAGGAAGACAGAGGAATAGAGGAATGGGGAAATAGGTCTTCCCCTGGGCTATTCCCCAAGGTGGTTACTTTGCTGATGTTAATCCTGAGTTTGTTGCGGTTGACGTCAGTCTCCTCCCAGACCTCAGCTTCAGGGACGCCAGGATGGGAAGTGGGATGAGGGATGGGGCCCAGCCCCTCCAGGAGCCGCCCAGGTAGAAGAGGGGGTGCATTTTCCTGGTCACTCAGATGCTCGCCCTGCAAAACGTCCTCTGTGTTCTCCCTTAGCAGGTCCCCAGGCACAGGGGTCACATTCACCACCCTATAGTTGGAGAGAGAGAAGAGACAGACACAAAATTGTCAGTGAGTCCCCCACCACAGGCTTTTCATCTCTATCCCCAAAGGATCTCAGATCTCTTATTTCACAGATGGGCAAACTGAGGTCAAGAGTGGGGAAGTGACCTGCTCCAAATCATACAAAAATTAGTAATTCCTACCATGACTAATAGGAAGAAAGCATGTACTAGGGGTTGGTGGGGTGGTAGTGGAGTGTGGAAAGGAAGGATAGGGGAGAATGCCTGGGAAATAGTTCTGCCTGTGCAGACCTATGCAAGTTAGAGTCCTATCTGCTACTGAGCTCTGTGGGTAGGACTCAACTACTTCTGAATGGAGTAGTGAAAAGAAAAGTATGCTCAATAAAGAACCAAAGTGGGAGTGAAGGACTGGGGTGCTCACTGGGTCAACAGTGCGTGTAAGAAACCCAAATCCGTATCAGGAGGTGCCCTGTGCCCCATCTTTCCTTCCTTCCTTCCTTCCTCCCTCTCTTCCTTCTTTCCTTCCTCCCTCCCTCTCTTTCTTCTTCCTTCCCTCCCTCTCCCCCTTCCTTCCTGCCTCCCTCCCTTCCTTCCTCCCTCCCTTCCTTCCTTTCTTCCTTCCTTCCTTCCTTTTTCTCTCTTTTCTTCCTCTCTTTCTTTTTTGACTCTGTCTTCTTATCTTCCCTAGGCTGGAAGTCCATTCACAGGCTCATTTCTCCTGCTCATGTCATTGAAGCTTTCCCCAGTTTCTGGCCTGAGCCAGTTTATCCCTCCTTAGGCAGCCTGGTAGCCCCCTCAACCCCTGGGGTTTCACCATACTGGTACTGGACTTTGTGAGGACACCCAGTCAACTTTTGTCTTGCTGTAGCTCAGAAGTTTTAAGCTTAAATGATCCATCAGCTTTAGCATCCCCAGCAGCAGAGACTAAAGGTGTGGGCCACCATGCCCAGTGGGAGACCCCGTTTCACTAGTTCCTAAGATTCTAGAGTTGGAAAGGACCTCAGAGATAATTTGGTCTAACCCCCTTATTTCTTTTAGGTTTTCCCTGTGTTAGCCATTAATGAAAATACATGTAACAAATTTAACAATTTCACTAAACTGCCTGATTTCTATTTGATTCCCTACCTGTTTCTTTTAGTCTCTGGGAGAGAAGACAAATAAGAAGAAAGCATCTGCTGGTGGGGTAGAAGAGAAAGCTTGGGGGATATGCATACAGATCTATATAAGTTTGGGGATCCCATTAACTGGTGGGATCTGTGAGCAAATCAATGACTCATTATTAACCCATCTTTTGCTCCTGCCCCACCAAGGGTCTAATTCTTTTTTTTTTTTTTTGCTTTTTGGAGGACAATTGGGGTTAAGTGACTTGCCCAAGGTCACATGCCTAGTTTTTTGTGTAAAGTGTCTGAGGCCGGATTTGAACTCAGGTCCTCCTGAGTCCTGGGCCGGTGCTCTATGCACTGCACCACCTAGCCACTTCCAAGGGTCTAATTCTAAATGAAGTAAAGAAATGGCCCTTCCCTTCTGATGGTTGAGAATAATGTGTGGAAAGGCCCACTTATACAACTGAACTGTAATATTGTAAACCTAGGAATGTTTCTTTGCTGGGTGGAGATATGCTTAAATAGGAGGATAGACTAGATTGTTTCTAAGATCTCTTCTGACTTCAAATTCTATGATCCGTGACTTATGCTCTGCCAACATCCCAGCTTTGAAATGGAAAAAAAAAAAGCCAGAAGTTACCTTTATGCACAGCTGGGGAGGAAATGTAGCACAGTTGGTCCACCTAAGCAAGATGGCAGGGCCATGTGTTGGCTAAGCCAGATGCTAGCTCAGTTGGAGAGGAATTCCACAATCCTGTCATCTGCAAGTGTTGTGTTCTCTTAACCTCCTCTCCCTCCATATGGTTTCCTAGAGTGTTTTGGATAGCTCCATTTTGTCCCCATCCTGCCTTTCCTTCATATCATGTTTATTTTTGTACACGTCATACCCTACCCCTTTCCCTCTTTTGGAGTACAAGCTCAGGGACTGTCATTTTCCATCTATGTACCCCCCTCCACTAGTATGGCGCCTTCCTAGTGCTTAATAAGTATTTGCTGCATCTAACTGATCTTCCCTCGAAATAGAAATGACATGGTGAAAAGCTGAGAGAGCTTTCCATTTCTTCAACCATCTTTTGAAACCTCAACCCTCCAGGATCAACTATAAAATCCTCTCTTTGGCTTTTAAAACCCTTCATAACCTGGCCTTGTCCTACCTTTCTAGTACATCAAAATCCCTTCTACCTTGGCTGTGATCCAGTGACACTGGCCTCCTTCCTGTTCCTCAAACAGGACACTCCATCTGACTCCAGGCATTTTTTCTAGTTGACTGC
This sequence comes from Pseudochirops cupreus, assembly GCA_028627135.1. Lineage (NCBI taxonomy): Eukaryota > Metazoa > Chordata > Mammalia > Diprotodontia > Pseudocheiridae > Pseudochirops > Pseudochirops cupreus. The sequence continues at coordinate 206,303,242 of CM053584.1, read as the reverse complement.
CCCTCATGCCTGGTACCCTCTCCCTCCTCATCTCTACCTCCTTGCCTTCCTGACTCCCTTCAAGGCCCAGAGGTAAAGTCCCAACTTCTATAGGAAGTTATTCCCAGTCCCACTTAATCTTAATCCCTCTGCATCATCTCTAATATATCCTAGCTATATCTTGTTTATACATAGGTATTTGCATGTTATATACCCTATCTGGAAGGCAGGGATAATCCCTGGCTTTCGTATATCCAAAGAGAAGAGTAACGATCTCCAAGGAGCTTGGATCGGAGTAAAGGATTTCAGCATGGTATACTAGATTACAGAATATCAGATTTATAGACAAGAGGACAAAATCTAGTCTCCACGCTTACTAACTTCATGACTCTGGACAAGCCACTTTCTCTGAACCTTACTTTCCTCATATGTAAAGTGAGGATCATAAAAGCCCCAGTCCCACGGGATGGTTGTATGGTTTAAATGAGATCATCCATGTTACTCCAAATTTGAAAGAGCTGTGGAAATGTGAGCTGCAATTATTCAACAATAAGGAGCAATTTAGGGTTATTAAGTGCCTACTATGTGTCAAGCAGAGTGGATACGTAGTTGAAGAAAGGAAGCAGACCCCAAAATTAGAAGATTTGAGCCTATCTAAGTCTGTTTCTTGCCTAGGGTTCCAAGTTCCTACTCAGAGATTGGTATTAAGACATGAGCTAGAACTTCCTGAAGTGGAAGACATTAGTGTGGGTGCCTGAGCAAGGGGCCCTCACCCCCATCCCATGAGCTCATGAAGGACAGCAATGATGCCTTGCTCTAGAGGTAACAGTCTCAGGGGGGCAGACTGAGAAACTGAGATAATTTTTTTTTGGACATGGACAATGCAGGAATTTATTTTTACTTGACTATGCATATTTATTACAAAGGTTTTGCTTTTTCATTCTTTTTCAATGAGAGAGGGAGGAAGAGAGAAAAGGTGGATTTCTGTCAACTAAAAAAAAAATCCTAAATTTAAAGACAAATGTATAAATAGATGAATTAATGGATAAATAATAGAGAAATGAATAAGGAAATAAATGAATAGACAGGAAGAAAAATAGATTATATCAGAGAGACAGAGAGATAGAGACAAAGACAGAGACAGAGACAGAGAGACACAGAAAGCCAGGTCAGGGTGGGGCAGGCAGCTCCTTGCTGAGACAGCAGGGACTAGATGAAATTATGTCTCCAGATCAAGAGTCACTGGTGCTAGGAAAGGGGCTACAACTCAGACCATCACTAGCTTCCCTTGACTCACCCAAACATTGCTGCTGTCTGTCTAGTGTTCTGCTGTGGTGGGGTGGACGTGCTGGTGGAAAGGAGGACGTCCGTTCCTGCCTTTTCCCAGTCAAAGGCCTCATTCTCAGTGATGCCCCGTTCTTTCATGCTGTTCTCAAACACTGACATGATCAACTGTGGGAGAGGGAGAAAGGTATGACAGAGGAACTTGGGGAGAGGGTCCAGGAAAACATCAAAGCAGGGGTTCTCAACCTTTTTGTGTGTCATGGGCCCCCACTGGCAGTCTGTTGAAGCCTAAGGACCCCTTCTCAGAATGTTTTTAAATGCACAAAACATATGGCATTATCAAGAAAACCAATCCAATGGAAATATTATCAATTTTTTTTTAATTCATGGACCCCAGATTTTTAAAATTCTGCATTAGATAGAGAAGGATTTACAAGGAATAGGTAGAATACTGAAACACAAGAAGAATTTTGATTTGAAATAAGTACTATATGATCTACATACAAAATGATATGCAAGTTAGCACTTCAAGTCAACAGCTTTAATAACCTGGGTAGCAAAATAGAGTCAGTGCTAAAGACGGGCACCTCAATTGTGAGACTTTCTGATGCCTCTGTCCTATCCCTAAAGGAATTATAAGTTTAGAGATAGAAGGGACCTTAGACATATCTCTCATTTTACAAATAAGGAAACTGGGGCCTGGAAAAGGGAAGTGACTTGTCTAAGATCATACAGTCACTAAGTATCTGAGGTGAGATTTGAACTCAGGTCTTCCTTCCAGTGTTATATCTACTCTATGCCACCTTTCTTGATGACAAGTACCTATGGAGACCCAGGCAGTGAGAGTTACATCCTTTCCTTTTTGCTCATCCTTCTGCCTTTAAGGAAGTACTCTGAGGAGACTGTGTGCTCTTTGGGGGCAGGGTTGATATACTTCCCCAGAGTGCCCAATACAGGACTTTCTCTATGCTCTGAGTGGTCGTGGAGCAGAGAGATTAGAGCATTGAGTGCCTAACAGAGGGCTCCATGATGATGCCAGGCAGATGAATGGATCCCAGAATGATATGAAGTTTAGTAATAGGTGGAGTGGTGATCAGTGTTCTAGCAATCCTTTAGACTGTCTGGAGGAGAGACGTTCAGAAGTAGAATCTCAGGAGGGGGCCCCCAAGTGCAGAATAATGGCCAGAGGGAGGTCAGCAGGAAGAGTGGGGTAGGATACCCTTCTACATGACCCTACTTGCTTCCTGTCTCCAATCCCTTCCTTCCTAGAGCACTGACCAAAATGAGCATTTTAAAGGAGTGGGATGGAGACAGACACTGACCTGGTAATCAGGCTTAGTGAAATAGTCGAGGTTGGCAATGTGATCCAGGAAAAGATGGAACTCTGACGGCATGTGTTTCAGCAGCATCCGGTGCTCATACTTCTCCTTGATCATCCCCACCTGCTCCTGGAGATGTGTGGAGAGGGGAAAAGTAGAGGCTCCCCCCAGTAGTGAAACTGCCCTAAGTCTGTCCCCAAATAGCGTCAGTCTCTTCCCCAACATCTCCAATGCACTCCACTTCTCCAGAGGTCCTTCAGTCCCCACGAGCTTCTACTCTTTCCTATTCTCTATCCATTCCCCCTACTCCTCAGGTTTTCATGTCATGCTAGTCTGCTCCCCCAGACCCATCTCAACCAAGCCTTCTTCCCTAGGCTTCTCACCTTGTCCTTGATCTTGCGCCAGGGAAGCTGCCCTACAGCAAACTCTACCAGCATGTAGAAGAGAGACCACAGGTCATCATGGCGGCCCATCTCCTGAAGGGGACAGAATGGGATCCAGAGTAGCCTGAAGCTCCCCCCTCCAGCCTTCCATCCCTGAGGGACAAGAGGAACTTCTCTTCCTCCTGAGTGGCAGGAGGCTGCAGTCAAGGCTGTTTAAGGCCTAGGGGCCTGAAAGTGACAGGGGAACCCCTATGTTCCAAATGAAAACTAAATTTCCTGTGTCTACTCTCTGCACAATTTGTCTTGAGCTGGAGAAAGGTGGGGACAGAATACTGGAGTCCCAGGGCAAGGGAAGCAAAGGAAGTCATGGGGTAGGGGGAGAAAGGGGGAGAGACTGAAAGGGCTTCACCTCTAAAAGCTGTTGATCTTAGCCCTTACTCAGTTCTCTCTAGGAATCCCTATCTCCTTATTCAGCAACAGTCTACACCCCTACCCTCAACCATCTCTGTAATCAGTCTCCACCAGCTCCAAGAATCAACTACTTACCCGGTTTTTATGGGCATTGACTGAAGCATATCGAACTGTCCCCCGAAACCCAGCTACATTCCGAGGCTGCAGGGAGAGAGACTATTTAATCACCAAATCAAATGAAATAATATTTATAAAATGCTTAATGCTGGGCTTGGAACTTAGTAGTCATGGTATAAATTACTATGATTGTCATCTCATCTACGTGACACCCTCTATACTTTGACTGGAACATGCCAAACTCTAGCCTTACTGATCAGGCATAGAGACACTCCATAATGCAACCTGTGTCTTGACACCTTAAAATGTGACCCAGGTCTCAGAGGTATTCAACCCCTGACCCTGGAGACCCCAATCCCACAGTCCTACTCATCTCAAACCCAGATGCTTCAATTCCCAAACTCAAGTATTTTGTTCTTTGATGTAAAATACACTGGCACTTGGTCCAACTCACCCCTTCCCCCCAATCCCTTGCTTCCCATCCCTGACAAGGGATGTGAGCCAGACAATTCCATTGTGAAGGAGTAGAATGCTAAGGGGCCCGTCCATTGGAAAGTGAAGGGCAGATCTTGAAAGTGGGGGGGCACTAGTATTCACTCACTCCTTGTGTTGGAGTAGGTATACCCCAGATATATATGTCTGGGGTAGGGTATCCCATGAGTATTCTTCAGGGAGCCGTTGGGGTGTGGGAGGTTTCTAATATGGAAGTGACTCCAGATCGTAGGGAGGTGGTACTCACAGGTCGGACCTCCCCCGTAGTGTTGGTATATTGTCGTGCCAGCCCAAAGTCCAGCATGTAGCACTTCCTGTAGGTGGAGGGCAGGCGGCCCATGGCAAAATTCGACTGTGGGGAGAACAAGGAGTGGACCCGTGAATCCTGTATTTCTCCAGTCAGACAGATAGGGTGGAGTGGGGGATGGGGGAAGAGGAAATTTCTATATTGCCCCTCTCTCTCTAATATCCCCCCTATTTGCCTTGCAATCATGTTCCCCCCGTTCCACCCTAAAGGCTGCTCTGAATGACCTTGTTGCTGGGGTGAGAGTAAAGTGTCAAGGGAAACTTCTAACCTTCTGAATCCCATAGTGGTCTTAGGTGACCCCTCCCCACACCCCCCTTCTCAACCCAGGATGCAAGACAGCAAGGTGTAAATCAGAGGTTTGCTGGAACCAGAGCTGATTGTTTAATGTTCACCGTGGACATTTACGTCTCAGAAATCAGCAAATGCTACAAATTGGCTTGATTTTGTTGTTTTGTTAATTGTCTAGACTTTAAGAAAGAGATGGAGAAAATGTTGATAATGCATCCTTTTTTCCCCTAGCAAGCCAGTTGTTAAACATTTCTCAGCACATCACTGGGTATGAAGAGCCTTGCACTAGGGAGGCAGGGAACATGGTTCTTGTCCTTGTCCTTGTCCCCATCCTTTCCCCATTAGACATCTTGGACAAGCCTCAAGCTTCCTTTACCTCCTTGAACCTCAATTGTCTAACCTCTAAAATGGGGGATAATAATATCAAGGTACTGGACCAGACAGTTTCTGGAGCTCCAGCTCTAAGATCTAGTATGCTATGAAAATACACTGGCCTTAGGTGGACAGATCTTGCCTTCTACCATGCCACTCAGGCTCTCCCAGCCTAGCCAGAGAACCTCACACTTTGCTAATTCCCAAATTGTATCCCTGGAAGATAGAGGGAAGGATACTCCTTCCAGGGTAGGGAAGAGAGGAAAGGACAGAGGCAGGCTCAGGGAAGGAGGAAGCAGCTATGCCCTTTGGAGGGAAGAGGAGAGAAGGGAGAAGGAAAGGAGGTGAAAGGCAGAGTTGGCATCAGAGTTGAGGGTGCTGCAGAAGAGGAGATGAGGAGAAGAAAAGGCTGAGCCATTTTCCAATCTCCGCCCCTCACCGCCATCCACAGGCACGTCTAAGGAAGAAAGACTAAAGGGATGAGAAGGGGTAGAGGGATACTGGGAGAAAGGAAAGAGAGCCCTGGGAGGTTTTTAAAAAGACTGGGATGGGGTAGGGAAAAGAGGTATGTATCTGAGGTAAAACTTGAACCAAGGTCTTCCTGGCTTTGAATTGATAGCTCACTAAGTTATACTTCCTCTTTTACCTGAGGTATTCTGCAGCTTGTTGGCACAGGGGGCAGCTCAGTGGGGCAGTGGATAGAGTGCCAGGCCTAGAGTCATAAAGAACTGAGTTCAAATTCAGCCTCGGACACTTACTAGCTGTATGCCCCTGGGCATATCACTTGACTTCCATTTTGCCTCAATTTCCTCATCTGTAAAGTGGGAATAATAATAGCACCTACCTTCCAGGACTGTTGTGAGGATTAAATGGGGGTAATAACTGTAAAGCACAGTGCCTGGTATGTAATAAGCTCAGTAGGAATGTTATTTATTATTATATAAATGTCAGCTATCATTATTACAGAATTGGGTCTTCCAACTCTCAGTCTGGTGTTCTACCCATCAAGTCACATCATAGCATACCTTATCACCTTCCTTGTGCTGTCGCGTGATGGAGTCATGTTTGTTTGTGTCTTGTCTCCTTCTATTAGACTGCTAGCTCCTTGAGGACAGGGACTACATCTTGCATTCCTCACAGAGTCTCCCATAGGGCTGGGCCCAGAACTGTATTCAGTAATTACTTTTTAAAATTGATAATCAATTAATCAGTAAACATCTATTAAACACCTACTATGTGCCGGATACTATACTAAGTTCTGGGGATACAAAATGAGGCAAAAGATCATCCCTGCCTTTAAGGAGAAGAGAGATGGTTAGGGAAGAGAAAGGAATTTAGAGATTGAAGATTGGGGGATAGAAGAGAGGATAAGAAGGTTGTAGGGGTGACGTGGGGTGGGGTGAGGAAACTCGACTTCTGGTAGGAAGGATGACCAAGCACATGGGACTGAAGCCCAGGTATCCCTCCTTACACTCGGTGGCAGTGATGGGTCTGGAGGCCAGCCAGCCTTCTTTCCTCCCTGGGGTCCCGTTTCCTCACCTGAAACATCTGTGGAGAAGTCCACCCCATGGGAATTGTCTCTAGGCAAGAGAGGCTGCCTGATTTGGCAAGATAAGGGGCATATGTAGCCATGCTTGATCTGTTTGCTTTTCTGGCATGATCTCTGATTGCACTTGGAAGCAAATCAACATCACAGAATCCTTGTGTTGGAAGGGACCTCAATGGCCATTTAGTCCAATCTCCACCTGGACAGGTTCCCTCTAAAGCATCCCTGACAAGTGAAAATTCAGCCTCTGCTTGAATAATTCTAGAGACAAGGAACTCACTATCTATCCAGGAAGCCCATTCTGCTACGGGACAGCTCAAATGGTTAATTAGTTGTTCCAGAAAATCTGAGGGTCTTTGTCTCCCAGACTGATATTTTTGTGATAGCAAACTAGGCCTTCTTTTGTCTCATTTCTTACCTAGCCCTTAAATCACTGAATGGGTGTTGCCTCAGACAAACTGAGACCCAGGAGAGACTTTAATTTAGAAAGGCCTTTCTGCATCTGAGGTCACTGCCAGCTGGATGGGGGAGTGAGGCTGATGACTTTACAAGCTCTGTCTCACTTAAATCCAATTCACTTCCAAGTCAAGACATCCCCCTCGTGGTGTCATTGGTCCTCTTAGAGCATAAAGGACAAACAGTAACAACAAATCTGCCTCTTTGCACCTTCTACTCACAGCTGCTGCCCTTCATCACCAAGTGGAACATAGCTAATCCCTCCTGCCTATGACAGTCCTTAAAGTCCTGGACAACAGCTGTCATGTTCCCCTTGAGGCTTCTCCTCTCCAGAAGAAATATTCCTCCAACCGATCATTCCTGACACGTGATCCTTCGCCACCCTGGTTACCCTTCACTCTTCAGTTTACCAACATCAATATCAAGGACCTAGATATTATCAGTACCTAGAATTCCAGGGGTGGCATGACCAGGACGGAGTGCCATGAGACTATCACCTCCCTACTGCTGGATTCCCTGCCTCTTGTGAGGAGACCTAAGTTACTTTAGGCTGCTGTCTTACTCTGCTGACTCATATTGATCTTGTAGTCCACTAACCCTCCCTATTCCAGGCACTTTTCAGAGGACCTGTGGCCTAGTCATGCCTCTGCCATCTTGTACTTGTAAAGTGACTTCTTGAACCCAAGAATAAGACTTCATATTTATCCCTATTAACTTTCATCTGATTTTATTCAATCTAGGGTTCTAGTATACCAAGATCGTTCTGAGTCCTGACTGGGTCACAGAGTGTGTAAGCTATCACTCCTCTACAAACTTTGTGCCATCTGCAAATAAGAGAAGCATGTCGTCTATACCTATACTCAAGTCACCAGTGAAAATGTCAAACGGTTCGGAGTCAAGCACAGATCCCTGGAATGCATCACTGACAACCTCCATCCAAGGGGACACCAAACCATTAATTACTACTCTTTGGATTTAAACATCCAACCAATTTTTCGTTCATCCTGTGCGACTGTCTAGCCCACAACTCTTCATTTTTTTAATCCATAAAAACAGCATAGGAAGCTATCTCGGCATAGATACTTGTACTCTGTACACTGATAATTCTGAGACATATTTGTCAGCTCTTTAAAATTTATTTCCTTTTCTCTTAAAACAAACAACCAACAAACAACCACCTAGTCTGTCTCTGGGTGGGCTAAGAGCTGGACAATCAAAGAAGATATGCAAAGATTTGTTCCCCAAGAATTTTGAGATGTTGGCAACTAAAGATAATAGCTGACATTTATATATCACTTTTAGGTTTGCAAAACACTTTCCATGGCTTATTTGATTTAATTCTCATCAAACCCCTTCAGACAGAGTTACTCCAGGTATGTTAACCCTATTTTATAAATGGGGAAACTGAGGCTCAGAGAAGTTAACTAAAACGCCCACATTCCCATAGCCAAGAAGTATCAGAGCTGGGGTGTAGAGCCCAGGTTTCTCCTGATTCCAAGTCAAGCATACTTCTCATTATAAATAAAGAAACTCTCTCTGGTAGAGAGCTCTAATATAGCTATCTAGTAACGATTTAGTATAGATCAGAGATTTTTTAAGTCATGGATCCCTTTGGAAGTCTCATGAAACCTTATGAATCCCTTCTCAGAATTATGTTTTTAAATGTATAAAATAAAATGTATAGGAAACTAATTATAATGAAATATAGTGATTAAATTATTTTTTTTAAATAAAATTTCAAAGATGTCATATTAGAAACCCCTGGTAGAGAAAAGAAGAAAGAAAACCCTGATGTAGTATCTGGACTGGTTAGTTCCCTTTTTTGTCCTGTTTTTTATTTCCTCACATATGGTAGAAGAAGAAAGGATTGGGAAAGAGCATTAGGAGAATGAAAAAGGAGAGGTGGGCAGTGAGCTCTCACAGGCTTGATGTCCCGGTGAAGGAATCCCACAGAATGGATGGCCTCGATGGACTCCAGGATCTGCTTGCCTAGCCTCAACGTGGTGCTCAGGGTGAAGGTGCCCCGGGGCTGGCTACGGCGAAGGTCTGCCAGGTTGCGGCCCTAGAACATCACCCCAATGTGTTGGCCACATCACGACCCTTAGAGCCATCCCCAAGGCTGCTGTGGTCATGGTGCCTCCCCAAAGTCCCATCACCCACTGGCTCAGCAGCCAAGATGGCACTGGCCTCCCTACTCTGATCACAGCCCTCCTTTGCCTCAGTAGCACCCAGAGTCCTAGCTCCTCAGGAAGAAGAGACAGAAGGACCAAGAGGAACTGTCTTCAAGGATCTCACCTGGAGTTGCATTACCACATAATTGAACTTCTCATTTCTGCCACAGCCAATAAACCGGCAAACATGGTCCTTCCCTGTGGACCACAGAGAATCACAAGCCATGTCATCTCTTTTTGTCCCACCCCCAGCACCCTGTCCTACAGTCTTTTCACAATTCCCACTTCCCCTGTCACCTCCCCCTCCATCATCTACCACATTACCCCTCTCCCCTTCTCTCTACCTGTCCCCATGACATGTACCTCATCCCTCTGCCTAGCAAGGCCTAATGGTGTGTGGAGCCATCTTTGCCCTCTGGTATTTAGGGATGATCACTGTCATTTTCCAGAGGTAGAGAGTACCCAGAGAGAGGGGCACTGGGAGGCCTAGGAGTGGGAACCTGAATGGGTACCTTGCAGTTTCTTTAGCACCGCCACTTCCATCTTGAGGACCTGCTTGGGCTGCTGGGCAGACTCGACCTTCAAGGCCACATTCTCCCGGGTCAACAGGTCCATGGCCTCATAGATCTCTCCAAAGCCCCCGCCCCCGATCTTCTTTAGCTACAGAGGGGGATAGAGAGAGCTCAGCCCAGGTCCAAGACAGTTCCCCCCATTCTTCACTATTGCCTTCTCTCTCTCTCTGTGAACTACCATCTAAATCTATGTCCTCTTGGAGTGTTTTGTCTCCCCCACAAGTTGGGTAGCTCCCTGAATAAGGACTATTTCTTGCTTTTCAAACTGAGAACTCCAAGAAGGCAAGGACTCCCTGGGCATAAGGATTCTATCTCCCTCACCTCCCCCTTAAATTAAGAGTTATCTAAGTGCAGGGCCTATGTCTCTTCTATCAAAATTTGAGCTTCCTAAGAGCAAAGATCATGCCAATCCTTTCCCCTTCCCCCTTCCCATTACTTCCTCTCCTCAGTGCCCAACATAAGGCTTACATGGCACAGAGGGAGGGCTCAGTCCCCATATATACACAACACACACAATAGATCAGATTTTAGAGTCTGGGAAAAGAGAATGTGGTCTTAATGTTTCCATACAGAGTACAATCCAGGGAGAGAAGCCCTTTTGACTCCCTGGGTGGCTCTGACTTCTTTTCTCCTCCAGCAGGACTGGCTAATACCCAGGCTTAGAGAACCTCCACTCAAGAAAGCAGGCACCTTCTCAGAATGCATAAAGGATGGTAAAGAGCTTCTAGAAGAGGGAGGGCTCCCCTACAGATTGGTAGCATCCTGTATGATGTCATGGGGGAATGGAAGTGGGGCTCAGCAAGAGACTGTCTTTAATCCCTCCACTTACTGAAAAGTGCCCACTACCCCTACAACTCCTAGACAAATGCTCAACACAAGGTAACAATCCTTCCCTTCATTCATTAAACATTTATTATGGGCCTTCTATAAGGAGGGTGCCCAAGTTCAGATAAAACACATCCCTTCTGCCTTCATGAAACCTACAGTCTAGTTGTGGGATAAGACATAACGGTAATATATAATATTACATGATAAATATATGACACCACTAGATTTTTATGCCCCCAAAAGTATAATGTAAGATCCAAGGGGTAAATGAAGTGGAAGGGAGGAGACATTTGGGTTGGGCTTCAGAGGATGGAATACAACAGATAAAGGAGACAGACGACAGTCTAGGCATAGAGTTCTGTGTGAGTAGAGGCAGACAGCATGGAGTGTGATCAAGAGGCAAAAAGCAGTGCATTTTGACTAGAGTGTAGAGTGCATGGAGGATAGTTACTGGAAATAAAACCAGATTGTGGAAGGTCTTGAATACCATATAAGAGCCTGGACTTTACTTGGGATTTGGTAGGGAACCACTGAGAATTTTGATCATATCTATTACACAGAAGGAAGATTAACCTAATAGCAGCATAAAGATGAATTGGAAGGGGTGGAGAGTAGAGCTAAGAAAATCTGGTAGAAGGGTATTGCAGTGGTTCAGGCAGATGCTGTAAGGGACCTGTACTAAGATGGTGGCAGTGGAAACAGAGAGGTGCAGACACATATGAGAGATGCTGAAGAGAGAGAATCAACAGGATTTGGTAACCAATTGAACATGAGAGATAAAGGAGAAGAAACGAGTCACAGGCAATCCCAAGGTTTTATACCTTGAGAGACAAGGAGGAATGATTTATGCTCTTGGTAGAAATAATGATATCAGAAAGAGGAATAAGTTTCAGGGAAAACACAAGTTCCGAAAATAAGAGCTGGAAGGGACCTCAGAGACCATCTAATCCACCATTATAAAGGTGAGGAAACAGAGATGTCCTATGATAGCTAAGTAACTCATCCAAGTCAACAAGGGCAGTAAAGGTCAAAGATAGAATTTGAACCCAATCTTCTGGCTCCAGAAGGTTAAGCAACTCAAACAAGGTCAACAAGGGTAATAAGGGTCAAAGGCAGGATTTGAACCCAGTCTTTTGACTTCAGAAAGTTAAGCAACTCACTCAAGGTCACAAGGGTCAAAGGTGGGATTCGAACCCAGTCTTCTGACTCTAGAAGGTTAAGCAACTCACACAAGGTCACAAGGGTCAAAGGTGGGATTTGAACCCAGGTTCTCTGACTCCAGAGCCAGTGTTCTTTCTCTTCTACTGTGAGGTGCCGGTCAGACAACTTGATGGAAATATCCTGTGGGACTGTTGAAGATGTGGGTCTGGAACTCAGAAGAGAAGTCAGGGCTGTTGATGCAGATTTGGGTGTGATCTGCAAAGAGGTGGTAACTGGAGCTTTGGGAAAGGATGAGTTTGCCAAAGGAGAGAGAGAAGTAGAGAGAGAAAAGAGATCTGAAGACCAGTCCTTAGGGAACACCCATATTTAAGAGAAAGAAAAACCAGGAGAGGAGGCAGAGGAAGACTGCTTCAAGAGAACCAAGAAGAATATTTCTCAGGAGAAAGAATCTATTCTCCCTTGGTTTCTACAGCCAAGGAGGGTGTCAGATGCTACAGAGAGGTCAAGGAGGATGGGGACATAAAATAATAAACAGTATTGGGAAGTCACTGATGACCATGGACAGAGCAATGTCAGTAGAGTGCTGGGAGCAGATGTCAGATTGCAAGAGGCTGAAAACACAGTAGTCATTGAGAATGTGGAAAAAAAAATCAGACAGCAACAGCACATATGGGTAGTTGTAACATAGCACATAGTAAATAGAGCACTAGGCCCAGAGTTAGGAAGACCTGAGTTCAAATCCAGCCTCAGATACTTCCTAGCTGTGGGACTCTGGGCAAATCATTTAACTTCTGTTTGCCTCAGTTTCCTTATCTGTAAAATGAGAATAACAACACTTCAGGGCAGTCGTGAAGATCAAATGAGATAATAATTGTAAAGTGCTTAGCACAGGGCCTTGCTCACAGTAGGTGCCATGTAAATGCTAGCTTTTATTAGTAATAGTAATAGAGATTCTGTACTGCCTGTCTAAATTCTGGCATGGTGGAGGAAGTGGCAGTGGTCCCAGTTTCTTGTCCTGGCCTCCTCTAGGAGTCTAGGCAGTTCTAGGGAGCCGATTGAATCCTGATCCCTTTACAAGCTATGATACAGTAGAAAGAGCCAGGGGGTCAAGACCTGAATTCTAGTCCAGCTTTGCCATTAATGAACTTGGGTAAGTCACTTTCCTACTTTGGGCCCCAGTCTCCATCTCTAAGATGAGGAAGTTAGACTATATAATTTTTAAAGTCCCGTCTACCTGGTGCAGTCTAGGATTCTAGTTATCCCAACCTTCCCATGTCATTTCTTACCTCTGTCCATCACCGTGGGTCAAAACTGTAGGATTAATAGCAGGAAGGGCCCTATGTTAGAAGTTAGGGAATCTAACTCCCCCCCATTTTAAAGATGAGGAAACTGAGGCCCAGACAGGAAGTGACTTGGGAAATATTCTCTTCCCAACTGGGATTCCACAGAAAGACAAGCCAGAGCTTCAAGTTGGGTCTCTGGGGACCATCTGGGTCTATAGCATATCCCCAACACTTATGTAATTCCAGGATTTACAGTTAAGAACACACCTGAGAGATCATATATGCTGATCCATTTTTTTTTTTTAACAGAGGAGGCAATTGAGGCCTGGAGAAATGCGATGATCTGCCCAATGTTAGTTATATAAGGAGAGAGCAACAGAGCCAGTATATGAAACCCAGTCTCCTGACTTGCAATCCAGTGTTATTTCCATTCCCCTTCCCCCATAACAGAAAATAAAGGAAGGTCTTTCAGGCCAACATTAGACAATAGAGCATCACATCAGACACTGGAGCGTTACAGATGGACAGAGCGACAGACGGCAGTTGTGAGAGCAAGCTGCTGCCAAGACGGGGCTAAGCACAGCCAGGGAGCTTCATCAAGGCAGACTTCCTGGAAAAGATGGTTACTTTTTAGAGTCTGGGGAAGTGGAGGAAGGGAAAGGATTAAAGAAAAGGGTGCCTTTAGTAAACTTCAGGGGTGACCTTCAAACCAGAATGAATTTGGACCATGAGATAAGAGGAACTGCTCCCATCTTACCTATTTGTATTTCCTGGTGTGTCCCTAGTTGGAGAAAAATGAAATGCAACCTACTTGATTAAATAATTCTATAGGACTATGGTTAAAACTTCATAAGCCCAGACAAGGGGTGGGGAACCTGCAGCCTTGAGGTCACAAGTTCCCCTCGAGGTCCTCAAGCATGGCCCTTTGACTGAATTCAAACTTTACAGAAAAAATTCCCTTAATAAAAGGATTTGTTCTGTAAAACTTGGACTCGGCCAAAAGGCCCCACGCAAGGACCTAGAAGGCTACATGTGGCCTCGAGGCCACAGGTTCCCCACCCCTGGTAGAACAATGATTTCAGTCTAGAAAGCTTAGGTGCACAGAGCTCAGATTCAACTTCAGTGTATTCTAAAGGAAGATGTCATTCTTCTCTTGCACGATAAGAAAGGGGAGAGCGGAGCTCTACCTACCCAATCAGTGCTATAACTGAGGAGAACAAGTGGGGCTTTGTCCTTAAATTTCAGGGCACAAAAATTTAGAAAGTCCTGACAATACCATCAAGGAATATGTTTTCACGCTTCTTGGAGTCCTCTCTTGGCTCCTGGCTCCCTGTTCCTCCTAATTTCCCTGCAAAAATCAGTCTTGCAATCACAGGAGCTCTCTTGTTTCCTGAAGTTCACTTGCTCATCCTCAGCCACTGTGACCCAGGACCTTCCACCCAATCATGTCTCTCAGTGTAAAAATTACCGGTGATGACTCTGGTCCCGGAGATCAGTATGGCAAGTATGACAAGACTAGGCTTGGAAATATAGGTAGGTTAGTACAGGGCCACCAACTCTGGGACTACAGAGATTCCTTTTATTTTTTATTATTCTTTTTTGTGGGGGGAGGAAATTATGGGTAAGTGACTTGCCCAGGGTCACATGGCTAGTAAGCATATGAGGTTGGATTTGACTCAGGTCCTCCTGACTCCAAGGCCAGTGCTCTATCCATTGTACCACATAGCTGTCCCTAGATTTCTTTTAAAGATTTTAATTACAACCTAAATGCAACATTTCTGAAATTGTAGATTATCTTTTCCCATGTATATAAATTTTGGGGAAAAAAATTACTCTTGTGATAGGGAGTGTATGGAAATTAAGTGAAGAGTAAGAGAGGAGTGTTGTTGCTCAGTCGTATTCAACTCTTCCTGATTCTGTGGACCATAGCATACTAATACTGTCCATGGAATTTTCTTGGCAAAGATACCTGGGTGGTTTGTCATTTCCTTCTCCAGTAGATTAAGGCAAACAGAGGTTAAGGGACTTGCCCAGGGTCACACAGCTAGTAAGTATCTGAGGCTAGATTTGAACTCAGGTCTTCCTGACTCTAGGCCCAGCACTCTATCCACTGAACCACCTAGCTGCCTCCAAGAGGAGTAGATACTAAGAACTTCAATGAGTATTTTTAAACACCTTCTATGTGCTTGCTAAGGGCTGGGAAAACAAAGAGAGAAAAAAACAAAACTGTCTCTGGCCTCCAAGAATTTACATTCTACTGGACCGGGGAGTACATGCAGAGCATGTATGCAGAGAAGTATACACCTAGAGAAAGGGGCACCTTGAGAGTGACAGTGGCAGAAAGGAAATGGGTAATTAGAGTTGAACTGTATCAATTCTTTGAATTCAGAGAACCAAGTTGCCTCAGCATTAATATCTTGAGTTCAGGAATCAGGGAAGTTTTTGTAAAAAATGCAAAGTGATAAAAAGATTATTTAAGACAAGGTTTTCTGGAACAGTTCTGAGAGGAGGAGGTCCAAGAAACAGGCTGAAGATCAATGAGGGCTAAAGCTTCTGGAAGGCTCTTGGCCAAAGGATTATCCCCAGTCACCAAGTGAAGGAGAGTTTGCATTTAAGGCTGAGAAGATGGAATGGAAAGAGGCTTTTGGCTGGAGTGAAGAGTCCTAGACATTGGGGCTAAAGGAAAGAAGAAAAGAAGATGAATGAAATAATAAGAAAGAGAAGAATGAGGGGCCTTGAGGTTCCAGCTGAGAGTTTTATTTTGAGGGGACAGCTATAAAGTAAAAGGCAAGGGAGGGAAGACAGTGGGATTTGGTTGGGGAAGATCATATGTATAGGACAGATTGGAGTGATTAGAAACAGGAAGACCGGCTAGGAGGTTATTTCAGTAATCTAAGAATAAAAGAGCTAGACTATAGATGGGCTGCAGAAAAAGGAGAAAATAAAATATGGATAAATAACTGGTGGGAAGAAATGAGGAAGGGAGAGAAAAAAGCAGAGTTGAAATTGGCTTCAAAGGCTGTAAGGCTCATAGCCTCGGAGGATAATGATGAAAAAAATGGGGAAGAGGAGATGGAGCCCCTCAGACCTGTTCGGTGCAGGGAAATATCCAGATTGCAAATTGTTTCTCCCTCTGCTTTCCTTCTAAAGCACTTCTCCTCCACTCTGCCCTTTTGACACTTAGCACTGGAATCACAGTATACCAGAATTGGTAGGAGCCTTAGAATATAGACTCCTTGTTAGGACACAGAACATAAAGGACTTTGGAGATTGTGTGAGTCTACTCCTTCATTTTATAGATGAGGAATGGAGGCTCAGAAAGACTTGTCTGAGGTCTTTTAGCTAGTAAGTGGCAGATCTTCAATGGGAATCTAGCTCCTCCAACTCCAAACCTAAGGGCTTTCCCCCTCTACCAGGCTACTTCATACATATATTTCAATCATTCATTCCTTTTTTCATTAGTTCAGGAGTAGTGATTTCATATTTATAGGAAATTCCAGGAAAGAAGCTAAGGATCATTTAGGAAATTCCTAGTAAGAAAGCTCTCTATAACTGGAAATTAGCATCTGCTCTCCAATTTACAATCTTTTTTTTTTCTTTTTGGAGGGGGGATGGCAGGGCAATTGGGGTTAAGTGACTTGCCCAAGGTTACATGGTTAGTAAGTGTTAAGTGTCTGAGGCTGGATTTGAACTCAGGTACTCCTGACTCCAGGGCTGGCGCTCTATTCCAATTTACAGTCTTAAGAGAGTTTCCTGGGGGCAGTAAGAGGTTAAAGTGACCTGCTGAGGGTTGCACATCCAGTAAGTGTCAGGAGGCAGAATTTGAAACCAGAGCTTCCTGATTCAGAAGTACCCCTCACGCTATTTATACTATATATGATATGTACTGACTTGAATTATTTATCTGTGTCCATGTATGGATATGTCTTATTTCCCCACCTAGATTATAATCCCCCTGGGGGGTGTTATATAGCTTTTTTTTTTTTTGAGGCAATCAGGGTTAAGTGACTTACTCAGGGTCACACAGCTAGTAAGTGTCTGAGACCACATTTGAACTCAGGTCTTGTACACAGTAGGTACTAAGTAAATACTTTCTGGTTGGCTAAAATTATTTATTAGAAAGAAGGAGGCAGGACCTAAAAATCTGGGAGTCCACAGACAGGTGAACTAAACCGAGTAGTTCCCCAAGGTGCTGGTAGGGGAGACAAGAGACACACACAGGGAGAGACATAAAGATAGAGATAGACAGAGTAGAGAGAGAAGAAAGACAGAGACAGAGGAAGAGAGGAAGACAGGAGCAGGAAGATGTGGAGGAAGACTTATAGAAGGAAAGGAGCAGGGGCCCTGTGGAATGCATGGAAGGAAACTGTTGGAAAGGGAGAAAAGGGGAAAAGTGCCCCAGAAGTAATGAGACAAACACTAGGAAGAATTTCTGACTCAGAGTCAAGAAGGGAACTGCACACCCAGGCATCTATCTTTAAAGACAGGAGAGATTCTCATATACTGAACAGGCTGGGTAAGAGCCTCCCTAAAGGTAGGGGGATAAAGGGTGTTAACTTGGACAACCAGAACACCCTCGTCCCCATCCTCCACCAAATTCTCTAGGCATTTTCTCTTTCTTTCTTTGTTCTCCAGAGGTTGTGTACTTCCCCTCCCCTAGAATCAGGATACCTGCCGCCCTCCACTCCCACACTCCCCTTCCCTAACTGCCCCAGTCAGAATCCTTTCCCTATTCCTCACTCCCTATGCCAAATCCTGTCCTCTCAACAACACTCATCAGCCCCTATTTACCCAGTAGCCTTCCCTAAATAGCCACCTTGGGCCTGTCTCTCCAATCCTTTCAGTATTCCTCCTCCCTTTGAAGAGTTTGGATTTATTTCCCTGTCTTTCCCTTTCAGATGGTAAATTATACCAAAAGTAGATCTGTATCTCTCCCCATCATCATCCTACTGGGAGTTCCCTTAAGCCCGAGACTGTTTTCCCTACTCCCCCAGACTGGGAGACTTGAGAACACATATTATGTATCTTCCCATAAACCTAGGAACTCCCGGATGATACACATCTTCTCTTCCTTCTGTATTTTCCCTCTAACCACAGCATATATGAGTACTTAGGACAGGCCAAGGTGGAACTATCTTAGTTCCTCCTCCCCGGTCACCTCCATCTTCCTTTCTTGGTTGATTCCGTCTTCTTATTTCCTATGCTAAAGTGCTAGAGACCCCAACCCCTCTCTTACAAGAAACTAAAGAATTGGATTATCGACATCTGGAGACCCCATTAGTAGCTGATTTTGGAGAGATAAAAATCCCACTAATATATTCTCTTGCTTTCTCCTCTTCCATTCTTCTATATTGAGTTATCATTCAGTTATATCAGCTCTCCCACCTCAGGATGCCAGCATATGAAGAAGGGAGCAAAGAGAAGTGCCCTTTCTGACCAACCCAGGCAGTCAGACATGAAATGTCATTTTCTCTGACAAGAGGGCAACCTTTGCCCCTTCTCTCCCTGATTCCCTATCTTCTCCTCCTCCTCTTCCCTATCAACAGGGACCTGAGTGGCCTGGTGGCTGTTGCCATGGAGACGAGCCAGCCCCCCAAGACCTAGGCTTTCTTCCTGCTGCCCCTACCCCCAGGAAGCAGTCCTATCCCCTATGCCCTGCCTCCCTCACAGAATGCCCTCTGACTCTTTACAAAGTTCTAGCCATAAGACTAGTTTTTAGACAATACACACCCTAATAAACTCTCTTCTAGTCACCCCTTCCCCTAGACATGTCTTCTGGCCCTCCCACCACTTACCCCAGACAAACACACAGGTACAAACACACCCATAAAGCCCTGAGAGACACAAGGGAGGAGGGGAGGAAGAGGAGGGTCACTCTCAGCTCCCCAAACAGGAGGAACCTCACCCTCATCCCAGAATTTCCTAAAAATCATCGTGACCCTACAATGCCAACAGGACACTGAGATCCCAGAGGAGAGGTGAAGGAAATTAATGAGCACAAGCCCCCCCCCCCTTTCCAACACCACCACCACCACCACATTGAACTTCCTGACATCGCCTTCCCTCCCCGCCACATACCCCTCCTATTCAGCCCAGAGTCAGTAAGAGGAAGTCAGAACTACAACTCCCTGCAGGCTAAGCAGCAAGGAACCCTGGTTCTGGCTGAGTGAGGCATGCTGGGAAATGTAGTCTCTGTACACTGCACCTGCCGCAGGAGCCAGAGGGGGAGGGGGTAAAGAGGGAATCTGAGTGTGGGTAGGGTGGAGTAGGGT
>CM053584.1:206265912-206283901 GCA_028627135.1 Pseudochirops cupreus | reverse complement strand
CCCTCCTCCTCCCCCTCCTCCTCCTCCTTCTCCTCCTCTTCCTCCTCCTCCTCCCTTGAGCTCTGCAGCTCAGACCGGGAGCATTGATGGAAATCCAACCAGGACTACTTCTAGAATGGTCCACTTGAACCTGACATTGCAGGAAAAGGGAGCCCTAAAGGCGCCTGGAGCAAGGACTAGAGGGAAGGGGTGACTGAGGAAGCAGGGCAGGAACAAAGATTTCTCGGCCTAGCTGTACAAAATTAAGCATGCAAATAGAATGCTAACCATATGCAAACGTGTATGTGAGCACCTCCCCTTTGGGACTCAGTAGCTGGAACACGTTGAGCACCAGCCACTTAACCCTTTCTACTCTACCCCATCCCACCCATCCCCCTCCAAGGATCCCTCACTACTCCTTGCCTTTCTACTGTCCATGGGTCACTCACCACTTTCCAGCGCTCCTTGACCACGTAGTTGGCCGGCAGGATGTCGGCCTGCTCCCCTCCCCCACTCATGTTGGCCTCTTCCCTGAGGGCAGCCGCTAGGCACTGCATCCGCCAGCCAGAGGGAGGGGTTTCGGTGGCACCTGCCTGGTTTGGGCCATCTACCTGGGGAAGTGGGGAGGGTTTGTGAGTGGGTGGGGATGAAAGTAAGTAAGGTGGTGCTTAGAACCCACCTTGAAGATAAGGAAAACCCAACATCTCCCCAGTCCAAATTTCCCACCCACCACCTCCCAAAGGGGAAAGGTCACCTGTACCATTCACTGGGGCACCTTCCCTTCCCCACCCAAAGCAAATCCAGCTGGAGAACATTTTGAAGAGGGAAGAAAAACTATACCAGGCATGGGAAGACATGGGTATTGGGGTAAGAGAGGAGTCAACAGAAGAAGTCATGCTAGCCAAGGACAGAACTGAGGTAGACACCAACAATAAGAGGCGGAACATCTATGGGAAAAATATTAATGAAGAAAGACTCCAAAACCAAAAAGAAGAGACATGTTTGATGAGAAGAGGAACATACTAACCACAGGAATCTAGATAAGCAAGTGAGATAGGCTAGTGTTAGAGAAAGATATGCTAGCCAAGGTGAGACATGCTGGTTAACCAAAGAGACACAATGTTGTAAGAGAGATACATTAACTATGAGAAACATGCCAGCCAACATGAGATGCTATTCATTGTAGGAGGGCCTTTTAAACTAAGGAGACACATGCTAGAGTAGGGATGCTTACATGCTAATGTAAAAGATATCTGATAAAAATTAATGGAGAGAGAGGCAATGAGGAAAGACATAACAATTCGGCAAGGCAAGACATGGTCATGTAGGAGACTCATGCAAACCAAGGTGAAACATGTGAGTATGAAAAAGATGTGAGAACCAAGGTGAGACATGCTAACCTTGGGAATCACTCTAGCCAAGAAAAGCCAGGACAACATAGTAAAATGCACCCTGACTAAGCAGACATATCAGTTGGAAAACAAAACAAAGCAAAACCTCAAAACCAACTTTGGAGAATTTCTACCTGGAAAGAGAGACTCACTAATACAGCCACAGGGGTAAGAAGGATGTAATAGTGCATCCCCTTGTGAAATAGGCCCAAGATATCCCTTAGAAGTAGAGACAATTAATCAGCCTGGAGGGAGAGAAGAAGGAGAGGGAAAGAGAAGAGATATCTGGAGGAGGGTGAGAGAGAAGCAGGGAGCCCATATGAATTAGGAGATGTGGGAAAATGAAGCCATCTAGTAGGGTAAGGGAGGATTGAAAGGAAGAAGAGTGAATAGGAAGATGCCTATTCTGATAGAGGCCCTTTTTTGTCGGGAATAGAGGAGGGAGAGAGCCTTTGACCACTCTCTTCAGGACAGGATGAGAAGGAATAAGACTTGGGGGGGGGGAGTAAAAGAAGGTGGGTCATAAGGAAAGGCTTCCTAACTTTGGGAGGAGGGTGGTTTTAGCAAACTGAGTACCTGTTATTTAGGGAGGTAAGGGCAAGGGTCTTCTTTAGAGATTTTAGAGGGGAAGAGAGAATCAGCTCTCTTATCATCCTGTTGGGAGGCATGTGGGCATGGAAGGTAATAATAACTCTGTCATTTGGGGAATTAGGGCCAGTGTCCTCTCTTTGCTCTCCCTTCTTCTCTTCCTAACATAGCTACCTATCCCCATCTTCAGACTGACCCTGTAGGAAAGGGGTAACTTGTGAAGAAAGATGGAAGAGAGAAAAGTAGAGTATCCAGGCATCCAGGAGAATGAAAAAGTTGATAAGGCCACGGAAAGGGGAAGAGAGTATCTATAGAAACCAGGTTGGAGGCCCGAAAAGATATTAAGAAACTGCTTCTCTTTTTTCTTTGGGAAAGAATGTGTTACCCTGGGAACCAGCATTTAGACATCCTGAAGCCAAGTTTATGAGTAGGGAGCTATAGATAAGGAATTAGGGTATGAACTCTACTGGCTTCCAATAGTTTCTTGCTATAGGTGAATGATTCAGAACTCCCTTCCCTGGAGGGGTTTTACTACCTTATTAAGGAGTTGGGAGTAACTGTTGGAGAGAAGGTCTGTTTATTCAAATGGGTCAGCTGGGCCCTCTCCAAGAGCCCCCAACAAGCCTCCCTCTCCTCCACCTCCCACCAATGTTGAAATGTTTTGTTGTTGTTGCTGAGTTGTTCAGTCATGTCCAACTCTTCGTGACCCCATTTGGTGTTTTCTTGGCAGAGATACTGGAGTGGTTTGCAATTTCCTTCTCCAGCTCATTTTACAGGTGAGGAAACTGAGGCAAACAGGGTTTTAAGTGACTTGCCCTGGGTAACACAGCTAGTAAGCATCTGAGGCAGGTTTTTAACTCAAAAAGATTGGTCTTCCTAATTCCAGGTCTGGCACTCTACCCACTGAGCACCTAGCTGCCCTTGCTAAAATGGGACAGGGATAATTAGAAGGATAGTATAAACAATGACAGGATGAAAGAATAGAATCCAAGAAATAAGGCTGGAAGAAATTGTAGGGGGAAATTAGGGATTATAGCTCCTGTGTAGAGGTGAATAATTTTGTTTGATGTGACTGTCTCTCTATCCAGTCCATCAACTTGTATCCCCCTCTCCTTACTGTCACATTATCTATTATGGGTAGAGATGGAGGTAGGCATACAGGAAGAAAGAACTGGACCTCCTTTTTCTTCTTTGAGTCCTTCCTTACCAAGACTTCCATGACTTTGATCAAGGGAGACATATGAGGTAGGACAGGGAGAACCTGTATATGTTTTTATAAGCATGTGCCTGCTGCTATGAAATAGTAGGTACATGCTGATGTTACCTCTTGCAGAAGATGTATATATGTACAGATGTGTATAAGTAACTGTAAATGAAAGTTCATGTAGGCGTACATTAAAATTCCTGTGTATGCATGTGCATGTGTGTGTGTATGTGTGTGTGTCTATGTGTGTGTGTTATGTAAGGAGTCTATATTGAAGTGCCCAAGTAATGGGTATGAAAGGACAGATGAATGATGAGACCAGTGGAGGGGGTGATGGGACAGGGAGAGTGATGGAAATAGGTGAGGAGATAATGGAGTCAGGGAAGGAGCTGATGGGGAGAGGTAGAGCATTAAGAACAGGTTCAGGGGAGGGGCAAGTGAAGAGGATGATCAGAACAGATAAGGGGTGATAAGAACAGGTGAGAGGTAATAGGAATAGATGGAGGTAACAGAAAAGTAAGGAAGCTGACTGGGACAGATAAGGAGGATGAGAAGAAATCAGGGGACACTGGGAACTGCTTGGAGAATTAAGGAAACTGTTGAGGGGATTATGATCACCCCTTCAGGTGAGGGGATGATGGTTACCCAGGAGATGGTAGAGAAAGATCAGATCAAGTGAAGATTAGTAATAGGGATAAGTAAGGATATATTTAAGTAAGAAAAAATGATGGTAACAGATGAGGGAATGCTGGATACATGTGAGGGAATAATATGGACCAGTAAAGGGGCAATGGGGACAGAGGAGAAGCAATGGGAATAGGTGTTATGTAGACAGATAAGAATGGCTTGCTGGTGGACAATATGAAAGTCATCAGGACAGATGATGAGAATGAAGAGAAAGGTAAAAAATTCGTGAAGGGGAGAGCAGGAGGATGCCGGATTCTTTTGAGAGAATTAAAAGGGATGTGTGTGAGTCTGTGAGCCCGAGGCTGAGGGCAAGGATGGGCCTCAGGCTCTGCTGCCTCTGGCCCTGCTCTGGGTGGTGACGGGAGGGCGGGGGAGTAGGAGGAGGACATAGGGAGCCTGGATCTGGGAGCAGAGGGATGCAGCAGCAACGATGGGTGGGAAAGGAGAGAGAGGGGCCAGGCGGCCCTCCCTATCTCCGCTCTTTTCCTTTGCACCCGCCCGGGCCTTCCCCGCCTTCCTACTGCCCCGGCCTCCTTGAGCCAGCCCCCAACCCCAGGCTCCTCAGAATCCAGCCTCCAGGGCCCTGATTCCCCGGCCCCGCCCCGCCCTCACCTGCTCTGTCTCCGCTGCGGCTGCGGCTGCAGCGGCTCCGGGCGGCGCATCCCCCGGGGCCCGGGCGGGGCGGGGGCGGGGGCGGCTCAGTGCGGCTTTGCGCAGCCCCCTGGCAGTGGTGGTGGCTGCAGCGGCAGCGGCTGCGGCGGCCTCCCGACCCCGACCATCCCGGCCCGGCCCGGCCCGACCCCGATCTTCCTCCCGCGGCAGTGGCGGCGACGGAGCGGGGAGCTGCCCACAATGCACTGCGCCGCCAGCATCAGCACCAGCCCTGACATCACCGCCCCACCGCCCGGGCTCTGACATCACCGCTCCAGCTCTGACATCATCACCTCGACTCTGACACCCCTCTCCTGTCTGTACAGAGAGGGTCCACAGACGCTCCACCTCATTTAATCCTTGATTAACTGGTCCCTCAGCTTGGATTTCACTAATCCTGCTGAGTTATTCTCTAAACCTGTCCCACCTTTACTTCCTCACCTGTTCTCTCACCTGTCACCATATCTCCCCACCTGTCCCTATCACCCAACCTATCCTCACAACTTCTCATCAATATTAATCATCCCAACTTTTCCTATTCTCCCTCCTCCCCCAGCATCCCTCCATAACTCTTCCCCTATTCATTTTCATTTGTCCCTTCTTATTTCTTGACCTGTCTTCCTTCTTGATTTACTTTCCTCATCCTATCAGCCCCTGAATCATGCCCCCTTTGGATTAGGACCACTTTAATTTAAGCAGTGTGGGGAGTCATGTGCTGAATTTTTATTGCAGGTGATCCTCTTCTGTTGAGGAATTTCAGTTCCTCATCTACAGAATGGAGCAAAATATGGTATGATGGAAGGAGCGCTGGTTTTGGAATTGGAAGCCTAATTCTAATCCTGACACCAACACTGACTTGTGTTGAGTGGCCTTGAGCAAATCACAACTTAACAGGATTCAGTTTCCTCATCTGTAAAATGAGAGTGTATGACTAGATTATCAGTAAGGTCTCTTCCAGCTCTAAATCCTAAACTTTTTTCTTTCCCTTTGATTGGCAGGAAAGGTTGATGCCATCAGAGTAGTGATTTCAGAGGACAATAGGTTAAGATAAAATAACTGCTTTTTGTGGTTGAATATTTATTAAGATATAAGCTCATCAGACTATGGAGGTTCACTCAAAGTATTCTCTAGTAGCAGACAAGGCTAAAGGGTAATAATGTACTTCATCCCAGTCCACCATGATTTTGTTTTCCTCTACTGTCTCTACATTTTGAAAGCTTTTCATTCAAGTAACTTAGAGTTTACAAGCATTTGGTACGGTGATTTAAAATGTCATACTGGAGTTTTTAGGGATCAAAATTATAACTTGGCAAGGTCTGTATTTGTGGGGATTTGTTATCTGTCTGTCCATGAAAGTAAGATTCTGATGTCTAATTGGATTAGACTAAGTCAAGTTTTTCTAATTATTCAGATGCTAAAGTTTTAAAACCTCTGGTGATTTGTTGCGCATCTTTGTATAATCTACAATTGATCACTAAATCTGCTTCTTAAGGATAAACCTTCTGTAATTTCTCATGTCAATAACCTAATCCTGAATTGCCATCAAAGACCCTTCCACTTCCACAAATAAATTCTCATGACTCCGCCATTTGTTTGTTTCTTCTATGTTGATTTATTGCTGGCTGAGTTCTTGTGGCTGTCCCCCATGGAGGGCTTTTAAATTCTGTCCCTGGATCATAGCAGTTTCATAGGCTCTATCCAGCCATAAACCACTTTCGGTTCCATTCAACAAATCTAATGACACGTAAATGTTACTGGCCTTTACTATTGTTTGGTGAAATTATGTCTACTTGTTGCAAAAGTATTTCTGTAGGTTTCTGACCTGTTCTACAAACATCTATCAATTCTCTTCCTCTTTTTCTGGGGAAACTATAATCTTTCTATAGCTGCCTTGGTGTAACAGATCCTGCATTTCCTTAATACTTTTTGTGTGTGAGGACACTTTCCTCCATCATCATTATCATTATCACTACCAGTATATTGGATTTGTAGTATCACTGAACTGGTCTGAGGTCAGAAGACTCAGGTTTGAGATATGTTTCTAACTTTGAACAATTCACTTTTCTTCTTTGGGCCTCAGTTTCCTCATCTGTAACATAAAGATCTTATCATCAGATGAGTGTGTAGAGGGGAAGGAGGGAGGCAGAGCCAAGATGGCAGAATTATAGAAAGCGGGATAGCCAAGCTCTCCTCTGCAAAACTCTAAACAGATCTAGAAAATATACCAGACCAAATCTGATGGATGAATCCAGAAAAAGACACTGTTAGTCATTTGTCCAGCCCAGCTTGGCATGGGGAGCAAGACTGAGAGGTCTTTGGATGCTGGAGATGAATAGGACCAAGGTATTCTGGTACCCAGGGAGAAGCTGTGCACCAGGGCAAAAGGAATCCCATATCAGGGCACCCCCAGACCCATACTTAGGCACACTGACTTGGGGACAGTTGCCAACTGGCAGCATTATTGTCCACTACTCAGTTCTAAGTCACAGAGCCAGGGTGGACTGAAAAGGGGTCTGTACATGGGGGTGGTGTTCCCAAGTACAAAGGCCTTGGGTCAAGGTGTACTGAGAAAGGAAGAAGTTGAGAAGAAAGCAGCAGCAGTGTAGCTCAGACTCCTGGAGCAGAACAGGGTCTTGATTCTAGTATTTAATTCAGCCTGCAGAGATATAACCATGACAGGAATCCTGGATCAAAGGGAAGCATACAATTCCATCACTCTGAACCAATAGAGCTTTCCAGCTAGCTGATAGGGGCTGAATCCATAGTATCTATGATTGTTCAGAACAAAACCCAGGTCAGGAACTTGCAAAGCTCAGATGGGGGAGGGGCGTGGGGAGGATGGAACAAGTAGATTTTGTCTCAATCAGATCATGTTGAAAGCATTGAAAGCTTCCAAGTCCCCAGCCTGTGCATGAGATTTTGAAATAGTATAACATTCAATACCCCCAAGAAACCAGCAACATGACCAGCCCTGATCTCTCCAGAAGTAGGGTAGAGCCCAGCCCTAACATCAAGCCCAGAGTCAGGAGGTAGGCTGGAAGAATAAGCAAACAAAAAAAGAATTTTACTATAAAGAGTTATTATGGTAGCGAGCATGGTTAAGAGTAAATCTAGAAGAGAATATTTCCAAAACATCTACAAGCAAAGCCTCAGAGAAATATACAGCTTGGGTACCAAACTCAACTAGAATGCCTGGAAGAGATTTTTTTTTTAAAGATTTTAAAAAAGTTTTTATAAATGGAATGCGAAGGCTTCAGGAAAAGAAATGAAGAGTTAAGAAACTGGAAAGGAAATTAATAGTTTGGCACAACAAGTACAAAACTTTGCCCAAGCAACAAACTCCCTGAAAATTAGAATGGACCAAAGAGATGCTAATGATTCCATAAGACAACAAGAAATATTATAAGAAGTCAAAAGACTGAAAATATGGGAGGAAATATGTAAGGTATCTCTCAGCAAAAACAAATGACTCGGAAAAAGAAGATGGAAGAGAAAAAAATGTAAAAATCACTGCACTATCTTAAAACTATGCTTTCCTCAAAAGAGCCTAGACATATTTCAGTGAATCTTAAAAGAAAACTGCCCATATCTCTTAGAACCAGAGAGCAAAATGGGAATAGAAAGAATCCACTGGTTACCTCCTGAAAGACATACTCAAATGAAACTTTATGGCTAAAATTTGGTTTCCAGGTCAAAGAGAAACTACCTCAAGTAGCCAGAAAGAAAGAATCCAAATACGAAAGAACCACAGTCAAAATTACACGCAATTTAGCAGCCACCACTATAAAGGAGAAGAGAACCTAGAATGCTGCCTGTATTCTAGAAGGAAAAGGATGTGTGCTTTCAGCCAAGAATAACTCAACCAACAAAACTGAGTAGACTCTGCAGAGGGAAGAGGGAAGGGAATAGATCTTAAATAAAACAGAGGACTCCCAAACATTCCTCGTGAATAGACCAGAGCTTTGTAGAAACTCCAATGTAGGAGTGAAAGGGAACGTAAAAGATAATCATGAATGAACAACTGTAAGGGAATACACAAGGATAAACTGCTTACGTTCTAATATGGGGAGATGAAACATATGTCTCTTCTGAACTCTATAATAATTAGGAGACATAGAGGAAATCTAAGTAGACATGGCCTAGGAGTTGTTCTATTATGTCCTAATGATCTTAAAAGGAAAATGGAAAGAGAGAAGAAGTGGAATACATGATGGGGAAGGGGGAGGAAGGAAGATTAGGAAAAACTAACATAATCAGGGTGTGCAAGTATACATCTATACAAACAAGGAGGGGGTGGAAGCAGCTTGACACTTGAATCTCACATCTGAACTGATTAAAGGAAGGAAGAGTGTACACGTACACACACACAGACACACACAGACACACACAGACACACACAGACACAGACACACACACACACACACACACACACACACCCTGGCTAATGAAATATATTTTACTCAACAGGGAAATAGGAGGGAAAGTGAAGAAGGGAGGAGGAAGAGTTAAAGGTTTGGTTAAGGGAGGGATTAGTCCTAAATAAAATAAACTTAGGATGTATAAAAATATTTATAGCCTTATTGAGGTGGCAAAGAATGAAAATCTGAGAGGGTATCCATAAGTTGTGGAATGGATGAACAAGTTATGGTATATAAAGAATATATAAATATATATGGTATATAAAGGAATACTATTGTGTTGGAAGAAATTATGGAGGGTATGATTTCAGAGAAACCAAAGAATACTCATATGAACTGATGCTAGAGGAAGTAAACAGAACCAGGAGAATAATTTATACGACAACAATATGGTAATGGTAAATAACTCTGAAAGAATTAGGAACTCTTATCAGTCTAATGAACAACTATAATTTCAGAAGACTAATGATGCAACATGCTACTCATCTTCTGATCAAGAGGAAAAACACTCAAATTGCAGAACAATTTTTTTATATGGCCAATGTGGAAATTTTTTTATTATATATATTTTCAATGGATTTTCTTTTTCCTCATGGGGGATAATAAAAATTTTTGCTATTTGAAATAAGTAAAAATAGAATTTTTTAAAGTGTGAGGGTGATATGATATTTTTAAAAATTAAACTGTATTTTTATCAGCAAAAATACACCTCTCCCTCCCACTTTATCATCCCCTTCACAACTGAGAATTAATGAAAAACGAAACCTCTTTCACAAACATATATAGTCAAGCAAAACAAATTTCCACATTGACCATGTGCAAAAGGAAACACATAAATAATATACAGTCAGTTCTGCTTGTTTTGAAAATGGAAAATTGTCCCAATACAACTGATATATATATATTTTAATTTTTGGAGGGGGAGGCAGGGCAATTAGGGTTTAAGTGACTTGCCCAAGGTCACACAGCTAGTAAGTGTTACGAGTCAGAGGTTTGACTTGAACTCAGGTCCTCCTGACTCCGGGGCTGGTGTTCTATTCACTGCGCCACCTAGCCACCCACAATTGAAATTTTAAGGAACAATTTGAGCATGACATAAGTTTCATGTTTGCTCATGGGTGACTTCATCCTCAAGAAATACTAAGTGAACACAGAAAACTGCACCTAGTTCTACCGAGATGTGTAATAATATACAAAATGTACAAACGTACACACCTCAAACATCTACCTTAGTTTTCTGTATGTGTTATTTTACAAAGTTGTGTTCTACGAATTTTTTGCATTCATGAACTCTTTCTGTCTCTCTTTGTACCACACACACACACACACACACACACACACACACACACACTCTCATAGCCATTTATTCAATATCTCAAACATGCCTAAACATTCTGGCTCAAAAACTAGAAGCAGTGTATGCAAAAGGAAAGCTTTAAGGATTGGGGAGTTGCTTGAAAGAAATGAAAGAACATGTGCTATCTCCTGAGCAAGAAGCACAGAGGAAAGCAGATTTCAGACTGTGAGAGACAATGCTACAAAAAAGGCTGGAAGTGGTGTATCCTGAAGCCCATAAGTCCTGTGGTTTTTATTGTTCAGTTTTGCATAGAACAGTAATTTTTAGGAACACATATGCTGCATTATATAGAACTCCCTTTCTCTCTCTACATATATATTATATATAGCCTAATTATACATGTTTCATTATTATATATGTCTCATTTTTATGTCATTTCTGTATGTATGTGTGTATATATATGTATAGTCTCATTATATATGTGTATGTATGTCATTCTGCATTCTGAGTCTTTCCCCTTTCTATCCAGAGGTGGGTAGAATATTGCACCCTTGGTTCTCTAGAACCATAGTTGGTCCTTACTCTGCTCAGAGTTTGTCTTTCAAAGTTGTGAGACATTACAATGCTGTTGTCATTGTATAAATTCTTCTCTGCACTATGCCCAAAGGGCTATAAAACATGCATACCTTTGATGCAGCAGTACCACTACTAGGTCTGTATCTCAAAGAGATCATAAAAAGGAGAAAAGGATTCACATGACCAAGAATTGGAAATTAAGGGGATGCCCGTTAATTGGGGAATGGCTGAACAAGTTATGAATGTAAAGGAATACTACTGAGCTATGTGATGAGCAAACAGACTTCAGAAAAATCTGGAAAGACTTACATGAACTGATGCTGAGTGAAATGAGCAGAAACAAGAGGACATTGTGCATAATAATAGCAGCATTGTGTAATGACCAACTTTGATAGACTTAGCTCTTATCAGCAATAAAATGATCTAAGAAAATTCCAAGACTCAGGATGGAAAATGCTATCCACATTCAGGGAAAGAACTATGGAGTCTGAATGCAGATTGAAGCCCACTATTTTCTCTGTTTTTCCGTTTCTCATGGTTTTTCCTTTTTGTTCTGATTCTTCTTTCACAACATGACTAATGTGGAAATATGTTTAATATGATTGTGCATGTATAGTCTATATCAGATTGTTTGCCATGTTAGGTAAGGGAAAGGGAGGAGGGGAAGGAGTAAAAAATTTTGAAACTTAAAATCTTATAAAAGTGAATATAGAAAATTAAAAATAAATAGATTGTTCTCCAGGTTCAATTTACTTCACTCCACACCAATTCATTTAAGTTTCCTCAGGTTTCTCTAAAACCATCTCCTTCATTTTCATTTCTTAGGGCTTGATAGCATTCCATCACATTTAAAAACTATGACTTGTTCTCCCATTCACCAATTTTATGGCACCTCCTCAGATTCCCATTCTTTACCACCTCAAAAAGAGCTATAAAAATTTTTGTACATCCTTAGAGTTTGGGAGGGTTTTTTCCCCCCCTTAGGACCAATTCTTCCTTTAAACCACGCTCCTTCTAATTTCCAGTTTCCCTCTCCTGCTTTTTCTGTCAAAAGAAATATATTTCACTTGAAATGTTTATGTATTTTTATCCTTCCTTCCTTCAGATGAGAGGGAGGTTCAAGTGTCAGTCCCACTCCTTGTTTGTATAGACTTCTGCTTTTGTACCTCAACTATGTGAGATAATTTTCCTTAACCTTACTTTCCATTTTCTCCTTAATATACTCCTCTCCTCCTCTTTCCATTTTCTTTTCAAGATCATCAGGACATGAGAGAACCAATCCCAGGTCTTCTGTCTAATTAGACTCCCTCTGTTACCCCTAATGATAATAGGGTTCAGAAGAGACACATGTAATCATTCCCTTATACTAGAAGTAAGCAACTTATCTTTGTTTATTCCCTTTTTTCATGTTTTCATGTTTACCTTTTTATATTTCTCTTCACTCTATGTCTGACCTTTAAAGTTTCTACAAAGCTATGATCTTTTCATGAGGAATGCTTGGGAGTTGCCTATTTCATTAAAGGTCCAATTCCCCCATCCCAGCCAATTCTACTGAGTTTTGCTGGGAGACTTATTCTTGTCTGTAAGCACACATCCTTTTCCTTCTGGAATACTGGATTCTGGGTTCAACTTCTTTTACAGTGGTGGCTGCTATATTGTGTGTAATTCCAACTGTGTTTACTTTGTATTCCGATTCTTTCTTTCTGGATGCTTGAGGTAGTTTCTCTTTGACCTAGAAACTAAATTTTGGTCAAAATGTTTTTCAAAGTTTCATTTTGGGATTACTTTCAGGAAGTGGCCAGGGAATAATTTCTATTCTCATTTTGCCCTCTGGTTCTAAGAGATATGGGCAGTTTTCTTTTAAGATTCAAGCATCACGGATTTCTGGTAGTGCAGTAATTTTAAATTTTTTCTCTTCAATCTTTTTTCCAAGTCAGTTGTTTTTGCAAAGAGATAGCTTACCTTTCCTTTCATATTTTCGATATTTTGACTTCTTATAATATTTCTTGGAGTCACTGGCTTCTCTTTGGTCCATTCTAATTTTTAGGGAGGTTTGTTGCTTGACAAGGTTTTGCCTTTTGTGCCAAGCTAGTAACTCCCTTTCCAATTCTTTCTTCCATAATTCTCACGTCTTTTCCATTTTTACCTTGAGCTCTCATTTTACTGATAAAAACTTTTTAAAACTATTTCTAAAAAAGAAAATCTTTCTTCATCTCATTCAGGAACTCTAGGTGAACTTGTTTGTGCCCAAGCTATGTTTTCCTTTAAGGTTTTGCTTCTAAATGTTTTGAAGTCATTCATTTCCTGGTTTGTGTCTTGAGCATGCCTTTCACCATAATAGCTCTTTATAATGGAATTCTTTTGGGTTTGTTCATTCTTCCAGTAAACTTAACTTCAGACTTGATAGGGCTGGGTTTTCTGCACTTCTGAAGGGAAGATCTAGACTGTTCCTGTTGCTGCTTTCTTAGAGTATTGAGTGTTGTGTTATTCCAGGATCTCAGAGACTGCTCAGGTTGGGGACCTACAAGCTGACACCTCCTGCCCCTTGTTCTCAGTGCCCTGGTATGGGTCTGGGACCTCCTACTGATCTGGTACCAGCACAGCCTCTCCCTTGTGCTGCAATACTCAACAAAGCACTCTACTGGCTAAACCCCAGGGTAGAAAGGAGTAGTTATAATCTTGACCAGTGGAGGAAATATCCGCAGGAATGAAATTATGAAACCTTCAAGTATTGAAGCAAAAGTTTAAAAAGGAATAATTAAGCAACCTATGCCATAGGATTATTGTGATGAAAATACTCTGTAAAAACTTTAAAGCACTATCTAAATGTGAATTGTTACTACAGATATGTTACAGTTTCTTCTCTGTGTCTATATGCCATTTCCTTATATTGTGGTTTTTTTGCATGTCTATCATGGATTCATAGAACTACAGAATTTTTAGAATTATGGTCCTTCCCTTTTTTGCGGATCTGCAAGTTTTTGCAAAATTTCCTCATTTTTGCAGATCAGGAAACTGAGGTCCACATAGGAGTAAATCCATGGGATTACAAAATAATAAATTTAGAGCTAGAGAGAGACCTTAGAGGTCATCTAGTACCAGCCTCCTCATTTTATGGATGAGAAAACTGAGACATAGAGAAGATAAAATGATTTGTGCAAGGTCAGACAGGTAGTACCAGGGCTGGGATTTGTCCCAAGTGGACCCCATATCCAGAACTCCTTTCACTGTACTATACTTGTCACCATGATAATAACAGAAATGACAGGCTTGAGCATTAGATGAATCCAATAAGATGAAATTCAATAGAAATTTAAAAAAAGAAATTCAATAGGGATAAATGTAAAGTGTTATACTTGGGTATAAAAATCATCTTCCTAAGTACAAGCTAAATGAAAGATGGTTAGACAATAATTCATCTGAAAAACCTTTGGGAGTTGTTTTGCAATGTATGAGCTCAGATGAGTCAGGAGAGTGATGTACTAGTGATAAAAACTAATGCCATTTTGGGCTTCAGAGAAGCAAAGTTTCCAAGAATAAGAATGTGATACGGAGCTAGGTGACACAGTGAACAGTGTTGGGCCTGGAGTCACAAAGAACTGAGTACAAATCCAGTCTCAGATACTTCTTAGCTGTGTGACCCTGGGCAAGTCACTTCATGGCTGTTCTTCTCAGTTTCCCCATCTGTAAAGTGGAGATGACAACAGCACTTACTTCCTAGAGTTGTTGTGAGGATCAAGTAAGATCATATTTGTAAAGTGCTCAGCAAAGATTTTGAACGTGTTGTTGTACAATCATGTTCAACTCTTTGTGACACCATTTGGGGTTTTCTTAGCAAACATACTGGAGTGATTTGCCATTTTCTTCTCCAGTGGATTAGGGCAAACAAGGTTAAGCGACTTGCCCAAGGCAACACAACTAGTTCATACCTGAGGCAGGATTTGAATTTAAGTCTTCCTTAATCCAGGCCTAGCACTCTATTCACACAACAACCTAGCTGCCTCCCAGCATCCAGGCCCTTGCAGTTTAGGAAGGACACTACCAATAAGCTGCAAAGCATCTAGAGGTGAGCAATCAGGATGGTTAAAGGCCTTGTGGCCTTATCCTAAGAGGACTGGTTGAAGAAACTGTGGATGTGGGGCTGGAGGAATACAATAGTCAGGTAATACATGATAGCTCCCTTCAAGTACCTGTAGGCTGTCCAGTGGAAGAAGGAATAGATTTGTTATGTTTGAAGCCCAGAGGAAAGAACAGAGAATAATGGGTGAGAACTGCAAAGAGACTAATTCAATATTGGTATCAGGAAAAAAAAAACACAACTTCCTAACAATAAGAGTTGTTCAAAAATGAAATTGGCTGCCTTAGGAGGGCATGGTTTCCCCCATTGTTGGAGGTCTTCAAGCAGAAATTTTTGGGGCTATGTCATAGAAGGCAGGGTCTTTAAGGAGAATAGTAGGCCGGGTAGCTCTCACTTGAACTCTAAAATACCATGACTGTGATTTCCACAGAGAACATTAAGGGTAGCAAAGCCATCTACATACCGACACTTACTAGCTGCGTTATCCTGTGCAAGTCATCGAGACTGTTTGCCTCAGTTCCTCATCTGTACAATAAACTGGAGAAGGAAATGGCAAACCAGTCCAATATCTTTGCCAAGAAAACCCCAAATGGGGTCACGCAGGGTTGGACACAGCTGAAATGACTGAAAAACTACATAGACTACAGGTAGGTGCTTTTATTGTCCCCGTTTTGTTGTTTGTTTAGTCATTTTCAGTCTAAGACCCCATTTGGGGTTTTCTTGGCAAAGATACTTAAGCGGTTTGTCATTTCCTTCTCCAGTTCATTTGACATCTGAGAAAACTTCGGCAAACAGGGTTAAAAGACCTGCCCAGGGGCTAATGGCGAGTGTCTGAGGCCGAATTCAGGTCTTCCTGATTCCTGGATGTCGCTCTATCTACTGTGCCATCTAACTACCGGCTGCATCCCCATTTTTATAGATAAGGAAAACTAGGCTCAGAGAGAAGAGATGGTACACCGGGGTTGAATTATTGTGGGTGGAACCCAGGGCCGCCGCAGCCTCGGACAGTGCACGTGCGTGCTCCAGCAAACACCACGACGACGACGCCGGTGTCAGCGCGCTAGTGGTTATGACGGTCGCAGTGCGTAGCCCAGCGCGGGGGGCGGGGGCGTTCTTAGGGCGGCCCCCCTACCCTTCCCCTCTAGCACTCACAGTAGGGGGGGAGGTGGGGGTAGAGGTAGGGGCCCCGGGCTGCCTGGTCACGTGCCGGGAAGTCACGTGCGCTCTGGGGGCAGTGCCATAGACAACGCGGCGGGCGGAGCCTGTAGGGGGCGTACCGGAGGCGGGGATGGCGGCGGCATCGGCTCCGGGGCGGGAGCGGAGCGGGGAGCGGGGCCCTGGCGCGGAGCCGCGGGAACCCGGGGAGCCCGGGGGGCCGGGCCGGCGAGCCCTGTACTTCTGCGGGAGCATCCGAGGCGGGAGGCAGGACCGGGCCCTTTACGGGCGCATCGTCTCAAGACTGCGGCGCTTCGGGGCGGTGCTCACCGAGCACGTGGCGGCCGCCGAGCTGGGCGCGCGCGGTGAGAGGCCAGAGGGGACAAAGGGCGGAGTCTGAACTCGCCCCAGTGCGGCAGGGCGGGGGGAGGGGAGAAGAGAGGGACGCTTCCCTCCCCCCGCGGAGTTCGGGCGGTGCGTGGCAGGGGGCGGGGAGAGGAGTCCTGGGGCAGAGTCTGCTCTCTATCATGTGTGAGACTCCTAGTTTGGGGGAAGGGACCTAAGCTTGTTGAACTGGGTCTTGGGCTGGACCCGAGTGTGGGTTAACCTGAGATCTCTGCCTCGGGCTATGTCTGGGCTGTGGGCAGTTAGAAACAGCTGGGTGGAGCAGTGGGTGGAGCTCCGGGCCTGAGGTCAGAAAGATCCGAGTTCAAAAGTGGCCATCAGACCAGTGACCCTGTCACAAAAGGAGTGCAGTTAATATGGTATAATTTGTTCTTACTGATCACCACCTGCCTTTCTAGACTCACTCTTTAAAAATCCATTCTTTAATTTTGTTGGCCATGACATCAAATTGTTAGTTGTTTCTGTGATGTATGTTTCCCTTTATTGAAAATGTAAACATTTGCTTGTTTCCGGTCAGGAAGCTTTTCTGTTCTTAAAGACTGCTCACATTGCCTCAGCAATCGAATTTATAAATTCTTAAAGTACACTGGAATGTGTAATTGCCTCTCTATTCCCTCAATTATCTTCAGGTTCAGTTATCTTATGATGATTTTTATCAGAGCAAACTTTTTTTTTTCACAATTCAGTGACTGTTCTTGCCAGAATAGTCAGAAACAGAGTAGGAATGGTGTGATTCTATAATAAAATCTAAGCGTAACATTTTTGAAAAGAACTTCAGAAGTCATGTAGTCACATCCATAACTGTACCTTTACAATACCTCCAATGAATAGTCATTTAACCTTGCTTGAAGGCTTCCAGTGACTGTTGAAAAAGGTAGCCTATGCTGCTCATTGCTCTGATTTTGGGGAAGTTTTGTCCTTATCTTGAAATCGACTTTTCCTCAACATCCATCCGTTGCTCTTTGTTCTACATTTTGGAGACCAAAAAGGAAAAGACTAATCCATCTTCTGTATGATAGCTTTTCAATTTTAGTTATTATGTTCTCCCTAAGCCTTCCCTTTTCCAGGTTTAAATATATTTAGTTCCTCCACATAGCCCTGAATCATGATTTTGAGCTCCTTTACCATTATGGCTTTTTTGTTTCTCTAGTTCGGTTTAGTGTCCTGGAAAAAGGTCCTTCCCCATGTGTCCCTTTGTCATCTGCTAACATTACACTCATTTTCCATATCTTTGGTGGCATGACCTTCCATCTTTTGTGCATATATTTGTCTAACAACCCAGCTGATTAGAGAGCTCCCTATATAGCCACATTGATTTCTTTTGATAATTGCTCTTTCATTGGGATAATTATATTAGATATAAATCTAATAGCCTTTTTTCTATTCTTACTCTTCAGCACCTTTCTGTAGTACTTTATTTTTTTAATAATAAATTTATTTTATTAAATTTTTTTGAGTTACATATTTTCTCCCCGTCTTTACCCCGCCCACCACCCCAAAACAGCCATCCCAGTGTTTCCCCCTCCCCCAGTCTATTCTCTCCTATGTCACTTTTTGGTA
>CM053584.1:206240701-206265412 GCA_028627135.1 Pseudochirops cupreus | reverse complement strand
GAGCTGGGGAAGCCCTTCCCTGGGTAGAAGCAGGATACGTGATATTCATGTTTGTATTCCTCAGACCACCTGGCCCAGTGCTGTACACATAGTGAGATCTTATTAAGTATTTGTTCAGTTGGACTGATTTGAGTGAAGGAGGTCCCTGAAAGTCATTTGCCCCCACAGCCAGTGGAGGAGCAGTCGCCTGAGGAGCCAGTTCCTGAAGTGTCTGTGCTGGTCCTGTCTCCCCGCTGCTGGCCCGTGTCCCCCCTCTGCTATCTCCATGAGCCCAACAAGTACCTCCCCCCAGCTCTGAGCACCAGCCTCAGCCAATTTTCCAACTTCTACAGTCAGAGTAAGAGGATGGGGTGGACAGCTGGGAGGTGGGGCTAGAAGAGGGGCAGGAGAAGGAATAGACTAAGTATATGGGAGAATAGCCTGAAAAAGGAGACCTCATAGGAGATGGTTTATGTAGGAAGATATAGTGAATAGAAGCTTTGGTATCAGGGTGCATGGAAATGAGGTAGCGCTCTGAATTGTAGGTGATGGATTATCACTGGGTTCTTTAATCCTTGGCATCCTGCTCTTGATAAGTTCTGGAGTTCTGTGGAGCTAAGGGAAAATAGACAGAATGGATAGCCATGGCCACCAGGGGGCGCAAATGGTGCTGGAAAAGTATGGTATATGGGCACCTAGAGTCCTCTTTCTGTTCCATTAAAGGTAGACTATTAAAGTGGGAAGGGACGTTAAAGATGACCTAGTTCAGCTTCCTCACTTTATAGGTGAGGTGGCTGGGCCTTAGAGGGATGATAGCTTGCCCACAATCACAGCAGGTAGTGGCTGCACCTTTACTACAATACTATTTTCCTGCTTCACAATCTAGCGCTATAATGTGTTTCCTGAGCTTCTGCACCGGGCTGAGCCCTGCTCTGAGCTTTGGGAAAGGGGAAGCCAAGAGATGCATGATACCTATTGAGAAGGACCATGTTCTCAGCCCAAGGGTGGGGTAGCAACAGAGGCAGCTGTCCAGGGCAAAATACACAGGGTATGGTACAGTAAAGAGAGATTTTTAAAATTACTTTTTTAATACTCATTTGTAATGCTAGGAAAAAAAACACTCTCTATGGAGTAGCCTGCTGTTTTGTAATCATTTCAGTTCACAGGTACCTTAAAAACTGAGACTGTCCAAAGGACTATAATATAGAGGCAGTGTAATTTTTCAGTCTCATCTGAGATCCCAAACATCTTGGCCTTGTTCCTGCCCGTAGATAATTCCCATGCCCATGGGGGAAGCCACCAGTGTAATGAAGACATGTTCCTTGGCCTCAGTAACCTCCTCACTCATAGTCTTTGTCTCCCTAGCTTGGAAAGATTGTAAGCTTTGAGGATTAGATTTCATGTCTTACTGGTTTCATGTTTCCCATAGCACAAAGCACGACATGGGACACACAGGAATGACTCACAAAATATGCCTAAGGAGATAGATGTAGAAAAGACTTTGAGACATAGACTTCTGTTGACAGTTCCTTCTCTTCATTCCCAGGTCAGAATCGACCAGCGCTAGAACTGGGGCCTCGCCGTCGGCTACAATGGTCATGGTTGGGCCGGGCCGAGTTGCTCTTTGGGACACAGACACTGCACGTCTCCACTTTGCAGATGTGGCTTCTTTTGCATTTCAACGAGATGGAGGTATTAAATATAGTTCTCTCTGCCCCATACTCTTTCTTCATCTCCCTGATTTTAACCACCTTTGATCTTCCTATCTTTTCTTTGTCCTGTATGCCTCCCTCCAGCCTTTTTTTATTCTGTCTTTATGACCACCTGAGAAACCCTAATTGCCTCTGTCTCCAAGTGACCTCTTTCAGGAACCACCCACCAAAGGACAGGTTTCCTTCTACCACCCCAGCCAGTCCTTTGGCCTTATCCCTAAGACACAGCCATTTGCCAGGATTGCTGTAGGAAAGAGTACTTTATAACTTATTCTGTTATTCTTTTCATTAGGAGGTGCCTTTGGATACTCTGCTTCAGAACTCAGACCTGTCTTCAGAGCTGCTGAATCAAGCCCTTCAACCACTCACCTCAGGGCTTGGCCCCCTGAGCCTTCACGAGGATCAGGGTTTCCCTCCTGGAGGTAGGTAATGGCTGCTATACAGGCCCTCTGCCCTGGGGAAGGGCAGAACAGGGAAGGGGAGGTGAAGGGAGAAGGAAGGGATTTAAACTTTTATACCACTCCCTCCCCTCAGAGGAGCTGTATCCTGTCCCCTAGCCATGTTTCTGAGGGCATTGGGGGTGGGGGTGGTGTCTCAGGTGTGCTGCGGCTTCGGGAGGTAGAGAAGGAGCGTGGGGGGGAGGCCCTGTGGCTGCTCCCCCCCCAGACATACCTGAGTGTGGAGGAGGATGAGTGCCGAACCTTGGAGAGGAAGAGGAACCTCCTGAGCTGCCTTCTTGTCCGAATCCTCAAAGCCCATGGGGAGAAGGGTCTACACATTGATCAGCTTGTCTGTCTGGTACGGGAGAAGGGGTCTATGGAAGGTGGTGAGGTAGGGGCTCCCTGGGAATGGTTATTGGGAAGCAGCATCTGTGTACCTGGCTCCATAATGCAGAGGCCACCAAGGGGAAGGGGCACATGTAGATCTGGGGGCACTGCAGAGTGCCCATCTGGGCTTTCAAATCCCATAGAGTACATTCTGGCAGTTAGGTGGTAGAGGGGAAAGTATATTGGAGTTCAGCTTCTGCCTCAGACTTTCACTTTATGATCCTGGGAAAGTCTTTAACCTTTTTCAGCCTCAGTTTCCTCATCTGTTAAATAGGAATAATAGCATCTACCTCACATGATTGTTGTGAGGATCAGATAAAGATAACATGTAAGGCACTTTACAGATCTTAAAGTAGTATATAAATGCTATTTATTGTTATTCTGTGGAAACCAGAGGGGGGGATTGGGGTTGGCTGACGGTGACCTCTGTGTGTGTTCATAGGTGCTAGAGGCCTGGCAGAAGGGCCCATCTAGCCCCAGGGGCCTGGGCAGCAATATGAGTGGGGAGGCTGGCTGCAGCAGTGCTGATGTCCTCTCCTGCATCCTCCATCTCCTGGGCCAGGGCTATGTTCGAAGGCAGGAGGACCGGCCCCAAGTCTTGGCATATGCAGCCCCGGAGCCTGCAGATCCCCAGCGGGGTCAGGCCAACGTTCCTTTCTGTGGCACTCGGAGTGCTGTGACCTCCCAGCCCAGGTAGGGCTGGAGGACCTGCTCTAATCTCTCACTTTCTGTCCAACTCAGAGCAAGCTGGGGGAGCTTGACTTGTGTTGGGCACTGTTGGGGCCCCAAGTTTCACCTCCCCACTTGCCTTCATCAGGCCAAGTGTTCAGTTGAATAGATATTTTGCATCCACGATGTGCTCCCAAGATACTGACATTGTAAAGATAGCAGTTTCTGCCCTAAAAGAGCTTATTATATTTTCCTTATTAAGCATATTTCACTATAAGAAAACCTGTTTTGAAAGTATAATTCCATTCAGCAGAAGCTCCTTTAGTGTACCTACTACGTTCTATGAAGCCACTGTAAAACATAAAACCCCGCATTTGCGCAAAAGATGAATTGACAGACATTTTCATTTCTTAGAATCACTACAGCTTTTCCTTAACTAGCATGTCCCCGTGATGCTTTAAAAAAAGATTAATTTTACCAAAATAGTGTACTTGCTCATAGTCATAGATAATCTGTCTCTAGGCTGCTCTCCATTGGGGTGGGTTAAGCTTGACTAGATTGTATGTATGAGACAGGGTTACTAATAGTTATTTTATACTCCATCCCCAACTAGGCCCAAAGAGGTAGCTGTACTGGCATCCTTGCAGCTACCTGCAGGCCGAACCATGAGCCCCCAGGAGGTGGAAGGCCTAATGGAGCAAACAGTGAACCAGGTACAGGAGACCCTGAGCTTGGAGCCAGATGTTGCGCTGCATTTACTGGCCCACACTCGATGGGGGGCTGACCAGCTGATACAGAACTACAGTGAAGATCCAGAACCCTTGCTGCTGGCTTCAGGCCTTCGGGTACCTCTGGCCCAGACACCACCACCACTCCCCACTCAGTGCCCTGTTTGTGTCAGCCCCCTGAGCCCAGAAGACCAGCCACCTGCCCTCTGCTGTATGCACTACTG
This sequence comes from Pseudochirops cupreus, assembly GCA_028627135.1. Lineage (NCBI taxonomy): Eukaryota > Metazoa > Chordata > Mammalia > Diprotodontia > Pseudocheiridae > Pseudochirops > Pseudochirops cupreus. The sequence continues at coordinate 206,261,273 of CM053584.1, read as the reverse complement.
CTGCAAGGTGAGGGCCCCCCCCGCCCGCCTCTAGCCACACATCTTTTCCTTTTCTCCTTTGTCCTCTAGTCTTCCTTACAATATGATTTTCATTCCCTTCTTGGTCTCTGTCTCCTCTTCTAAACGTGTTTCCTTTTCCTCCTCTTCACCCCATTGATTCATTCATTCATTTAACAAATATTTATTGAGCATCTATAATGGTAATGGTAATTTGAAGATCTTTCCTACCCCTTAATAGACCTCAGGGTATTTGAAGATTTTCCTTGCCCCGTAATAGGTGGAATTTAATCATATGGAACCTGTGGTGAGAGGAGTTTGCTGAACAGTTGGAGCAGGAAGGGTGTAGCAGAGCTGAGAGGAAGCTGGGAGTCAAAGCAGTTAGGATGGAGGAAGGAGAGAGGACGCAGGTAAGGAGACAGCTAGGCTTGTGAGTATTTGTGGGAAGGCTTTGGGATGGTGTTGCTCCCTGGTATGTTACAGTGTATAAACTTTGTTGCTGTGATGGATTTGGTTTTCTAGTGTTGGAATTTGCCTTTCTGGTGTCTGAATAAATGTTTTGCTTCTGTCTTCTGTAGGAAGAGCCTGTTATATTTCACAATTTGGAACCATGCTGGCATATTTATAGTAGCTGTTGGTGCTGTGAATATTGCCTTGGTGATACATTTGCCATCATGAACAGGATTGCAAAATATAAGACTCTCCATATGTAAGACAGAAGCAAAACATTTATTCAGACACCAGAAAGCCAAATCCCAACACCAGAAAACCAAATCCATCATAGCAACAAAAAAGCTAATACACCATAACACACCAGGGAGCAACACCATCCCAAAGCCTTTCCACAAACCAGCACTCACAAGCCTAGCTGTCTCCTTGCCTGCATCCTCTGTCCTCCCTCCATTCTAACTGCTCTGACTCCCAGCTTCCTCTCAGCTCTATTCCACCTGTCTTGCTCCACCTGTTCAGCAAACTCCTTCTACCACAGACTCCATGTAATTACATTCCACCTATTAGGGGGCAGGGAAGATCTTCAAATTCCCATTACTATTACATTCAGCCCCAAGATCTTTCATGTCCCTTACATAGGTCAATGGAACTTTAGGGACAACTGGTGTCAACAGAACTTTACAATAATATAACAGGGATAACAGAAAATAAGCACATAAAACAGTATCTTAGGGTGGGGACTTGAGCACAAGTACCCTGTCATTCCCCCCTTGAATGAATGGGGTTCAAAATCTTGGGGTAAGGGATGAAGGTCTCTTCTTCCATAGCTACTTCCTACTGAAATTGGACGTAGAGCTGTCCCTGTCCCAAGAGGTCCCATTCGAGAGGTCAGTTCTTTGGCTGGCATCTTATTCTACTGGAAAATGAAATAGCAAACCACTCCAGTGTCTTTGCCAAGAAAACTCCACAGACAGTGTTGTCCATGAGGTCACAAAGAGTTGAACATGAGTAAACAACAACAAAAACATTACAGGGGTGTGAGAAAAAAACACTTTATAAGCACTGTATACGTGAGATGTTGGTATGTGCATTGTACTCTGCACAAGACACCAGTGGGGGATGTAGGCCCTGCTCTATCAGCCAACAAATCTTTCCCAGGCCAGTACACTGCTAGGGCCTGGGGGCACTAAGCCTAGAGTGAAACAGTCCTGGCTGTGAGGAATTTAATATCTAGATGGGAAGTGAAACAAATGAAAAATTCAGGAACAGTTCAAAGTACTATATGCTAAATGCTTAAATAAATGGCAGAAATGCTCCCAGACGTTGGAAGTGGGAGAGAACAATGTGGCTGCCAGTGCTAGGCCTCAAGGGCTGGGACAGGAAGGGAAGATAGGGTAGCACAGAAGTGTCAGACTCAAGGGTTGCTGCTCAGATGTGCTGACAAAACTCCAGAGTGGGGCCTGAGCTGCCTTAAAATGTAATTGGGAAATATTTAACAAAAATAAATAAAACTACAAAGAAGGGGAAATAATGTTAATTTGTGGTTTTCTAAGTCAGTAGGTATTCCCTTTTTATTTGAATCTGACACCTCTGGGATAGCAGATGTTCCACGCAAAAAAAGCCACATAAGCCAGGGTTAGGGATTGAGAATGACTTTTGGCTTACAGTTGAATAGGTATGCTGTGGCAGAGAGGGTTCTTGTGAGGAGGTAATGGGAGCTAAAGTTGACACCTAACCGACGAACCAAGGAGCTTGAACTTTATCCTCTGTGTAATAGTGAATCATTGTACATTTTTGAGCTAGAGAATGAGATGGTTAAAATAGTCATTCAAAATGATTAATCTGGCAACCTTGTGCAGGATGGATTAAAAAGAAATGAGAGAAATGAGAGGAGGAGACCTGTGAGCGTGGGTGGGAGACGCTAAAGGTCTGACCTATGGTGGCAGCAGTAGAGATAGGAGGAGAAGAATGAATTGAAGAAGATTGTGAGTGAAGAGTTAATTGTCTGGAAATGTATAATAGAAAAGGAAAAGTCAAGGATTACTAAGATTTTTGGAACCTGAGTGACTGGGAGAATGACATATCGTTGACAGAAATAGGGGAAGCGGCTAAGTGGCGCAGTGAATAGAGCACCAGCCCTGGAGTGGGGAGGATCTGAGTTCAAATCCAGCCTCAGACAGTTAACACTATCTGTGTGAACTTAGGCCAGTCACTTAACCCCAATTGCCCTGCCTCCCCCCTCCAAAAAGGAAAAAAAAATAAGAAAGAAATAGAGGAAGGCTATTTTGAGGGGGGAGTGTTGGGGTTTTTTTTAAATGTCATTGTTGCCTTCTGCTTTTATATCATACTCATTTTTTAATATATTCTTTCCTCTCCTATCCCCACCAAGGCTCCCATCATAATAAGATTTTTTAAAATGCAGATCAGCAAAATCAGCCAACATGTTGACAACGTCTGACAACATATACAACATCCACAGCTTCTTCAGTGAAAGGATGTTTGTTTTGCCAGTTGGTTTACGATGTTAACTTTGTAGTGACTTCAGAACAGCCGAGTGGAAATGTTCAGCTGAGGAGTGGAAGTAGAGTTAGAAAAAAAGATTGGGCTCAGAAGAGAGGTCAGAGTGAAGTTAAAGATTTGAGAGGCAGCCATGTAGCCCCAGACCTTGTCCTCTATTCCTTTTACTTTGACTCTTGCGTAGAATTGATGCCTCCCCTCTGTCCCCTCTTCTGATCCTCTTCTCCTTCTTTCACTCTGTATTCACCCATATGGTATTTGTGGACAGTGTTCTCTCCCCAGCTTCCACAGCTTTAGATTTGGGTCATTTCCTCAAGAAGTTAACAATAATAATTGGCCCTTGTTTAGCATTTGAAGAGTTACAAAGCACAGCCCTGTGATAAAGGTTGTCTAAGCATCTGGACTTCATGGAAAAGGAAATTAAGACTCAGAAAGAGTGAATGACTTGTCCATAGCTAGTAAGTGTCAGAACTGGGCTTCAAATCTAGTCTTCTGGTTCCCAGTGCAGTATTTGATTTCTGCTGCACCGAGACCCAGATCACTTCAGTTTAATCTTAAGGAGGGTGTCTGCTGCATAAGTTGGGTCTGGCCATCTGGCACAGCCAGCTTTTGGGCAGTCTCCATAGGTCCTAGGGTGTAGCCTCAGCTGTAGGGTGGTAAGGGGTCCTTGGTTCTGATCACCTCAATCCTGTGTTCCCCCAGTCCTGCTGGAATGAATATCTGACAACACGAATTGAGCAGAACCTTGTGTTAAATTGTACCTGTCCTATTGCTGACTGCCCTGCTCAGCCTACCAGTGCCTTCATCCGAGCCATTGTCTCTTCCCCTGAAGTCATTGCCAAGGTACTCAACCTTTCTTTTCCCAACTTCACACTCCACCATCCTCCCGCTTCCCCAGCTCCAGTGATTCAGAAGCTTGAGGGGCTGGCCCTGGGTGTGGTGGTTAAAGAGGGATACTAGTTCTGGGCTTTAGAGAAGGTCTCATGGAGTTATCTCCTAATTCTCATGGTGTCTCTGTCTCACAGTATGAGAAGGCCCTTCTGCGGGGGTATGTGGAAAGCTGTTCCAACATGACCTGGTGCACCAACCCCCAGGGCTGTGACCGTATTCTGTGTCGCCAGGGCTTGGGCTGTGGGGCTGCCTGCTCCAAGTGTGGCTGGGCCTCCTGCTTCAATTGTAATTTCCCTGAGGTGGGCACCCCTGTCCCTACACACATACTCACATGTTTCCCTCATACCTGCACATGCAGAGACCATACACATTCATTTGTGCTCATGAGCATGCATGCATGCAGACACAATATTGTTTGTTTCTTTCCCCTCTCCCTTCTACCTCCTCCCCCCCATTCTTTTGCCAAAATGACATATGCTCATTCCTCCTTCCTCTCAAGAGTCTGGCCCATTCTGTCCCTTGACACCCCTTCCCTTCATCACCCCTTCCTCCACCAATGGAGCTCACTCCTCTAGCCTGATGGATTTGGGTCCTCTGCTCCCCTTTTTCTGCCTCTCTGCTCAACTCAGGCTCACTACCCAGCCAGCTGTAGCCACATGTCGCAGTGGGTGGATGATGGTGGCTACTATGAGGGCATGAGTGTGGAGGCTCAAAGCAAGCACCTGGCCAAACTCATCTCCAAGCGCTGTCCCAGCTGCCAGGCACCGATAGAGAAGAATGAGGGATGTCTACAGTAAGAAGGGGAGGAGGCTGCAGCTGTGGTAAAGAGATGGGAGAGGGATTCCCCCATGGGGTGATCAACCTTTAGCCTTAAAGCTCTTAAACTTTGCCTGGCTAGAGCAAATGAGGAGTCTCAAGAGAAAGGGCATTTTTCAGTTGGGGAGGGGTGCTGAGAACCAGAGGAAGGAGCTGTACATTGGAGCAGGTTTGTGATCAGGTTATGGAATTTCTGAGGCATGAGAGAAGAGTAGGAGAATGGTGATCTGGGGATTAGGAAGGATAAAGGCCTGAGCACAATCAGGATATAGCTATTGCTCACATCAAGCCTTGGGTTTTATGACTCAGTACCTTTAGTGGAATCAAGATTCCTCACATCCTTCAGGAAGGATTTGGGAGTACTGTAGCAAGGGGCAGCTGCACCAAGTCCTCTGAACCCTTGGCATTGCTGGTAACAATCTCGCCCCAAGATGGGCCCCTGATCTGTGGTCTCCCCAACAGCATGACATGTGCGAAGTGTAACCATGGCTTTTGCTGGCGCTGTCTCAAGCCTTGGAAGCCAACACACAAAGACTATTACAACTGCTCAGCCATGGTGAGAGGAATGGAGGAGTGGAGATCTGAGGGTGGAGGGCATAGGAAGTTGAAACTCTCAGAGACCAGGCCATGGGTGCCTCACAGAATAGAGCCTGGGGCTTGTGCCCCAGAGCACTGGTTATCCAGCAGTTGTAGGGAGTACTTCCCTTCCTCTCATTCTCCTCAGGGAGGTTGGTGGAATTAGGATGGAAAAAAGGGAACTTTAGGACATGGCAGCCCTCTGTAGGCTTGATAATCAGTCTAGTCAGAGGTAAAGCCTATCTATGGGATACCCTGAGCTAGTATGACTATCCTTCATCCCTGAGGAGAAAGGCCTGACTCCTAGAACACCATCCATCATGCTTCAGGTTTGGGGTGGGGGAACGTTACAGAAAGGACCAAATATGGGGGAGTACTTGTTCAATGATCTCTTCCCTTGTCCCCCCAAAAAGACAACCTGTTCTTCCCATTTCCTGTTCTTTCATCCAGGTAAGCAAAGCTGCTCGACAAGAGAAGCGATTTCAGGACTACAATGAGAGATGTACTTTCCATCACCAGGCCCAGGTGAAAGAGAAGGCCCGGGAGGTAGACAGGAAGTGTGTGTTCTCAGTGAGAGGGCCATGTTGGATTAGGGAGATATGGCTAAGTGCCCAGGGGCAGCAGGGGCCCTGAACTGTCTGTTTTGGAGAATGAAACTTCAGTCTGCATGTGCTGGTGCTAATGAGTATCTCTCTGGGCAGGAGTTTACACTGAATCTACGGAGGTGTGTGTCTGCTATCTCACAGATGCCCCCACCACAGCCCCTCACCTTCCTCATCGATGCCTGCCGGGGCCTAGAGCAGGCTAGAAAGGTTGGATGGGGTATTTGGGAGAGGCAGGGGTCTACTGGGTCTGGCTTCCTTCCCCTTGTCTAAATTGAAGTAGGGAAGGGAGAGGAGGAGATAGGCCCAAACTCCCTGGACAGGGGATGCAGGAACCAAGTAGAGTTGAGGAGGGAGGTGATCTAAGCTGCAATTGGAGGGCTCTTTAATCACCCCCCCAGGTGCTGGCATATGCCTGTATATACAGCTACTATAACCAGGACAGCGAGCGCATGGATGTGGTGGAACAGCAAACGGAGAACTTGGAGTTGCACACCAATGCCCTGCAGATCCTCCTGGGTGAGGCCTACTCCTAGGGTAACACGCCTCAAATCTGTCCCCTCCCGCAGCCTCAAGGCAGGGCCAGGAGCAACCTCTCCCCCTCTACCTCTGCCCTGGGTTTCCATAGAGAGGACACCCTTCTTCCTTTCCCCCTCACTTCCTTCTCTGTTCAGTGGAGAGCCTTCTCCCTGCCCCCAAGGAATAAAGACCCCTCTGCTAAACCGTCCCTGCAGAGGAGACCCTACTGCAGTGTCAGGACCTGGCTGCCTCTCTGAAACTCTTCAAGGCAGAGCACCTCAGCACAGGCCTGGAGCTTCTTCGGCGTATTCAGGAAAGATTATTGGCCATCCTGCAGCACTCCACTCAGGTGCATATCCCACACCACCCTGCCTAGGCTTCCCCTGTGCACACACAGACGCCCCACCACTCCTTCCTAGTACTTTCACAATATATTTGAACCTCTTCTCTACACAAGAATCATTGTGGAACATCAGCATACTAGATGAAGTGGTTCTTGCTTTCTAGGGAGGCTGGCAGTTTAGTTCGAAGATTGCTACATGTTAAGAGAGATCTTGCACCACTTTACATCAGCACTCGAGTACTGCATAAGTAGTCAAGATACTGAGTATTCTAGTTCACAAGAGAGGAAGATCAATGGATATTTTGGGGTAGTTGAGGAAAGTTTCATGAACAGAGGTGTGGAATTTGAGCTGATCTTGAAGGGATGAGTTAGATTCATTTAGGCAGAGAAAGGCATTCTAGGTAACCTATATACATGGTTCTTTTACATACCCCATTCAGCAGGACTGCACAGTAGCCGTACCCTAAACCCTTTGAAAGGAGGAAGCCCAGTGAACTTCATCTACTACCTCCTACATTCAGGCTTTGGTCTGGGATCCTTAGGTCTATGTTTTCTGTCTTCCCCCCCTTCCCCTTCTTCCCCTCTTCCCTTTCCTCTCTCTCCATTTGTCCCTCTTCCCTCTTTCCCTATTTCCCCTCTTATCTCTCTCCCTCTTTCCACTTCTCCCTCCTCCTCTCCCCATCCCTTCTCCTCTTCTCTTTCCCTCTTCCCTCCCCTCCCCTCCTCTCACTTTTTCCCTCTCTCCCTTTCCCTTTCCTTTCCCCTCCCCACAAACACTCCCAGCCAACTGATGTCGAATCCACAGATATGTGGATGAGCAAGGGACTCTTGACCATACAGTGACTCATGGTCAGTGACCCTCCCACCCAATTCTTTCCTTTCCTCTGGCAGGATTTCCGAATTGCTCTTCAGACTCCACAAAGTTCAGAGCCACAAGAAGTGAAAGTGTCTAATGTGCCCAGCAACCAGTGAGTAGAGGAGTGAGAGGGGGTTGTTGGGCCTGAGAAAGGCGGAGGGCCTTGTTCTGCTAAGTTGGGGTGTGGGGGCGGTATGAGCCAGAGGCAAAGCATTGGGTCTTTTAGGCATCCCTTCCACAAGCTGCTGCTAGATGGGCCTCTTCTCTTTCTCTCCTCTTTCTCATCCCAGGCCACAGGGCTCCTCAGAGCTGGGCCAGGAAGAAGAAGATGAGGAAGATGAGGATGAGGTGCCAGGGTGGCAGCAGGACGAGTATGATGATGAGGAGCTGGACGATGACAACTTCTCCTATGACGATGAGTCAGAGAACCTAGACCGAGAAACCTTCTTTTTTGATGATGAGGATGAGGATGAAGGCTATGACTGAGGGGTGGTGGCTGTGCCTCCCCCCAAAATCCACCCACCCCCAGAAAGGGTAGAAAGTGCCTGGGCTGACTGGGAGTTAAGGAACTTTGGGATTGAGGTGGGTGGGTGGGTCATCCCTCTCCCATAGAGGGGTCCCCCAGGAGGGCTGCCCTGAAACTCTCTGGGGAAACTGACCACTAGGGATTGTACCTTGTTCTGTTTATTAAATAAACAGCTTTTCTTGTATCTGTCTTCATCTTGATGCCTTCCCTCTGAAACTGCTCCCATTTGAACCTAAATATAGCTTATTTGTATGTCATTTGCACATTGTTTCCCCTGTTAGTCTGTGAACTCCTTGAGAACGCAGAATTTTCTGCCTTTCTTTGTGTCCCCAGTGCGTAGTGCAGTGCCTGGCACACAGTAGGCCCTTCATAAATGCTAGCTGACTGACTGGGAGTGGGCCAGGCATTTTTATTGAGTTGCCTGTGTGGCTGGTTTGAGAGCCATGAGAATGATGAGGATTGGGAAGAACAACCTCATTTAGGGAGCTTTAAATGTTAGCAACTCAGTAACCATCTGTTGTCAGTGATGGGCAAGACAGGTGCTTAGGGGCATACAGAAACCAAGAGAAGCTCGTAGCCTATTTATTGGATGATCACAATATAAATATGATAAATCCCTACAAGACATACTAAAAAGCGGCTATGCAACTTGGGGCAGTATCACATGAGGTGTCTTGGTGGATGTGGCACCAAAACTGGTTTTTGAAGGATGGGTGGAGCTTCAGTGGCCAAAGATGAGAACTGAGGTATTCCAAAGATGGAGATGGTATAGACAAATGCACAGGGGAGGGAAAGGCTGGGGGAACTTCGGGGGTGGTGAATAAGAATTATTGGGTGAAAGAGCATGGAATGTAGGCTTCCTGAGAACAGGAATTGTCTGCTTTTTACCTTGTGCATAGTAGGCTTTTAAGTGTTTATTAGAGCACGTAGTAGAGGGCCTTGAATTTGAAGCTGAGGCTGAGGGTACTGAGCAGTCATTCACTACCAGTGGGGGAGGGACGACCCATTCAAATGACTCTTCAAACCAAAGGTGACATTCCTCGTCTGGTCTGAAATAGTGCAGCCCCTGGCACAGAGCAGCCAGGACAAGTTTAAAACTGATAACAATAGAGTCCAAATGCAAACCTGAGTGCTTTAAACAAGGGTGATTTTTCTTGGCATCCCAGGTAATCGACCTTCACTATTGTTGAGATTTAAATAAATGAGTGTTAATTTGCACACAATAGATGTGGAACTCTACAGAGCGTCACCTGAGAGGATGCCACAGCTGCAACATGCTCAACCACATAAAGACAACATGCACATTGAGAAAGTATATGGCAGCAAGTGTGGCTGATGAGCAAAGCAAAGCTATCCTGCTGCAACTGGGACACCAGCAATAGGCCCATACGTGCAAAACGATTACGAGCCATTGCTCTGACATGGACATGACAAAAACAAAGGAACATCGCAGCAACGTAAGCAACAAGCCAGCATGCTCAAACACAATTCACATGAACAGCAATAATCATACTCGGTTAAATGCAAGGCCCAAGATCGCTCTTTAGTATTATCTCGTAGAGACGTGTAACCAGATCTTCAGGTTTACCTATAACATAACGTAGCCTAGGGATAGGCCTCGTTCTCTTGTCACTGACTGATCTCTAGGTCAGCTAACGGACTGACCATCAAGATCCTTATGGACTTGTTTGACAATTAGGTGGCAAAGTGGATAGAGCACTCACACTAGAGTGGTCTGGTAGAGGTAGCTGGATAACCTTGGGCAAGTCAAAGCTTAACTTTTGCCTCAGTTTCCACATCTGTAAAATGAGGTTTCTAAAAGCACCTACCTCCCAGGGTGGTTGTGAGGATCAAAGGAGATAACAATTCTAAAACACTTAGCCAAGTACCTAGTACATAGTAGGTTCTATATACATTTTGCTATTCATTATTGTTATTATTACACCTAGACTGATAGTCATGCTAAGTTGGCTATCAATGTGTTGGTGCATTGTGCCCTAGGAGTCTCTCTCTTTTTTTTTTTTTTGCTTCTTGGAGAGCAATTGGGGTTAAGTGACTTGCCCAAAGTCACACAGCTAGTAAGTGTGTCAAGTGTCTGAGGCCAGATTTGAACTCAGGTTCCTCCTGACTTCAGGACTGGTGCTTTATTCACTGCACCACCTAGGCACCCCCTGGGAGTCTCTTTAGCAGTTTTACGCAGGAAAGGAATTGCCTCTAGCTTCAACACTCCTGCCCTGTAATCATACACCGTTTCCTTCATTGGGTACAACAATTTCAGTGGCTATATCTGGGTCAGATAGTTTTTGCTTAGCTGGTACACAGTCTCTTTTTCTCAGCCTTTGCCTAGATGTTATTCAGTTGTTTCAGTCATATCTGACTCTTCATGGCCCTATTTTGGGTTTTCTTGGCAAAGATACTGAACTTGTTTGCTATTTCCTTCTCCAGCTTATTTTACAGATGAAGAAACTGAGGCAAACAGGAATAAATGAGTTGCCCAAGGTCACACAGCTAGTAAATGTTAAGTATCTGAGGCCAGATTTGAACTCTTCCTGACTCCAGGCCTGACGTGATCCACTTCACCACCTAACTGCCCTTTTTTAGGTGAATATCCATTAGTTCTCTCCAACTGTTTATTAGAAAATCCAACTAACTCTCTGTAGCACCAATGCATTATTCACAGTGCCCATGGTCACTATAAATATACCTGCATGGTGCTCAATTGCAAAATATAACAGACTCCATATAGAAGACAGAAGCAAAACATTTATTCAGACACCAGAAAACCAAATCCCCAAACCAATAAGCCAATTCCATCATACTAGCAAAGAAGTTAATAAACCACAAAAGCACAGAGAACCACAGCATCTTTTAGCCTTCCCACAAACCAACATGAGACCAATATTTGCTCACAAGCATATCTGTCTCCCTGGGAAGTATGTTCTCCTCCCAACCTAGCTCTGACTCCTAGCTTTCTGTGTGTTCTGCTCCACCCTTCAGCAAACTCCTCCCACCATAGACTCCATGTGATTACATTCAGCCTATTACAGGGTCAGAGTTTATTTTCAAAGCAGGGAAGATCTTCAAATTCCCTTAGGCTTATTAAAGGGCAGGGAAGATCTTCAAATTCCTATTACCCTTACACTCTCCTATGGGCTAAATACATGGTTATGTGAAATAGTCCTGATTGGGGCCTCTCCATTCTCTTTTGAGACTATTTTGTAAATAGGCAAGTTTCCCAATCTCTCAATGACTTTGGGTTAGATTCCCATGGGTCAGCTAATTTTTAGGTTCATGGATAAATGACTACTACACAAGTCCAAGACTGAAAACTACTGTCTACCTAGCAAACAATCTAGGACATCTTGTAACCCCTGGCATGTGGACCTATGTGCTTACTGGGGCCATTTTAATCCTTTTGTTCAAGTTAAGTGGTCTATACACATCTGTATCTTTCCATTTTTCCTAGTCACCAACACTATAGGTAATACAGAAAGACTGTTGGGGTTCTCTGATGATGCCATTAACCAGCGTCTCTTTGAGATGGTTTCTGAAATCTTCTATTATAAACAGAGGAATCCTCCTATATCTTTCTCTGAGTGCTCAAGAATTAATGCCCTGAATTCTCTTGGTTGCACCTCAAGCCCACCACCCCACACTCAGGCAATGACAATATGTCTGTCCTTTTGCTGAGTTTCAGCTTCAACCTACCCTTCTATTCTTGTGGTACTGAGAAGTCCCCAAAGTCAGATATCTCAGGATCCATCAGAGAGAATGAACAGTTGGTGCTCCTGTAATATTCTCTGGAACCTCTTTCCTTTATCCCTCTTTTGGGCTCCTGCACAGTCTACGTGGATGGTCAAAGTGTATAGGTTTGGAGTCCCAGATTATTGCTTCCAGTATCCTGCTCGAATTTTGAAGAGACTAGAATTAGTTCTAATCAGTACTAAAACTCCAATGAGTACTGGAGGGTCTGGGGATATCATGGCCAAAGTGGCAACTTTTCTGTTGGCACCAATTTCTTTTTTTTTAATTGATTTGTTTATTTACTTTTAGTTTACAAGATTCAATTCCAGAATCCCTTGAGTTTCAAATTTTCTCCCCTCCCTATTCCCACCCCCACTATAGCGGCTTGCAATCAAGTATATGATCAGCAAATACTTTCACATTGGACATAGTTGTAACCAATGGAATGAACAATGGGAAAGAGGAAACAAAACCAAACATGGAAAAGAGAGAGTGGAGTTTGCTTCAGTCTGCATTTAAACTCTGTTCTTTCTAGATCTTTCTCTGAATGTAGACTGGCACCAATTTCTTTTAAAAATTTCAAGCTCGGGACAGCTAGGTGGACAGTCAGCAGGATCCGAGTTCAAATTTGACTTCAGACACTTAACACATACTAGTTGTGTGACCTTGGGCAAGTCACTTAATCCCAATTGCCTTGCCTTCCCTCCTCAAAAAAAAAAAAAAAATAAGACCAAGAAATTTCAAGCTCGCTTGAATGTTTCTCAAGCTCACCTGAATATTTATCACTAAAACCACCACTAAAACCAACCTCTGTTATAGGCTTTAAAGGTATTTTCCCCGAATATTTGTCATAAAAAGATAAGAAAATGATAGTATCATGAGATCCACTATCTAGGACATTACAGTCCATATTACCAATTTTTACTGTCACCTCAGCATAAAGTCCTGTGAATTCAGGTGAATAGTTCCACCAGGAATTGATGATAAGGTCAATGTGACTGTCCTTGGGGCCCCAGGTGACCTTCCCTGGCCATGATCCAGTTTCCTGATACTAGATCAAAAGATTTTAACTTCTCCAAGACCAAGGCTACATTCTCTTTGCTAATATATCCAATATAAGCACAGCCATCTAATCCACAGTTATAACAAAAGCTGAGTCTGTTACTCGGATGATTACTTTATTAAGAGTGTTCTTATGCAGAGTTTTCCTGGCCTCCACTCCTTTGGTCCTCTCCAAAGAGAGAAGGATTGTGCATTGGTCCATCTTTCATCTGATTGTCTTCTGTGCCTGCACCCAGGTGGTGCTCCTGTGGCCCTGGATTGAGAAGGCCTGGAGCCTGCTGAGGCTGAATTTTGTGGATTATATTGACCCTTGAAATTTAGGAGTGCTTGTCTCATCTAGGCCGTTGCTGGCAATGGTTTCTATGTCTGCATTGCTCTGATGACGTCATCAGTTGCATGAGGGTCATGTACCAAGGCCTGAAACAATCTCTGCAGTGTAATTTTTCCTGTATTCCCAGGATCCACTCATTGCTCCACCTTGAGGAGTAATAACTAAACAGGCCTTTCTCCTTTCCTCTGCATAGAATTAGAGACAAAACTAGCATAGGGGTCTTCTTATCCACCCTCTTCCAACACTTCAGCTCATTTATATACAAAAAATGCTCTATACTTCCAGAAAGAGAATTGATGAATTCTGAGTGCAGATTGAAGCATACTTTTTGTTTTGCGTGTTTGTTTTCTTTTGCAATGTGGCTAATATGGAAATACATTTTGCATGACTTCACATGTATAATTTATATAGTACTTTGCTTTTCAAGGGTGGGCAAGGGGAAGGAGGGAGGGAGAGAATTTGGAACTCAAAATTTTTAAAAGGAATGTTAACTTTTTTATATGTGATTAGTAAATATTTAGTGCAATAAATAAAACTATATTAAAAAAAACAAAGTTTGTGTTCATTCCTGCCAGGTAACATTTGTCCTCTCTATGGGTCTCATAACTTTGTCTGGCTCTTTTGTCGAACCCTTCAGTGTCCCAGGTGCACTCATGCCTATCCAGTTCAAGCCTCCAGGGCGTGTTTCCTGGGGAATGTAGTTCATTTCCAGAGAAAACGTCAATTTGGTGCCTGTGGTATCTGTCTGTGGGAGAGAGAGGGAGGGTGAGGAGATAACCTCAGCCTTACTCATAGATGAAGTGGAATTCTTATATTTAATTGTGACATTCATTCTCTTGAAGAAGGGAGAATTGGAGTCCTAAAGTGAACTAAAACCTCATCATTGTCCAGAACCCTTCCCTCAAGCAAAGAAATCTAGCTCAGTAAACTTTTTTTGAACATTTTTTTGTTTGCAGAACACTATGGTGAGCGCCGTAGAGGTCCAGAGGTGATGGAGAAATCAGAGATCTAACCCTCAAGGAGCTTATGGCCCTTTGAGGAAGAGTTGGAAAAAAGCCTTTCCTCTTCTCTTAGCAGAGATGGAAAACTGAGTTTGGAATATTGTTCATACAGTCAGAACAACTAATCTGTTGTTTAATTTGGTAAAGCTGATTTTTTTCCTCTTTAAATTTTTGGTATGAGGGAGGGCTCTCTGGGTAGGGATATATTTGGAAATGAAGGCGATGTCTAAATAAGAGTATCAATGAAACGACACTTTTTAGAAGAAGCTTATGCTTTGATAAGGCACGCAGAGTTCATCAGTTCTCTTTCTGAAAGTGGATAGCATTTTTTGTATATAAACTTCAGCTGAGGTGTTGGAAGAGGGTGGATAAGAAGACCCCTACGCTCATTTTGTCTCTAATTCTATGCAGAGGAAAGGAGAAAGGTCTGTTGTCTCCTCTAGGTGGAGCAATAAGTAGATCCTGGAAATACAGGAAATCTTACACTCCGGATATTGTTTCAGGCCCTCCATAAGACAAGAATAGACAGAGACTACAATACACAACTGCTTTGCGAATTTAGCACATAGACAGCTGGGTTTTTGCTGTTGTTTTCGACTAGACTTGTGATTTCATTAGTAGAGAGAACTCCTAGGAAAGAAATTCCCTCTATTAAATAAACTAGCCAAAAGAAAAATTTTCAACTAGCTGAACTCACAAAGCCACCTTACAATAATTTTCACTGCAGCCCTCCATCCACCCCTTGTTCCCTAAACACAGGTTCTGGTGCATGGGTGGGGAACCTCTGGCCTTGAGGCCACATTTGGCCCTCTAGGTCCTCAAGTTTAGCCCTTTGACGATTTAGTCTGCACTTGAGGACCTAAAGGGTCATATGTGGCCCAAGGCCACAGATTCCCCACCCCTGCTTGGTGTCTTTCTTTGAGTTTTGAGGAAAGGCTAGGGGAATGAAATGGGATGACAGAAGCTGGAAGAATAAGGAAAGTATGGGAGGAAGCTGTGCGAACAAGAGATGAAGAGTTCTGTCAGGATGCTCCTCCTTCCCAGCTCCCTCCTACATCCTTCCAGTCCCTGCCTTTACTTGGAGATTTTGCTTCCCTGTGGGAGAAACAGAAACAGTCCATGGGAGAAACTATGAGGTTGGGGAGGTCCTAGGAAACCGTGAGTGAGGAAACAGAGGTGTGCTGAGAGTGGGGATGGGACACCAGAGGCTTGAGGTGGAGAGCAGGGATTGCAAAGAGCCAGTTGACTAGAGTGCTGAACACATAGGGGGCTGGGCATCCAAGTCCTGGAGGGTGATCAAGGATTGGGCAGGTTAGAAGTGGGAGACTGGGGGCCAGACATCTGGGTCCTGGAGGGGCTAAGAGGATGATGAAGAAATTTTATATTGCTAAGCGGCTGGACATATAAGTCCTTCAAGGAGGGGCCTGTTAAGAGCTGGGGAGATGAAGAGGGGGGAGGCGGTACAAAGAACCTAAGAATTCGGAGGAGAGGTGATTCTTCAGTCCTATAGGGAGTGGAGGCCTCCAGATGGGCAAAGAGCTAGGGGATGGGGAGAGTCTGGTCTTGAGCTGGTCTTAGGGGAATCTGGCACGTGGAAGAGGGATTCATTTCCCCCTCCACAAATCATCCTCCATCTCTTCCTCCCTCTCTTCTTCCAATGCCTCTCCCTTCCCCTCTCCAAGAGCCTTGTGAAGATAGAAATTGTGACTATCAAGGTGGAAATTCACTGCGAGTCCCTTGACCTGATATCTGTGCCAGGGAGGCTGTCTCCAGAGACATGCCTGATGGCCTTCTTTGCTTCCTGAGGCTTTTCACCCAATTCATTGAGATCTGATTAACCAAAAGATAAGTGTTCTGGCAGCAGATGGAAAGTTCTCTGTCCCAGACCTCTCCTACAACGACTGCCATCCTTCCCTTCCTGGCATTTTCTCTGGCCTAGAATTTCTAGAACGCTTTCCCACTGTAGTTCTGCCTACTGACTCCCCCAGCTTCCTTTAAGTCTGAGCTAAACTCTTATCTTTTATAGGAAACCTCTACCCAACCCTTTTAATTCCACAGCAGCTAACTGGTCCTGGAGTCAGGAGGACTTGAGCTCAAATCCAGTCTCAGATACTTACTAGCTGTATGACCCGGGGCAAGTCACTTAACCCTGATTGCCTCCACTTAAAAAAAAAACTCCAAGAAAAATTCTAATGCCTTTCCTATGTTAATTATTTCCTATTTATACTATATATAACTTGCTTGTATATATTCTTTAGCATGTTATCTTTCTCATTAGATCATGAGGTCCTTGAGGACAAGGACCACCTTTTACCTCTTTTTGTATCCTGTCAACCCAAGTCTCCCAGGATTGTCCTATGCTTAGCATAATGTTTGGCACATAGTAGGGATTCTGCAGCTTTTGACAGTGTTGGTCACCCTCTTCTTCTTGACATTCTCTTCTCTCTAGGTTTCCAGGGCACTGCTCTCTCCTGGTTCTCTTCCTACCTAACAGACCCCTCCTTAGTCTTCATTGCTGCATCCTCATCTAGATCATGCCTCCTACTTGTAGGTATCCCACAGGATTCTGTGGTGAATTCATCAGCACCCATGGATTTAATTATGGTCTCTACACTGATGATTCTCAAATCTACCTATCCTGCCCTCGACCTCCTGCTCATCTCCAGTTTTATATCTCCAATTGCCTTTCAGACATCTTCAAATGGATGTCCAGTAGACAGCTTGAATTCAGGTGTCCAAAACTGCACTCATTCATTATCTTTTCCCCAAAATCTTCCTCTGTTCCCTCTTATTTTCAAGGGCACCACCATCTTAGTTCTCTCCAGGTTCACAACCTAGATACTATCTTTGACTCCTCATGTAATAGTAACGGGATATAAGATCTTCCCCTGCCCATTAATATGTCTCATGTGGAGCCCATTAAGGGAAGCTTGCTTAGAGGAGGCTTGCTTACAGGAAGGCTTTCACACCTTTTGATAATTTTTAATTAGGCACTGAGTCACAAGGGTTGTGATGCCTTTTGACTCCAAGAAGTGTATATATACTCTGAGTTGATGTTTTGCTTTGGGGGCTCCTTATGAGAAGGATCTTGTGATTCCCTGGTTGAGATTCTGAGCTCTAGGACTGCTCAGATGTAAAGGCTGTCTCAATCTAGGGATGTATGTAAAGTGTACAGTCGATTCAGGCAGTCAGAGCCCTGTCTGTTGGTCTTTACTTCTCTACTTGTATTTTCTCTGTTTGAATTTTCTCTGAAGTTCAGGGTGCTGACTTTTCTTCTGAACTAGTGAATGTAATTTTAAAAGAATGTTGACCCCTTAAACAGCTATCTTTCTTAGTAAAGCAGATCTAAGAACCCATGCTAGGAGTCATCCTGGGTATGCCATTGTGGTTGCCACTATACCTCACTTCCTCTCACCACCCCCATCCCCATATCCAATCTATTTCCAAGTCCTATCAATTTTACTTTTGCAACTTCTTTTAATATGCCCCCTTCTTTCCTCTGATACTGATACCACCATGGTTAGAACTTCACTGGACTATTGCAACAACTTGCTAGTTGGTTATCCTGCTATGCCATCTCTCTTTATTCCAGTAGAACTTCAATTCAGCCATTAAAGTGGTTTTCCTAAAGTTCAGGTCTGACTGTGTCACACCCCCCTACTCAATAAACTCCAGTAGCTCCCTATCACCTCTAGGGTCAAATAAAAAATCCTCTGTTTGGCCCTTCATAACCTGACCCTTCTTCCAACTTTTCCAACCTTCTTTACACCCTATGCCCCACTGCTCCCTACTCATCAGTTCAGTGACATTGATCTTCTTGCTATTCCCTGAACAAAACATTTCATCTCTGTGCTTTGTGAGTTTTCTCTGGCTATCTCTCATACCTGGAATACTCTCCCTCCTCAATTTCATCCACTGACTGACCTGGTTTCCTCAAGTCTGAACTAAAATCCTACCTTCTACAAGAAGACTTTTCCAACCCCTCTTAATTCTAGTGTCTTCCTTCTGTTAATTATTTCCTATGTATCTTGTATATAGCTTATTTGTTCATAGTTGTTTCCTTGTTGTGTTCTGCATTAGACTGTGAGCTCCTGGAGGGCAGGGACTGTATTTTGCTTTTCTTTGTATCCCCAGTGCTTATCATAGTACCTGAGACATAGAAGATGCTTAATAAATGCCTATTTGACTGACAATAAATGCTGACTGCAGGTGTGCATGGATTGGAACATTTCCCATCTGCATGGTAGATACTGGGAGCGAGACAGTGTAATGAAAAGGGGTCATAAGTTTCTTTGCACTTAATTCCAGCATTAAAAACTATGGGAATACAACATGCTTACATGTCTGAATCTATGAATGTAGGGAGAAGTGACCTGAGAAAATGGAAGACCACTTCAGAGTGGGGACTCAGATGCAGATAGTATATTTCCTATTTTAATATTTTGAGCAATATTCCATGCATACTCTCAGACGAAATTGAACCTGGTTGTCAAGGACTTCACATAAAACCCTCTTCCAAGTCAAGTGCTGAAGCAGGGAGACCTTTGTGTTGGGAGGAGCACCCTAGGCCATTGCAAATTGTAATGTCCTCTAGTGGTGAGAAGCAATAATGCAACATATTAGAAAGTGCCTCTTTCTTCTTGAAAGCTCCTTAGCATGATTGAAAAAGTCATTGGTAATTCAAGAAGAGCATCACCTAATGGCTACTTCTGATATTATACTGAGGGAGTTATACTCCCTTGCTGAATAATCAACATAGAGACAGCTGTCTTCCTATATACTTAAGTGAGACAGCATCAAACAACAAAGAAGTCACATGTGGGGGCTCAACTAGGATTTCCATCTTGAATGTTTTAGTTGAGAAGGGGAAAAAAAATCAATATTTTAAAAAATATGTTCAGGCTGTAAATTAAACAGTGGTTTTTCTAACATGTTCTCTTTTCAAATAGGACAATATGCTTTAAGATAACTTTTGCAAGGCTGTGTGCTTAATAATGCAGAAATATGTTTTTCATGACTTCACATGTATAATGGGCAGAGGGAAGGAAAGAATTTGGAACTGCAATTCATTTTTTTTAAATAAAAGCAATTTTTAGTTAAAAAAAAACAAAACCCTGTTTTTTGCCTAAATTAAGACACCTGATGAATTGCTAAATAAAACACTGGTGTGTAGCAATATATATAGATAATAACAACAACAATAAAACAGCTAACATTTACATAACACTAGTATCTCATTTGATCCTCATAACAACCCTGGGAGGGAGGCTCAATCATTTCCCCCCATTTTACAGATAAGGAAATTGAGGCAAACAGAGAGGCTAAGTAACTTACTCAGAGTCACAGAGCTAGTAAGTGCCATACAGAGGATTGGGTCAATAAATGTTATGCCTCATGACTTAATCCCTTAAGTCTCAAGTGATCAATCGACAAGTATTGAATCAGTCAGTCAATCAACAAGCTAAGTGATAAATAAATGAATATACATATATGTATATATGTGTATATATATATATATATATATATATATATATATATATATATATATAATGTAACTATATATATAAACTAAGTGATAACTATAGGCCAGGCATTGGGAATATAAAAACATAAAAACAAAAAAGAAGTGTAGGCTCTATCAAGAGAACCAACATGTTCCTATAGAAGTAGATTTTAAAAATGCACATGATTTGTTGTTGCTGTTCAGTCATTTTTCAGTTGTGCTCAACTCTTTGTGACCCCATTTGGGATTTCCTTGTCAAAGATACTAGAGTGGTTTGCCATTTCCTTCTCTGGCTCATTTTATAGATGAGGAAACCAAGGCAAATAGGGTTAAATGACTTGCCCAGTGTCATACAGATAGTGTCTGAGGTTGGATTTGAACTCAGGAAGGTGTCTTTCTGACTCTAGGCCTGGAACTCTATCCACTGTGCTAACTAGCTGCCCTACATGCCCTACATGGTTACGACAAGGTAATTGTGGTGGGACAGGCACTAGCAACTGGGAGGATCAAGAAATGCCTCATGTAGGAGACAGCACTTGAACTAAGTTTTTTTTTATTAAATTGATTTGTTTGTTTACTTTTAGTTTACAAGATTCAGTTCCAGAGTCCCTTGAGTTTCTTTTTTTTTAAATTTTATTATAGTTTGCATCATTCATTTCCACAAGATTTTGAGTTACATATTTTCTCCCCATCTTTCCCCCTCCCACCGCCCCAAAACAGCCATCCCAGTGTGTCCCCCCTCCCCCAGTCTATTCTCTCCTATGTCACTTTTTGGTAGGGCAAGATGGATCTCCCAACCGCAGTGCCTGTGTATCTCAAGTTCCAGTTGGATGTAGTC
>CM053584.1:206216706-206240201 GCA_028627135.1 Pseudochirops cupreus | reverse complement strand
GGGGGGGGGAGACGGCATGTGAGGGGGAGGGTCAGGGCGGGGTGACCGTTGGTACAGGGAGTGGGCTCCTGGGGCCGCGCGACTTGGGGCGGCGGGAGAGGATTCGAAGTGGAAGGGGAAGGAGAGATACAGGGGACCCCCACCCCGTGCGCACGCTCCTCTCACCTCCCGCCGCCCCGCGCGCCCCCTTTTGCCGGCTCCGACTAGACGGTCCCGCCGGACCGGCCGCCTCAGTCAGCGAGCACCCTCACTTCCGGGTCCTCTACTGCACCTGCGCTCACTGACCCGGCTTCTACGGAAGCCAGGCAGAAGGCGTGCTGAGGGGAGAAGGGTGGGTAGCGCCGAAGCGAGGCGGAGGCGGAGGCGGAGGCGGAGGCGGAGGCGAAGGCGAAGGCGAAGGCGAAGGCGGAGAGCTGTGCGCGTGCGCAGCGCCCTCCTCCGGATAGGGTGGGGCCTAGCCTTTCCCGACTTCTACCCTTTCCCCGCGCGGTGGCTCGCGGCTCGGGAGGCGATGACGTCATAGGTGGCCGTGGCGGGGCACTTTTCACTGGTGCCCCAGGTGGAAGGAGCACCTTGCGAGGAACTTTAGCTGAACTTCTTTGCAGATCATGTATCTGAACCTTTGCCCAGCTTCATTTCCATGTCTCTATTTCTGAATCCTTATCCATGCTCTCGTTTCTTGGACCTTTTTTTTTCCTTTTAAAATAGTATTTTTAAATTTTTAGAAATTTTTTCAATTTTAAATTATTTTTCAGTTTTAGTTTTTAAATTTTAAAAAAGTCTTTAACGTTTAAAAATTAATGTTTCATTAAAAAAAAACAAACATTTAATTTTGTTTTGTTTTCTGCCACGTCTCCAAAACCTTCATCCACCCTGATACAATAAGACCTCTCTACCCCATCAAAAGGTTAAACAAAACAAACCAAAACATTAACCACGTCTGAAACATTATTGGGCCTCACAGAGCTTTCATTTAATGGAGGAAACAACACATGTGGGGGAAAGGTGGCCAGGAAGGAGCACTTTGGTCTGGAAAGATTACAGGGATGATGAGGCAATAAGAGATTATCTTGACACATTCCATGGAGGAGCAATGCCAGAGTTAATTTGATTGTGGTTCATGGTTCCAGAACCAGAAGGGAATGGGGGCAGAAGGCAGTGGAGCTTTCTTGAAATAGGATTTCCCTCCGAAGACAGAAATATCTCATCATCTTTTCACTGAATTCTGCTATCTTTTAGTGTCATTTTCCTTAACATTGTTGGAGTTACTATGTGTAATACTCTGCTTTCTTTGTATCAGTTCAAAAGTCTTCTGGAGTTTCTCCAAACTCCTCAGTCATCTTTCCTTTTGTTGTGATAATATTACATGGTCTTCCTGTATCACAATTTGTTCAGTTATTCCTCCTCATCCAATCCATTGGCACCCACTGTTTCCTATTTTGTTGTTTTGTAGAGGGGTGTCATAAAAAGTGCTGCTTTGGACAACTTAATCAACATTGAACTTTCCCATCTTTGACTTCTTGGATTACACACTCCATGGTGGTGATCCTGACTCAAACATTATGAATCCTGGGCCCTATTTTTGGAACCAAAATCAACCTTGTTTTTATTTCTGTTAACCTTTTTTTCTTCATCCTTCTTGATCCCTGGGCTCTATTCTATTCTGAGTTCTAAGGCCTGTTCTAAGTTCTAAGTTCTAAGGCCACACAGTTCTGTGACCCTATTTCTGAATCCTTATCCAGCCTTCCTTCCTGGAGTTATAGCTGACACACACTCACATCCATGTCACTTGTTTTGGGTCTTATTTTTGAGCCTTTATATCCACAATCCTTTATTCCTCCCCTCCCCCCCTCCAGAAATCCTCACTTTCCAGACTTTTTTTTTCCCAGAATCCTTCTCCATCTTTATTCTCCTGAAACTTGTTTTTAACATCCTCTTCCCTGAAGTTCTGTCCTTCAAACATATAGGTTTGTTTGGTTTGCAGACAATTTTCTGACACGTTATTCAAGGAAAAAAAAATGAATGAATAAAAAGCATTGATTAAGGGATATGTGCCAAGCATTGTGCTAAACCTGAAGATAGAAATGTAAAAACAAAGACAGTCCCTGACCTCAAAGAGCTTTCATTTTAATGGGACAGACAGCCCATGTGGGGTTGGGGGATGGGAGGGACGGCCAGAAAGGAGCATTTTGGTCTGGAAAGATTACAGGGACAGTGAGGAGAGTATCTTGACACATTCCATCCAGGAACAATGCCAGAGTTAATTTGATTGTGGTCCATGATTCCCGAACCAGAAGGGAATGGGGGTAGAAGGCAATAGAGCTTTCTTGAAATAGCATTCCAGGTTTCCAGGACAAAAGATTTTCCAGAATATGGTTTCTGTTGTTGGCAACATATTTATTTATTCATCCACGCATCCATTCGTTCATTTGTTTGGAAGTCTGCAATGTTTTTAAAAATTAGCCTCAGAATAGTTCTAAATCTAATAACTTTGCCAAAAAATACCAAAGAGTACAATGTAAAGCACCTTCTCATTATATACAGATTTTCTTTTCATGAAGCATTGCATCAATGTTTTGCTTAGATCTTAATGCTGAAAGAATTTTATGTTGCATCCTGGAACATAGAAATTGTATGCACTGAAACAAAATGACTAATACTAATTAACTACTTAAACTCCAGCAGAGGGATTTCTTTCCCCTTAACAAAACCAACCTTTTCTATGTTTATTAATTCAACACTCAAGAATTTCAACTTAGTTGTAGCAAATTTGGTGACATATTTCTGGGAGGCAACATGGTGTGGTGGATAGATAGATGGCCACTTTGGAGAGAGGAAGGCATCCCTGTTGCCTTTGGAATAGGATACAAAAGCCTTTGTTGGGTACTTGATACCATATGCAAATCTGGATCCAGTCTACCTTTCCAGGCTTATTACACATTACTCTCCCCTTCACAAACTACAACCCAATCAAACTGTCTTTCTTGGCATTCCACATGTATAATATTTCACTTCCATATGTATAATATTTCACATCTATGGACCTTTGCACAGGCTATGCTATCTACCTAAAATGGACTCTCCCTCCTCACCTCCCTGTCTTTATATCCTGGGCTCAAGTGACACTTCCTATAGGAGGCATTTTAAGATCCTTCTGGGAATGCTCTTCTCTCCCCTTCATTCCCAATAACTGTGTGTTTTGAATATATATGAATATGTTTGGTATAGATTTTGTCTGCTTCCATATACACGTGCTATGTTGATTCCTTCCTAGAATGTCAGCTCCTTTAAGGACTTGTTCGTTTTTGTCTTTGGATCCCCAACACAGCACAGTACCTGGCACATAGTTGTTGTTCATCCTTTGGTTTTGAAAAGGACCAGTGACGTTACAGGTGATGTCTTGACTTGCTGATGAATTAGATTTAAGTAAGGTAGAGTTGCACAAAGTAGGTAGCCTCTTATTCAGGGACAGGACAAAAGTCAGGACCATGGGCAATGGCCCTGCTTTGCAGTGGATGACTTTGGTGTTATTGATGTCTGACCAGACTCTATGCACTCCAAAATATTTGCTTCAGCTGCCTTCATGGCCATTGAAACAGATTGTTCTCATCTGCCTATTTGGCACAGTGGTTAGAGCAGTAGTTCTCAACCTTCCTAATGCCATGACCCTTTAATACTCGTATGTGGGCGTATCTGCATGTGGGCAGACCCGCATGGAGACAGAGGAGTGGTGTCTCAGTTCCTAAGACCATCGGAAATATGTGTTTTCTGATGGTCTTAGGCAACCCCTGTGTCCCCTGTGAAAGGGTCGTTCGACCTCCAAAGGGGTCGCGACCCACAGGTTGAGAACTGCTGGGTTAGAGCAAAGCAAGACTGATCTTCATGAGTTCAGATCTGGTCTCAGACACTTACTTAGCTATGTAACCTTGGGCAAGTCACTTAACCCTGTTTGCCTCAGTTTCCTCATCTGTAAAATGAGCTGGATAAGGAAATGCCAAACCACTCCAGTATCGCCAAGAAAACTCCAAAGGGGATCACAAAGAATTGGATACAACTGAACAACTAGTCCTACCTGTCTCACATTAATCCCTGTGAAAGATAATGCTTTGATAAAAACCTGGAAGCTAGATGTTAAGTTGGAGTTACTGCTACCTGGTACATAGTATGCATTGTTGATCAACTGGGTTCAAGTTCTACCTCTGACAAAAACTGGCTATGTTATAGTGGACAAGTCATTTAATGAGGCAGCTAGATGGTGCAATGGATAGAGTCCTGGACTTGGAGTCAGGAAGACCCAAGTTCAAATCAGAACTGACGCTTACTAGCTGTGTGACCCTGGGTAAGTCACTTCACCTGTTTACCTCAGTTTCCCCATTTGTGAAATTGGGTATAATAACAGCACCTACCTCCCAGGATTGTTGTGAGGATCAAATGAGATATTTATAAAACACTTAGCATGGTGCCTGGTACACAGTAGGCACCATGCTTCTCCTGATATTCTGGGTAACTCTCTAAGACTTGATGGGGAGAGTTCCCACACAGATTAAATCACAGGTCCATACCTGTAGGT
Organism: Pseudochirops cupreus; assembly: GCA_028627135.1. NCBI lineage: Eukaryota > Metazoa > Chordata > Mammalia > Diprotodontia > Pseudocheiridae > Pseudochirops > Pseudochirops cupreus. The sequence goes on along the minus strand of CM053584.1, from coordinate 206,235,631 downwards.
TCCAGTATCCTGACATAGGGGAAGCATCCCTCTTCACTTATTTGGCTTAATTTGTGAGCCTTTACCTGCATTCACTTCCTGAACTCTATTTCTTCTGACTCCACATCCATTCTCAATGACCCTAACTAGCAGTTTGGATACTACAATCTCCAAAGAACTGGGTGACCAGAAAGGCAATGAATGGAAAGATACATATTGGCTGCAACATGTTATCAGAGATGACTTGGCAGTGCAAAAAAAAAATTGTATTAAAAAATTTAGAACTTGTAGGACCAAGAAGGTGGGCTGGTATTGTAGTGAAAATAAGGGACAGTTCACGTATTGCAACTGTATTCCTAAAATATTTTGAGAGTTGGAAGGTCTCCCACATCTGGACCAGACCCTCTATGGAACGGCATGGACAAGAATCACAGGACAAGAAGATAGGGCTGTGTTGCAATCTACATTCCAACTTAGATCCTTTGAAATATTCCAAGATGTTCTTTAATTGGTCCTAGAAATTAAAGAGTCCTCTCCAACCCTTACTTGCCCCCAAATGCTATTTCTGAGTCCAAGTTATATTCCTGTTCTCTTAAATTTTCTATTCCTTCCTCCAACTTCAAGAACAATTCAATCTCCCCCAAAGTCAGAGGGGAGAGTAAAGAAGATAATAAGCTTTTACCTAATGCCTACTACGCATGAGGATCTGTGCTAAATACTTTTTACAAATATTCTCTCACTTGATCCTCACAGCTACTCTGAATGGCAGGTGCCATTATCTTAATTTTAACTGAGGAAACTGAGGCAGTTAGGGTGACTTGCCCAGGGTCACAGAATTAGCATCTTTAAGATCAAATTTAAACTCATGTCCTCTACCCGCTGTACCCCCAGTTCCCTAAACCAAGGAAACCCAAATTGACCTCCATTATGGACACCACCCCCTAAAATTCTCTTCCAGAGGAGTAACAAGAGTCATACGTGAGGCCCTCCCTTGGTATTGGACTTTTTTTTTTTTTGGTCAATAAAACCAACTTATTACTGGGAAATTATGATCAAGCTTGCCACAGAAATAAGATTTTATTGAACCCCTCTTCCCTTCTTTGCAGAAGTGAGAGGTTATGGATATGGAAACCTATTTATCCCATATCTGGTTGATGTGGTTTGTTTTGTATTACCTTTTTCTCATCCTCTTTTTTTTTTCATTGTTACACTGGATGGCTTTATGGGAATTGGAAGGATATATGAACTTATAAAAAGTTGACTTATAAAAAGAAAGGATATTAATTTTTTTTCAAACTGGAAAAAAATGAAGCTGTAATATCAAGTAACATACAAGATTTTAAGCACTATGTAATACACAACCTTTGTAAGAAAGGGGGGAAAAAAAGCTTTTTTTCTTTCTGGATGCCCTTCAAGGATATTAATTTTTAAAAGAAAAAACAGAACCTTGTGTACCTAGCACCTCTCATTTGAAAGGTCTGGAATGTGGCTATCCTTTTAGGAAAAAAAAAAGAACCAAGACCCCAGATTCTGTGCACAAAATGATACATTTATTGAAAGAGTATTTTTTTTAATACAAAAGAAAGCTCTGTACATAGGACTGTGATCATGTCCATGAATTCCTGGGTCAGCATCCCAGGGATGTAGAAACCACTGACACTCAAACACACCCCACACACTCACCACACATACATACACCCACACACCCACACATTCACGCACCCAGAGCCGCCAGAGGAGGGGGAACGCTAAGGGTCACCACACAAGAAATGCCATCTCATCCCTGAAGCACACATGTTCTTACAAGGCCGCGCTCACATCAACATTCTAAGCACTTAACCTGATCTCACTGGATCTTGCCTTCTTTGGGGAGATGATGGGAATAAAGCTCTCTTCCCAAGGACAGGCAAAGTGGGTCCTAGGAGGACATGGCTGCAATTCAGAGAAGAGAGGCTGGGCACATTACAGACCTGAGTCCCTAACTCCCCCAATCCCTGACTCTGAGAGGCATTCCTAGTCCCAGACACCAGCTGTGACCCATCTTTGCAACCCATCCCGTATTACCCATCTGCCCCACCAACCAAATTTTGTGGGAAATCCCAGTTTGGTGGCTCCCACTCCAGCACCCCAGATTTGGGAAAGACAGCAGGGAGAAAGCAGATTACAGGGCTCTTTAGTTTTGTTGGCAAATCAATCCCCTTGAGATCTGGGCTGTGAGCAGAGACTCTGCATCCCACCACCAAGCTGTCAAGGCAGGGTTATTTCTCACTGAATTGAAAGCAGTCAAGAAAGGGTTAAACAAAAACCGCCCAACCCAACTGCAATTCCCCTCTTCTGGAAAATCAAATGCTCAGAATACAGGTAATGGAGGAGAGCAGGTTCACTGGGTGCAAAACCCTCTGCTAATGCTGGCCTACCCTGCACATCCGCCTAATGGGGGGGTAGGGGGGTGGGGCACGGCCCCTGTAAGAAATACATAAATACTGAGGTTACACTTAGAAAAATAAAGTCATTTTCTTCAAGGCTTTTTGTCTTAATTTTAAAAAGTTACAGTAGCTGCTCACTCCCTGGGAGAGCTGCCCTTCTCTGGCTCCCCGGTACTGCATCGATCTCTTGAGCTGCTCCCAACTGTACTAGTCAGTTCCCATCCCCACCACCCCATCCCCAATCCCCACCACTGCTCACTGCAACTTGACCCAGGCAGCTGGGGGCCTGATGGAATCCGTGGCTACACCTCCCATGCACATGGCACAAACAAAATCCAGGGCCTCTGCCAGAGTGGGGTTGGACCAGATCCCCACAAACCCTAATCCTATGCTGGACTTCCTTCTCTGCTCCCTAGAAAGTCTCACTAAACACTAAAAGGCAGACTAGGCCCAGAGCTGGTGGTAACCCTTCCCACTCTTTTGAGGCATGGACCATGGGGCCCTTTTCCCACTTGTTCCTGGCTTATACACAGGATCTGTAAAGATCCCAGAACATCCTTTACCTTTCCACAATGGTGGGATTCCAGAGCCCACACGATGGCTCTACCTCCTATAGCCCAACCAGTACTGGGGAGGCCAGCAGTGTCTCCCCAGGGAAGAGGGTGGGAGGAAAAGGAGGAGGAAAAGAAGGAGGAGGGTAAAATGTGGTGGTGGGATGAGAAAAACGCCATAAAAAAAAGTTAAATATTTTAAAAATATATATTTATAGATTTGTTTTCACTTGTCTCGTCTGAAATAAAAGGTTCAAAATTAAACCTTAAGTAAAGCAGCAGGGGGGTCAGTGGGGATGAAAGGGGATCCAGGCCATTCCCTCCATCCCGGAAGCCACTGTGGCACCAGTGGCAAGGGACAGGGGACAGTGTGCCCACTGGCCATGGACATTTGCCCCGTGCATAGGCCCAACTGCTAGGGAGATAATGGGATAGAGGAGGTGGGAACATGGTTCCCCAGCAACACAGTTGGCTCTGAGGGAAGGTAGTCTCTCACCCAGCCTATGGTAGACACAGTGCTAATCCATGAACAGCGAGGAGGCTGAGGACAGACCCTCCAAGCTGCTTCATTAGGAGAAGGATGCAGTACCCTAGTGACCACAGGTCCCACAGAGGGAAGGAGGGGGCACGGTCCCATTGGGCATAGTTAATACTCGTGGCAAACATCGAGCCAAGCTGGGGAGGGGGGAAGCAAGGCAGCCCCACAGTAAACAGAAATGAGAGGTGGAACCAGGATGGGAGAGAGGGAGAAAAGGGTGGAGGGCAGGCAAGTCCATTTCTTTGGCTGGAGTGAGAGAGCGAAGTCCTGTGTCACCCCTCTCTCCTCCCTGCCTCCCTCCTGCGGCCTGTCAACGTGTGTGTAAAGAAAACGTGAAAAGGCAACAATAAATAAGTGAGGCCGTCCATCCATCAGTCCAGGGTTGGCAGGGCTACTCATTCACTCTTGGTGCTGTGCGTTGTTGCGTCCAGGTTCACCACCTGTAGTTCTGTCAAATTGCTGCTGCTGCCTGCCTGCTGCCCAATCACTGCCATCTATAGGAAGTGGAGGAAGGGGAAGGAGAGGAGTGAAGGTTTGTCAGGAGTCAGACTTTAAATGCTTTCAATTGTTGAGCAGAGCAGGAAAAAGCATCCCTGGGAGAAGTCCTTCATCTTGCTCCAATGCCAAGGTAAGTAGGAGACAGTAATATGAAGAACACTGTTCTTGGATTGAAGAGGCGGAAGCCCTGGGTTTGATTTCTAGTTCTGACCCTTAGTGTCTGTGCACCTTTTCTGAACCATTTCCTCATATGTAAAATGTCAATAATACCTATCCCTTGTGCAGATTACCTCCTAAGCTGATGTAAGGACAGTAGAGAATGGAAACACAGTGTGGGAGATACAGCCAGGAAGACCACCTACCTCTAACACTGACTGGTGACCTTGGACAAATCAGTTAACCCCCCAGTGTCCCAAGTAACTCACTAAGAGTATACCAGATGCGGGGTAGCTACTGATCTGAACTGGTACATGGAGGTTCTTCGTTGGGAATTCCTTACACCAGTGAATTCTCAGGTCTGATTTAAGAAACTCCCTCCCCCCTTCCTCCCAACCCAACAAAAACAAAGAAATGTTCCTGAAATGTGAAAGACTATAATGTAGCGGGACAGGGGAAGGGTCCCCCACCTACCTACCTGATGAAGCTGGACGGCAGACACTGGGATTTGCACGGTTCCTGAGGGCGCAGTCAGGAACACCTGGGGGACTCCACCTATACCAGAAAACCACTGGGTTGAGATCAAAGGTCTTGATGTACAAGCCTCTGAGGCAGGGCAACAGTTGGTGAACTGAGAGAGCCATCCTAATGTCTGTGGTCAGTACCACCTTTCAGGGAATGGAGAAGACCCTAGTGCTCACTCTTCTCCTCCTCCCCCATAATATAACTCACCTTGCTCCTGGACCTGTCCGTGGGAAACCTGCATGGCGGAAGGTGCCTGGGAGAAGGCGTTGAGCACGGTGAGGCTGCCGTCGGCCAGCCCTGGGGTGGGGGCGTACATCACTGCGTGGGAGCTGGGGTACATCATGTGACCACCCACTGTAGTGGGCACTGATGAAGTCATAATGGTGGCAGGCAGTGTCACTGGTGAGCATAGACAATTAAGTGTCATAGGAATCTGGCTAAGAAAAGGCAGTCTGACTCTACCCCTTTTGCCCCCCAAGCTCTTCTAGTCTATCTCCATACACACTCCCAAGCAGTAAGGACCCTCCAACTGTGGAGTTGGAAAAGGAAGAAGAGGACAGACACACCCACCCTGAAAATCCAGAGACAAGCACCACCTCTATCTGACTTAATGATAATGCCTTACCCCAGCCTCCTCTTCTCACGACTATTCTCTACCCAAGTACAACATCAATACTTAAATCTTATCCAGAAAGTATATTTTAAATTCTAAAATAATCAACACAAATTTTATCACCATTTTTAAGTTTGTTATTCAGCCATCTGCTCATGGGCCTGTTTTAAGACTATGAACCACCCCCATTCCCCCAAGTAGGAGCCACACCTGTTCAAACTGATTCCATACAATGAAGAATCTCAATAAACCTCTTTGGAGTTGGAAGGCCATGCTATTTGTCCTCACTCCCCACCCCCTAAACATGCAGCTGTTAAACTTATCTTTTAAATCAAGTAGAATTATAATACATTTCTTCTTAAGAACTTCATGTTACTCTTGAAGTAATTGGAGTTGTGCCCAAAAAGCCTTCCTTCCTTGCCATCAACTGCCAGCTGAAATTCTACCTAGCCTTCAAGGCCCAGCTGTATGCCTGCAATGCTTCTTGATCGTGCCCTCACCCAACCACAAGCCATGTCTTATAGGATTCTGTAGACTATGCTTTGCACGGCTGTGCACATCTCATTTCCTGACTAGATCATAAGTTCTTGAAAGTGGGAACATGCTGCCTTCTTCCCATGGAACAATCTTGGAAGAACATATGGTAAATGCTCGATACACAGGGGTTCAACTGAACAGAGGCACATCAGGGAATCCAGGCCTAGCACCATGAGGGGATCGATGCTGATAACAGACTGCTGTACAAGGTCATACAAGTACTCCCCCTCTGTAAAAGGAGAGGACTCAACTACTTGTCCTCTGTTGTCCTGTACTGTTCTATGATTTTTCCTCCCTAAAAACTAACCTAGGTCTAGTTTGCTCCAATGCTGAACAAGAGGAAGTTTCAAAACCTTCTCCATCCTTGTCTTGTCCCCTTACAAAAGGAAGAACAGAGAGCTCACTTTCCCCACCACAGAAGTCAGTTGTAAGGATAAAGTCATAAGAACTGCCCATAAGCAAAGGCTCTGAGCCATACCTGTCCCACTGGAGGAGGTTTGTGTGAGGTCTGTGCTGCTGTCACTAGAGGGAGACGTCTGTTGAGGGGCCTGGTGAACTTGAATGGCCTGGACTGGAACCTGCTGGGCCACTGCCCCACCTGTCAGAAACAAAGACCCTACTCATGGTTTATCCCAGCTAGGAAGCAACCCCTAGCCACCACTGGACTCCCAAAGCACACCCAATTTCTGGGGTCTGACACATATTTCCTTCCACATCTTTTGTTTTCCCCCTAACCCTTGGATCTAGCACTGCCTTCTTGGTGGGGTACACACACAGACACAAACAGACAGACACACACATACCACTCCCTTCTTCTGCCCAGAAACAGACAGCCCAGCAGGGAAAGCTTAAATCAATTCTGTAGCTTGGCATTCAAAGCGTTTCATAATCAGATAATACCGGGACCTTTTTTTTCTTCATAGCATACTACTTCTTGACAGTCAGATAGAACACTTCCTGTTCCCTGCTTCCCTCCTTGGTGCTTTGTTTACACTGTTCCCTATACCTAGAATATCCCCTTTTCTCCCCTCTGATCCCTAACTGGTAACTCTACCTCTTCCCTCAGACCTCAACAGCCCTTTCTCATTGTGTATGTCTCTAACACAGCTGTCATGACTAATTTGTGTAATTATCTGGGTGGATTTCCTATGCCCCTACCAGACTGTAAAAGCTCCCTAAGGGCAGAAGCCACATCTTATCTACTTATTCCTTCTTAATCTACATTTCCCCAGCACCTTGTACAGAATTCTGCACCCAGTAGGCAATTAGTAATTGGTGAATTGGAAATAGCACTAATCACAAGAGGCCCTGTTTGGAGCAGTTTGGGCTCTCTCAGCCCCCCAAGCTTCTGCCCCTACTCCTAGCCCCCTCTGTTCTTTCCCTTGCCCCTGCTGGAAGCCTTGTCTTTTCACTCTTCAGCCCTGCCTGACCAGCTCTCCACATTGCCAGAGGCCCCCATCCAGGACAAGGCTAACTTGTCAAGGATATATACTCTTGCCTGTCAGCACAGGCGGGGAAGGAGACTGCCTACTGTCCTTGCTTCGGCAGGGCTTGGCTGACTAGACAAGGCAAGTGAGTGAGGCTGTAACTGACTGAGTGAGATGGTAGGGACCCCAGCACAAACGGGAGTGTCTGCCAATGGGACATGAGAGGTTTTGGTCAGGTCTGGCCCTTGCTCCTATTTGCCCCCTTCTCACTTCCTATTGTGAAAAGGTCTCCTTGTACCAACCCCACTCCCAGAGCTGGCTTGCTCTTCAGGGCACCAAGCATAAAGTGGGAAAAAACTCATCAATTCTGCCCCTCTCAACACTCACCAGGCATAAGGGTGAAGCTGGTGGGCAGCTGCATGAGGCCTCCGGAGGAGACAGGGCCACTGCCTGTACTCTTCAGCACAGTCCCATTGGCACTGCTGACGGCACTGGGGCTGACGCTAGCAGAGACAGGCGCCAGGTAGTTGGTGATTGGGAAGGAGGGGCCGCTGCTGACTTGCATCGTGGTAGAGGTGCTAGGCGCCGTCTGGATGGTAGAAGTTGTACCGGGCAGGTTGGTGACCGTAAACGCTGGCTTCAGCGTATCCTACAGCCAGGGCAAGGATGGGGCTGTGAGCCTAGATCAGATGATCCTACCCATCATGACCTGTCACTGAAACAGGACCCCCCAATATCCCAGATTGTTAAGTCCCCAAGCAGCAATGCTTAGTTAAAAAGGATAATTGTTTCGGACCTCAATAGGCCTATCCATAAAATGAGTTTAAACTAGGAATCTCTAAGGTCCTTTCAAGTTTTAAAGTTGCAAAATTCTAAAACAAAGGTCTGAACGATAAAAATAATACCCAGCATTTACATAGAACTTTCAAATTTGCAAAGCCTTTTACAAGTATTATCTCACTGGATCCTTACAACCACCTTAGTAGATACAGGTTCTATTATTATCCCCATTTGACAGATGAAGAAAGTGAGGCAAAAAGAGATGCCAGGACCCCACCCCACCCCTGTTGCCGGGAGGAGTCCTACTCCAAAGAAGCACCAAAGGTCCCACTGGCAGTTCAATCTGAGTGCCTGTCTTCCCTTTCATCAAAATAATCCCTGACCTTCCTGCCACCCACTTCCAACAGATAGGGTGTGCCAGCTCCTGCTATCTTCAGGGGAGTACAAGGGCTTGCAGTGGAGGGGCAGGAGGAACAGGAAGAGGAGAAAGGGATCCTGACTGTTCAGACCTCAAGAGGTGGAAGTGACAGACAAGTCCCAAGATCTGTAGGATGGATTAGAGACCAGGCTGTATGTAGCTGCCTGGATTGGTGGAGGTGTTGCTAAGAGAGCTGGAGGGCTTGGCTGAAGACCACAAGAGGGCGGAGCTGCTGATGACTAAGGGAAGAACTTAGCCCAGCCCATTCCCCCAAATGGGGGGAAGGGAGGGAAAAAGAAGGAGGGAAGGGCGGGACAGGGGGTGACCCAGACAGTGGCCAGTGAATGGCCCCACCCCACCATGCTTGGGGACATGCTTGGCAGGGCAGGCTGGATAGGTAGTCAGTCTCCTGCTAAGCTAGCCAGGCATGAGGTATGCCAGGTTCCCAGGATCGTCCTGGGACCTATGTATGCTGGCCTCCTAACCCACACAGTCAGGCAAGATTCAGCTACACCCCCACCCCCACCCCCACCCCCAGTGGGGAGACAGCTGGCTGGAGGAATGCAAGGGCCCCTGCCAGGCAGGCAGCCGGGTGGGCGGGAGGAGGCTCATGTGGAGCCGGAGCATGCCTTATATGGGCACGGAGGCCACCCGCTTATCAGGGGGCTGGGCTCCAGCTCAGACGGTAGGAATTGGGCACCTGTCCTTCAGGCTGGGGGGAACACCGGCCCAGCCCCTCTTCACATTATTATGTCTCTTTTTTTCCTTCCCTCTCTCTCCCTTCCAAGAGGTACTCCAACATGTGCATACCTTGGTCTCACCACTGCTGTCAGACTCAGACACCTGGTAGGTGAGGTCTGTCTCTTCAAAACCTGTGGCACTCATTCGCTGGTCTGTGGTGGGGTCTGAGCGTGGTGGGGAGTCTGGCGAGTTGAGGCAAGTCTGGATCAGTGCCTTGCCGGTCTCACTGGTGATCATGGGCTGCAGTTTTCGAGTGGCAAAGGTGTATACATGTCCCGTTTCACTGGCCACAAGTAGCAATACCTGTGTTCCTGTCAGTGTAGATAGCTCATAGGCCTGGAAGTGAGAGGAAGAAGTGAGTGGGTCAGCAAAGGGAACACCCCTATGAGACCCTCAAAAACCTCTTAACCTCATGTTCCTCTGAGGTACAGGTTCTTAGACCACTAGAAGTTGAGCTGGGAAGGGAGCACATTTAAAACATATAGACCCTCCTCCATGATACTTCAGTTAAGTACCCCCCAATCATCCTCTGGGCAATAGGAGCATTCCCCTAGCTAGTGACAGTTTCCAGATTCCTCTTGATGACCCTACAGTCAACCACAGGGGAGAAGGAGGAGCCCAGTTCAGCTGTTCTCCTATCTACTTGGGCAGAATCAAGGAGCAAGCACAGCTGCTAGAAGGCTTAGGGCACATTCACAGAAGACACACACACACACACACACACACACACACACACACACACACACACACACACACTCTCTCTCTCTCTCTCTCTCTCTCTCTCTCTCTCTCTCTCTCTCCTCCCCCCCTCTTCTAAGTCCCCACCGTTTTGAAAGGCAAGCAGGGCACTAGGAAGAAACATGTGTCTGGGATTTCCACAAACAGCTGAAGTCACCTTCCTGTCCAACATGAGCCATCCTGGGATCCATGCTAGGTTGCATGCCCTTTCTCACCCTTGGCAGAACTTTTAATGCCATCACCTTTCCTTTAGCTCTTGAATCCTTGTTTTTTTTTTTAAAGGGTTAATATCAATATAAAGAATACCCAGAACTGAAAGAGATCTTGGAAATAATCTAATCTAGTCCTACTCCCTCATTTGGGAGAGGAAGAATTTCAGGGCCCCAGACAGAGGAAGTGATTTGCCTGAGGTGGTCATCCAACCATTTCATGAAAGAATTAGGACTATAATCTGGGTTTCTGGATTCCCTGTCTGGTACTCTGTCTGATGAACACCAAGCTGCCTCTTTGACCAATGCTCTGCTTACCCTTCACCATCAGGCCCCTGAGCACACCAACTATAATAATCTTCCTTTCAATTCAGGAACAAAGCTTTCACAACTTAAAGCCTGTTTCTATGCACTTATATTTTGGTCACAGAGGTGAGTACTGCTATTTTGTTTAGAGAATCACCCTTACTGATCACTCTCCTTCAGTGAAGGGTTGGAGTCTGTAGAGGAGTCAGCTCCACAGCCACATTCTAGATCAGACCTTCCACATTATTGAGGGGCAGGCAACTCCCCCTGCTCCAAAGCTCTCCAAGATCAATAGAACAATGCTAGTTTCTACATTGAGCAGATACAAGACAGCACTCCCAAGGTTCTGACATCTTGTTCTCCAAGCACCTATTCCTCTCTAATCGCAAAGCAATCCCCTCAATCTCAATTAACAATTTAGACTCCTCCTCTTCCCACCCCCTTTTACCATGCTGGAGAGCTTAGGAAACTCAGGCCTCTTCCACAAAAGAGAGTAAAACTGTCTAAGGGAATTGGGATTTGGGTGTTCAGGTACAGAGCTGTCCATTACCGAACTTTCCCTTAAAAACCTATGCACATTCCCACTTTCTCTGGAAAACTACACTCCTCCTTTCTTCCTAAGGTCTAGGGGTTTCCTCTCCCCTCCCCCCATGCTTCTCCTCTACATCCCCTCACAATGCTCATTGATCTCTGTTTTGTGTCAGCCTTCATACCTACCTGAGCTCATCGTCATCCCACTCACTACTGCCACAAAAATATAGATCTGTATCAATAGATATCTAGAGATATCTAAATATGCAGATCTACCTTTATATCTATGTATACCTATACACGGAGCTCTCTATAGCTATGTGGATATGTGAGTATAGATCTATCTATACAGCTATATATCTGTATGTCTCTATGTGATAACCATAGATTTAGAAGTACAGTTATATAGATAGCTATAGATCTGGCTAGCTAGACCTCTAGACATCCATTTCCCTACCTCCCACCCCGACTTCTGTGGGACTCAGTCTGTGCCCTCAGGAGCTCAGGGGGGCCTTAGCTTCCTTCCCTCTTCCTCGGGGCTGTCCATCTCATTCTGACACGGTAAGTGGACCATTCTTGCCGCTATCCTCTCCATCTTCACACACACCTTACCACCTCTCCTCCTTCCTTCTTCATGCTTAGTGCCTTCCCTGCACACAGTACTCACACCTGCCCCACCATGCCCCGAGCCTTGTTACTCACCCCTTCCTGGCAGCCTCTGACTTGTCCTGTTACTACCTCCGCTCTCTCTCCATCCCAAACGTTTCCATGGCCCACGATTCCGCCTCCCTTCCCCTTTATTACTCACTGCCTTCCACTTCATACTCCTGGTCTGTCTCGTGGGGGGGCGTGGGGGACCTTCTTCCTCCTCTGACCCGTCCCCTGCCCTCTCCAGCGGGGTCTCCCTGATCCCCCAGCCCAGGTCGCACGCCGGGCTCCCGCACCACCTTCCCATTCATCACCTGGGTCCTCCTCCTCCTACTGGACAGTGCCCCTCCCCCCCCCCCCGTTTCCTTCCCCAGTCGCCGGGTCCGTGCCGGGTCGTCCGGCCGGACCCCCCCGCGTCGTTACCTTCTTCATGATGCCCGTCTTCCTCTTGCTGAAGGTCGTGTAGCGCCGCAGCTTGTTGTCGATGAACTCCATCTTGATCTTCACGCGGCCGCGGGTCTTCTTGCCCGGCTTGGCCCCGCTCACGGCGCCGCTAACGGGGCCGTAGCCCCCGGCCGCCGCCGCCGCCACGGCCGCCGCAGCCGCCTCGGACCCTCCGACCACCACGCCGAGTTCCATGTCGCTCAGGCCGCGCTTGAGGCCACGCCGCTCAGCGCCCAGCTCCTCCTCATCGCCGGACTCGGAGTCGCCCTCGCTGCCGCTGTACAGGGTCCCCGTGGCCGCTGCCGCCGCCGCCGCCGCCGCTGCAGCCGCTGCCGCCTCCCGCTCCAGGCGGCCGGGCCCCAGCCCCGCGCCGTTCCCAGGGCCGCGGCCCCCGTTAGCCCCGCGAGTCCCGCCGCCCGGCCGCCCCGTCGGGGCCCGGACCAGGCCGCCCCCCAGGGCCGAGCCCCGGCCCAGCGCCGCCGCGGCCCCAGCCTGGCTCGGTAACATGGCGCTCAGTACGGGCGGGCTGGCCTCCGGACGGGCGGGCAATCAGCGTGGGGCCGGGGCTGCTGCTGCTGCCGCCGCCACCGCCGCCGCCATCAGCCTCCGCTCCCGCCCCAACTCGGCTCTTGCTGATGCGGAGGGCTGCTGCTCCTGCTCCTGCTCCTGCTCCTGCCGCCGCCGCCGCCGCCGCCGCGAGCCCGGGTCCCCTTGCACGGCCCGCTCGGGGCCCTCACGCTCCTGCCCCGGTGGCCCGAGTTGCCCCAGGCCGCGTGCAGCGCCCCCTGTCCGAGAGCTCGGGCGGCGCGCCCCGCGGCCGTCAACGTGCCCCCGGGGGCTGGGGCTGAGGCAGCTGCTGCTGGCGGCAGCGGCGGCGGCGGCGGCAGGCGGGCGGAGGGGGCCGGGACCACGCGCTGTCGGCGGAGGGATCCCCCGACCCTTCCCCCCATATAAAGAGATACAATGTTTCCTTTTATGGCGAGGCCGCTCCTTATATGGTGAGCCCCAGCGCCCCCGCCCTATTGGTCGGCGGTTCCGGCACCTCCGTCTCCCATTGGCCCACCTTAGGGGGGGGCTGTCCATTTGCATTGGCATACCAGGTCCGCTGCTGTCATTCTAGCGTCAGGCAGAGGCGCGGAGTCCGGAGGCTCCGGCTTTCTCTTAAAGAAACAGGAGGTTGGAGTGAGGATGGTCTCCGCCCCCTCCGGACGGTGGGGGTTGAGAGAACCCAAGGAAGGAGTGGGAGGGGCGGAGGGAAACCCGGGAGATGAAGCGGGTTAGAGCTCTCATCCCAGGGAGTGGAGGAAAGGAAATTGGAAAGAGGCAGGAATGGGGGGCCCAGGGCTGGATCGGTGAGAAGGCTGAGCTAGGGGCCAGGTCTACTTAAAGAGGAACCATGGAAAGAAGCATTTCGGAGGCGGTGGTGGTGGGAGAACAGAAGGGGGGCTGTGCGCTGGCCTTGACCCCAAGTGCCCAGACCTCAAACATTCCTCCCCAGTCTGCCTCTTAATTAAGGCTACAATTTAAAGGGTCAGCTCCTTGGTTTTCTTTATCATCCACCTTGGGGGTAAGGGGAAGATCTCTGGAAGAAGAGGAACTCCTGATTATTTAGAGCTGTAAGAGAACCAAAGAGGTCCTGATCCAGCCCCTTCATTTTGCAAATGAGAAAACGACTTGCCCAGTCTTGACTCTTGCATTTTTTTGGGGGGGGGGAGGGAAGTTTGAGCTTCCACTTAAGAGTCATGTGTGGCAAATAGCGGGATAAAGGAACGAACCAACATCGGGGAGATTAAAAAAATCAGTATTATGATCACCTCTCTACTCTTTTCATAGGAAAAATGAAAACTAAGGAGAATGGGATCTCTAGAGGTTAGAACTAAGAGACTTAGGAGATCATTTAGAGCCGTTCGGCTCCCTCTCCCTCCTTTTACAGAGGATAGTGAAGGCACATGATAGGAAGTGTCTAGGAAGTGTCATAATTAATTTAAAGAGCAAAGCTAGGATTCAAATCCACATCTTCTTCTGACTTAAGTTCAGTGCTATATTCCAGTGGACACTGATGGAGGAAGGATTGTTTCATTCACTGTTACTTATATTTCTAGCACATAGCAATTAATAACATTGATTGATAGATGAACATGGACTTATTAAGTCCCACCATACTAATGCAAGAATTAATAATCCCTGTATCCCTTCCCAAGCTTGAGTCACCAGGTATTTTAGAGAAAATGTAAAATACAAACACATAATATTCTATGATATATGAAAAGATCTGTGATTTCATCAGCAGAGTCTCAAATTATGACTTTACTTATTAGATAAAAATCCTAGGAAGTTTCTTGAAGCAGGGCAAGATTTCTGCTCAACTTTTGCACATAAAAGTTACCTGATAAGAGGAGACATCCATAAGGGGGTATTTAGGAATATATGGGACTAGAGATACATTTATGACTTTGGGAACAGGAAAGCCAAAGCTCATGTCTGGCCCAAGCCACAACCCTAGGCCTTCTGCATCTCAATTCTCTCACTCAATTCAATAATTGTAGAAAGAGCCCTGGATTTGAGATTCAGAAAACCTGAAGTCACAGTCTCTGAATACCAGCTTCCTGATTTGTAATATGGGGATAATAAAGCAAATTTCATCTGCTGATGAAATCACAGATCTTTTCACATTATCATAGAATATTATGTATTTGGTATTTTACATTTTCCCTAAATAATAGGGTTCTTTAAAGCTTGTATACATGTAAGTTATTACCCACATTTGTCTGATGTTTTAACTCTTTTTCTAGACCAAGGTCATACTTGGGATTCTCAGCTTTAACCTAGGAAATGAAAGAATGTGACACTTCCCTGTTCAACCTTCTTTTCCTCCTCTTAGTTACAGTGAGGTTTTCCAACAGACAGCAACAGGACCAAGCGTGGGGTTATCTCCACAGGAACACAGAACTAAAGCTAGAAGGGGCCTCAGAGGCCATCTGATCTCCATCTTCCCCTTTCCCATTTTACAGATGAAGAAATGAGGTCCAGAGGTGTTAATGACTACTGAGATTCTGTGTGCGTGCGTGCGTGCGTTCGTGCGTCTGTCTGTCTGTCTGTCTTAATCATGGCCAAATTTCACTCCAGCTTCCCTGGAGTAGATCACAAGAACTAGCTGGGGCCCCCACATTCCTTCCCTGGAGCTTCTCATATCCCTGAGATAATATGTGCTTAAACACTTCTCTGAAGTAGTAGCGCACAGTGACCACAAAAGATTTTTTTCTTTTCTTTTTTTTTCCTTTTCTTTTTTTTTTCCTTTCCTAGAGTGCTTTGAAAACACAGGATTTAACACCTCCAAAGAGTCACAGAACTTAAATCTAAGTTCCAGATTTAGACTTTAGTCCAATTCCATTATTTTACAGATGAGGAAACTTAGAGAGGTGAGAAAAGTGTTTGTCTGAACCCTTAAAAAGCAGCCCCAGAATGTGAATCCAGGTCGAGTCCAAATCCAATGACCTTTCCCACTGATCCAAACTGAGATCTTGTGCAACACTAGTTATTACAATACACCTCATCAACTCTTTTCCATGTTGTCCTACAAATTCTCTACAGGGAGTCCACTCAGTGAGCTAGTGGCCTTCCCCTGGACTTCAGCATTTTGTAAGAACTAGGTCTATCTATATTTGTTGTTACACTTTACTTGCCTACTGGTTCATTTAATTTTTCTTATGCTACTTTTTCAATAAGAAGCACTGAGAGTAAGTATGCTTATAAGCTTATTTATGCCTACTGCTACATCTCTTTACTGCCCATTTTTGATTATTTAAAAGAAACCTGGTGTATTCCATGATTCACAGCTATATAGTATCACTAAAAGAATTTGTGTTCAAGAGATGAATTTTTTCTTATTTTTTTTGACAGTTTTTGTTTGAACAGCTTAAAAGAACTGCACAATTTCTTAAACGCAATCCCCTCCCCCTTGAGGTTTTTCAGTTAGGCCCAGTCCAGTGGGTTCAATCAAGCAATGTTTGTCCAAGATAATGGGCAAAATGGCTGTCCTGGGCTTGACAAATAGCACTTGAAAACCTCACAGCATGCATATGGTATATAAATTTTATGAGCAATTCTTTGTCCATTTCTTTTTTCCTATGTGAACTTTTAAAGGCTTAAAATGGAGTGGTTTTGAATTTCATTTAGGAGGCAACTGTCTTTCCATGCCTGAAGCATTAGTATGGTGTTCCTCTGCAGACATTTAGGGGACTTCATCTTTATGAGTCTGGAAAAGCCTACGGATCCCTTCTCAGAAGAATGGTTTTAAATACAATAAAGTATATAATACAGAAGATTATAAGGGAAATCAAATTTCATTGAAATAAAGAATGGACCTGAATCCATGGACCCCCAGTTAAGAAGTCCTCATCTACAGGGATCTTTCCATTTGTACTTGTGGGGAGACAGAGAGGTAAAAGGAGGAGGAGGAGGAAGAAGAAAGGAGAAAGGAGAAAGGGGAAAGAAAAGGAAGGAGGAAAAGTGAGAAAGAGCGAGAGCTCAAGAGAGAGTGTGCTAACCAGCCCACTAAGAAAGCTTATGCAATCTTGGCATTTGGGAAATAAGAACCTGAAAGTCTGTTCCATTTTACTATGCCTATGTCACCACATCTGGAGCATATTCAGTACTAGCAAACTGAAGTGTGTCCAGAAGAGGGCAAGCAGGATGGATGATGCAGGCCTCAGAGATCATGTAATATGAAGATGAAGGAACTCTAGTTAAGAGATGAGATATGAGAAACACTTATCTAAACTAACAAATAAATGAAAGCCCCTATTATGTGCAAACATACAAACAAAAGTAAGACAGTCCCTATTCTTGAAGAGCTCACATTCTGACGGTGGAGGTAACACATACATATGAAAGGTTTCAGCAGCAAGTCAGATGAAAAGTCCCATCATGGTCTTCAGGAAAAAGAAAACACAACTCAAAGAAAATAATAGTACCTGTCTTGTTAAATAAAGACTGACATCTGACATCTCTGTTGTCTGAGAGGAAGTTGCAAGGAAAAAAAGTGTGGTTTGATGTAAAACATCTCCTGAAAAGTCCAGCAATATAACCACAGTAGAACGGCTGCATTATGGCTTGGGAGTGGGGTGTAGTTTACAATGGATTCCCTCTCTCACTTGAAATTTGCAAAGGCTGGATGACCACTCAGTGCGGACGTTGTGGAAGGGGATTCTTTTCCATGTATGGGTTGGACTAGACTAGAGCAACCAAGGTCCTGTCTAACTCTGAAAATCTGTGATGTTGGGATTTAGTTTCAACTCTTTATTTTACAGATGACAGGCTAAGAGAGCAGACTACTCAAAATCTCAAGTGGATTCAGTGGCTTTGTTACCATCTCCAGTCCCAGGCTGTAGATATTCAATGTGAGAAAATGTCAGAAATGCAATCCAGTAGGTTCCTAGAGATTGCACACAAGAAAATGGAGAGGGTGAAAGGATACAAATTTATTCCTGACACTGGGGAAAAAACCCTGAATTCCCTCCCCCCAATATATCCTATAGAAACAAAAGCCGGGAGGTGTCAGGGGAAACAAGAATGAGGGACAAAATCCCAGAAAGAGGAGATTAGCACCCTTGTAAACTGGGGAAAGGGAAGGCTGCTGGAATATCACCTTCACATGTGGAAAACACTATTACTATGAACTCCACAAATGAACACAGTTGGAAAAAGGGCCATCTGGCATAGGTGCCACAAATTATAGGGGAACTTCCTACCACCACCCTCCACCCACGAAGCAGCATGAACTCTCTCTTCTCTCTTACATCTTTTTGCCATCTACTTTTTCTTCCTCCATCTGCCAAACTTTCCCTTCCTACTCTTCACACTCAAGGCTAAAGAGCTTCACTTATTCTTCCTTTCATGAGACAGTGTGTTAGAAAACAGAGGTATTGCTTCTCCCTGTAAGCATTTCATATGTACCTATTCAAATTATTGCCTCTCATATTATAATATAAACTCCTTGAGGGCAAGGGGTCGTTTTCACTTTTCTCGTGTCCCCAGTGTTTAATTATATAGCTGGTGTTTGGCACATTAGAGCTTAATAAATGCTTCCTGACTGACAACTAGGGTGTACCAATCTACTATGCTCAGAACTCTGGGTTATCCTTCAGAAAAGTCCATTAGGAGAAGAGCCTGGTTTTGGAATCATGTCAGGAGATGATGACAGAAGGGGAGACACTTTAAGCCCAATGTGGCCTGTCCTGTCTTCTGAGGTCAGCTCTAAGTCCATGATTATCTATATATTATGTTGTGTGTATGATTGCTGGGAAGGATCACTGCTGGATGGGACCTCAGAAACCTATCTAGTCATTACCACCCTGAAAACAAACCCATTTTACAAATGAAGAAGCTGAGGTCTAGGAGGTCAAATGATCTGTCTCAAGTCACAGAGCAAAGATGTGAATGCAGAACCTTTGTTTCCAGCCTTCTTTTCCACTGTAATACCTTGTGCTCTCAAATGAGCTCATTTTATTTCCCACATCAGAACTCTTAACCCTAACCTTCAATACTAACAATCATTTACCCAAAATACTTTCCTCACCACACTCCCCGTAATGTTGCTTTGGTGATTTGTATTATTAAGGGGGAAACAAACTCAGGTTAAGTGACCAGTTCTCATTATTCCCAGCCATTAAATGTTAGTAAAGTTGACTTAAGTGCACTGTGAATTTCCTTCTGCTGCTCCACACTCATAACTGGCTCAGAAGGTGAGCCAGGTTAGGGACTTGTCATGATATTCAACTGTCATACAATCCCCCACCTAGAAAGAGATTACATTCCTTTCCTTTCCTAGGGAAATGGAATGCAAATTCCTTTTTTTGGGG
>CM053584.1:206202232-206216606 GCA_028627135.1 Pseudochirops cupreus | reverse complement strand
GACTTGACCAGGGTCACACAGGCAGTATCACTGAGGGCATCTCAACCCAAGTTGTCTTGCCAGAGCCAGTCTGATTTCTTCCACTCTTACGTATGTCCAATGTCCAACTCTTTCATTTTATAGATGAGAAGACTCTCCCAAAAGTGTGCTTTGGCAGGAAATAAAAAATAGGTGGTCTTTGGACTCCAAAATCTGACAGGTTTTTACCCTCCTTCTCCCAAAAGCAAGCCTACTCATTCCATACTCTGTATGGAGCTATAACATGATAAGCATAATCAACAAGCATTTTTTATGAAACACGTATTATGTTCTAGGCACTTGACATAAAAAGACAAAAATATAATCATTTTTGTCCTTAAGAGGCTTGGCTTACGTTCTATCAAGAAGCAAGCCTACTAAAGTACTTGCTGACGGCCTGGCTATAAGGTTGAGGAATGTATCTTTCCATCATCTCACACTGCTTTGTGATATCAATATTATAGTAAGTAGAGGAAACTGAGGTGGCCTTGTTCAAGAACATAATTAGTTATCCTAGCAAAGCCAGGACATTAAGATACCTCTAGGTCTCCTGACTAGTGCTATTTCTTCCCATCATACCATATTGCCTCAGCAGATGCTCATCAAAGTTCAATGAATCAGTTTCAGAAGTGGAAGGGCACTTGGAAACCATCTCTATCGCCCAACAGATTCCCTTAGCATCTTGTCTAACCCCAACAAACTGGCCGTCATTTATTCACTATGAGTCCTCCAATGAAGGGGAACCTATCACCTCCCAGGGTAGCCCGCTCCACTTCAGAAAATTCCAATTATGAAGAAACTTTCCCTGACATCAAGTCTGAGTCTGTCTCTGAAACTTCCATCACTGGAGCTTAGTTTTGTTAAGCAGGATGAATTTAATCCCTCTCCACAGAGCAGCCCTTTACATTTTTGAAGACAATTAACTTGCTGCCGAGTAAAACCATCCTCTTAGCAAACACTGAGAGAGCATAACGTATGGTATGGAAAAGCGCTCTATAAACCATGAAATCTTATATAAATGTCAGTTATTACCCACTTCAGGGAATATGAAAATGAATCATTCCCTATAAACTCTAATATAAAGCTCCACCCATTGCCTTGAATATAAAACACAAATTCCTCAACCTGGTATCTTCATACTTAAGTCTCTAGAGCTGACCAGTTTGACTTTACACTGGCCCCTACATTTTTCTTCCCCTAACCTAACTACCATTCCTTCTTGCTGTTTCTTCAATCCTGGATCATTCTCACCATCCTTGTTCTTTACTTGTATACTTTAAAAACTCTGGCTAGAGGAAATCACACCATCTAACAGATTGGGTACACTCCAATTCAGGTTATCTAATCACAACTGAGCCATTGTTGCTACAGGACAAAATTTCTAATCTTCCTTGATTGACTCTGTCCCACTATAGGTGCTATTCTAAAATGTCTCTCCACGCTGTTCTCCACCTTTTTCCTCATCAAATTGTTGTCACTTTTTTATTAAGATTTGTCATTTACTATGAACTTCCTCTTTACTCATCCTCTCTTATACTCCCACCCCAGAGGAGGTGGCATTTCTCTTTACTAAATAGTGCCGTTGACTCCATTACCTCTTTTTTTCCCATGAACTTGACCTATCTCTCTTTCCAGTTTCAATCTTTCCTTGTCTCAACTGGCTCATTCCCTGATGCCTACATTACACTACGATTACCCATGCTTTTTCTTGACTCTGCCATCCCCTCAAGTTATCTGATATATCTCCACACTTTTCCAACCAAACTCCTGGAAAGAAACATCTATATTTGATGTCTTCAAATCCCTTCCCACCTGTTCACTTCTTAATCTCTTGCAATCTGGCTCCTAACCATACTATCACTTTACTGCGGCTTGTCTCTTTAAGTTTACCAATGAATGCTCTCTGAACTGCTAAATCACACAATTACAGAATCAGAGGTGGAAAGAACTTCACTAATAATCCAGTCCAACTCATTAAAAGCATAGCCTTTTTTCAGTCTTCATACTGACTTTTCAACAGCTACTGATAACAATGAACACACACCTTCCTCATCCACTCTCAATTTCCTGCATTTCCGTGACTCCTCTCTCCTGGTTCTAGTACTACCTCAGTCTCTCTTACAGAAACATCCATTTTGTGCTCCACCCCCCCAACACAGGTATTTCCTAGGTCTGTCTCTTTTCTCTTTATACTCTTGGGAAAGAGCTCATAAGCTCCTATGGGTTGAATTATTCATCTCTACACAGATGACCCTCAAATATGTCTATCTTTAACTTAAATTTATCTTTAAAGTCTGTTCAGAAATAGAAAGCAATGACTTTGCCACCTCAACATTCTCCAAAAATCGCTCCTTTCTGTTGAAGATATCACCATCTCTCAGTCAGTCATCCTTTCACCATGTGTGAAGCCTTGTTAATTTTACCACCCACCCCCCCAACTATATATAACTCCTATCCACTCACAGGACCACCACTACTTCAGACCTTCAACCATCTCTTGCCTGGACAAGCAGAACCCGTTTGCCAACTCTGCTTCCAGACTTTCTCTTCTCCAACCCTGCCATACAGTTGCTGCCAAAATAATCTTAAAACACAAGTCCAACCATTTCATTTTTCTGCTCAAAAATCGTCAGTGAATCCCCTTAATCTAAGGCTCAGCACAATTTGACTCCCACAATTGTAAAAACTTCCTAGCAAGTAGATTTATCCGAGAGTAGAGTGGGCTGCTGTAGAAGAAAATGGGTTTTCCTCTCACTGGAGGTCTTTAAACAAAGGCTCTGTGCCCACTTGTGGGATCTGTTTTAAGAGGGAATTTTTGTTTGAGTTCATGAGTTAGACTAGAAGACCACTGAGATTCCTTTCAACTCTGAGATCCTGTGGTTCTATAAGGATTACTGTTTGGGACATAGTAAAGTCAAGGACTTGATGGAATTCCAGAGAGGTCATTTCTAATAATAATGGGAATTTAGTTTCACCAGAGGTCAGAGCCATTACCTACACAACTGGAGCTTTTGATGTCAAGGTGGTTGTCAAAGGGAAAAGAGAGGACAAACCTGGGCAGGTCCACGTAAGGGATGTGGGCAATGAATGTGTCAGAAGTACCAGGGAGAGGAACTCATCCTTTTAATAGGGCAACATCTAGAATGGGCGTGGGAAGGGACCATAGAGGTGACATTTGTTTTTTAACAAGTAGAGGGTAGTCAACAATGTTGACGCTGCAAAAGTCTAGGAGGATGAAGACTGAATAGTCTTCAATTATAGGAGGTAAATTTGGTGACTAAGAGATGACTGGGGAGAGAGCAGTTTTAGTAATGTTGAAGACAGATGCCAGGTTATAGAAGATGGAGAATGAGTGGGTGGTGAGGAAGAAGACCTGAAGGTACCTGAAGGCACTTTCTAGAAATCTGTCAGTGGAAGAGAGAGGGAAGAATGGGAGCATATTAAAGGGGAAGGTTTTTGTTTGTTTTTAAAAGATAAAGGAGACCTGATCCAGGTTTAATGAATGAAGCTAGAAATCAAAGGAAACTGAGATGACTGGGTGTCAGAGCCACCACTGTTTCTGAAAAATTATTATTTGAAATCTGATTGACCTCCCAGGATACCCCCACCAGTGTCCTTCACTACTTCATAGACAAATCCATGCTCAATCTTACTTTGGATCCTACTCCCTATATCCCACACACTGACCAAATTTGGGTATGGGGGATGAGACAGCCAGAAACCAGAGCTGGGCAGTGGTCAAGATGCCACAGGAGGAGGGAAAGGGAATGGGAGCCAAAGCTCTTACCCATCACCTCCTTCCGTGAGTCCCATCCTTGCTAAGCCCTTCATTCTGCTCAGCAACAAGTCTTAGCTGAAAAGGGAGGGTAGGGGAGATTGGGGCTGGCCCAGCACCAGGAGCCATTTTCTTCAGATTTCTTCATGTGGTTGTACAAAGCTGGAACCCACTCTCATGCATGAATACTAGTATCAACCACAGGGCGTGGAACTGTATCAGAACCCTACCAGACTCCATGAAAGTCACAGTGAGGGAAGGCATGGAGATAGGAGTCAGGGTGAAGGGTAGTAGCTATGGGTAGGATTAAGGAGAACAGGTCATGAGCCTTAGAAGAAAGTTACAAAAAGGGCTTCTTTATTGAGAGCAGCGAGTTAAAAACCCCATCCCTATGGCAGGCATGGGGCAGGGGTGGCCCGGCCCTCCCCACCCCTCCAGAACCTCCCCTCCCTCCCTTCCCCCAAAAAACCCCATCTGAAGTTAAGTACAAAACTCGCCCACGGTGCATACAAAAGGGGCAGTAAATATAGTGTCAAAAGCTCCTGAAAAACTCCTTCATCTGCCAGGCACTTAGTAAGGGGAAAGGAAAGAAGGAAGGCAGAGCAGAGGGTAACAGGAGTAGGCCGGGCACAAAGACCAGACCTCTAGGGCATTCAAGGCAGGCACACACTCAGGAATGTCCCCCTCTGAATCTTGATGCAGTCCCCATGTGCCTCACTCACTCGGGCACTTGGGAGACTCCTAGACTGCCACTAGATCCAAGTCTAGCCCCAATGCTTAGTCTTGGTATCTTAGGAAAAGTCCCAGGACCTGACCTCCAGGGAAATCGGCAGGTTAAGTGGTAGGGCTGGGTGCCCAGAGCACAGAGAAGGCCTATGCTGCTCATTAGTGTTACCTGAGGTGCCAATGCTGCTCCTGGTAAAGGGGGGACAAGATGCTCAGCCCCCAGGTCCCAGTGATCCAACCAATAGAAGGGTCAAAGGAGCAGATGCAAGGGACTGAGTTGAGGGAGAAGGGGAGGAAAGCCTAGGCTCTGCCCAGGCTCAGGTCTACCTGTCCATATGCCAGGTCAAGGAGCCCGAGAGCAGAAGGGGAGAGGGAACCTGTGCCCAATCTGCCGCTAGGTCGCATTCTAACGGTCCATGGGAGCAGCTGGCACTCCCTGTTGGGCTTCCCCCCATCCCTCGCCCATCCTGGGACATGGCCTGCCCCAGGACTCCCTCCTCACGGCTTTCCATCAGCAAAGCTCTCTCCAAGCACATTAGCGATCTCACTGAAAGATGGCCGATCTTTGGGGCTGGGAGCCCAGCAGTGCTGCATCAGCCGGTACAACTTGGAAGGACAGCCCTCAGGTTGCTGGAGCCGTGCCTTTCCAGCCTGTAGGTCTGCAGGGGAAAAGGATGGATCCTCAGCTCTGTCACTCCAACCCACTCTCTTCCCCTGTCCCCAAACCCCATGAGCACAGGGTTCAAAACCTGTGCACTCACTACTCCCTCCCCATGGGCCCACAGAGTCCCTTGACAAAGCCAGTAGGGAGCCACGAACTCAAGGGGCCCAGAAAGATTAGGACAAGCTACCCACTGGGGGAAGTGGGCAAAGAGAGCAGGGTGTTGCCTCTCTCCCCCTACCCTATCCCCCCAACCTCATTTCCCTGTCAGATCATAAGATCTGGAGCTGGAAGGAATCTTGGAGGCCATGAAGTCCGACCCCGGCATGTAATAGGTGAGGAAACTGAGGCAAACAGCAGTTAAGTGACTTGCCCAGGATCACACAGATAGTAAATGTCTGAGATGACATCGGAACCCTTGTCTTCTAAGTCCAATATCCTATCCACTGCACTCCTGGGTAAAGACCCCTACCTGCCAGCACCTCATCATTAGTCTGCCCACCATGGGGCATCTCGCCGTGGGTAAACACCTCCCACATCAGCACCCCAAAGGCCCAGACATCTGACTTTGTAGAGAAGTCACCCTCCAGGACAGCTTCTGGCGGCATCCAGCGCAGGGGGATCCAGGCTTGACGGAAGTGGTAATATTCACTGGGGAGCACAAACATAAGTCCTTAACAGGAGAACAGCTACCAGCAGAGCAGCCCCTAAGGGGTGAAGGGCCACACATCCTTCATAATCTCCTGAGAAGTCCCAATTTTTTCTCACTGTGACATCAGAGAGGCTTACAGGATCAGATCAAATGAAGAGTTTGTGTCTATTTTAAAAGACTGGGACTCCCCATAACATAAAAACAGACTCTGAACTTTCAATGTGCACATGTGCCAGGTCCTCCCTCATCCCATGATCCCTGATGGTGATACTTCTATCAAAACAAGGATGGGCTAGTGCTACTGGGAACTGGACCCTGCTCTCAAAAACACAAAAGTCTATGAACTATTCCATAATCTACATTTGGCTGCAAGGTTGGTGATCTCTGTGACCCTAAGCTGAACTTTGCAGAGCAAATGAGACTGTAAAGGGAGAACAGGGAGAGAAGAGAGTTGAGCACCAATATGTAAAAATGCTCCTTCACCTACAGGGAGAGTAGAAGTAGGGACTCCCTTTCTCTGGGCCCCCTTTTTGGAATTTCCCATATTCAAAATCCTCTTGCCTCATCCCTACCTTATACCCCTACAGTTTAACGTTTCTGTGCCTATTATCTATACTTCTGGATGTTTGGCAGGGAAGGAATGAGTAAGGATAGAAAAGGTTACATCTAGGAGAGGTACACTAAGCTCCCAATGGCAATACCTGTTGTAGACATCCTTGCTGAGGCCCAGTGAAGACACCTTCACTTGTCGCTGGGCACTGATGAGGCAGTTTCTGGCAGCCAGGTCCTTGTGCACAAACCTACTGTTGGAGAGATGTTCCATACCCAAGGCCACCTGGGTACAGAGGGAAACCTGCCAGGGAGAAGAACAAGGTAGGGGGGAAAGCTGGTCAGAGAAGCTGAAAGTACGAAGCTGATGGTGACAAGCTTCACTCAGAGGTGGAAGAGAAAATAATTTGAAATGAGAGGATCTGGGTTCAAATCCCACAGTCACACCACCTTGTGCAGCCTAGGGCAAGTCTTACGACTAAATTTCTTCAGTCTAAGATCCTGGGAGGTAATTTAATATACAAAAATGCTGATGACAGTGACATTTCTATGTTGCAATAGCCTGCTGGTTGGTCTCGTTGCATCAAATCTCTCCTCTATCCAGCTGTCAAACTGAACTTCCTAAAGTACAGGTCTCACTATGTCACCTTCCCATTCAATAAATTTGAGTGGTTCTCCCTATGATCTTCAGTATCAGATATAATACCTTCTGTTGGGCATTTTAAAAAATTATTTATTTATTTTAAACATTCATTAAAAAAAAAAGTTGAGTTCTGAATTCTCTTCCCCACCCATTATGAAGGCAAGAAATGTGATATTGATTACATATGTGAAGCCATGCAAAACATATTTCCATATTAGCTGTGCTGCCCCCCCCCAAAAAGTGAAATACTTCACTTTGCATTCAGACTGCATCAATTCTTTTTCTGAAGGTGACCATTTTCCTTTGATCAAAATTTATTTATTTATTTTTAGTTTTCAACATTCACTTGAGTTGGAACTTGAGTTCCAAATATTCCCCCCTCCCCAAGAAGGCATGCAATCTGATATAGGCTATACGTGTACAATCACATTAAACATGTTTCCACATTAGAAGAATGAGAACCAAAGGGGAAAACCACGAGAAAGAAAATAACAAAATCTGTCATGCTGTCTCCCCCACTAGACTGTAAACTTCTTGAGGGCAGGGAGTCTTCTTTGGCCTTTCTTTGTATCCCTAGCACTTAGCACAGTGCCTTCCACATAGCAGGGATTTAATAAATTCTTTCTGACTTGACTACAATACCTTAAATTTATAAGGTACTTCCCCTCACAAAAACCTTGGGAGACAGTGAAAGTATTATTATCCTTCATTTTACAGATGAGGAAACCGAGGCTCAGTGAAATGAAATGATTTTTCCAAAGGAATATGAAAAGCTTCAGAGTCAGGATCTGAAACTAATTTGCCCAATTTCAAGTCTTTCCATTATATGATTTTGACCTAGGTGTTGAGAGATAGGAAGAAATCATAATGCTTGGTATTATCTAGTGGCAACTCTGTGGCAAAGTGAATAGAGTGGCACTGGACCTGGAGTCAGAAAGCTTTGAATTCAGATCCTTCCTCAGAAGCTTCCTACCTGTGTCGCCCTGGATAAGTCACTTACCTATTCTACCTTAACTTCCTCATCTGTAAAAGAGGAATGATAACAGCACCCACCTTCCAATGCTGCTGTAAGGATAAAATGAGACAATATTTGTAAACTATTTTGTGAACCTTAAGGTGCTGTGTAAATGCTAGTCATCATTTGTATGTATGGTCCTAGCAAGAGACTCATATCTGCATCCAAGGGACCAGTCCAGGCCCGTTATCAGTAGGTTAGCAACCAGGTCATGAATGCTTTGGCCCCGGTACTCCATCTGTTTAGCTCTTTGTGATTTTCAAGGTACATCTATATTCACCATTTCATTTGAACCTCAATGTAAGTGTTGTTAGTCTTGTTTTTTACATACAAAGAGATGGAAGCACAGAGAGGTTGGTAGCTTGCCCAAAATTGCACAGCTGGTTAGTGGTACATCTAGCATACATGGTCAGGACCTTGAGTCCCCAGTGTTCCTTCCACTACATACATGGCTTCTCAGTCCCCAAAGAAAGACAGAGGACATAAAACACAGATTTTAGTCACTGGTGGAAAAATTAGAGTGTAGGGAAGGGGAATGCCCAGTGCTGGGGAATAATTATTACTGGTCCTGGGGCAAGTAAAATGACTATAATTATGACATCCCAAAACATGCTATTGCTTGCCTGGCCTGTGGGTGCAGATGTGGATGCTATTAAAAGAGGCCCCCATATGAATATTAGTATCACTAATTCTAAGCCACTTCAATAGCCAGGAAGATCTGGCTTCCTTCAAGTTGTATAAAAATTGTTAAGGCAGGGAGAAAATGGACCCACATTATGGGGAGAGCTGCCACTCCGAGACAACCAGTTCCCTTAGATGTAGTCTATACTGGGATTATAACAGCTTTGACCAGCCTGTGATCTCTACCATCCCCTCAGAGGTAGGGTCTATACTGGCCAGAGTTTTGCTAACTAACGATTAGCTATGCAAAGAGGCACCTGAACGTTACCATTAGCAAGGGCAGGGATGAGTATGCTACACTTTCTGGATAACAGAAAACTTCAGTAAATACCAGCACTTGATTTGAAGATTCAAAGAGCACCTCCCTCCCTCCCCCCTCCCCACCAAGGGTGTTCAAACCAGTGGCTGATGGGAAATGTCTTGATATTTGTTACAGGAGTTTTGTTTTTCATTTTTTTTCCCCCAATGGGGGTAGAACAATGAGAAAAATAAATGCTTGTTAACTGCATTAATTGGTTAAAAGCCTTCATGTCAACTCTGATTCCCTTATCTACCAACTCCCTAAAGCTAACCCTCTGTTATCTACCTCTAAAACACCTATCCATCCTTTCTCTCCCCATTTCCTGTCTGGATTTTTAAAACAGACTATGGTCTTCTGCCTCTGGTGTTTTCTCCTCTCTCGAATCTTGTTTCTCTCTCTCTCCAATTATCAAGGATTTATTTTCTCTCTCCCACTTCCCCACCACATCTCCTACATATATACACATCCACAGACATACACATACACACACAGCACCTTGAGTGCATTACTCTATTTCAAGAGGTAGGTAGCACATGGCATCATTGATCTCCTAGAATACTGGGGACCACTATTCATTGTTAGAGTCCTTCAATGGTTCTTGTCTTTACAATGTTATTGTTGTTGCAAAAATCGTTCTCCTGGTTCTATTTGATTCACTTTGCATCAATTCATACAAATCCTCCCAGGTTTCTCTGAAACCATTCCTTTCGTTTTTCTTATGCCACAATATCCCCATTACCTTCACATAATCTAATTTGTCATCCATTCCACAAACCTTTTAGTTTCCAATTCTTCACCACCATAAAAAGAACTGCTATAAATGTTTTGTACATATGGGTCCATTTCTTCTTTCTCTGATCTCTTATAAGCCTAGCAGCAGTACTGCTCTCCAACCCATTCTTCACAAGAAGTCCAGAATAATCTTTCTAATGATTTGACCATGTTGCTACTTTACAACTGAAAATCTCTCGAGGGCTCCCTATCACTCACAGGGTAAAATACATACTCCTTAGTCTGGTGTTCAAGGGCTTCCACATTCTGGTTCCAACCCACCTTTTTAGCATTACTGCATGCTACGACCACTTCACAAAAGGCTGTTTCAGTCAAACCCAGACTATTCCTTACCACTATCACCCCATTCTTTTCTTGACATCCCCAGGAAACAACTGTAAGTGATGCCTTGCAACTGGATCAAATATTTATCTGTTGAAAGCCTACTCTCCACTTTCAAAGCTCAAGTCTTTTTAATTCATCACTTTTTAAAAAACATAAACACCTACCATGTGCAATATGTTGTCGTAGAGCTGAAGATAGTAGATACATATGACACAGGACTTAGTCTTATAATCAAATGGATGAAGAGACACACAAGGAGCCATGAATAAAATGAGATAAATGAAAAAGAGAGATCCGAGCAAAGTGTTATGAGACATCTGAGGTCAAGATCCCTTTTTAGAGGGGGGTGTGGTACATGGTGTTTGTGAGAATGGGAACATACAGCTTAAACAGGAAGGAGGGGAGGTAGGTAAAAGGATCACTCCGAAATGGGGAATTGTATGAGCAAATGCCAAAAGGGTAGGATGAGGAGGAGAGAGATGTAAGCAACTCAGCACTGGCTGAAACAAACTACATGAGATTAAGACTAGACAGGCAGCTGGCTTGTGGCCAGACTGTAAAGGGCTTTGAATGCCACAGTTAGGAGTTTTATGCTTTATTCAGGAGTCACTGAAAGTTTTAGAGACAAGTTATATCTATGGTCATGGATGGGACATGGCCATGGGGAAGATTAACTAAAGAAAAGTATGGAGGAGTTGCTGGAGAAGGGACAGACTGGATGTAGAAAGACTAGTTAGGAGGTTATTTTATTAGAATCCTCATCACAGAATCATAAACCCAGAGCTGGAAGAAAGTTCAGCGGCCGCAGTTAAGAAGCTGTTTAATGAGAATCATCATCATAGAACCACAAACCTGGATCTTGAAGGAAGCTTAGAGGCCATCTAGTCTGACTCCCTCATTTTACAGAGGAGGAAACTGAGGCCTAGAGCGATCACAGAGGCACTGAAAGATGTCAAATTTGAACCCAAGTCCTTTGACTTCAAAGCCAGTGCTCTTTCCAATGCCTCTCAATTCAGCAATTTAACTCAAAGAGCATTAAGTGCCCAGTATATGCAAAGTACCATGTTAGATATGGGGAATAAAAGGGCCACAATGCTTCAGTCCTTACCCTCAAAGAGCTTACAGCAGAAGAAAAAAACATGTACTGGGTATTGCCCAGGTGTCAATGAGAAGGGCTTAAGTGCCAAGAATGGCAGAGGCTTTGTAATGTGAGATGGGTCGTTGAATTCAGGCAAGAGCTTACCAGGCCTGTTTGGCTAGAATGCAGAGTGGGAAAAAAAAGGGAGGGATACTAAATGAGCCTGTAAAGGAAACAGAATGGTACTAGGTTGTGGAAGGTCCCCTTAGGAGCCTCAATTTTATCCTGATAGCAACAGGGAAATCACTCAAAAATTTTTGAGTTTACTTAAAGTGACAATGATTGTCAATTCTGTGCCTTAGGAGGGTATTAGGCAGCCATTTCAAGGACGAATTGGAGGGAAGATACTACAAATGAAGGAATGAATTATCAGGATATTCTAATAGTCTAGGTATTATAAAAGAAGAGGAGAGGGCCTGAATGAGGGTGGTATCCAGGCACACAGAGAGAAGGAATGGAGGTGACAGATATTTTGGGGAAGATGTAGATGGCAGTGACTTTAATAGAACTGGGAAGTTTGGAAAAGAGGCAGGTTTTGGGGGAAGATAATTTTATTTTGGATATGAGAGAAACAAGTTTGGGAGGCAACTGTTACTGCTGTCACCCCCATTTTGCAGCTGAGGAAACTGAGGCAAACAGAGGTTAAATGACCTGCCCGGTATCATACATAAGTGAGGCTAGATTTGATCTCTGGTCCTCCTGACACCTGGCTCAGCACTCTATCCACCCTACCCACTGGATGCAAATGGGCTGATGTTTTCATCTGTACAGAGATGACAGCTGAGGCCCAGAAGCTGATGATTTATCGAGAGAGAGGGCAGAAAAAAAGAGATCTCTGGACGGAGCCTTAGGGGACTCTGTCCATGAGGGGACGAGAGACAAAGAGGAGAGGTTATCGAAAGAGAAGACAAGACAGAAAATGGCATCCGGGGGTTGCTGAAAAGGTCAAAAGCTGCAGGGAGCTCAATGAGAGTAAGGACTAAGAGAAGACCCATTATGTCTGTCGTCGATAAAGTCATTTTTCAGTTGTCTGACTGTCCATGACCCCCTCTGGGGTTTTCTTGGCGGAGATACTGATGTGATTTGACATTTCCTTTTCTAGTTCATTTTACAGATGAGGAAACTGAGACAAACAGTATTAAGCAACTTGCCCATGGTCACTGAGCTAGTAAGTGTCTGAGGCCAGATTGGAACCCAGAAAGATTAGTTTTCCTGACTCAAGGCCCTGCATTCTGTTCACTGAGTCACCTAGCAGCTGGGCCGTTAAGTTTAGCAGTTAAGAAACCAAGAGGAGGGGCAGCTAGGTGGCACAATGAATAGAGCACCAGCCCTGGAATATCAGGAGGACATGAGTTCAAATCCGGCCTCAGACACTTAACAGAAGAACCAGCCCGTGTGACCTTGGGCAAGTTACTTAACCCCAATTGCCCTTCAAAAAGAAAAAGAAAAAAAAAAAAAGAAACCAAGAGGGGAGTGTAGCCAACATGGTAGAGAAAAGGCAGGGACTCACCTGAGTTCTCCCAAATTCTTCCCAACACACTTTTAAATAATGCCTTAAAATTAATTCTGGAGCAGCAGAATCCACAAAAGCAAGTGATAAAACAAATATTCAGCCCAAGATAACTTAGGTCAGCAGGAAAGGTCTTTTAGTGAAAGTGAGTGGAGTGCAGCATAGTCAATGCCCCAGCATGATGGCAGCAGGCCTTGGGCGCACCTGAATCAACAGCAGCAGCTTCCAGAGCTCAGTTCAGATAGTCAGGGGTCAGATAAGTGTCAGGAGATTACAAGGGTCCCTTTGCTGGCACTGGACACAGTTCTTGGTTACACTGCCCATACACGGATCTGTTCACAGTCCCAGGGTAAGGAGTAGCACTAGCGTACCAGAGTTTGTGGCTACATGGGAGTGGGAACCCTGGTCACAGTTCCAGGGCAGAAAAGAGTGCTTGTAGTCACAACCAGAATATAGGCCAGGAGAATAATAAACACACCTCTCCTTACACCATATCACCTTGGGTGAGCCAAAAACTTATAGACCCCTAGAACTAGTCCTGAAAACAGCTGCACAAAAACCCTGAAGCTTGTGATAGTGCCCCTTTCCATCACAGGAGCAGAGTTCAACTTTTAACATAAAGTTGTAAGTCAAGAAATAGGATGGGAAAATGAACAAACAACAAAAGAACCTGACAACAAGAAGGTATTAAAGTGATGGGGAAGATCCAAGATTCAAATTCAAAAAACAACAATGTCAAAACTGCTACATTCAAAGCTTTAAAGAAAAACGTGAATTGGTCTCAGCAATAAAAAGAATTCCTGGAAGAGTTTGAAAAAGATTTTTTTAAAAGTCAAATAAGAGAGGCAGAGGAACCTATCCAGCAAAATTGAGTATAATGTTCCAGGGGAAAATATGGTCATTCAGTGAGGTGGAGGACTTTCAAACATTCTTACTGAAAAATCCAGAAATGAAAAGAAAGTTTGACACTCAAATACAAGAAGCATGAGAAGGTAAACATGGAAAAGAAATCATAAGGAACTTATAAAAGTTGAACTATTTACATGCCAACACGGAAAAGTGATAATAGTAACTTATGAAAAACTTTTCTCAGTATGTGGATAAAGGGAATACAAATGTATATACACATACACATACACATATGTCTATATAGGAGGGGTTATATACGTGTACAAACACATATCTGAATATATGTATATATGAGGACATAGAGGGCACAAGATCAATTGAATGGGAAGGGACAATATACTAAAAGGTGAAATTCTGAGGTGGGAGAGGATTAGGATGAGAAGAGACAGGGAGAGACAGAATGGGGTTAATCATCTCACAGAAGAGGCAAAACCTTACTCTCATTGAACTTGGCTTAGGGAAGGAACAACATAAACTGGGCATCTTGCCACACAGGAGAGTAGGGGGGATGGGGATGAGAGGTGGGATGATGGAGGGGAGGGCAGGGTGGGGGGGAGGGTTGATGGAAGTACACACTTCTGTAAAGGAACAGGGACAGGGACAAGGTAGAGAACAGAACAAGGGGGGTGGGGGCAGGATAGAAAGGAGGGACATATAATCAGTCTTTCACCATATGGCCA
>CM053584.1:206127308-206201732 GCA_028627135.1 Pseudochirops cupreus | reverse complement strand
GCCCCCCTGCAGTCTGCAGGCCGGAAGCTCTGAAGCAACAAGGTGGAGGTGGCTGCAGGGTCTCTGCTTCTGCCGCTTCCTTGCCCTGGAGGCAGTTTGGCTGGACCGCTTATCTCTCCCAATTTTAGCCAAGTTCCACTGACCTTTCACTTAGTCCTTTTTTTCCTTATGGCTTGATAATTCTGGATATTGCCACAGCTGCCACAGATCCACTCTCCTGAAGCTCCAGCTGCGGCTCGGCTCATCAGGCCACCCCCAGGGCCAAGCTGCCATTTCAGGCTGGGCTGGTTTCGGCTCCCAGCACTGAGATGGTCTCTCCTAGCTGAGCTGCCTTCAGCGGAAAGTATATTTGTGTGCGTTTTAGAGCTCTAGAATTTGTTTAAAGTCATATTTTATGGGTATTTTGAGGTGGCTATGTGGCAGCTGCGGTACCTTGCTACTCCCATGCCACCATCTTGCCAAAGATGACTTTTCTGAAGGGTTGGGTATAAAAGGGGAAAGAAATTTAAGACAATAGTTTGAAAGAATGGCAGCAGGGTGAAGGAAAGGTTTCTGTTTGTTTTTTTAAAGGGTAGGGGAAACCTGGAAATTTTTTCAGCTGAGGAGACAGAGCATAGAGAAGAAGAATGATGGACAGAACAAGTTGTGAAGATGGCAGAGGGGGATGAAATCAAAGTCAAGAAGGAAGGAGTTGAAGTTACCAGAGAATAAGGCTACTTCTTTTGAGAAGAGTGGAAAGGTGAGGATAATGACATTAGAGACAAAGAAGAGAATTTACTTATACAAGGTGGCCTCAACCTTCTCCATAAAGAAGGTAGGTTCAGAGGCCAGCTAGGTGGCACATAATAGAGCACTGGCCCTGGAGTCAGGAGGACCTGAGTTCAAATCAGGCCTCAGACACTTAACACTACTAGCCATGTGACCTTGGTTAAGTCACTTAACCTCAACTGCCCAGCCTTCCTCCCTCCAAAAACAAAAACAAAAAACAAAAGAAGTTAAGTTCATCTACTGCAAAAAGAGAAGAAAGGTGGAGGTGGAGACTTGAAGAGAAAACAGATTTGAAACGCTACTGTGAGAAGTGTGAGAGAAGTTATTCACGGATGACCGTAAAGAATACGTACAGCATTAAGGCTAGTTAGCACACATTTGTGGTGGGCCCTCTCAGCTGGATTTCATAACTTCCTCTGGCAATATCTGACAGCTGGAGAGTGGAGGAATCGGATAGCTGTATTAGCCAAGGTTGAAGGTCATCGGGGAGTACATGGCAAAAGGTCAAAGAGCAAGGGATTTCCGGATGGTGGAAAGGACATCACTGAAACAGCAGACCATAAGGTCAAGAACGAGGAAGGAGCAAAGTGAGGCCAGAACAGGGTTGATGGACTCCATAAAACTCTCTCCTGATTTCCCAAATGATAAGTGCAATTGCTCTCTCCTCCAGTCTCCTGTGCTACTCTATTTGATCACTTCTAATCATTTAGTCATATAGTTTAACCTGTAAAGCTTCTCGTTTATGTCTTTTCCTACTAATGATCTTTTGTTGCTGCTGCTGTTGTTGTTCAGACATTTCCAGGTAATGGAAGAGGAGAAAATGACAAAAGTTTGGAAAAATATCTTGGACCTTATGACTACCAAATAAGAACAATTACAAAATTATCAATAACTACTGAGGTATATGGCAGCTAGGTGGCGTACTCGGTTTAGAATCAAGAAGACTCATCTTCATGGGTTCAAATCCAGCCTCAGACTTATTAATCATGTGACCTTGGGCAAGTCACTTAACCCTCTCTATTTCAATTTCCTTATCCATAAAATAAACTGGAGAAGGAAATGGCAAACCACTCCAGTATCCTTGCCAAGAAAACCCCCAATGGAGTCATGAAGAGTCAGACAGGACTGAAATAAATGAAGAACAACAATAAGGGACAGGGCTACTTTTTCATATCTACACAATTTTTATAAACATAATCTACTAAATTCCATGGAAGAGGAGAGTTACTTGAAAAAGATAGGAGAGGAGAACAGGCATGCTTTTGCAAATGACCTTCAACAGCAGATCACATCATCACTGTTAAATAAATGACTAAAAGGTATTGATAAGACAAGCTCTCACATTGTGCTTGTTTGTATTTTTTTTAAAAGAAAAAAGCATTTGATTGGTTAGGTCAGAGGTAAAAACTAGTCTTAGCTCAAAGGCTGTACAAAAACAAAAAACAGGTGGCTGAGTGGATTTGCTCAAGCAAAGTTTGATGACCCCTGGGTTAGAGCAAAAATGCCAGCCAAAACACTCTCCTCTAACAGGTGGCAATGATGTATATTGTCAAGATCATATATGGTTCCTTGAAAGATGTACCAGATCTAACTTAGTTCAATGACATGTTTGTGAAGTACAAAACAGGGGAATGGAGATGCATACTTGGCCAAGATGTCTACCAGCATCATAAAAGGTCTGGAACATCTCTTCCCTCTCCTCAAATCACTAAACTCTGCATACCTTTTGACCCAGTGAAAGTACTATCAGGTATAAATCCCAAAAAGATATGGCAAGGATCCATACATACACAAATATTCATAGCAGAAGCACTTATTGTTGGAGCAAGGAATCGGAAACTAAAGGAGCGTCCATCAATTGATTCTACAAACAAATAACTGTATATCACTGTAATGCAATATTTTTAGAACTTAAGAAATGATGAAAGAATAGATTCAGAGAAGCCTGGGAAGACCAGTATGGATACAGAATGCAGTACTAGAATAATTTATACAATGACTAAAGCATTGTAAAGAGAAACAACCTCAAAATACTTAAGAACTCTGATTAATACAATGAAAAACCAGGACACCAGAGAAATGACAAGGGAGCATACTTTTCACCTCCTGACAAGGGGTTGATGGACTCTTGGTACAGAATTAGGCATAGTTTTAGATCTGGTCAATATGTGGGTTTGTTTTGCTGACTATGCAAACTTGTTTCAAATTTTTTTTGGAGGGGGGGCCAGGGTAGGGAGAAGAAAAATTAAAGCAGAGAAGGTATAGTGATAGTTATGCCAAAAGTAAGCAAATCAATGGGTTGTTTGAAAACAAGATCAAAGGGTAACACAAAAATGCAGGATAGCTTTGGAGCTAACATACTGAATTTAGTATATACTTTGCAAAAGCTGGACATGAAAATTAGCTATACGTCACATGCAATCCTCTTTTTCTGTTCTTTATATGGGGAAATATTTGTGTTTGTCAAGTACAGAGGAAAAAAAAAGATTTAATTCTCTAAAGAAGAAGTGGTGGCCTTATTATGAAACCTGTCAGATAAGGAGGCTGAATGGACTGGATTTACTTTAATGTTTTTCCACTGTTACAAGGAATGGTTCGATGGAATGGAAATAAGGTGAAATAATGATCAAGTTGTTAAAAAATAACAGGCAACAATAAAACTTTTTTTAAAATTTTCCACACAATCCGTCCTCTTCCTTCCAGTGTCTCTCAGGCGTTCCTGAATGTGATAAGAGACAGAGATCTGAGGAAACATTATCAATTAGGCCAATTCTGCCTTAGGCTTTAAAACCCCAGGACACCATCCCTTCTTGACAAGTAATCTGCATGCCACAAAGTCTTTTGTAATCTCCCCTCTCGGGTTCAGAAATTCCTTTCCCTGCCAGCTCTCTGCTGATCTGGCTAACAAGGTAGACAGACAGACCTCTGGTATGGCAGAAGGCAGGCAATCTGGTACGGGGTGGGAGGGTGAGAGAAGGAAATGAAGAGGGTATTAGATTTGGCACAGTGATAGCTCTTAAGTGAGGCAGCAAGTTTTGGGGACACCAAACCACAGAAATGAGTTTAATAGAGCTTGGGTAGTCAACCTGTAGACACAAACAGATTAAGTACTTCCTGATACTGCTGGGCAAGAAGCCATGTGAAGGCCCTTAGGATTAACACTGAAAACCTGACATAGAAACCTCATCTAAGAACTCATTTAGTTCCCTGCAGGCAGAAAGCAGACTCACCCCCTTCCTTTCCATTTCTGCTTACCTAGTTCCTCATCTAAGTTCTGATTAACCCATTATGACACCCAGCTTTTAGTTTCTTGGTCTATGGAGCTACCCTACTTAATACACTTTGTAGACAGATACAGTGATATAGAAATGTAGATAGATGGTAAGAGATGTACAGATAGATATAGATGCACACACACATATATACAGGGTATTATGATTATTACTGCCCTTCACATACCGATCAGACCTTTAAAACTATGCCCAAAGGGCTATAAAACTGTGCATACCCTTTGACTCAGTAATACCACTACTAAGTCTGTATTCCAAAGAGATCATAAAAAAGAGAAAAGGGACCCACATGCACAAAAATATTTCTTTTTTTGGTGGCAAAGATTTGGAAAATGAGGGGAAGCCCATCAATTGAGGAGTGGTTGAATAAGTTGTGGTATATGACTGTGACGGAATACTAATGTGCTATAAGAAATGATGAGCAGGAGAACTTCAGAAAAACCTGGAAAGACTGACATAAGCAGAAGCTAAGTGAAGTGAGCGGAACCAGGAGACATTAGACACAGTAATAGCAACATTGTACAATGATCAACTATGATAGACTCAGCTCTTCTCAGCAACGTAATGATCTAAGACAATTCCAAATGATTCGTGGTGGAAAATGCCGTCCACATCAAAAGAACGAACTATGGGGTCTGAATGCAGATTGAAGAATACTTTTTTTGTTTTTTTCTTTCTCATGGTTTTTTCCTTTTGTTATGATTCTTCTTTTACAACAAGACTAACATGGAAATAGGTTTAATATGATCGTACATGTATAACCTGTATCAGATTGCTCGCCATCTTGGGGAGAGTGGAAGAGAGGGAGGGAAAAAAAATCAGAATCAAAATCTTATAAAGATGAATGTTGAAAACTATCTTTACAGGCA
Organism: Pseudochirops cupreus; assembly: GCA_028627135.1. Lineage (NCBI taxonomy): Eukaryota > Metazoa > Chordata > Mammalia > Diprotodontia > Pseudocheiridae > Pseudochirops > Pseudochirops cupreus. Next base: position 206,196,805 of record CM053584.1, on the reverse strand, counting down.
ATTGGAAAAAATAAAGTATTATTAAGTGGAAAAAAAATTTAAAAATATAAAATTTTTTTAACACCCCCCCCCTTTACTTTTCCAGTGTTCCTAAAACTAATTCATGGTAGGGTCAATTATCTGACAATGCCTAAATGGACTGTTTCTCACACTGGTTCCACCAAACCCAGGTATTCTAATTCTGTAAAATTTTCAATGTTAGTGATATTTCTCCCCTCTAAAATATTAGATGTGAAATTACATTACATATACTAATTTCTGTCTGAAATGCCTCTATTTTGCTCCAAAATTTACTTAATTCCATCCCTACCCCTGCCTTGACATTTAGCAAGTATTCCACATCTCCAGACCCACTGGACCAGAATGTATGGTTCATCAAAATTTTTCAAGCTTCATTATTCCGAGGACAGATTAGATCAGTCGATTAGTTTGACTGGGAGTTGCCTAACTGTGCAGCCTTACCTGCTAGTCTTATTTGCATTATTAACAGGGGCCGCCTGGAGATAGATCTTAGACCCAAAGAATGAATCCTTGCTGGGAGAATTTCAAGCACAGTGGTTAAACAGTGGGGGAGGTATTCTTAGGAAGGTGTTCTCTTAGTACATAATGAGACACTTTTCCTCTCAAATCACACCACAGAAGCAAATGATCCTACTTACACCCCAAGCTCCAGCCAGGAAAATGAACCCTGACGCTCTTATCCTTTGCTCCAGCTCTTCTCCTTTAGAATTCAGGTCAGAAAGGTCTCTTTCCACCAGGAAATCTACAGTGAGCCAAAACCTACTGATAATTTTACTGGACATGTACATTCCAAGTGCCTAGTTTATGCCTTCCATGTAATCCCTTGCCTCAAATCCCGGTCTCTTGTCTTTTCATGGCCTGGAGAGGACCCAAAAGGCTAGGCTGATGGAGTATGATCTTTGGCAGTTCTTATACAAACTGGAAAGAGTTTGGCAGATGGACCCAGGGACAAACCATTCACGTCTTTAAAGACACAGATTAGCTAAATTCATGGAGGCACATAATAGGATCAAATGGTTTTAGAGCTGGAAGAGGCCTCAGAAGCCATCTAATACAACTTTCATTTTATACATGAAGAAACTGAGTCCCAAAGAAGTTAATTAAATTAAATTAACTAATTATCTATTAAGTGGATGATTTCTATTACAATGAACTAAAGTTTTTGTGCAAATAAAACAAATATTGTCAAGATCAAAAGGAAAGCAGAAAACTGGGGAAAAAATTTATATACAAGTTTCTCAGATAAAGGTCTCATAACTCAAATATATAAAGAACTTTGTCAAAACTATAAGAATACAAGTCATTTCCCAATCGATAAATAGTCAAAAGATAAGAACTGGCAGTTTTCCAATGAAGAAATCAAAACATTTTACAGTCTCATGAAAAAATTCTCTAAATCATTACTGATTAGAGAAATGCAAATTAAAATAACTTTCAGATATCATTTCACACCTACCAGATTGGCTAAAATAAGGGAAAAGTGACAAATGTTGGAGGGGATGTGGAAAAACTGGGACACTAATTCATTGTTGGTAGAATTGTGAACTGACTCAATCATTGGAGTTATACCCAAAGAGTGATTAAACTGCCTATACCCTCTGACCCGGCAGTACATTACTAGGTCTATTTCCAAAGATGATTAGGGAAAAATAGAAATAATGTGTATGTTCTAAAATGTTTATAGCATCTCTCTTTCTGGAGGCAGAGAACTGGAAATTGGAGGGATAACCATCAACTGGGAAATGGCTGAATAATGGTTTATGATTGTGATTGAATACTACTGTGCTATAAGAAATGATGAGCGGAATGATCTTAGAAAAACATGGAAAGATTTGCATGAAATAACAAAGAGCAAAATGAGCAGAACCAAGAGAATACTGTGTACAGTAACAGCAATATTGCCTTAAGAACAACTGTGAGTGAATAAGTTATATTGACTATTATAAATGCTCTAATTTAAACTATAAAGGACATATGAAGAAAGACATTATCTGCATCCAGAGAAAGAACTGATAAATAGAAATGTGTATAGAATAATTTTACACATATATACCTATTTGTGTCTAATGGTGGCCATCTCTAGAGCAGGGAAGGAAAAATAAGCGGAAAAAAATTTACATGAACTTTGTTGTATGACCGAAGAAAACAGCAAGTTGTACATGCTGGATTTGCAGTTTCATATGTAATCATCTTTTTTTATTGTGCTATGTTGTGGAAATGTTTGTTTTATTCCATGAATTAAAAACAAAATACATTTTTGAAAAAAGAAGCCATCTAATCCAATTTTCATTTTACACATGAAAAGCTGAATCCCAGAGGCGGCTAGGTGGTGCAGTGAATACAACACTGGCCCTGGAGTCAGGAGGACCTGAATTCAAATCTGGCATCAGACACTTAACACTTACTAGCTGTGTGACCTTGGGCAAGTCACTTAAGCCCAACTGCCCTGCCCTCCCCCCTCCAAAAAAAAAGCAAAAGACAAAACTGAGTCCCAGAAAAGTAAACTTGACTAGCTACACAGGTAGCTAGGGGACAGACTCAATCATTTAACTCCAAATCTAGTGTTCTTTATCGTGAAGTCATTCCATCATCAGAAGGTGACTAATTTTTTGGCCACAGCAAATCACGAAGCTATCATAAGATCTGGGCTTGCATCCTAATCCTGCTACTTTTTGATTTGTGTAACCTTGGGCCACTGGATAAGGCACTTATAAGGATGAAATCAGGAGTCTTTCTCTAGTCTTCAAAGCATGCATAGTCCACTGAATCCATTTATGTTGACTTTTACTACACTCATATCCATCTCATCTAGCCTCCCAACTGAACTGTCAGATGCTATGGTTTGCAAAGCACTTTATACCTATTGTTTCATTTGATTTCATCCACACAACAACCTCATGAGGTGGGTGCTATTATCCCCATTTTTCAGATGGGAAAACTAAGGCTGAAAGCGATTAAGTGACTTGCTTCAGGGTCCAAACAATCCTTTACCTAAGCTGTTCATTGCTTCCCAGTCTGTCTGACCCCCCCCCCCCCCAAGCCTCACCCCCTAAGCCACTGTGAGGAAAGATTAAGACTCAAACAGCTGGGTGATAATAGAGATGGAGATGTAGCACATGATAAAAAATACTCTGGATTTAGGGCTAAGAGACTTGAGTTCTAGTCTTAGCTGTTTCATGTACTTAGGGTAAATCACACACACACACACACACACACACACACCCCTCCCTTGAGTCCTCAGTTTTTTCCTCTGTAAATGAATAGTCTCTTAGGTCCATTTCAAGTTCTAATATGTGTGAGATGGGTATCTGGGAATCTGGAAATTGTTAAAGACTATTGTTCTTGGTTTTGGAACTCAAAAAAGGCCTTGACCATGGAGCCCATAGAAGGCTCCTTAGACCAGGGGTTGCCTTATAACCAAGAGGGAGAAACAATTAAGAGAGGAAAGGGAAAGAAAACATTAGGAAGCCAACAGTAAAAACAAAAGGGGGTGAAGATGCCATATAGTCAACTACAGATTTCTCATTCTTTTCTTGCTACTATCTAGGGAACATTTAAGGTGGCATAAAGCCCAGAAAATGCCAGGAGTTTTGTAGGCTACCTTTGATCTTTTGGACTGGGAAGATACATAGCTGTTCCTGTCCCTAGAAGAATGTATGTAGTGGCGACTAGGTGGTGCAGTGAATAGAGCACCAGGCCTGGAGTCAAGAGGACCTGAGTTCAAATACAGCCTCAGACACTTTACACTTACTAGCCGTGTGACCTTGGGCAAGTCACTTAACCCCAACTGCCCCTCCAAAAAAAAAAAAGGAATGAATATATCACAGAATTGCAGATTCTCAGGACTTTAAGGGACCTCAGAGGTCACCTAGTCCAGTCACACTTGAACAGGAATCTCCTCTAATGATAATAGGACCCTGCAATTTTGGTGGTCAAGGAAATTCCTTCTATATGTTGGCACCTTCTCTGCACATTTGATCTTAAAGAGTTTTCTAGGACACTTATAGGTTAAGTGACTTGCCCTGCCAGCTAATATGTGCCAGAGATAAAATTTCAACCCAAGTCTTTCTAGTTTTAAGGTCACCTCTCTATTCACTATATCATGCTAATAACTGATATTTATACAGTAGGTATATGACACATTTTGCATGGATTATTTCATTTGAGAAACTAAGTCTGGATTGGAAGGGACCTCTAGAGGGCACTGGGTTCATCCACACCTTAAGAATCCCTTCTACTGCACAACATGCCCAAATGATCATCTAGTTTTCCCTTGAATAATTAACAATTATAGCTAACACTTATATAGCGCTTACTAAGGGCCAGGAACTGTGCTAAGCCATTTGTAATTATTATCTCATTTGGTACCCATAATAATCTTTAGAGGTAGGTACTATTATTACCCCCATATACAGATGAGTAAACTGAGGCAAACACGTCACTTGCCCAAGGTCACACAGCCAGTAAATGTCTGAGGCTGGATTTGAATTCAGATCTCCTCATATTCTATTCGCTAGCTGTTCCTTTAAAGACCTACAACACTGGAAATTTTCTAATGAGTGAGTTCTCAGAGAACTGATGTTAATTAACTTTTCCTGACCATCAAGTCTTAATTTACTTCTCTGCAAACTTTCACCCACTGTTCCCAGATCAGCTCTCTAGGGTCAAGCAGAACCAATCTGATACTGTTTTTATAAGAATGACCTTTCACTTTTTTCCAGGGCCCCACTTCCTCTCCAACCAAGTCTCCTTTTCTCCAGACCAAACGTCCCCAGTTCGTTCCACCCAAGTCTCCTGTGGCATAATGGGGGCAGGGGAGTAGGGAGAGTTAAAGAGCTTATCTACCATACCCCCACATCCCTAGTTCTATTGATCTTACCACTCTCCCCCATAATATGCCCCGTAGAACATTTGCTCCCCCTCCTTCTCACCTTCTGTTTGGTGCTGAGGGGCTGTGGCTTCAATTTCTCATCCTTGCTCTTGGAGATCCTTAGGAACTGTTTCAGGTCCCCCTAAGGAAAAAACAGAGACAGTAAGAGAGATACCATAGCTTTTTCAGCCCCAGGGTGATAGACCCTCTCAAATAAGAGAACAAAGTATGTACTAGACATCTATCAGCTCTGCTTAGAAACACTGAAATTCCCCTGGGGGGAAGGGCAGTACCGAAGGATACAGACAGGGAGCCAAGCTGGCCCTATAACGTCCCCAGGATAGGAAGTTCCCAATGAGGTCCCTTTGCCAGGAGCTCCCTCTACAATGTAGGTCAGCATCTTCTCTGCATCTTGGAGCCTTAGGGATTTGCCTATAGCAGCAGTGACAAACTCATATATGAACGGGGGGCACAGTAAGGTTCCCTGCAGGTGTATGCTGACTTAGAAAACCACATATTAACAACATCCATGTTTTAGTGCACTTTTTCTTATTTTGTTAACGATTTCCCAACTACATTTTAATATGGTTCTGGCCTGACAGGAGTGTTGAAGGCTGTGTGTCTGACATCTCTTAAGTCACTTGCCCAAGGTCATAAGCCTGAGCCAGGGCAAGACTTAACTCCTGGACCAAAAACAAGCTTTCTATCCAATATGTCCTGCTATCTCTCAAGGGGATAGAAAAGAAGAGGTCATAAAAGATACACAAGCAGGAGGAAATATATTCATAACCCTTGGCCACAACCACCAAGCTGACTTGACATAAGGGGAAGCCAATGGCAGAAAGGATGTTTGTTACATAAATCCATGCCCAAGATAGCTAGGACCTATAGAAGGGTAATGGCTTTGTCCATGAAGAATAAGGGTCACATTTTAGAAACAACAACAATAACTGCCATTTACATACTGCTTTAAGGTTTGGATATGAGCTCATTTGAGGTGATTAGCACAACAACTCTAGGAGAGATGCTATTATACCCATTTTACAGATGGAAAAACTGAAGGCTCAGAGAGATAGAGTCACACCATTTGTAAGTGACTAAGGCAGGCTTCGAACTCAGGTCTTCCTGACTACAAGTCCAAGTTGACAAAAAATACTGCTATTATTAGCCATTGTTATATTACAGTGGAAGAATCAAGAAGTCTTGAGCAAAGAAGAGCGGGAAAGTGATGCCTGAGAGGATTATCAGTGGAAGACAATAGCAAACTGGGTTTTGACAGTGGTGGTGGGATACCTTGATGAAGAAGTCCTGGCCTTGGGGTGCAGCAGAATGAGACAGAGATATTCTGAACATGTCAAATGCAAGAATTTGATCTGCTTGACATATCTGTTACAAGGGGTTTTCTCTTCCTTTTTGTTTAGAAAAGGTGGAAGGGAGAAGAAACAGATTTTTGTTCATTGAAAAAAATTAAATTAAATAATAAAAAAAAGAGGGGCCTGGAGAAAAACCCAAACAATGATGACAAAGAACTAAATAAAGGGTCAGCAGGAAGGATCAGAGAACTGTGGGCTGTTCATAGAGAACATTTGGTGTCTTTTTTAAAATAATATTTTGATAGTTGTATTTCAATATATTTGGTTTGCTTCGTAATCCTGTGGATTTTATACTGTGCATTTAAAAACATGATTCTGAGAAGGAGTCCCTAGGTCTCAGGAGACTGCCAGAAGGGTCCATGCTACAAAAAAAGGGCTAAGGACCCCCAATATCTGAAAAAGAACAGGAAGCCCCAAGTGAATCCTGGGCTAATAACAATGGAAAATAGCAAAGAACACCAGGGCCCAGCAATGGTGAGGAGAGTACTACAGATGACCCTCCAGTCAGGTTTGGCCAAGGTGTCCTCACCTGGTAGCTGCTGCCCCACTCAATCTCATCCCTGAGCCCGAGGTCCCCATTCCAGCATCGTACCAGATCCACATACTCCAGGATCATGTAGTGGGGCTCAGCCTCTCGGCAGAGGCCTAACAACCGCACCAGGTTGGCGTGGCTCAGCTTGCCAAACATCTCAAATTCTCGCCGGAAGTTCAGTTGCAGCTGTTCGTCCCGGCTCTGAAGGCTCTTCACCAGCACCAGTGTCTCAGCCACCCCATCTTCCAGGCCTTGGGCCTTTGCCAAGAACACATCCCCAAACTCGCTCTTTCCTATGAGCAAAGGGCCAGGTCAGCCTCTACTTTCCCTAGGGTATCCCATATCTCCAGCATACTCCTGGGGAAACACAGCTCCTCCTCCTCCCATCCCACCCTGAGTCTTAATTACTAAAACAGCTCTGCTAATCTGGGGAATACAGAACTGGGGGAAAAGGCCAGTGACAGCAAAAGGACCACAGGATCCTACATTTAAAGCTGGAAGGCACCTCAGAGGCCATGAAATCTAAACCCCTCATTTTACAGATGAGGAAACTGAGGCCCCCTTTGAAGAGGGGAAGTGACTTGCCCAGGATCACATGGCCTGTCAGTGTCTGAGGCAGATTCTGAATGCAAGTTCTCCTGACTTCACATCTAAGGCCCTATCTGTGCCACCACACCTAATACCAAGAGTACAGTTAGTCCAAGACAACAAACCCAGGGTGGTGATGGACTGCAGGTTGGCACGGGGAAAATGCATCTTATCACTGGTACTGTGCCGCTTGTTGGCAGCTGAAGAGGCAGAGCCCAGGTTGGTCAGAGCCACTTCTTCTCGGATTTCTGCCGTGGGCTGCCCATTCTGCACGGGGCCACCTGCAGAGAAAGGGAGCAAGCTGAGATGCAAGACCCTACAAAGCTCAATCCACTTTCTTCTCTTTCCTGTTTCAAGCAACAGCCAACAGCAACTAAGCTCAACCTACTGTTCCCCATAGGACTGGGTCTGCCAGCCAGCATCCATGTGCTCTTCAAGGGCTCACAGAATGCACCATGTTTATGTGGAAGTGGCTAAACCACTAATCACATCACATTGTCTGACACTCAACCTTCTGGAGAGAAATGCCAATTATAAACCCTGTTATCCACCTTGGATGTCAATGCCTCCTCTTAAACCAATGTCACAGAGTTTAGTGAGACTGAAGAGGGTCCACCAGTTGATGGATACAGCAGACATTGGGTATCAAGGGAAACAGAAGCCAAGAATTTGCCTACCTGCTCTGAGTCAGCGGTAAACATGGAGATATGGAACTAATTACATTCTACCCTCAGAGAGTACTCAGGTGATGAAAAACACTCACTCGGGATACCCCATGGCTTGCCAGAACAAAATTCTTCTCTGCAGCCTTACTCTCTGGACTGATGACTGTTTCTCCTAGACCATTATTTTAGAAAAAGCCCAGGCACCATGCTTTACTTCCCTCCAGACTCTCTCCTCTCCTCCGTACCTTTGCTAGTCACCTTCTCCCCTCTCCCCTCTCTCTTCCCAGTTCTGGAATCATGAACCATAATCAAATAAATTCTACTGTTGTTCTTGGACGGAGCGTTTCAATCTAGTGTCTGATGGCTCCACTCCCCTTTCCTCTAACTTTCTGGGCCTAATGGTGCTTTTTTTAGTCACTATTCTCCTTTGTATGATGTCCATCCCTTTATAATATAAGCTCCATGAGGTCAGGGATTTTCTTTAGCACAGTGTGGCACACAGTGATTAATAAATGTTTTTTTCATATAGTCACTCACTCATTTCTATGCTCAGGGAGCTCCTGGACCCCAGACAAGGCCAAACTCCCAGGGAATGTCTAGTCCTACTATAAAGACATAATCCCTATTCTCATGGAGTTTCCACTCTGAGGAGCATAGCCACATCACTGATTCTAGTGCTATGAGAAGACAGATTCCCTGCCCTCAGAAAGTTTACAATCCTATAAAGAAGACTTAGTCTCTGTCCCCAGGGAGATCACAGTCTTATGAGGAAGACAGTTTCTGTCCTCAGGGAGCTTCTATTTCTATAGGTAACACACATTTATCTGCTTTTTGAGAGCTCCAAGCCTGATGAGGGAAGAAAAGCATATACAACAAAAGCAGAGACTTATAAATAATGATACCCATAGATGAGTACGTAAGGATGTAGGAAGGCAACCACAAAAATGGTAACAGGATCCAAGTAAAGCAGGTCTAGGGAGGTTCCACAGGGAATTCTATAACAAAGCTGCTTTTGGGTTCAGGGCCTGGGGAACTGGTCAAGTCATGACTCCCAAGGAGGAGGGGGAATCATCTCCTTAGGTGCCTCTAGTCTGAGAGCTAGGCAGGCTCCGCTGCCTTCTCCCTCCTCACCCCATGGGGGCGCCCAACACTCACCACCCTGACACCACCCTCACCCCCAGCTGTCAGATGGGCCCTAGGCTCACCATTGAGGCACTCCATCTCCGGCTCCTCGCCCTCGGGCTGTTTCTGAAGCCTTTTGGCCTTGCAACGCTTTTTGCAGTAGAACATAAGGCCCAGCACAGCAATGATATAGGCCACTGCAGCCCCCACCGAGAGCCCAATGGTCTGAATCATCTTATATGGCGGGGGGCTGCCAGGACCCTCCGAGGTATCCAGCATTGGCTTATCTGAAAGGGCACAAATGGGTGGTCAGTTGGAGGTTGCCCAGGAAAGCTACAGAGCACAGGGTTTTAATCTTTGGTGTCATGGGCCCCTTTGGCAATCTGGGAAAGCCTATGGAGCCATTCACGGAATAATTGTTCTAAATACATAGGAAATCAATTGTGTTGAAATAAGAGTTTTCAAAATACATCTTTTTCAAAGTGCAAAGACCCCAAGTTAAAGATCCTGCTATATAGAGTATCCATGACCCATCCTCTGCCCACCACCAGCACTACCCACTCCCTGCTCATCCTTTTACCACTCCAGCGCTGTGGCCTCACGTTCCCCCGTGAGCTGCTGCCCTCTATCAATTCAACAGGACAGTTATTTATTAGGCACGTCTGATGTGCTTACGATGGGGCTTGCCCTTGAGGACCTTACATTCTACTCAGCATCCCATCCCTGGTGTCTACACGACATTGTCCTCATCTCTGAGGCCTCCCAGCCTGCCGTCACGCCCCTCCGTACCCACAACATGGAGCGAAGCCTCTGTGTGTTTGATATTACAGCTATTGCCAGCGATGCAGGTGTAGCGCCCTGAATCCTCAGAGGTGACATCGTGGATGACTAGGGAGCCATTGGAGAAGATATGCATCCTGTGGGAAGAAAAATCCCAGCACCATCTTAGCCACACCTATGGCCACTCATTTCTCACTTTTACTCCGAAGAGCCTGGGAACTAACAGTCAGGCCTGGGACCAAGGAAGAAAGTGGGGAGTGGATATAGATGCTACCTGGGTCCAAGCTGAGCAGGATCCAGGATTCTGTCCTTGCCTTTCCACTGGATGAGGGGGTCAGGGTCACCTTGGGCCTCACACTGAAGCATAGCTGTGTGGCCCTGATAGACAGTTGTACGCTCAGGCTCTCGCTTGAAAGTGATGAAAACTGCATGGAGGGGAATGGCAGGGTTCAGAGTGCTGGAGGGATGGGTGGGAGCCTGTGCTAGACAGACCTGTCTGTTCATACATCAGAGATCCTCCCTTGAGAAGCCAAATATCATCACCCCTCTCCCATCCCTGCCCTTGGGTGTCTACCTGCCACAGTGAGCTGCACGTGGGCACTGATTTGGCCTTGGGGCTCATTAGAGGCAATGCAGGTATAGTTGCCCGCATCACTCCTAGTCACCCTGGAGAAGTGTAGGGTTCCTGCATTGTCTGTCACGCTGTCTGGAAGGCTGCTCCCATCTAGAAAAAAGGAACGGGAAAATGATGGGCTGGGATGGGAAGTCATCGGATTCACTTGGAGATGAGTTGATATTTATGTCTGAGAGATGGTATGATATCATGGAAAGGACACGCTGGATTTAAGGTTAGAGGACCTGGGGTTAATTTTTAACTCTGCTACCTAATATTTCTGTGACCTTGGGCAAGTCAATTCTCCTTTCTGTTTCTTTATCTGTAAAATGCATGAGTTGGAGGAGACCAGACTCTAAGGTCCTCCTTCTAAGAGCCCCTTTGGGAGGCTGAGGCTTGCAAATTCCTTTACATACATTATCTTATCTGACCCTCAGAGCAACTCTGTAAGGTAGGGTGCTATTACCATCCATCATCCTGAGATTCAGAAACATGAAATGATTTATCCAGAGTCACACAGCTAATAAGTGTCAGGTGTTACTGGAACTTCTCTCCAAATCCATTACTTCACATGAGCCCTTATAAGAAATATTCCACTCACCTGAGACCCAGGCTTATTCCCCAGGAAAGGGGTGACAATGTCCATTTTTTGCTGACCCACCATGGTCAAAAAGTCATCAAATCCTTCCCTTACAGTCTACAAAATTAAGTCCAAACTCCTTACGCTGGAACAGGGGGAGGGAGAACAGTGGGAACAGGGAGGGCTCCAGCTCCACCCATTACTTTCTAGCTAGGAAGCCCTGGACAAAATAATTTAATGTCACCAAGCCCCAAAATGGGGATCCATGCCCATTCTTCATCCACAAAAGGGGGATGCTATGACTTCGCTCACAGACCTATATGGAAGATTAAAAGAAATGATCTCAGAGTCACTCCACAATCCAAACCAATCTCATTCTATAGAAGTGGAAATGCAGGCTCCAAGAGGTTGAGGAGATTTTTCCTAAGGTCACAGCTAGTTAGTGGCAGATCCCTAAGATGAAAACTCTGCAAGCAACTAGGAAGCAGGGTGAATGTAGCGCAGGGCCTGGAGTCAGGAAGAACTGAGTTCAAATCTAGATTCAGACACTTACTAGCTGTGTGACCCTGGGCAAGTCTCTTAACTCTGTTTGCCTCAGTTTCCTCATCTGTAAAATGAGCTGGAGAAAGAAACAGCAAGCCACTCTAGTATCTCTGCCAAGAAAACCCTAAATGAGGTCAGGAAGAGATAGACATGACCAAACAACTCCTGACTCCCATGGCAGTACTCTCCATATGTGAAAGCTGTAACAATGAGGATGAGGAAAGCTGTTATTTCTCAAGGCCAGGAATCATCTGCACCTTTATAAATGTCTCTTTTGCAACTCACCTACAAAACACTCCACAAGTTAGCCCAACAGACTAAGTTTCCTCTTCACTGCTTCTAGCCCCCCGCCTCACAGGAACACAAATCCCTCAGTTATGCTTCTCTGCCAATCCCAAACCTAATCATCCATGAAGGCCCAGTTTAAATCTCCCATCCTGCTGTCTTGGATCACCCTAGGCCTCGGTGATTTCTCCCCTGTCCTTAAAACTTATAGCAAAGCAGAGCAGAACAAAGAAAGCAAACCCAAGGAAGAGAAATATATAACGATTATAACAATGAAAAAAAGTCAACAAAGGGTGGTCAAGCTCTGGTCAAAAACAATGGTCAATGTTAGGGCCATATCCTCCCTTCTGTTAATTGTCAATCAACTCTTTTCAGGGAATGTACTTTATAATGGGGGGGGGGGGCAGTGTTGGGAAGTGTCTGTAGCATCAAAATAAAATGTATCAATAAATTGAAAAAACCAAACACAACTTAGAACACTTACTATCTATGGCCCACTCACTTACTGATTAATCACGGACTGCTTGGCAATACCTCGCAATCAGGTTGTAATCTGATTTTTGTGTATTTATGTCTGTACCTTCTGGTTAGACTACAAATTTGAAAACAGTGACTATGTCTTGGCACAGTATAAGGAAGGGAGCACTGAACTTTGAATAAGGTCTGAGTCTTGGCAAAGAATGGTCGAAGAAATGTTGATCGTGAATGCGGAAGGGAAGACTCAGCTGTCTTTGACTAAGGCTATCAAAAAGAAAAACCAGACTTGTTCCAATTGGTCCCAACGGGCAGAACTAGATGTGACAGGTAGAAATGGCAGAGGGGGAAACTTCTGCCATGTGTAAACAAGACAAATCGAGAAGTCCCTAGAAAGACCCTTCCCAAGGTGGAAATGGTTGCCTTCCAAGGGAGTGGGTTCTCCCTGAGTAGGGATAACATCGGTAATGTTTAATAACAATAATAACAAGATTTAGCATTTACATAACACTTCGAGATTTATAAAAGCCTTTTACAAATATGATTTCATTAACTTCACAAGAACCCTGGAGGTAAGGGCTAACATTACCCCAGTTCTACAGATAAGGAAATGAGATCAGCAAAGGTTACATGATTTGCCAAGGATCCCACAGCTAGTCTGGATTCGAACTCAGGTCTTCTGGACTCCAGATCCTATAAGCATCCTATTCACTGTGCCAACTAGCTTCCTCTGAAATCCTAGCCTTTCAAGGAAAGGCTTGATAAGACTCCTTGCTGGGGATGTAGTGGCCATAACTCTAAGACGTGGGTTAGACTAGATAGCTTTACAACTCTGACTCTCGTTTTTTGAGTCCTGGCTCCAATCACTTACAAATTATATGACTCTGTGCAGATGTCACTTTTCTCCTCTGAACCTCAATTTTCCCACCTATAAAAAGAAGGTAATACTACCTGTATGGTCGACCTCCCAGGATTATAATCCTTAAAATGTCATATGATGGTACACACCCTTGAACATGAGGATATTATTTCTTCAGATGCCTTGAAGCACCAAGTACAGGGCTGGGCTATTACATAGCAAGCACATAGTACCCTCAGTCTTTCTTGAGCTGTTTTCCCATACTGGGGGGCACTCACCTGCCCGCATCCATCGAATTGTGGGCTTCTCCCGGCCGGTGGCTGAGCAGGATACCGTAGCTTCTTTGTCAAACTCCATGCACTGCTGAGGCTGGGGGGGTGGCGTGAACTTTAGTTTCTCTGTCCAAGAGGGAGAAGAGGACAGATGTGGACAGTCAGTTTAGGACCTAAGGCCTATATGACCATCACATTACTACTTTAGGGGTGGGGGTGGGGGTGGTCCTGAATACACAAACATTAAATGTAGATAATGGAGATATTTAGCCTTAGGGAAGAGATGACTTAATGGGGTGGGGCAGGCCTGTGGGCGGGAGTTATAGATAGGCAAATCAGGGCTTGATAAAAGGAAAAACTTTCTAACAGTTGTAGCTATCCCTAAAGGGAAAGGGCTGTTTCAGAGGATTGTGAATTCCCATAATAGAGGTCTTTACTAAGTAGAGGCAAGATAGTTTCTTGTCAGGAACATGGGAGAAGGGATTCTATGCAGCTGTGTCTACCCCAGCTCTGGATTTTACAACCCTCTCATTCCCCCCAAATCACCGGCTTATCATCAAGACAATCAAGTCTCTCTCACCTAGGACCTGGACTCGGGCCTGGGCCTCAATGCTGCCAGCCGGGGTGCTGCTGACACATCGATACAAATTCCCGTCATAAACCTCCACATTGTTGATTCGAAGAGTCCCATTCTCTGAAATCTCAAACCTTGAGTCCTGTGGTACAATCCATCCCATGAAATTTTGGCTTCTCCTCCCCAAGAGGGAGGCAGAATCTATCACAAGTTTCAGACTCCAAAGACCAGGGGCAGAGGGCATGGAAGTAGCGCATGGAATGGTACTCTAGTTATCCCCAACCCTCCTTGGTCCAAGGACTCCAGATTTCAGAGGGAAGAAGGAATCTCTCCTGGGAGGGTGGGGGGAAATGCTACAGAGGAGGCAAAGGCATTCTTTAAGGTGAAAGGGCAGGAAGGATTAGGGAAACAATCTCTTGGGGATGCCTGACATGGCTTTCTACAGACAGCAAGAGGAGAGTTCCCTGCCCACCTACCTTGAAACCTCCTCACTCTCACCTCAGAGATAAGCATCTGGTTCCGGTACCAGACGACAGTGGGTTTAGGCGTGGCTTGACTCAGGCAGTGCAGGTAACCTGGCTTGCCTTCTTCTAGCTGGCTGTCCTGGGGCTTTTTCAACCACCTGGGGAGTGCTACAAGGGAAGTTAGAAGAAGGTTACTGGGATCAAGAGGTATAGAGTCTAAACCTCAGGAAAGCCTATCTCTCGTCGGTATTAGAGGGGATGGCGACACTCAGGGACATTTATGCAGCACCTTGCATTGTATTTTAAGCATTACTTCATTTACAGAGGCCTCCCAACTTGAACCAAAGACTTGACAGGCACAGACTGTGTTTTAAACCTCTCTGGAGGATCAGACTCTCTCTAAAATTTCCCTCATATATTCCACAGTGCTCGACACAGTTCTGGACAACCAAAAAACAATAAATTATTACTACTTCAAAAGAAAGAGAGGCCATTTTGATTTGGGAGGATCTGGGAAAGCTTTATGGAAGATGTCATAAATGTAGAAAAAGAAGGATTCTTAGCAGTCAGCCTCTAAGTTCAACCTTTCCACGTTACAAATAAGGAAACTAAGGCACAAAAGAAGTTAAGAGGACATCTGAAGGAAGGTCTCAAAGGATGGCAGGGTCAGAGTTTAGAAGGCATAAATAAGGGAGAAAGCATTTCAGGCCTCAGCACGGGTACATATATGAATGGGGAGTAAGGTAATGGTGAAAAGGTAAACAAGCCAGATTATGAAAAACCTTGCATATCAAGACAAAGGAAGCTTCAAATTTACCCTGCCAACAATGGGAAGCCACTGAAGTCTTTAGAGAAGAGGAGTGATAATTGGAACAGTATTTAGGAAAATACATTTAATAGATTCCTAGGAAGTGAGAGTTAGAAATGACCACATAAAACCATCCCTTCCCCCTTATCCCCACCAAATCTGGCAGCAACGTACAGACTAGACTGGAGTAGGGAAGAGGTTGGGAAATATGGGAGGAGACACTTGCTCTACCCATCCCCTGCTAGCCATCATCCTGTACTCCCTTTCATGGTTAAATTCCCCAAGAAGGGCATCTACAATTGACACCTCTTCTTCCTTCCTCTCACTCCCTTAACTCTTTGCAGTCTGGCTTCCAACCTCATTATTCAACAGAAACTGCTCTCTCCAAAGTTACCAGTGAGCTCTAATTGGCCAAATCCAATGACCTTCCCTTAATCCTCATCCTTCCTGACCTCTCCCAGAGCCTCTGACACTGTCAATCACCCTCTTCTTTTCTCTAGGTTTTCATGAATCTGCTCTCTCATGGTTTGTAGCTTATACCTGTCTTGACTGCTCCTTCCCTGTACCACGCCATGACTGCTAACTATGAGGGTCCCCCAAAACTCTTGTCCAAGGCCTTCTCCATCTATAGTATTTCACTTGATCTCATCAGCTCCCATGATTTCAATTATTATCTCTAATTATTATCTCAGACTTACCTTGTTTGGCCCTTACCCCATCTCCCAACCTCTAGTTTCACATCTTTTTTTTTTTTTGGAGGGCAGGAAGGCAAGGCAATTGGGGTTAAGTGACTTTCCCAAGGTCACACATCAAGTTAAGTGTCACGTGTCTGAGGCTGAATTTGAACTCAGATCCTCCTGACTCCAGGATTGGTGTTCTATTCACTGTGCCACCTAGCTACCCCCCTAGTTTCATATCTTGAACTGTCTCATAGACAGCTTAATTTCAACATGTCCAAAAATGAACTCAGGATCTTTTCCCATCAAACGCTCCCCTCTTGCTAATCTCCCTATTACTGTCGAGGGTACCACCATCTTCTCAGTTGCCCAGGCTCTCAAGCTAAGCATGATCCTCATCTCCTCACTCTCGATCACTGTCCTGTATACAATCAATTGTCTAGCCCTGTTGCTTCTACTTTTGTAACATCTTTTGTATGTCCCTTCTCTCCTCTAGCATTGCCACCAACGTGGTATAAGCCCTCATCATCTCACATGACTGAATTATCACAATAATCTGCTGAAAGCCTCAGGTCTCTCTCTTCATTCCAATCCATCTTCTACTCAGCTGTCAAAATGACGTTCCTACATTACAGGTCTGACCGTTTCACTCCCCTATTCAATCAACTCCAGTGACTCCCTATTAACTCTAAGATCAAATATAAAACCTCTTTTTAGCTTTTAAAGTTCTTCACAACCCAGCCCCTTCCCACCTTGCCAGCCTTCTTATGTCTCACTGCCCTCCACATACGCTGTGATCCAGTGACACTAGACTCCTTGCTCTTCCTCAAACAGGACACTCCACCTTCCAGCTTTGAGCACTTTCACTGTCTGTCCCCTGTGCCTGGGATGTTCTCCCTCATCTCCACCTCCTGACTCCTTTTAAGCCTCACCTTCTACAAGAAGCCTTTCCCAGTCCTCCTAAATCAGTGGTTCTCAACCTTCCTAATGTCACAACCCTTTAATACAGTTCCTCATGTTGTGGTGACCCCCAACCACAAAATTATTTTCGTTGCTACTTCATAACTGTAATTTTGCTACTGTTATGAATCGTAATGTAAATATCTGATATGCAGGATATATTTTCATTGTTACAAATTGAAAATAACCCACAGGTTGAGAACAGCTGTCCTAAATCTTAGTAGTGGCCCCTCTTGAGACCATTCAGCAACCCACCCTGTATGGGGCTTGTCTGTCCATAACCGTTTGCATGTTATCTCTCCCATTAGACTGGGAGCTCCTAGAGGGCAGGGACTGTTGTCCTTTTTGTATGCCCAGCACATACACAATAGGCGCTTAATCAATGATGACTGACTAAGATGTCTGTTAGTTATTTGACTGGTTTGTGTCATCTACAGAACCCTATATAAGTGCTCTAGATTCCTTGAGGGAAAGGCACTACATCTTCCACTTGAAAGAATGATAATGACAGAATCTCAGAGCTGCTGAGGTACCACATCTCACCGGTCAGATTGGCTAAGATGACAAAACAGTAAAATGATAAATGCTGGAGAGGATGTGGAAAAACCAGAACACTAATGCATTGTTGGTGGAGTTGTGAACTGATTCAACCATTCTGGAGGGCAATCTGGAACTATGCCCAAAGGGCTATAAATAAGTGCATACCCTTTGACCCAGCAACACCACTTCTGGGGTTGTATCCCAAAGAGATCATAGAAGTGGGAGGAAGACCTGTATGTACAAAAATATTTATAGCAGCTCTTTTATTGGTGGCAAAGAATTGGAAATTAAGGGGATGCCCATCAATTGGGGAATGGCTAAACAAGTTGTGGTATATGAACGTAATTGAATTGTGCCATAAGAAATGAGGAGCAGATAGACTTCATATATAGCTGGAGAGACTTATACAACCTGATGTTGAGGGAGAAGAGCAGAACCAGGAGAAATCTGTACACAATTACAGACACAACGTATGTGAGATGACCAACTTTGATACACTGGGCTCTTCTCAGCAATGCAGGGTTATAAGACAACTCCAAAAGACTCATGATGGAAAGAGATGTCTACATTCAGTAAAAGAACTACAGAGTTTGAATGTAGATTGAAGCAAACTACCTGCTTTCTTTCTTTTTCTTGTTTGGTTTTGTTTCCTTTTTTCCCACTGTTCACGCCATCAGTTATAATCCTTCTTTACAACCTGACTAATGTCTAATGTGAAAGTATATGCAGATCCTATACTTGATTGCATGCTGTCATGGGGGGGGGGGGGAGAGAAAATTTGAAATTCAAGAGACTGTGGAACTGAATCTTGTGAACTAAAACTAAACAAACAAATTAATAAAGACAAAAAAAGAGAGAAAAAAAAAAGAATCTTAGAGTTCTAAGGGAAAAGCACATCATCTCTTTCTTTAACTGCCTAGGACTGAAATCTCAATATTTTAAGGAACACCCAGAAAGAGTCTATATATAGTTCCTTAGGTACTTTGGGTTTTTAAGGTAGACCTGAAGGTTAATAATAATAACAACATAACATTTATGTTTATATAGTACTTACTATTTGCCAGGCATTGAGTTAAGCACTTTACAATTATTATCTCATTTGACCAAATTTGATTATAGCCTGGTCTGTAGGTAAATATCATAAATTATAACATCCAGATTCAATGCTTCGGAGCCTTACAGAAAATTGGCTAAGGTTGTCTTAAGAGAATTAGTAAAGTAAAAAAAAAGAACCTTTGATTTCAATTAAATCTTACTCTGTTTTCTTTAAGGTTGAATTAAAATAGTAACAAGATCAGCCATTTTTCAGTCACATCCAATTCTTTGTGACCCCATGTTTTTTGGGCAGAGATACTGGAGGTGTTTGCCATTGCCTTCTCCAGCTCATTTGACAGATGAGGAAACTGAGGCAAACAGGGTTAAGTTACTTGCCCAGGGTCATATAGCTAGTAAGTGTCTGAGGCTGGATTTGAATTCAGGAAGATGAGTCTTTCTGAGTCTGGGTCCAGTAATCAATCTACTGAGTCACCTAGATGCCATTAACAAGATACAGAGGTTAAAACAGTGCCTGTCATATGGGGCAGTTAAATGTCGCAGTGAGTAGAGCACAAGCCCTCGACTCAGGAGGATCTAAGTTCAAATCCAGCCTCAGACACTTAACACTAGCTATGTGACCTTGGGCAAGTCACCTAATCCCAATTACCCTGCCTTCCCCCCTCCAAAAAAAACCGCAAACAAAAAACAGTGCCCACCAGATAAAAGAAGTTTAATCAATGTTGATTTATGTCTGGAAAGAGTTGTTAAGGAAGACACCGTTTAAAGAAACAAGACAAAACTTTTGTGTGCATGTTTCCTTTGGAAGACTTGGGCATTACAAATGAAAAAGGAAAAGCAAGGCCAAGATTGTGTGGATGAGTAGAAATTCTGTTTCACAGAAAGGTAACATCAGGACATTAATCAGAAGTGTGCTGAATATTTTCTTCAATAAAAAACCTTTCTGCCACAATTAATTTATCTGTGGTCCATAGCCACAAATTATTCTAATTAGAAAGGGAAAATATTAAAACATTAATCCTCACCCCCCTACCTCTCTCCATTATAGATTCTTTGACTAACTCAAAATAGGCAACTCTTCATGATCCACTGTTGTAGACTTCGGTCTAACCACATCACTCTCATTTTGTAATGATGCCACTGTTGTGGGAGGGTTCTGTTTCTTGGTTTTGGAGGTTTTTTACCCTAAATTTATCCTTATGAAATGCCATCTTCTCAGGTTTATCTTTTTTTAAAGCCTGTTCAGATCTTTTAGATTCTGTTACCCAAAATATTAGCTATCTCTCCCAGTTTTCTGTCATCTGCCCAGCTGATTCAGAATGTCCCTGACTTCAATGAAGACACTGACGAACCACAATCCTCCTTTCCAGGCTGACGTCAATCTATTAGTCAACATTCTTTGGATTCAGTCCTTCAATCATTCATGAATGAACCATTTGTTAAATTACCTTTTGTCTGTCAAGTTTTGTCAAATGCTGATATATAAGGCTGGTTAGGGAGCTAATCCCTCAGAAACAACCTGGGTTCAAGTGCTGCCTCTGAGTTACTACTTTGCAATGGTAGAGGGTGTTACCTCAAAGGGAGCTCTCTGTGCTAATGAGATCCTAGGTCCAGACTTAATACAAATGATTTCCCCCACTGACCAGTAGAGTGACCTTGCTTAAAAAAAAAAGTCAGTCCTTCAAACAAGTGTCTTGGGAGCAAGAGACAGGTGAAGACTCTCCCTCCTCCCTCCACTGGACCCCTTCAAACAGGTTCACTCACTGGCCACAGTGATGTTGACCTCCTGATGCCTCTGGCCAGCCTGGTTGGCTGCATAGCAGGTATAGGTGCCAGCGTCACTCTCGGTTGTATTGGCAAAGATTAGCACATAGCCTTCTTGGTAGACCTTGCCGTGGTGGGGCACCCGGGTCCCAGCCCGCTCCCACCACACGCTGGGTTCTGGCACACCCTGGGGAGCAATGCAGGCTACCCGCTCCTCTCTGCCCACTGTGAACACTCGAGGCTGGAAGGGGGGCATGTCTTCAATCTCTGTGGAGAAGGAGAGAATTCTATTATTTGTGGGGGTCAAGATAGTTATGAGGTATCATTGTCAAGGCATCATTCTCCGTCTATTCTAATGTGCCAAGCTCCCTTTGACCTCTACAATCCCTCATCAACTCCCCTTAGTCTCCTGCCTACAACTCTAAATCTGTCTCTGAACTTCATGTCTGAGCATGACATGAAGCCCCATCTCTTCCCCATGAGGGGGCTGGATGGTGCAGCCTCAGAACCTTAGATTCAGGCCTACACCAACCTTCTAGATGAAGAGTGGCCTCTAGGACAACAGGTGGGCCCCTCTGGCCACGACCCACACAGCGATATACTCCAGCATTACGTGGTCGGACTTGTGGCAGCAGCAGAGAGCCATTGGAAAACACTGTGGCCCGACGGAGGTGTGGAACCCTGGGGAAGAGAGAGAACAGTTTAGTGATGGTAGGTGAGAGCCAGGCAGTAAGGGGAAAACGTAGACAGAACACAGCCCTGCTCATCTCATAGAAGGGTTTGGAGACAGGGGAGATGGGAAAATAAGTAAGGGAGGGAGACTAACATGGGTACTTCTCATAACTGTAGAGAAGCAGGGTGCTAGCAGCTTTTACTCACTCACCAGTGCTCCCATAGCTCCCTGGAGGTTAAAAGGACATTATAGGGGCAAGGCCTGTAGTGGTCAAGAGAAGAAATCATTCAGGGGGCCCCTGCTTCCTTTGCTGCCCAGGTTCAATTAATCCATCAATCAATCAATATTTTTATTTATCATCTGCTATGTGCCAGGTTTTGTGTTAGGTGCTGGAGATACAGGTACAAAGAATGAAACAGGATGAAAGGAAGAATTTCTAGTTACTCTTTGGAGGGATCCTAATCAAAGAACCAGATACACCTACCACCTATGCTCCCAGGCAAGTCACACTTCTCTCCCCCCCCCCCCCACACACAAATTCTGCTCTGGAAGAATAGCTAAACTCTTATGCCTTGATATGTACAAACCACATTCTTTATAACTACCCTGTGAGGTGGGTAATGCAAAATTTATTATCTCCATCTTACAAATGAAGAAACACTCAGAAATGCAACCTGACTTGCTCTGGATCCCACAGCTGGTAAGTAAAGGGGTTGAAGGGAATATGCCATCTCAGCTGCTAAAGTGGGAGTATAAACTTGACTTCTACAAATTACCAGTTTATTTTCTACCAGAATCCCAGGGTGCTTAAAGACCCTTAGAGGCCACCAGACTCACAGCACTTTGCTTTCAGCAAGGTCACTACCTAAATCATCACAGATACAGATTTGTCTTTTTCTTAAAGAAAAAAGGAATTCTTTGGTGCCTCCCTGAAGATCTGAAAGTTAGAGCACCTGGGTTTGAATTACAGGCTCTGCCACAAACTACCTGAGTGACCTTGGGCAAGGGCAAGTCACTTAACTGCTATGGGCCTCAGTTTCCTCACCTGCAAAATGAAGGGCTAGATGACATGATCTGTGAGATCCTTACCAGCTCTAACTCTCAATTATCTCAGCTAAGGTTCAAAGGTAGTTATCTTCCTGGTTCCAGGTTCAGAACTCTTTCCATTGCTCCAATAATGCTCAGGGGGAGTTTTGTATTTTTGAGGGTCTGGGCTAGAATAGAGCTCCCCTCTGGGAAAAAGGATAGGAGGGACTTTGGGGGAGGTGGGGGAAGGTTTCCTTCTCATTTCTGGCTGGATCCAGGCTAGAACTAACAGTAGCCAACATTTATACAGCACTTAAAAGGTTCACAAATGCTCTACATAGGTTATCTCAATTGAATCTTACAACAGCCCTGGGAGGGAGGTGACCCCTTTTTACAGATAAGGAAACTAAGGCTGAAGGAGGCTAAATAATTTGCCTGCAGGTGGAGATGAGGATCATCATAAAGTTAGTAAGTATCTGGGGTGATACTCCAACATAGGTCTTCCTAAAGCACCACCTAGCTATCCCAACTGAGGCAGAGGCTGTGGCCAGCTAGCTAGCACTCAAGGGTACTTTGTTTCCCCAAGAAGGATGGGCATACTTATTGTTCTGCGTGTTGTGAGAAGGGCCCTGGGCTGTCTAATACCTCCCAGTACACCTCACCTTAAACACAGACCATTTGCAGGCATCAGCCTATCATTCCAGGGCTTCTCCCACTGGCCAAGTCTTGTGCCCTGTTATCATGTGCACAGTGGTCCTTCTGTGTGCACTGCATGAGGAAGGATGGAGGCAGGTCCTTGACATTGGGTGCTGGACCATTCTGCAGGATGGATGGAGAAAGCTTACCGACTACGGTTAGTGATGGGGGAGTCATCCTCAAAGAACCACTGCAGGGTGGGAGGTGGCTGGGCTGTGAACTGGCAATGGAACATAGCATCCTCACTTCTCCCTACCACCTGGTCCTGGGGTACGACCAATGGATGTGCAAAGCTCTCATCTAGGGGCAGAAAAAAAGAATAATGGCATGAGGGAGCAGGGGGAAGGAGAGCACAACCAATCTCCCAAAGGAAGAGGCTATCAGCAAGCCAAAGGCTCCCCTCCCTCCCCGTAAGGTCACCCCTCCCATGATGCCATGCTGGCCATCTCTGACCTGCCCCAACCCATGAACCCCAGGAATACCAGCAATGCTTAGGGTGATGTTCTGGTTGCTGCAGATGTGGCCGAAGGAATTGTGGGCACAACAGCTGTAAACGCCACTGTGCTCAGGGCTGGCACGACGCAGGGTCAGGTTTCTCTCTTTGCTGCTGACCGAGTAGTTGCCCTGACTGTCAGAGAGGGGATTCCTATCCCGGAACCACTGGTACGTTGGCCTGTGGGACACAGGTGGTCAGGAACTAGGAACAGCTAATCCACTGTCCCACCTTGGACAATGGGATCAAGAAAGGGGCGCCTTCCTAGCCAAAAGTAACTGGTCTACTTGGAGTAGCACAGAATGGGAAAGTCTAGGATGGCAGCAATGGGCATAATGGATGGCACAGAGTCAGAGAGGGCACAATTTACTAAGTAAAAGGATGAAAGGACATAAAAGTCTGGGGATGACCAGAAAATAAAACAAGTTGTGTTTTTTCTTCATTAATACTGTGATTACTACTACTGATGATGATGATAACTGACATTTGGGAAGCTTTCTACATGCTAGGGCACATCATCTAATCTGGTCCTCCCAAAAATCTTCACGAGTTAAGTATCCCGGATAATATTTTTCCCATTTTATAGATGAAATTAAGGCTCAGGCTAAATGAGCCCACAGTCCCACAAAGACTCCAAGTGTCAGAAGCAGGATTAGAAATCATGTTTCTCCTGCCTCCAAGAACATCAAGTCTCTCATTTTCCTTCTTCTCTCCCTCTACCCTCCTCTCTCTCTCTCTCTCTCTCTCTCTCTCTCTCTCTCACACACACACACACACACACACACACACACACACACACACACACTGCAAAAAAGAAATAAAAGTTTAACCAAAATTTAAAAGCACAGTTTTGGGGTCCTTACCGGGGATGCCCATCAATGTGACAACGCAGAGTGACCAGTGTCTGGGGTTGGATCTCTGCCAGTGAGGCTGGATGCTTTAGGATGACAGGCCCAGTCTCAATCCCTGAAGCACAGAGACCAGATTGTGACCTGGGAGCCCAGATCAAGGCTTCTAATAGTCCCAAGTGGGGGACAAAGAGGGAGGAGAGAGCAAACAGCAGGGAAAGCAAAAGAGAAACCATGGCTTCTAGAAGCCAAGGAACATAAGCCACTTCCTGCTAAGAAGTGGACAGAAAACTTGGTAGAGGTGAGGCAGGCATGTGGAAGTTGTGGATTCTGAGTGGTCAAAAGTTGCTCCCACTAACCTGTGTCTGGTATTTTAAAAAACTGCCTCCCATGGCCCTTCCTGTTCAGAAGGTCACTTAGCAGACAGGACAGGGAAAGATAGATGGTGGAGCTTTAAAAAAAAACACATTTTGCAGGAAAGGGGAGAGGCCACTGACTCTATTCAGATACACTGCAGCACCAGCAGAGAATGAAAGTGATCTGAGCCCTTTGCTGTCCAAGCACTCTTGAGCCTGGCAGCTGAGGCAGAAGACTTTCCGGGAGTCGGCTGCCAGGGGAAGTGGAAGAAAAGCACTCCAGGGCAGCCTTGTCCTGCACTCACTCACTCATTCACTCACTCACATTTGATGTTGAAGGAGGCATTGGCGCTGTGGGCCTCTTCACCCGTGACATTATCCCGAGCCACACACTGAAAGGCACCCGCATCCTGCAGTCGGTCCACGGCTGCAAAGCTCAAGTTGTTCCCCTTGGTAAAGCGTCGTTCTGAGTCTTGGACAGGGACCCCATTGAGCAGCCAGTGCACGTGCACGTGGCCTGGGGACTCCACCTCACAACGCAGCAGCGCCCGGCGCCCCTGCAGTGCATCCTGGGAGGAAGGTTCCTTGGTAAAGACGATGGTGGCTCTTGTCCCTGTAGCTGGAAGTGGGAATGGAAGAAGAAAAGAGAAGGTGTCATGGGAGAATCACTACCCCTCTACACACCCCTCTGCCAGAGGGCAGAGATGTAGAGACCTAAGCACGCCTTCAATTAATATTTGAGGGCAATACAAAAATTACCTACTAAGAGCCAAGCATGAAACCAGTCCCTGCAAGGGCCTGAGAGAGTTCTTGCCCTCAAGGAATTTACAGTCTTGGTCTGGCAAACTCTACTTGTATACACACATAAAACAGTGAAATAATAACAAAAGGCAGGCTATGATAGTTGCCAGATGAGTGGTGTAGACAAGGCTGTCAGGAGGCCAGAGTAGGAAAGGTCACAGAATCACAGATTTAAAGGCAGAAGGAAAATCCCAATGGCTAGGACAGTCAAGGAAGATGCGCTATTTGAGTTTAGTCTTGAATGATGAATTTGATTTTGATAAGCAGAAGAGTATCATTAGGAGGGAGAAAGTATAAGGCAGCAGTTCTCATCCTGTGGGTGATGTTCAATTTGTAACAATGAAAATGCATCCTGCCTATCAGATATTTACATTACAATTCATAACAGTAGCAAAATTACAGGTATGACGTAGCAACGAAAATAATTTTTATGGTTGGGGTCACCACAACATGAGGAACTGTATTAAAGGATCGAGGCATTAGGAAGGTTGAGAACCACTGGTATGAGGTATTGTCTCACAAGCGTAAGGCTAGAAAGTATAAGGTTTGTTTGAGGGGCAGTGAACAGATAGCTCAGTCTGGCTGGAGTAGATCTATGGCTGGAAAGGCTGTGGAAGGTCTTAAAAACAATACAGGGTGTGGTCTTTATTCTATAAGCAGTAAGGATCTAAGGAAGGTTACGAAGCATCGACATGATCAAAATGATATTTATGGGAGATTAATCAAGCAGTTAAGACACAATGCACAACACGAATATTATGGACAATTAAAATAAATGCAGGTAGTGAGGGAGGAGTCAATCAGGACACTTCAGACCCAGGTCAATGGATGTAATCACAAAAGATAAGAGAGAGGTAACAGAAACAATGAGGTATTAAGGTTTCAAATGTAGTGCCAAAAAAAAGAGTCTATCTTCACCCCTTAGGACAGTGGCTCTCAACCTTCCTAATGCAGTGACCCTTTAATACTCCTATGTGGGCGTATCTGCATGTGGGCGGACCCTCCTGGAGACGGATAGAGGAGCAGTGTCTCGGTTACTAAGACCATCAGAAATAGGTGTTTTCTGATGGTCTTAGGCGACCCCTGTGACCCCTGTGAAAGGGTCGTTCAACTCCCAAAGGGGTCACGAGCCACAGGTTGAGAACTGCTGCCTTAGGAGGAGTGATGGTCTTTGGAGCTCACTTGATAGAATTAAAAAACACCTTCCTTTGACTGGCCTAAGACTGACCATTTCCCTGGTGACCTTTAAGAAACAAAGCTTAAAGATGTGGAAGTAGTTGAAAGTCTAAGGAGTAGGGCTCCTAGAAGCAGAGAAAAGAGCCAGCTACGGAAAAACTTCTCTCTTTGTAGGGGGTGAAGGGAGAATAAGAGGAGGCTGGGCCAAGAGATTTCTTTCTTCTACCGCTCCCCCAATGGCATGGCATCATGCAGCAGAGTAACTTAATCATCTGAAGACACTGTACCCTTAAAAGAGAGTTGAAGGGAAAGGTAGCCTTCAGAAGTATGACCCTTGGCAACAGAAGAGAACTAGTTATGGATTCAAGAGAGAATTATCCATGACAGTCTAAATTTGAGTTGTAAAGAAGTAGGTCGGGGTGACTAGGTGGCACAGTGAATAGAGCACCAGCCCTGGAATCAGGAGGACCTGAGTTCAAATCCAGCCTCATATACGTAACACTTACTAGCCATATGACCTTAGGCAAGTCACTTAACCCCAATTGCCTTGCCTTCCCCCCTCCAAAAAGCAATAAATAAATAAAGATGACCTTATGAGCTAAGAGAGGTCAGGAGAGACCAAAGATCGGAAAGCTGGAGACAGGCCAGAGCCTGCAGTCATGCAAGCCCAGTCCTCCAGCACAACCCTAAGAAGCAAGTGATACCCAGCCCAGAAGGAGACTGAGCAGCAGCCAAGCAAGGGATCTCATTAGCTAGGCTATATTCACAATTAAACCTGATGAGGCAAAAGCTTTGTAGCAAATTGCTTTATGTTTGAACTCCATCTCCATGAAGACTAAGGTGGTATAGGGGAAAGGGCACCCCTGATGTTTTTTCAATGAATATCCTTTTTTAAAGGCTAAAACAACCCCCAAAACCCCATGTATTTAGATGACTATTTTTTTCATTGTTTTCTGAAAAAGCATCAGAAAAACTTTTACCTATGAGAGAGGGAAGGAAAGAAGGAAGGGAGGAAGGAAGGAAGGGAGGGAGAAAGGAAGGGAAGGAGGAAGGGAAGGAGGAAGGAAGGAAGGAAGGAAGGAAAGAAGGAAGGAAGGGATTTTTTTTGTTTGCTTTTTGGAGGGGGAAGACAGAACAATTGGGGTTAAGTGACTTGCCCAAGGTCACATGGCTAGTAAGGAAGGGATTAATTGTCTACTAAGTGCCAGACACTATGCTAAGTTCTTTACAGATATGATTCCCATTTGATCCTCACAGCCTTGGGAAGTAGGTGCTATAAGTCCCATTTTACAGGCAGGAAACCGAGACAGACCGAGATCAAATGGCTTTCTCAGGGTCACATTTTGCTAGTAGAGATTCAAAGGGAATAAAACAAGTTGATGTTGCTAGTATCTTGTTAATGTTTACATAAATAAGAGTTTTTAATATGAATAGTTCAGATTACATGATCTTAATATTACAGGCCTTATTTTATGTATCTGCTGACTTTACAAACTATTTCCTTCAAAAGCCCATGATTTTATCAGCACAGGTTTTCTTTTCCACTGATTCTGACAGATGACAACCTTTTCTTACCTAAGAGGACAGTCTTTGTGTGGTACTATATGGCCCTATAAATTCATCAGCTAGTGGCCAACCCTGTTGAATTGGGAGGGGGGGGGGTGTGTCCTTTTAATCTATCATTGATTTGTACTAGAAAATATACTTTCCATCTTGGTAAGACCTGCTCCACTGGCATAGCCTTTGGTAACTTCATACTGTCCTGAGGCATCAGGACTTAGAACTGGGAGAAAAAAATCAGACCTCCATATCAGAGAGGGAGACAGCATGCTGGGGAACCCTAACCCAGAATTAACTGGCAATATCTGCCCCATCATCAGTCAGCTCTCAAGAGACCCCACCATGACACTGGGGCAGGATAGCAAGGATTATCTGGGGCCCTTGCTGCTGGGAAAGGCATGCTAGGACTGCCTCCCACCCACTGTAGCAAGGAAACCTTCTGTTTACTGCCAAGGTTGACTTCTTAATGGAAAGGCAAAGAAAGAAGGGCCAAGAATGCCCATGTTTCTACCTGGGGCCTCCCTTCATCTCCAACTCCCAACTCCAATGCTACCACTCAACTCTGGCTCCGGTCCAGGATGCCACCCTGAAGAAGGGGGCCCCCAGCAGGGAAGGGCCAAGTCCTATGTTCCCCATGACAGTTTGAACAAAGGAAAAGAGAGGAAAGTGTGCCGAACAGCAACTCCAGAAGGGAGGTGGAGGGCAGGGCAGGGCAGGTGGCATGGTTACGGAAGCAGGAGTAACACATGGGCCTTTGTTCCCGGGGCCCATGTGGGTGCACTATAGACAGAGAGTCGCTAGGGCCTGGGATCGTGTTAATGAGCAGCCTTCCAAACCTGGGGGTGCTGACAATGGGTGCTGGGCAGTAGGACACAGTCTTCAACCTTATTATGCTCAGATCTTCAACTTAGCCAAGTCTGGGAAGAGACCCAAACAAGTTGTGCCCAACCTCTCCCTAGAGGTGAGTTCTGGTTTAGTTTAATGTCTTTTGAGAGAAAGACAGACAGACAAGACAGACAGTGCAATGTAGGGGTTTAAATTCTGCCTGGATACTTCCTGGCTATGTGGATCCTGGCCAAGTCATTTCATCTTTTTGCACTTCGGTTTCCTTATCTATAAAACAAGAAGTTGGACTGATGACCCAATGATCCCTCCAAATCCCTTTCATAGCCAGGTTCCTCAGAAACTACAGTGGGGAATTCACCAGAAAGTTAGCCCCCAAGCAAGCTGAGTCCTGGGTTTTCCCTATACTTGTGCATCAGGTATTTGAAAGCTTAAATGACATGAACTGATGGGGTGAAATAGTGTAAAGCACATGGGTTTGAATCTCAGTCCTGCTACCTACTGTGTGACCTCGGGCAGTCAATTTCCCTCTCTGGGTCTCCCAGTTTCTACATTTGAGAAATGAAGTAGAAACTAGACTAAATGATTTCTAAGGTCTCTTCCAGCTCTAAACCTTGTGATCCCTGAGAAAAAGTACTGGGGAAGTTTTCCATCCATCTGGCTGATTTTCCATTCTTCCCAGGTTTCTAGCTACATCCTTCTCAAACTATGACCCCAGTGCCTCTCCCTCTCCGTTTGTAGAACATCAGCATTGGAAGAGTCCCAAGCTATAACTGAGAGAATTCTGAAGAAGAATCCCATGTTATAACAGAAAGGAGACATGGGTTCTAATTCTAGTTCTATCACTAATAGTAGGCTCTTGGGGAAAATTATTTTTTCTCCCTGAGACTCAGTACCATAAAATGGAGGGATTGGACTAAATTATCTATTAAGGTCCTGCTTCTCTCAAACATTCTATACCTAATCCAAAGCTCTCATTTTATAGATGAGGAAACTATGAGGCACAGGAAAGGAAGACAACTTACCTGAGGTCACATGGCTACTTGATAGCAGGACAATGACTAGAAGTCATGATTCTTGACTCTTAATCCAGAGTTTTGTTACCTCATGCTGTCTCTCTCTCTCTCTCTCTTTTTTTTTGGAGGAGGAAGGGAGGGCAATTGGGGTTAAGTGACTTGCCCAAGGTCACACAGCTAGTTTTTTTGTTTTAAGTGTCTGAGGCCACATTTGAACTCAGGTTCTCCTGATTCCCGAGCTGATGCTATTCACTGCGCTCCTTAGCCACCCCTTCATGCTGTCTCTTAAAAAATACATAAAAAGACGTAGATAAATTAGAAATCAGCTGTTCTCAACCTGTGGGTTATGTTCAATTTGTAACAAAGAAAATACATCCTGCATATCAGATTCATAACAGTAGCAAAATTACAGTTATGAAGTAGCAACGAAAATAATTTTATGATTGGGGGTCACCACAACACGAGGAACTGTATTAAAGGATCACGGCATTAGGAAGATTGAGAACCACTGGATTAGATAGATAGATAGACAGACAGATGAAATTTGGGGCTGTAACAAACAACCTTACATTAAAGGGCTTTGAGTTCTACCTATCAACTGATCTAGCTGCTTTGATAGAGCTTATGTACGGCTATAGTGCCAATACCTGAATGACAAACACTGACAGCAGTGAAATGACCTCAAGACAATAACAGGTAGCACACAAGAGAAAAAGAAGAAAGCACAAACAAAGCTTGCACACTGGGTAAAACCAGAAGTGCCTTTCAAGATAGCCTTGAAGAATGTGGGCACCATTTTGCGAATGAGAAACTAAAGCAAAGTCTGATGGGAGGGCGATATGTCTCAACTTCAAATATGAATTTAAATCTTGAGAACTGAATAAAGAACATCCCAATTCCAGGTGCAATGTGCTCAATTTAAACAATAACTGGTTTAAACCAGAGGTATACACAAGCCCAAAGAGATGACCTGTAATGAAGCTGGGGGAATGTCCCTAACAAGTATACTTACACAGAAAGGTTAAGAAGTCATTTGTTCTTTTTGGCAAAAAACAATTGTCTTATAAAAACCTGAAGGGCTCCTGCTCTGGTCGCCTGGGGAGAGACGTGAGGGTGTTGGCCTTGAACCTGTAAAGCCTTTGCCCAGTAGAGTTACTACAAGGACCAAATGGTTGGGAAAGAAGGGGAATTCTAGAAACAAAGAAGAGCTAAGGAAAGACCCAATTCATCTGAGTAAGGGTAAAAAAAAAAGTGTGTCTAGCAGAAAAACAGTGAATGTTAGTTCAGAAGACCTGGATTGAAGTTCTAGCTAGTTATTAGAGGCTTTGGACAAATCTCCTGACCTCTCTCAGTCTTGGTTTCCTCATTTGTAAAATGGAAATACTGTTATTACCTACCTCAAATGTGATGCTACAAGCTAAGTGCTTTAAAAAACCTTTAAGAGCTTTATAAATAGGAGTTCTTGCCAGGCAGAAGCAGGCCAAGAAGCTTCATGTACCCAGTTAAAGAGCTGACAGCCTAGAGGAGAAATGACCCTGACGGATCCACCCTTGGCAGCAAAGACTGACAGGCTGAGCTACCACCTGCCACAGTAACCTGAGCCAGGCCAAAAGCCAGGAAGCATTCCTTTGAGGGGCTGTGGCTTCCCCCCCACCCCATCGGACTCAGCCTGCAGCATCCCCTCCTGTACTGCAGGAGGAATGAGGAGCCTCAGGGATGACATGGAAAGCCAGAAGGACTCGCTAGGGCTCGAGCATTTACATTCCCAGACCGCCACATTCAGAACCCCTCCTGCTCGCACGACAGGGCCTGGGAAACATCAAAGCTAGACCCACGGGGCCTTCTGTCCTTACGTCAGCCCACAGCAGGTCCTGGTTAGCACTTGGCTGGGGCAGATTTTAGACAGTACAAAGGCAGTCAAAGCTGTTGCCAAGACTTCTCCAAGCCCACAGCCCCCCACTCAGACTCAGCATGACCAACTCAATCCCTCCCCCTACCACCACCACCCACAGGGCCAGCTAGGCAAAGGACAAATCTCAGGTCCAAGTACAACAGGAAGGGGAAGCAAATCACTGGACAGCCTTTCAGCCGCCATGTGTTAAGAAGAAAGTCTGTGGTGTGACCCAGGGCTCAGACCATCAGAGATGCACACCTGAGGTTATTCTGTTTGAGAGTGGAGGCAACTGAGGGTACATCTAAGGTAAAGAGTTCCCCAGAGAAGTATCATAATTCTGACAAACTCCTCCAAAAAGATGAACAACCTGGAGCTATTAACAGCTTTGGATCCTATCTCTAATGCAAGAGCTATTCAATAAATGTTGGATGATGATACATATAAATGATGAATTAGGAAGATTTTCTAAGACTATCGCCAGCCTCCAGGGAAATGGGGACCAGTTTCTGTCTTTGCCCCTTATAATGGAAAAGAGAGACCACATGCTAGGAAGATTCCCACTACTTCCTGACTTAACACCCCTCAAAGAGGAGTTATGACAAGTAAAGGCTGAGAGACACCCATAGGGTCTTTTAGCACCTCCTTACCAATGGACTTCTTAAACATGTCCCACCCCAAAGAGGACAAAGAAAGCAGAGTATGTGCCGTCCAGGTGAGGAGACAACAGGGCTGGGGAATCCAAGAGGGAAGAACCTGGAAGCATGGAGTTATTCAAAGGCAGACACATATCTGCTCAAAGCAGAGTCTCAGATAGCCCAATAAAGATGTTTTCTAAATTCTTTCACTTGCTCTCCTCTGTCTAACCCCTACTCTGCAAGCAGACATTCAATCTGAACCCCCCCCCCAACAGACAGACAGACTCTCTCTCTCTCTCTCTCTCTCTCTCTCTCTCTCTCTCTCTCTCTCTCTCTTTCTCCTTCTCCCCATAAACTATTTAGGGGGAAAGCTGGATGGGCACACATCCCAGCATTCTCTATTCCTGGGGCTCTTGTAGGGAAACAGACATCTCTGGTCTGCTGCCCAATTTCTCTGTTATTCTGCAGGCTCTCTGCCTAGAAGATCCCTGTGTGTACGTGTGTGTGTGTGTGTGTGTGTGTGAAAAGGAGGAGGTGGGGGTGGGGGGACTTTTCACAAACAATAACCATTCCACTAATCCTCGGTCAGAGAGTTTAGTTAGCCAAGATTCTTCCCTTCCTTATGCCTCAGATTATCCCTCTGCCCTAAACCCTATAGTGCTTATCAACTACTGGCCCAACAGAAACAGGTCCCCAGTGTAGAGAGATAGTCCCTTGGGCTTGGAGGGAACAAGCTAGACCCATTATCACTGGTCAAATTGACTGCAAAATAAACTCTTAACAGCTTCCTACAGTTAAGCAAATATATATGACTGAAACCCTTGGACAGAGGAGCAAACCACTCTGTTCTGAAATCTCGAGACCTAAGAGCTAGAAGGAAAAGAAATGTCCTTCTCATGAGAAGAACCACGGGAATCCCTCCAAAAGGGATAGTCAAAAGAAGCATGGGTGCTGGGAACAGGGTGAACAGATCACGCCTGCAAAGATTTCCAAGTGTCAACACGGGGCCAGGGGCAATTCTGCCATCCCCCACTGAAGGGAGAATCAGTGTGCCCATGTAACAAAGCTGAGGATATCGCCTAGATATCCAGAGCTCCACTCTAGAACTCCAAGGTGGGTAGTTCCAAAAAGTCAAATCTCTTCCCACCTGGGGCACAAAGAGGCGGTAGGGTTGGAGAGAAAGCTCCTAAGTCATTGAGGTGGCATCAGAAGGCCCAAGCTGAGAGGCAGCATGAAAACTTGTTTTTAGATATATGGAAGGACCCTCCCTCCCACCAGGGCCTAATCAATTCTTTTTCATTTATTTATTCAATAATCCTAGAAAGGCAGGCTGGAGCCAGACGAGGAAGGCCTTTAAATGCCAAGCTAAAGAGTTTGTACTTCATCCCATAGTCAGTAGCGAGCCACCAAAGGTTCTTTAACAAGGAGCTACTCATTCTTAAGAAGGATTACTCTGGTAACTATGTGGAGGATGGATTGGAAAGGGGAGAACTTGGGAGAAAAGATATCAACTAGAAAGCAAATGATAGCCTAGGTAAAATACAATGAGGGCCTAAAACAAGGTGGCAAGGATGTGGGAAGAAAGGTATGGATGCAAGAGACGCGGTAGCAGAATCAACAAGGCCCACCTGATGATCAGATGTAAGTGTTGACGAAGAGGGAAGTCAAGCACTAACAGATTCTCAAGTTAGGAAACTTAGGTGACTAGAAGAACTCTCAAGTAGCTCTTAAGGGAAATAGGAGAATTAGGAAGAGGGGAAGGTTTGGAGCAGTGAAAAATAATGAGTTGTTTTGGGTAGTTTGAGTTTAAGATCCCTATGGAACCTCTTGGTGGAAACATCCAATAGTTGGTAGGGTAGTTAGGTGGCGCAAGGCGTGGAGTCAGGAGGACCTGAATTCAAAATCTGGTCTCAGCTGGGTGACCTGGGACAAGTCATTTAACCTTGTTTGCCTCAGTTTCCTCATCTGTAAAATGAGCTGGAGAAGGAAATGGCAAACCACTTTGGTATCTTTGCCAAGAAAATCCCAAATGGAGTCATGAAGAGTCAGACATGACTGAAATGACTCAACAACGACAATGCATGACTGTAGCTCAAGAGAGAGACGAGGTGTACGTGTGGGGGGGGGGGGGAATCTGGGAGCCTCCCTTGAGGAGGCTGCAGAGATAGGATAGCCAACCCAAAGAACATTCCAAATGCTCCTATGCTAGTGCCCCACTCCCAATTCCAGGTACGTGTTCCAGCAGCGGCAATGAGCACACAACGGGAAGCGATCCCTTGCAGTGAAAGGAGCGCTAGACCGAGAACAAAGAAGCCTGAGCTCTAGGCCCAGTTTCTGTGTGATATCTCCCTGTCTCTGGGCTTAAGTTCAGTCTTTTATGTGACAGGGCTGAACTAGATAAGCTTCGAGGTCAATCGATTAACAAGGATCTCTTAAGCATCAGACAATGCGTTAGGAGCTGAGGATAATAAGTTTAAGCAGCCCCTGCCCTGGAGTTTATGTTCTATCAGAGAAAACAAAATGCATAAGTAAGAACATAGAAAATGAACACAAGGATATAGAGCAGCGGTTCTCAAACTGTGGGTCGCGACCCCTTTGGGGGTTGAACGACCCTTTCACAGGGGTCACAGGAGTCTCCTAAGACCATTGGAAAACACGTATTTCCAATGGTCTTAAGAACCGAGACATACGCCCACATATGAGTACTAAAGGGTTGTGGCATCAGGAAGGTTGAGAACCACAGATATAGAGGATGAGGGAGGAGCTGGGAAAAAATCAGGAAATGTGTAGAATATGCAGGGATTCTAAGACAGAGGTTAAGAATGGAGCGCACGGGGCGGCTAGGTGGCGCAGTGAATAGAGCACCAGCCCTGGACTCAGGAGGACCTGAGTTTACCATGTGACCTTGGGCAAGTCACTTAACCCCAATTGCCCTGCCTTCCCCCCTCCAAAAAGCAAAAGAATGAAGTGCATGCTAGAAAAACATGGAAATGGGAGATGGCCTGTCACGTGTAAAGATGATCAGCAAGGCCATTCTGGCTGGACTAGGAGTGCATGAAGGGAAATATTAGACGATACGACTGGAAAGATCCACTGAAGTCAGCCTCAAAATGCCAAAAGATTTTGTTTTTATTTTTTGTTTTCTAGGTCTAAAATTCTATGACCTCTGTGTATGAGAGGGTTTGGAAGAGCAGGTCCAAATGAACCTTGGCAGACACTAAGATGCTTCTCCCAAAGGTAGACATTGCACCTCCTCCTCTCCTCTGACTATACCGTGATGCTGGCTGATGGTTTTCCTGAGTTCCTCAGTATCAGCAAAAGCCAAGCCAAAGGAAAGGTCTCCATGTCAAGTAGGGAAGATGGAGGAAAAGATCCTTGGGGTTCTAAAAGAAATCCAAACCTACTCATGGTTGGCTGGACTGAATGAACAGAACAAGAATCACCAGATAATTAGGGGTAAAAACAACCAATTTGGTTATCTCAACTATCATAACTTCCTCAAGTGAAAAAAAAATCACAGTTCAAGAAAAGCAGGACACTAACAGACTCATCTTTCCATGGCCAGATGATTCCTTCACATTTCTCCCTCCTTCCTGCTTTTAAGTGGTTTTCAGAGTTCTTTTCACTCCCTACAGCATTTTTTTTATGAAGATGTTAAAGTGTTAGGATAGGATTAACAGCACTGGATTTGGAATCATAAAACCTGGGTTCTACTACTAATCCTAGTTCTACTACTTACATAATCTGTGTGACCCTGGACAAGTCACTTCCTCCCTGTGATCATCTTTGTTTCGTTTGTGAAATGGGGTAGTTCAGCTCTAAACTAAGTCTCCTCCAATGCTCCCTACTTCATGTTAAGGTCTAGCTCTTCCCTAAACCCTATCCTGACCACAGGCATCTCTCCTTCCTCTGAATTCCTACAACATTTGTTCATACACAGTCTTGTGATACCTCTTCTATTACTTAAGTCATATCACTGTTCAACTTTTCCTTTGTGTTGGTCTACTGGATCTTAAGATCCTGGAGGGTGGGGACTCATGAACGGAAGGATTGTTCATTATAAAGCTCCCACAGAGCCTAGACTAGGATTGATCACACAATGGGAGCTCAATAAGTATTTGTTGGATGAATCCATCTAAGGTTGCCCAAGTGCCACTGGCTCAGGAGTCAGGACACCTGGCTTCTGTCCAGTCTGGTCTTACGACTTTAGAGAGCACCTAGTTCAAATCCTTCATTGTACTGATGAGGAAATAGAACACTGGGCCTGGAGTACAGTATGGATGGACCCTGCCCATCCTCCACGCCCTGATTAAGTCCTAAATACAGCCCATTTCGGGCGTGGAGACCTCCCTGTCTGTGAGTTGCTTGATGTCTTCCCAAGGGAAAAGAGAGACAGCATGCAGCTGTCTTGCAGAGAAGATCTGCTAAAGACAGAATGACAGAGGAAAACCCTATGTCATTACAGAGGAGACGTTAGGGCTTATGGACCAAGAGGACTGGGAACCAAGCCAAGATATTTCCTTGTAGTCAATACTCCTATTGGGATACAGGATGGGAGCTCTGAAATATTCGAGCTGAAGAGAGAACCTTCAAAGTCTTTTCACTTTACAGAAGAGGAGACCAAGGTCCAATGCAATGAAGGGAACTTGCCCAAGGTCCAAGCCCTTTACTGAAAGGTCTGGGTCTGGAGCCCAGGTCTCCTTACGGCTGGTACAACCCATGCTGACTCGCTGGGCTGCCTTCCAGGTCCAAAGAGGTCTCATTTCTGCGGTACATTCAATAGAGGACAAAGCACAGGGGCCCTGAGGCAGGCCATGCTAGCATCCCGAGACAGAACGAAGCCCTGGAGAGAATGGGAAATGAGCTCCTGGAGAGCCTTCCCAAGAAGGCTACACATTAAAAAAAAAAAATCCCAACATTCCAATGCTAGACAGGAACTAGTTAGACTGAACTAACAGCTGGTTATTGATTTTTAAAACAACTAAAGTCAAAAGTCCCTCTAAGACTCTAAAAACATTTTATTAGCCCCTTTTCCACCTACCCCAAAGCACTGTGGAGCTGCTATAATGACAGAGGGAGCAAGACACTGACAAACCCAAGGTAGAGCCTTTGGAGCCCTCCTTGAGGGGCTGTGGTCATGCATTCCAATTTCTCTTCAGTGGGAAACATTACACCCCCTTAGACTATGCTTTTACATACACAGCAAACACTCTATCCAGCATGCTATCTGTACCTCTCCCAGCTCATCATCAATCCAAAAGCAAATCTTGCTTGCATGAATGAAGAAAAAAGCATTGATGAAGCAGTGTGTGTGTGCTGAGCACTATGCTGAGTGCTGGGGATACAAAGAAAAACTCGAGACAGTCCCTGTTCTCAAGGAGTTCACATTCTAATTGGGGGAGACAACACATACAAGAGGGCACAGTTATAGGGTACATGGCAAGGACCAGGTCTCCTTAGGGTTTAACAGGAATTCAGATAGCAAGATTCAGAGGATCTACAGGGCACAGAGACATGGTACATGCCAATTCCCTCCTCCCTCACCTTGCTGTCACTGGCCTCTTCCCGCTCATCCAAGGGATCTGATTATCAACGGGCACCCAGCAAGAGGAAAGGGGGGAGGGGCAGAGAGGGAGGTGGAGACTAGAAGGACCTAGAAAGGAGTGGGTATGTGGAGTCACTGTTTAGTTAGGAGAAGGAAAAGGAAAGAAAGGGAATGAGGTATTGGCAGGAAGGTTGGAGGAAAGGGCTCCCTTTGGTACCTGTTTCACTATGTAGGATGACTTTCCCAAAGTTTAAAGGAATCAGTTAAGCCAGAAGGGGGTGCTTTAAAAACTAAAAGTAAAGCATTATTTCATTTTACCCAAGGTCCTTATCTTTTCCTCAAGAGGGGTGGGTAGGAGACCTACCCACCATGTAAGACATGGAACTGTCCTACAACAGGCTAACGATGTCACCTAACTTCAGTCTGCTCTTAGGAAGATAATCAAAGTACTACCCTCCCCCCATTCCCATACTCCCATCCACACTCGACCTGAAGACATCCTCTTCTGCCTTTCCCCAGGTCCAAGAAGAACTAAGGGTAAAAGAAGGCAAGACGAGGCAAAGCAAGGGGTTAGATCTTGGCTTATTCCAAAGGGATATGAAAAATGCTGTAGGGAGTGAAAAGAACTCTAAAAACCACTTAAAAGCAGGAAGGAGGGAGAAATGTGAAGGAATCATCTGGCCATGCCCTGGTGACTTGAAAAGCACCAGCTAACAGACATGGAGGCCATCATAGCGTGCTGCATTTGTGGCCTTGTCAAAGCAACACAAACTGATTCTTAACATACTTGGAAAAGGCTTACCATGATTCTTGGCAGCTCAGGCAGAGTCTGGACTTGAGAGCAGATTCCTAGCAGCTCTAGAATCCAATTCCCCACAGTGTGGACAATGAATGACATTCATAGGGCAGAAAGGTCCAAGAAACCAGGCTTAGTCAATTACTCCACAGAGCCCTCTGGAGCCGCTGGGATCTGAGGATCCACAGAACAGGTTCCCACTTGCCCAAGGAACACCTGTTTTGGAAAAGGAGCCCTTTCCTCCAGACACTAGCCCTGGAAAAGAATGCTCTGCTCAGGAGTACAACGCAAGCTTTCTGGATGGACCCAGACCCAATAATGTGGCTGGGAAACAGTGCAGGGGATTTGGATACTGGGAAGGAAGAAAGAGCCCCCCAATGGAAGAACAGAGGCTCAAATGTGGAAGAATGGAAAAAGCCCTGCCCTTGGAACCCAAACCATTGATGACTGCTCAGGAGCCCTGCCTGAGGATCATTTTTAGCTAACTGCACCAAACCAAATTCAAGGAAGAGAGGCAAGGGGACAAGGGACAATAGAGGCATGGGACAAGGTGACATGAAAGGTCCCTTCTAGCACTCACATTCTCTGTGATTCTGGAATCTCAGAACTGGAAAGGATCTCAGAAACCATCAAGCTCCCAGCAGTAGCCAAACAGGACTTCTTTCCATAACATCCCCGACAACGATCAGCCAGCCCTGCTACTCTCTAGTGATGACCAAGTGGACCCTAAGGAACTTGGGCAAGAGCCACCTACTCGGCCCCTCACACTCACTGTTACCTTCTAAAGACTGAGCCTCCCCTTTCCTGGCCACTAGCCCCCATTCCTTCTGGCAAGTTACCACTCTAATTGTGGCTGAAGCTCAAAGCTTCAGTAAGCTGTACAGAGCTGAGGGTACAGAGGGAAGGGAGGAGGGCAGAGGTGTGTTTCCAGATCAAATAATTACAGACCACTGGTGCTAGAAATCATTTGTGGTAGAGATTCTTAGCCTTTTTTGTGTCATAGACCCCACTGGCAATCTGGTGAAGCCTACAGACCCTTCTCAGAATTATGTTTTTGAACACTAAAGCACTTAGCACACTGTCTGGAACAGAAAAGACACTAAATAAATACTGACCGATTGATTAAATCAAAGGAAATACAAAACTTCAGCAGCAGTTCTCATCCTGTGGGTTACGTTCAATTTGTAACAATGAAAATACATCCTGCATATCAGATATTTATATTACAATTCATAACAGTAACAAAATTACAGTTATGAGATAGCAACAAAAATAATTTTATGGTTGGGGGTCACCACAACGTGAAGAACTGTATTAAAGGGTCGCGGCATTAGGAAGGTTGAGAACCACTAAGTTGGAGGTTAGTGAAAATAAGGATGTCATTTTTCTTCCCATCCAAGTTCACAGACCCCCTAACATAGGTTAAGAACCCATGATGTAGAGAGTATTTTTGCTCGTTTATGAGTTAAACTAGATGACCTAAGGAGCTCTTTTCTATGATTCCATGAAATGTCCACTGAAGTAATAACCAGCTCTGGGCTCTGACAAGGAGCTCTGAGCCCCTTATTTGACAAATAATGAAACTGACATCAAAGAAGTGAAGTGACTTACCCAAGACCACACAACTAGGGTTCTTTCTATAGTATCAGCTGCCTTTCTTACCTGTTATATAGGGGAAAAGGTGAAAAAAGAGCTTCAATGAACCTCTAGGTTTTAGAGCTTGCTTGGTTCAGCCCTTTTGTTTTATTGGGGGCAAACTGTTACCCCGAAAGATTTAGTCATTTCCCAAGGTCGTGAAGGTTAGGAGACATAAGAGCTGGGATTTTAACCCATTTAAATTTAAAAAAAAAAATCATGGAGAATGGGTTAAAATCCCAGCTCTCATGTGTCCTAACCTGTACAACCTTGGAACCCTTCAGAACCCTTCCTTCAGGAACCCAAGGACACCCATTTTGGGTCAAAGGAAGAGCACAGTGGTAATCACTTTCAGTATCAGTCATCTCTGGCCAGTTGTGAGGTGAGTGGCTTTCCCAACCACTTTCAAGAAATCAGACTTAAGAAGCTTTGTTTTCATTCAGTCGTGTCCAACTCTTCATCACCCCATCTGGGGTTTTCTTGGTAAATATACTGGAGCGGTCTGCCATCTCCTTCTTCAGCTCATCCTAACAGATTGAGGAAACTGAGGCAAACGGGTTGAGTGACTTGCCCAGGGTCACAAAGCTAGTAAGTATCTGAGGCCAGATCTGAATTTAGATCTTCCTGGCACTCTACCCACTGTACCACCTAGTTCCCAATTTTGTTTTCCATTGCAGCAACGGAAAGAACACCACATTTG
Source organism: Pseudochirops cupreus (assembly GCA_028627135.1). NCBI lineage: Eukaryota > Metazoa > Chordata > Mammalia > Diprotodontia > Pseudocheiridae > Pseudochirops > Pseudochirops cupreus. The sequence continues at coordinate 206,155,695 of CM053584.1, read as the reverse complement.
AGAGTCAAAAGACACAAGTTTTATCCCCAGCGCCAACATTTACTGCAGCGATAGGTGACCATGGGTAGGTCACCCTACTTTCCTAAGCCTCACTTCCCCCATCTTCAAAATGGAGATAATACTTGGCACTACCCACCTCACAGAGTCCTGCAAACTATAAAAATGCTATGGAAATGTGAGCTAATAGAAATGAAAAAAGATCACAGAGAGGCTTTGGGTTTTGATGGGAAAGAGTAGGGGGTGGGGAAAAGCTATATATACACACACCAGGCTCAAGCTGTTCATACTGGAAAGGCCCAAAATTAGAGGCATGTGGTAAATAATCACCAGAATAAGAGCAATATCTTCTTTGCGCTCATCCATTATTCACCAAGATAATTGCACCATTATTGTTAGACTTCCTGACATCTAAAAACAAATCGAGCCATTGGGACAGGAATAAGATAACAAGACACTTCTCCACCAAATTTTTCTAGCTCTGAGCCAGAGCAGATTCCTGAGCCAGCAGTTCCAACACTAATAGCTATTCCCAGCAGTCAAAGCCAAAGCCAAAGAAAGACGGGCACCTTAAGCCCCTCTTCTAAGCAGTTTTGGGAGCTAAAAGCTGCCTGAGTCCACAGGCCATCGTTGTTCTTCATACTCTTCCAAAAAATAAAAGGTCATCAGCTACCTAAGAATCTCTGAGATAAGACAGAAGTCTTTTTTTTTTAAGTCTTAAAGTGGTGAGAAAAGCTGAAGAGCCCAGGCCACCCCCTGCAGAAAGTCCCTTTGGCCATTTTATACCTGCCATGTCTAATGAGGGCATCTGCAGTAACTAGCTGGTTGAGACAGTTAACTTTCAATGCCTAACTGGAGTACCAGGCCTTAACTACAGCAGAAAGAAGACTGGATCAGGAGTCAAAAGGCCCAGGTTATTGTCCCAGATCTGCCACTAAACTTGACCCTGGGCAGATCACTTAATTCTTTAGGCCTTAGTTTGTTTACTTGTAAAATGGGAATAATGGGACATTTTTCAACCTACCTTGCAGGGCTGCTGAGAGAATGAGGTGTAATAACATATAGGAAAGCATGCTGGCAAATTAATAGTCTGCCTAGTGGGCAGCTAGGTGGTGTAGTAGATAGAGCACCAGCCATGGAGTGAGAAGGACCTGAGTTCACATCTAGGTGCAGATCCTTCCTAGCTGTGTGACTCTGGGCAAGTCACTTAACCCCGACTGCCTCCAAAAATTAAAAAAAAGTTATACCGCATGGGACATTACAATTATGATGATGATGATGATGATGATGATGATGATGATGATGGTGCCTGCCTTTACAACCCTTGAGTTCTCATTACTAAATTCTGCCACAGGGGACCCATGCTCATGGCCTACATGTCAAAATAAAGGCCGTTATAAGCATCCCTTTGGCACAGAAATCATTTGGAGTCGGCAAAATGCTCAAAGTACATTACTCATTTTTCTCCAAATCAAATCTTTCCCTTCTGGGTGGTTCTCCTCCAACTAGCCCTAAGGACCTCAACATTCAGTACCCACAAGTGCAGGGTCTCAGAAAGAATCACTTAACTTATGGTTCATGTTGGTATATGCAGCTGGGATTCCATGATCCAAGCCAGCTGTGGAGATGCTGTCAGGAAGCCCCACACAGATGTCTTCAATCTTCAAGAGTTTCACATTCCACCGCCTGGCTGTTATGCACACTTCCTTGAAATACACGGCTTTCTTCCAAAGTCTGGTCAGTCCTAAACCACCCCTCCACCATCCCCTGAAAGGCTACTCCCTCAGGTCCTACAAGGTAGGACCTTGTAGATGGCAGCATCCTTTGGGTCTCACTCCCCATCTTCTCTTTCTAGGAAGCAGAAAAGAGCACTGGTGAATGTGGAAGGACGTTCTGGCAAAGTTAGAAGCAGAAGGTCACTGTTGCTTGAGTTTTCTAATGCCACAGTTTTATGTAGCAATGCTCAAGGACACAACTGTGGAGAGCCAAAAAGCTGGTGTTAAGACTAAGCTTTCCGAACTCTGGGAAAGAACTCAACAGGAATCATTAAATCTTTGAGATAGTTGCTAGGATCTTCTTGAATGCTAATAAGTTTGCTCTTGGAAAAAAACATGTTTGAGATGATACCTAAGATATTGAGTGCATTTGAAAATTACGTACCTCTGTTTACTGCCAAATGAGCTAATGTGAAAGTGCTTTGTAAACTTCAAAGAAATACCCACATAAGGTATCATTATCATCTCTTCCACCACTGTCTTGAGATATAACTTAAACCTTATATCATTATATAACTTTCCCTTGAGTTTCTATATTATCTCATGAATTGGATTACAGGCTCCCTTAAAGGGCAGGAACCCAGTTTATCAAAGGAACTAGAAACCATATAATTTGAAGATCTACTAAAGTAACTAGCCAGAAAAAGGGGCACAGGACCACAGGCGAGCAGCCCTAACTCTCTGAGGGGCTGTTACTTTCATATGGAAGAGAGATTTGACAATGTGAAGAAAGTACTAGACTTGTAGTTGGACCTCTGCCACCCTGGAATTGTGTTAACTTGGGTAAATCATTTCAATTCTCTTGATACCAACTGCCTCACCTATCCAATGAAGGGGCTGGAGGTGACCTGTAAGGTTCTTTCTAGTTCTAGATTGATAACCCTCTGCCTGGTTCTGTATGATCTAGGAAGAAAGAACTGGGATCAATGGGTGGAAGTTACCTGGAAGTTGATTTGAACTCAACATCTTTACCAAATATTATCTACCTAGCAGAGCTGTCAAAAGGTGGAAACAGGCTGCCTGTGGGGCACCTAACTGGGTCTGATACCAGAGTCACCAAGAAAAGAGCTGGATCAGTATTTATAAGCCCAAAGAAAAAAGTGATGAAGTTGAGCTCAGAAAAGAGAGAAAACTTAGGGGGCCACAGAGTAGCTGTCTTCAAATATCTGAAGGGTTCCTGTGTGGAACAGTGATTAGGATGCAGAAGTAGGAAGAAAAAGGGGTAGAAGCTACAGAGACAATTCTGTTCAGCAAAGGGAAGAATATCTTAATGGAACAGGCCGCTGAAGACAAGTGGTGATCTCCCTAGCAATGGATATATTCAAGTTCTTAACCTAGGGTCCATAGACTCCCAAGTGATCTGTGGAGAGATTTTAGGGAGTCTGTCAACTTGAATGGCAAAAAAATGAAATCTTTATTTTCATGAAACTGTAATTAAAGTTCGGCATTTCCTGATTTCGAATAAAAAAAAAAAAGACGACAAACCAATTACATTACTCTGAGAAAGGGTCCCATAGGCTTTATCAGGCTGCCAAAGGGCCCATGACACAAAAATGATGAATAAACCAATAAGCACTTATTAAGCATTTATTTGTGTGCCAGATACTGTGTTAAGCAGCAAAGAACCCTTAAGCAGAGGCTTCTTCCAAATCTGAGTTTCTATAATTTGTGACCATGGTTCTACATCATAGCAATTTGTGAGCAACCAAAGATCTTCAAAGTGAGACAGTCTATTAACAAGCCTTTATTAAGTGCTTACTTTTATGTCAGGAAGTATGCTAAGCAATGAGGATACGAAGAAATGCAAAAAACAGTCTCTGCCCTCAAGGAGCTTATTTTCTAATGGGGAGAAAATATATAAATCACTAGGTTTATTTTGGTTCTTCAGTCATGTTGGACTCTTCTTGACCCCATTTGGGGTTTATTTGGCAAAGATACAGGAGCCGTTTCCTTCTCCAGCTCATTTTACAGATGAGGAAACTGAGGCAAACAGAATTTAAGTGACTTGCTCAGGGTCACACAGCTACTATGTATGTATCTGAGACCAGATTTGAACTTGGATCTTCCTGACTCCAGGCAAGGTGCTCTAACCACTTCACAACCTAGCTACCCAAATAATGAGGTACTAGGTCCCGATAAGATATATATATACAGAGTAAATGATGGTAATCTGAAAGCAGAAGGTCAATGCCGGCAGAGGACAATCAAATGGGTATTACAGAATGTGCTTATACACTATCCAGTGATGTGCTAATAAAGAAAGGTTGAAAAGTAAAATTTGGAGGGCCAGCAACTCTTTCAGAAAATACTAAGCACCAAGCTATAAGAGGGAAATCTGCAAACATCAGAATGTCAGTGACAGTGGAAGTGGGCTGCTCCAGAAAATAATGATTAGAGATACAAACCAAGAAGTCATCTGTGAGTTAATACACATACACACATGCCTCCTCCCCCAAAGCAGGATGGCTCACACACTACAAAGAATCACAGAATTACTGACTTGGGACTAGAAACTCAGAGAACATCTAGTTAAACTGCTACCTGAATGATGAATTCTTGGCCTAAGAACAGCTCGAGCATCAAGAAGCTTCTCATCACTCCAGACAGTCTGTTTCATTTTGGGGCCAGCTTTAGGAAGGGGCCATTTTGAGGCCAGCTTTAATGGTTAGGAAGCTTTTCTTCAAGTTGTACCAAAACCTTTTGCCTTAACTCCTACCCACACATTGGTGCTAGCTCTACCCTCCAGGGCCAAGCAGACTAAGTTAATTAATTCTTCTTCTACACTACAAGCCTTCAAATATTTGCAGACAGCAATTATGTTCCCTATAATGCTTCTCTTCCCAAGATCCTCTGACTGATCCTTAGATCCCCATTCCCAGCAGAATATAAATGAGTGTCGGGCAAGGCCTATATCAGTATTTTATCTTCTTATTCTGAGCACCTCACACAATAACTTGCAGATAAGTACTTTTGACAGATCTCTGATTGCTTCAATGAAGGTATACACCCTCCACTGGTAAAGACTGTAATTCATTCACATCTTATTCTATGCTACCCTCTTCTTGGTCCTTGGATAGAACCCCCATAGATCTATCCAAAACCTTTCTCTAGGACTCCTAAGATCTTGCACACAATAGGCACTTAAAGATTGCTCAATTAAAAGGGACAGATCCTTCCAACTCTAAATCTTAAATTAGTCAATTTCCAGTTGTCCTTGTCAATGGAGGTAAGGAGAGTACAGAAAATCCCAAACAACGAACAATTAAGTCATTCATCCTAAGTATTCCAAACAGTCATGCGTGTAGGACTGGCTTTTCTCTTGCAGCAGATTTATCTTTTGGATTAGTTTGCATATATTCACATTAAAATTAATTTTCATTTCTTGAGCAGATATCAAATATAACTGAGGAAAGAGTAAAGCAAAGTAACATCCTGGTTAGCAATAAAAAACTGTAATTAAACACTTTTTGTGTAGTCAATCAACTAACAATTATTAAGTGCCGACTACGGGCCAGGCACTACACTAAGCACTGGGGATAGAAAGGCAAAAGAAAGTCCCTGGTCTCTAAGTGCTCAAGGTCTACGGCAGGGAGACAAAAATTGCAAACAACAATGAACGAGCAAGATAGAGACAGGAGAAATTGGAGATAACCTATAGAGAGGAAGAACTAGAACTACGGGAGATAGCAGAAGGCTCTCATAGAAGGTCGGATTTTAGTTGGAACTTGAAGAAAACCAGAGAAACCAAGAACTGGAGATGGGAAGGAAGAATATTCCAGGAATTCCAACAACCAATGGCGTGGATCAGGCTCACTACCTCAGTCCCCTCTCCCCTCTTCAAACATCCCAGCTGTCAACAGCCCTGCTAAATTGTCCTCATTCTGCACCTTCCATGAAAAATCCAGCCTCGGCTGTTTTGGGAGGTAATGGCTTAGCCTATCATGCGCTGAAATGAAACAGCCCCCAAAAGAGGGCTTCAAGAAGGAACTGTCCTAGACTAGTGAGTGCCATGTCTACGGATACTGCAACATGGCACTCACATTTATCCACTTAGTATTATCCAAACTACCACAGTTTACAATGCTGACCCCAGTGTACCTGGCTCAGAATAGGGAGAGCCAGAGCTCAGTTCCTGTGCAATCTGGGTTCAGATTGAATAATATCGGGGATATTATTCTCTACCATACCAACAGTAACTTTCTTATACCCCACTCCCCATTCTCACTATCTTCTACATTCCTTACCACATGGTTATCTTTCAGTCACGTCCAACTCTTTGTGACCCCATTTGGGGTTTTCTTGGTAAAGATACTAGAGTAGTTTGCCATTTCCTTCTCCCACTCACCTTACAGATGAGGAAACTAAGGCATAGAGGGTGAAGTGACTTGCCCAGGGTCACACAGGTCAGGATTTAAACTCAAGAAGATGAGTCCTCCTGACTCCAGGTTTGGCACTCTGCCCATTACGCCACCTAGCTGTCCACATAACATTACCATATGAAGTTCACTAGGATCCTCATTCTAGATCTGGAAGGGACCCCAAAGGTCCCAACTACTGAGTCCAACCTCCTTATTTTACAGATGAGAAAACTGAGTCCCTGGGAAGTTAAGTGACTTGCTCAAGGTCACAAAGACAGTAAGCAACAGGGGGGTAAGTAAGTCTTCAGTAGTTAGGTTGGAACAGGGCATAAAGTGTTAAGCGTGGAGACAAGAAGACCTAGGCTTGACTCTCACCTTCAAGACTTTTACTTGCTCTGTGACTCTGGGTGAGGCTCTCTAAGTCTAGGTCTCCATCTGTAAAAGAATGCTAGCACCTACTTCCCAGGACTGCAGCGAGGCTCAGATGAGATAACACACATAAAGCATTTTAAGCACCATATAATTGCGAGCTACTACTACTATTGTTAAGGAGGGGGGAAAATTTTTAAAAATTAAAAAAGCAAATAAATAAAAAATAAAAAAAAATTTAAAAAGGAGGGAAATACAAAAGCAGCTCAGAAAACACAACTAGGATTGCCTCAGTATTTAAAGAGGCTGTTCTTCAGCCCTTGCAGGTTTATTTGTGTAACCTGCCATCAATTTATGCACAGAAACTTGTTCCAAAGCAGTAACTAGGAATGGAATATGAGTTCTGGGACTATTTGGATGGCAATAGGTCAGTAAAATGCAAAGCAGTATCCCTGTTCCTTGGGTATATAAGCTTAGGTCTTCTGGAATCTGAGTTCAGCACTCTATCTGCTGCATCACCTAGGTTCTTCTTTTTCAAAAAACCCCATTATGTTTGCTATATTTGTTATATTAGGACATAATAACTAGGACTTAGGTAGTGCTCTGCATATGTTATCTCAATTGATCCTCACCACAACCCTCTGATAATTGCTATTATTATCCCCACTTTACAGATAAGGAAACTGAGGCTGAGAGAAGTTAAGTGTCTTGCCCAGGGTTGCACAGCTGGTAAATGTCTGAGGCTGGTTAATCTCAGGTCTTTCCGATTCCTCTGTGCCACCTCGGTAGACAATGAGAGTAAATTCTACAAATACAGAAATGGAAAGAAGCATCAGTTTCTGGTCAGGTTAGTATTTTTCCCAGGATGTCAGATACAAGTGGTGTGGTGCAGTAGAGAATTTTAAGTCAGTGAACTTGCCTCTGAATCCAGGCTCTGCCATTTACTTTACTTGCGTGATCCTGGACATGTCACTGAAATTCTCTAGAGAAACCTGAGAAGACTTAAATGAACTGATTCAGAGGGAAGTAAGAACCAAGAGAACAATTTATATAATAAGTAACAACACTGCAAAGATAAACAACTCTGAAAGCCTTAAGAACTCTAATGAATGCAGAGGACCAAAAATGAAATGTGTTCTCCATCTCCTGACAAAAAGCTGATGGATGGCCTCAAGCTGCCTGAGATGTGCATTTCTGGACATAAGGCAATGCAGGAACTGGTTGTGCTGGGATCAACTGCTAAATGATACTTGTACAGAATGCCAAGGAATACAGGGGTACCTCCATAGCCCAATGGAGCCGCTGTACCTATCATGAGGTGCCTGCGCAAGGAAATGCAAGAGGAAAGTCTCCCTTAATTCTAGAGCAGTGATTCTCAACCTTCCTAATGCCAGGACCCTTTAATACTCCTATCTGTGCGTATCTGCATGTGGACGGACCCGCCTGGAGACGGTGGTGTCTCAGTTCCTAAGACCATCGGAAATATGTGTTTTCCGATGGTCTTAGGCGACCCCTGTGACAGGGTCGTTCAACCTCCAAAGGGGTTTCGACCCACAGGCTGAAAACCGCTATTCTAGAGCTTTCTCTCTGCTGATTATCTCTAATTTATCCTGTCAATATTTTGTTTATATATTGTTGTTTATAGGTTGTCTCCCCCATTAGACGGTGAGCTCCTTGAGAGCAGGGACTATCTTTTGCCACTTTTTGTATCCCCACTGCTAAGCATAGAGCCTGACATGTAGTAGTCACATAAAAAAATGCTAGCTGACTGACCAAAACTGCTGGAGAAGAGACAAAGACTTTTGAGGAGTAAAAAGTCTTTGGATGAGGCTTCATAATGGATTATAAATGTGTGTTTTCTTTGGCTAGGGCAGTCTGGCCAGATTCTGGGGGCTGCTGGGCAAACAGTTTTCATATTTTAGTAGCTGGCCTCTGCCCAAGGCAGTCAGAAGTTAAGCAAGCTTTGAATGGGCTGCCCCAGGGCGAGCAGTTACAGACCCCATACTGCTGCCCTCTGAATTCTTAATGAGGTCTAAAGAGAGAAAAGAAGTCCTCCAGCAAGCCTGTACTGAAGCCTGAAATATCACTCACCCTCCACAACTTTAAATGAATGCAAATGATTCAGCAACAAAACATGTAGCCCCGAGTGAAAACCAGCCACATAGGAAGGCTTGTCTCCCCAGCCTAGTATCCAAACCGGGCAGGGCACAGAAGGAGCTACCCTATCTGAGGCATGGCATGGCATAGCATGGTACCTGCTGGGGCCTAGTCAGGCTACGCTAGACAGATCCTGGCAAAAGCAGTAAGTGTCTGGGACAGACAACTAACAGGAAGTTCAAATCCACAGGGAATGACATCTCCCAACCCCCTCGACCCCCTCCTCTGCAGCCCAGATGGAGACCATCCGAGTTCCAAGGCTTTATAGCTCTGGCTCCAGGGTGGAGAGTATCAGTGGAAAAACAAAAGGTATTGCTTTGATCTAATGAAAGGGGTTGGTCACAGGCATCTCAATGGGCTGTGGGATCTCATCCAGTCACCACACATCCTGTATTCAAGAGCAAACATCACCCAGCTCCCAAAAGCCACCCCCTCCTCCTTTTTCCCTACCAGATGCGGAGGAGAGAAGGATCTACCTGAAAAGTCTAACTCCTGTAGATCTTTACTCAACTTAACTGAAAGCTACAAAAACACATACAGCACAAAAAACCAAATTCACACCTTGTTTTTCCCAATCTAAATTCTCCTTGGGCAGCGGAGTGGGGGGTGGGGTGGTGGGTGGGGTAGAGAGAGAAGCAATTTGCCAGGCACATAAGAGCAACCTTCAGCTAACATATTTACAGACTGGGGCTCAGGGGAGTTTGTTAGCTTCTCAACCTGATCAACAACTCACCGTAATCCTACCAGCCAGCAATTAATTCAACTGCCACAGTTTCCACTTATGAGGGTAGTCACTGGAAAGTGACCCAGTTAAGTCCTTACAAATCCTGTCCAAATTTTTCTGGCCATAGATGTAAACAAGGCATCAAAGGATGCGGGGCTGGGGTGGGGAGGCCAAAAGAGCGAACCACAGCCAAACCAAGAAGTCAGCAGAAATCAAGGAATGCAATCAGAGTTCCCAAGGGCCCTCCCCAAGACTGCTCAGCACATAGTAGGCATTATACGAGTGAGCAGAAGTGAGTAGAGTGTTTGGGATTTCATTACTTTCTCCACCCCCCACTGCCCTGGGGTTGAGAGGATTGGCTTCCCCCAGATGCAGGCATTTCACATCAAGGCTTAAGGGTTCTGTCTCAAAATAGCCCACTAAAAATGCCTTTACTAGTATATCAAAGGGTAGCAGGAAACTGGCTAGAATGGAGAGGGAGAAAGACCTCAGAGAAAATCTCTGACACCTTTCTTCCCAGCAGTTAAAAGCCCTAACCTACAATACTTTATTCATCTCCCTAACATTCCCAGGGGAAAGGGAGGAGAGAAAGACCTCTCCACATTCCTACTTCACAAGCTATCAGGCCCAGGCTACCAGACCCCCAGGGCTCGGCAGTCAAAGCTAAGTGCTTGATCTGATAATGAGTCAGAGACCTCCTCCACACCAAGGCTGGTCCAAACTGGCACACCCTTCCAGGTGAAAAGCTTGAGCTCTAACTAACTGCAAGGCACAGACAGATGAGTTACCCAGGGAAGCTGAGGTGAACATCCAGGAGGCTTAAGTGATAAAGCCACGCTACAATCTAAAGAAAAAAAATACCGGGGGATCATTCAGATCTTGAAATCCATCCACAGTGAAAAACATCTCCTGAAATGCCAATATCTCAGGCCAAACACACCAATCTCAACCAAATACAAGGCTCCTAGCCCTAAGAACCACTTGGACTCTGGAGAAAGCAAGATAACCAATGAGACAGAATGGTTCTGGTGTCTCACAGAGCATTACATTAACCTCAGAACAAGACTGACCTGCTGCCTCAGGGAGGAGGGCAAAAGAGACATTCGGGCAATGTTCACTCAACACACAGCTAAATCCAGCCTCTTGCCCCAAGCACCCTAGCCCCTGGTAGCCCATGAGGCAGGGTCTTTCCCTACCTCTATACTTCTAGAGCCTAGTATTTGCTCCAGAGCTTCTAATACCCCTGTTTTCTTTCCACAACTAAACTGGGAAAAGAGCTTTAAAAGTAAGTTCAGTAAATATTTCAACAATGTGAAGCTACGGTGTTTGATATTAGGTGAGAAAGTTTAGTTCCCACATCTCGATGCAGCCCAGTTCAGTATTTATTACACAACACACACAAGAAAAGGCAGTAGATGGCCCTGGGTTCAAGTAAGGCCTCTGACACATAACAGCTGTGATCCTAGGAAAGTTAATCTCTTTCATACTCTAGGCAACTCTCAAGACAAAAAAACTGCAAGAGAAGATATTACCCTGCATTAGTAGAAGGGTCCTCACCGGGGAGTTCCCCATGCCTGTGAAATCACAGGTCCAATCTTGATATGAGTAAGTGACTGGGGGAGCGAGGAATGAAGGAAAGCTTCCTGAAGAAGGGGCTATCTGAGTTAGGCTTGAAGGGATGGCTAGGAATCCAAATGGTGAAAAGAACTAAGGGAAGATAGCCAAGGAAAAGCCAAGAGTGGAAGTCCCAGGGCGCTTTTTGAAGGTCAGAAGTTCCCTGTGTTGACTGTAATATAACCACTGTGGAAGGAAATCATATTTGCTGAGTAACTGCAACAGTGAAAAGTTTTTATTTAAATGATTAATTCTCTATAGTGAAAAAATTGTGAGTATTAATTAACAGTAGGGCTACGGTGTCTATCAAGATTATCCACTTGGGAGGGGAGTGGGAAGTGGGATGGAACACAACAACAGAAAACCTGTGTGAGACTTGGCAAATTACTTAACCTCTCTGTGTTTCTATCTCCCCATCTGTAAATGGGAGTTTAGATTAAATGGCCCTTTCCAGGTAGAAGCCTTTAACTCTTAACTGTAGCTCAAAACTATTCTAGTTTATCTGCACCCATTGAAAGCACACTTGACTGATCCTAAGTAAGATTGTCTTATTTCAGCTATAACTTCAAAAATACCCCTTTTAGAAACTAAAAGGAAAAAAAGGAAAATGGGAACCCCATCATCTTTCCCCCCTTCCCAAATCCCTAAAGACCAGGAAAGGGACTAGTGTCAATTGTTTCTAAGTCCAGGGTCATAAACTAAATTTAGTGGTCATTGCGGACACATGGGAAACCGGATACCTTAAGGCTGCCTGCCTGCTACAGGGGAAAGAAGGCCCCCAGGTCCCCCCCACTCCCCGAGGCCAGCACCATCCCAATCCTCTTTGTCCTCCAGAAGGGGCTCCTTCCTGGGGGTCAGGAGGCTGTCATTATTTTTATGGCATCACCCACCTCACAACAACCTTCCACCGGAGACCTGGCTGGGATCTCTCCCTCCTGTCTTTCCAGCCCACCTAGCCATAAACCCTCCCTTCCTCAGACCTGATGGGGTCTCTCCACAAATACCTGTGACTACCATAAACGCCCATAAACAGCCCCTGTTTATAGCCCAGCCTGCCTGCTGCTAAATGAGGGCATTTGTTTCAAATTTGCAAATATCGAAAGAAGTAGAAACCCAAGTCCAGCCCTAAAATGAAATGTTCTGCATTCCAGCTCTGCTCCTTCCAACACAGCCAGAGGCCTCCACTGTTTACTCACTGGTTGCGCTATCAGGAGAGGTATTTCCCTGTTCCCCAAGGAGGCTGTTTTGATCTGGGACTAGAGTGGGGAAAGAGGGTGAAAGCAATCCAGACTCACAGGGAGACATAAGTAACCCAAGATTTGCTCTCCTGCTTAGCTAAACTCAGCCCACTACTTTCCCCTCCCCCACATTTCCTGGGCCACCCCCACCCCCACCCCCACCCCCTTCCCTCCCAAACAGGCTTCTGGAGCTTGTCAAACAAGGTCCTATGCTGAAGTCCCAAGTAGAGACTCGTCCTGGGCGCTGCCCCAGAGATACAGCAGGGATCCACTTAGCGGCCTTGGAAAACCATTCTAAAAAGAAATCCTCCAACCATGTTGTTCAATAAAGGTAAGGAGGCAATCAGGGAAATAGGGCAAACAGGGCTGAAACTCCTTTCCCTACAGGAGCTCCAGGGCTGAAATCTGACAACAAAAATACACAGAGAGGATCCCACCCACCCACTCCAAACTTACACCTACAAAACAAAGCAACCGAAGGAAGGGGGATAGGAAGAAGAAAATGAAATCTCTGGTCAATTAGGAGTGAGCAGGAGAAGCTCCTTCCCAGAGGTGTGTGCTGGTGTTTACTAAATAAGAGCCTTTTGTTTTAAGAAGGAATTTATAAGAAAAAAAAAAGCAACAACCACCTTCTTCCAAGCCCCCAGGGTTGTTCCAGAGCCCCAGCATCCCTATCCCGAACCCCACCTCCTCCTTACCATAACACTTCTCCCCGGGAGTCCTGGCCCCTGGGGAGGGGCTCACAACAGAGTCTCACAAAACTGCTTGAAAGTTTGGCATTTTTTAAATTGATCAGCATAACAATTGGTTTAATCTGTTAAATTAACCAAACAGATTCATCGATTTGCTCTTTCTTTGTAGCTGGCTGTAAGGCTAGGCTTCATTTCCTTCTTCATTTTTAGGGCTACTAGACTGATGGGTGGGTGGGTGGCTGGTACAGTTGGCAGCTGCTGAAAGAACCTCGGATCCCAAAGTGAGGCACAAAGAGTTCATTATCCTGGCCACACCACCTGTCTAGGGTTCTGATAAAGCCTTAGCAAGTGCCACCCCCCCCCCCCCACACACACACCTACTTTTAAGCCTGGAGCTCTTTACCTGGGGTCCATAAGGGGATCTATGAACTTGGGTGGGAAAAGAATTCTAACTTTATTATCACTAACCTCTAACTGAAATTTAGCATTCTCTTGATTTTTAAAAAATTGTTCCAAGGAGGGCCCAGAGATTTCATCTGCCTGCCAAAGGGGTTGCGTCTTACAAGGACTGCCCACCATAGGGCCTGGCTAACAGGTACTATTTATTCCCTGTGGAAGAATCCACAAAGTATCACCTCTCCCTGAACAGTACCACTCCTTTCCCACCCCACCTCCCAACTCAATCATACTCTAAATCTCTGACCATCTTGTGCCTGAGAGGTACCCTGGCCTCTAGATAGTCCATTCTAAGGTAACAAAGGCAATAGCACCAATCATCCCTGATCGACTCCATGTCACAAAAGGACCACACTCCTAGAATCCTAGATTGGAGTCAGGGTACTGGATACAACCTGTGCTTAATAAATGTTTATTGAATTTAATTAATTTGGACAGTATAAATCACTACAAACAGGCCATCAACAGCATGGTCAAACTATAATAAACCAATAAGCAAGGAAAACTTGAATATCCTAGAATGGTGAGGGAGGAGGTACTAAATTTTAGCAAGCTCCAGAGACTCTCTAGTCCCATGGTTCTCAACCTGTGGGTCGCGACCCCTTTCACAAGGGGAAAATACATATTTCCGATGGTCTTAGGAACTGAGACACCACTCCTCTATCCATCTCCAGGCAGGTCTGCCCACATATGAGTATTAAATGAGTATTAAAGGGTCGAGGTATTAGGAAGGTTGAGAACCACTGCTCTAGTCCAACCATCTTGTTTTACAGCTGAGAATAGTGAGGCATGGAAAGTCAGTGAATTGCCCAAGATCACCCACCAAAGCTAGGACTAGAACCAACCTCCTGACCCCCCAGAGTGGATAAAAACCCCATGCGGCACACAACTGAAATAGAAGACATATTTGTTGTATGAAAGAACCTTCTAAGTTAAAAAAAAAACTTGAGAATAAAAACAACAAAAATATAAGAGTGTAGGAATATGTGCTTATATATAGTATGTATATTACACATATATGCAAAACATTATATCCATGTGGAAAGGGAATTAAACAAAGAATCAGAGCAAACTGTGGTTTATTCAGGGAAGACTTTCTAGAGGCCATGAATTTTGAGCCAAGTTTGACAAGAGGGAAAAGTAGAGCATAAGGAAGAGTAATGAGAAAGAATTTACACACACACACACACACACACACACAAAATTTAGGAGGAATATACATTGGAGAAAGTGCTAGACTTGAGAATTAGAATTCAGGGTCTGGCTTCAACCCTTGGTTTCCTCAGCAGTAAAAGATTGCCCTACTTACCTGACAGGGTTGTTGAGAGGAAAGAACTTTGGAAAACCTTAAAAGGTTTCAGAAGGATGAGCTATGAGTTATTCCCCAATGGTTCCAGTGTGCCACTTATGTAATACCATAGCATTCTCTACTGTGGGAGATATTGCCTACAAATCCCAGCATGCTACACTGGCTTGGAATGTGGAAGAACACAGCAAGCAGGAACCTGTAGTCACTCATGACCTTCCACATGCACTGCTCTAAGGCCAAGTGCTCCATTTTCAGAGAAAAGTGCTGATATTGGATCTTCTCATACAGAGTTCTGGAACTCTAGGCTAAGTGAGCTGTAGCTCTCAAGAGCTCATTGTGCGTTCAGCTGAGCTCTGCTACCATGATAGATGGACACAATCCACTCTTGGATAACTTAAATCCCCAGTTACAAATTCCTCAGGTTGGAAAGGATTTCAGAAATTCACCTGATCCTTCCTTCCCCCTGGAACTCTAAGGAGAATTTCACCTAAACCACTCCAGAAAGATGACCCCCTTCTTCAAAGTCAGTCTCTCCCTCCTGTCACCAAGATTCCAGTTTCCTATGGTAACACATGCCAATCTCCAGTGCTTTAATAGGGGAAGCTAGGCGGCAAAGTGGATAAAGTACTAAGCGTGGAGTCAGGAAGACCTGAGTTCAGATTCAGTCTCACACTAGCTTGTGTGACCCTGGACAAGTCACTTAACCCTGTTTGCTTCAGTTTCCTCATCTGTAAAATGAGCAGGAGAAGGAAGTGGCAAACTACTCTAGTATCTTTGTCAAGTAAACCCCAAATGGGGTAGAGTTGTGACTGAAAAGACTGAACAACAACACTATGTGACCACTCACAATTCATTTCCCCTCTCTGGCCTCAGTTCCTTCCACATCCCTGTAGTTCTTGACATTGTGTGGGCCTAAAAGGATAAATAATCTATTCCATGGTCTTTCCTCCAAAATTCCCCTTGCCTTATTTAAGTTTTTCCATTCTCTACAGAACTCTGGAAAGCTATGCCACACCCACACTACCATTTCAGTCAAGTCCCAAGGCTTCTGTGCCTTACCATTAGGGAATAAGAAAGCTTTGTAGATCTGAAAGCCCTCACCAAAACCAATGGAAGAGAGGAAAGTCAAAGGGATTCAGGAAAGACAAGGCTTTGGTCATCACTGGTCATAGAACACGGATGATCAGAGTTAGACCTTAGAGAGCATTTACCTCCTCTTTCCAGAGAAGGTAAGAGAGGCCCTGAGGGGGAAACAGCCTCCCCCAAGTCACACAATGAATTAGTTACTTAATGGGGTCTCCTAACTCAGTGTTTTTTCCACTGCAACAAGACTAGTAGTTGTGTAGGCAAAATGTGCTCAGTGCTATAAAACATTTAGGAAACTTCAAAAGACAGCCGGACTTGGCACCACCTCTGAGGAGGTGGAGGCCAGAATGTACCCAGGTTTTTCCTTCTTAACCCTGTCTCTGTGTAGGTCCAAATCAGGAAGATCCACCAGTTTCAATTTGGGCTTTGGGAGATCCCTGGTATCTCTAATGGAGAAAGAACACAGGCAAGCTGCCTGGAGTTTCTTAAGGAAACGTGATGCAAAGTCTAGAATGTTTCCTTTTTTTAACTTGGTCGAGTTTGATTTAATAAACATAACTGCCCACAGCAATCATAAAATACTGAGCTGGTATGGTAAATGAGGAAAAAATGGTGACAGAAAACCCTTTCCTGGGTCAGAACTCCTATTCCAGAGCCTTAGGAAGGCCAAACAAATTATCTAAGTATGACAGTGAGCATTTACAAAACCGCCACTATGTCAGGATACTCTGCTAGGTTGGAGACATAAGGACAAAAGATACATATGTACATATGTATATGCACATAAGTAAACACATATGTGTGTATATCTGTATACATGTGTATGTATGTATATACAGTAATCCCTTCCACATTATGCCTTTCCCCATCTCAGTTTTGATATACTGCAGGTCAGCATAAGAAATTAAATGGGAACGTTGGGGGAGTTTTGTGGAAGCTGAAGACGACACATGAAGGCCGGCAGAAGACACAGAAAAAGCTTAGAAACTCAGAAATGCATAAAATATACGTATAGTACTGTATAATATCAACCTAAATTTTACAGTAAGGTATTGTAAACACCCCATAAAAGAAAAAGAATAATATATACATACATACATATGTATATGTATATTTCTCATACATATGTATATATATATATATATATGGCCAAAACATTTTATGCGGATTTTCCAGATGAGGAGTGCTGCGCCTCTAACCCCTCAATGTGGAAGAGATTGCTCTAAGTGTGTATATATTCATGTGTATACAGGCACGTATATAAAATCAGTCCTGATCCTCAGAGTTCACATTCTACTGCTACTACGTAAAGGAACACCACCACAGAATACACACAGGCATAAGATGGGTATAAACCTCATGCCCCTAACCTCCCACTGCTGATCTCTTCTGCTCTCCTCTTTCTCCTCCTGGCAGGGGAAGGGGAAGAAGGAGAATGACAATGAAGGGAACACTGGTAGGTTATCAATACTGCTGAAATAACTGTAGAGCTCAATGCAGCCCAGAATCTGCAGAGAGTCAGGAAAAAGGCATCTGCTTCCACTTAAACAGCAGGCCCTCATCCCTATACCTCTAGGTAGACAGAGCTGTGTTCCTCATCCCTACTCACTATTCCAGGAGATAGCTTGTCACCAACAAAAGCAGAAAAGACCTTGCTTGTGTGCCTTCTATGGGAGAAAGGGATCCTGGCTCAGTGTTGGACTATTTACCAACCATAATGGGAGTATCCTCACCATGCAGAGCAGACAATTAGTTGTATCTTACCTGAATCTCCCTTTGACTTTTATCTTAGAGAAAGCTGGGGTGAGGGAGTGAGAAGGGGAGGGTGCCAAGAGCTGTGAGTAAATCAGCAATGAACCCAGCGTTGCCTGTCCTGAGAATCCGAATCCAGGGTGAGGGAGGGGAAGCTCCAGCCAGGAAATGCAGAGTGGCTGTGTTTGGAAAAGTCCCAAATTTATGAGCTGCTGATGAAATACCAAGACCCATTTACAAAGAGACTTTGCAAAAATCTGTGCATTAGAATGAAGCAAACTATTTAAGAAGCTGCCAGTCAAAGGGGCTTTGTTGAGTCCTTTCTGGTGGGGATAAAAGAATGAGGACAAGAAAGAAAAGCTTTACATGATTAAGGGGTCCCAGGTGGTGCCCGTGGTGGTACACTGCTGTCAGAAGATCGAAAACCAGCAAAATTGTTATTTTTCTGTGTCCTCCCAATCTTCTAGGCAGGAGGCACTTCCCAGGCATCACCACATTATCACAATGAAGTGATGAGGGGCACCATCAAATTGAACATGAAATGTACCTGATCATTTTAACCTAAGAGCTGAGTTACACACTACTGGGTAAACTTATCAGCAATCCCATTCCCTTCATGAAACCATCCCTGATCTCTTCCCCTTCCTAAGCTCTACTCCCCAAGAACATCTATCTTTATGACACATTTTGGCCTGTAACTCTATTTAATTTAGCACTTTACTGTATCATTGTCATTCCTTATCTATCTAGGATAGATGGGTGTGTGTGTGTGTGTGTATGTGTGTGTGTGTGTGTGTGTGTGTGTGTGTGTGTGTGTGTGTGTGTATGTGAGAGAGAGAGAGAGAGAGAGAGAGAGAGAGAGAAAGAGAGAGAGAGATTCATCCATCTATCCTCCAGGATAAACTCTAAACTCCAGTTAGTTTTTAAAGCTACCCTCTGCAATAGGACCCCAGCCTCACTAGACATTATACTCCCTTTTGCACTCTGAAATCCAACCAAACTGGCCTTCTCTCCGTTCCTCAATTCAAGACATTCCATCTCTAACACTCCATCTCCTATCTCAATGCCTCCAAGGTGGCTGTGCCCCAAGCCACTCTCTCCTTATCTTCACTTCATCTTGTCTCCCTCTTCCTTTACAATGCAGCTCAGGAACCATCTTCTCAGGAAGACCTGAGTTCAAACCCAGATTCAGATACTTACTAGCTGTGTGATCCTGGGCAAGTCACTTAACCCTATTTGCCTCAGTTTCCTCATCTGTGAAATTAGCTGGAGAAGGAAATGGCAAACTACCCCAATATCTTTGCCAAGAAAATCCCAAAAGGGGTTACAAAGACTTGGATACAACTGAAATGACTGAACAGCAACAAAAGCTGTCTCTCCAGTTAGAATGTGAGTAGGACCTGTTTCATGCTTTGCAATATGTGGTGTGAATATGAGATGGTTTTATTCTTTGTACTTGTATCAGCAATACTTAGTACAGTGCCTGATACACAGGAGCTTATATTTACTGATTGATCTCTGTAAGATGAAGGGTTAGAGTGAATGGCAGAAGTCCCTTCCAGGGTTCTTTATTTGTTCGTGTCTGTGTCTGTCTTGCTTCCCCAGTTAAAGAAATATTAAGGAATCACATATTCCTGAACCTGACCCATCCTGTACTCTCCTGGAAGAACTACCCCTCCCCCAACATATCACCTGGCCTAATGCTGGGCAAATAGCAGGTGTGTTCAATAATTAATTAGAATCCTAAAATGGCAGTGCTAAAAAGGGCCATAGGAATGAATAGTCCAACCCCTTCATTTCACAAGGAAAGAAACTGAGGTCCAAAGAGCTTATCCAGATAGAAAGCAGCAAACTCAGATTTTGAAACTAGGTTCTTTGACACCAGACCTAATGAATGCTCTTATCAGGAATCTTGCCCGGCACCTTAGAAACATTCTAATTTTACAGATGAAAAAAAATGAGGCCCAGAGAGTGAGGTTTGCAAAAACTTCACAATGAGTTAGTGACAAAAGCAGTACCAGAGCCAGGCTCCTGACTTCTAAGTCAGGGCTCTCTTCCATTATATTATATCAGTTGAAACGTCCCTGAATAAGGAGACAAAGAACCTGGATTCAAATCCCTGTTGTGATACTTCCTACCTTTGGTGACCTTGGGCAAGTCAAGGCTCTCTGGCTCTAAATTTCTCCATTTAGAAAATGAAAAGGTTGGATTAGATGATCTTTGAAGTTCCAACTCCTTCTAAATCTGTAATTATGACTTCTCTCTCATTCAGCATTCAACTCAGAGTCCAAAATTTCTAGGCAAAGCAGTGTAGTTTCCTGAAAGTTACTGGAACTAATTCTAATTCCCTGTAAAATCCCGAGACAAATAATTTCTCTCTAAGCCTCAGTTTCCTTACGTGTAAAATCTGGGCAATGGACTGGAAGATCTCTAATCATTCTTCTAGAACCAATCCATGCACTAAAAAAATTAACAATGACTACTGGCATGAAATGTTGGCCTTCTTCCCCGACACAGTGGCAAGCCCAGACTAAGGCCTGGGCAGGAGAAAAGGTAATCGTGTAATGAAACCAAATTACTATTTAGAGTTAAAAAGACCTTAGAGGTCATTGAGAACAAGCCCCTTCATTTTTTCATATGAGGAAATTGAGGCTCAGGAGATCAAGTGAGTTGCTCAACATTTTTAACAAGCAAGATTCACAACCTTCATCACCCAGCTTTCAACAAAGCTGATAAATTCATATATCAGTTCTCATCACTCAAAGGCAATGTTGGTGGACAGCTAGGTGGTACCGTGGCTAGAGCCCTGGGTCTGGAGTCAGAAGGATATGAGTTCAAATCCAGCCTCAGACACCAGCTGTTTGATCCTGGGCAAGTCACTTAATGCCACGGCCTCCAAAACAACAACAGCAATGTGGGACAGTGGGCCTGAAGTGAGGAAGACCTGGATTTAAATCCTGCTTCTGACACTTACTATGTGACCCTGGGCAAATCATTTATTCTCTAAGCCTCAGTTTCTCCATTTTAAATCATAATAATCACATTTGTTGTGAGGCTCAAGTGAGTCAATAATGGCTATAAAGCACTTTGAAAACTTAAACGCCACTCACTGTTACTAAGGTTATGTTTGAATCAGGACTCTGCCCAACTCCTAAAAAAATCAGGTTTTATTGATACTCTTCAGTCATTGGATAAATAAGTGCCTACTGGGTGCAGAGCATTGTGCCAGACACTAGGGAAAATGCAAAGCTCAGATACCAGCTCCATGAGGGGTTTCCAGTCTACAAGGAAAATAAACCACAGACACAGAAAACGCTAATGTACAATACTACCTGCTAAACACCAAACTGCTAAGTAAGGCTTCCTAAACTATCCACAGAATTAATCCAGAGGGGGAAATGGGTGCTTGGCAATTCAGTGACTGACTCCAGGAAGAGCTGCCAGGTCCAAGTTCATTAGCCCTTGGAGCCAAGTTGCCTCCTGGCTACATACACTGCCTCTTGACAGCATGACCAAGAAATGTCTTAAATATGGAGAAGAAAAGAGGGCGGAAAAAGTGACATGCTGCACAAGGCTTCCTAAAACCACTGATTAGCTGTGCTGTGCAGGCTCCACCAGAGTGCCATAGGGCTGGAGTTGGCATGAATGCATATTGGAATATAGTGAACTCAGCAGCCCCAAGATAGGAATCTAGCCCAGTTGTACTGGGGGCACTCTCACCAGACCTGGATAAATGGAAGCTGGATGGTGGGGCCCCGTGGGGGAGGGTACTAAAAAGAATATAGGGAAGAAAGACCAAGCCCAACAGGTAATGGATAAGACTTAAGTAGTTAACCACAGCAATACTGGACCCAAGCCTCTAACCAGAGCTGCCTGGTTCTCTGAATTCAGAAATAGAGCACCAAGGGGACACAGCAAAAAAGACACATGCTACTGAGGTTAGAGGAAAAAGGCCAGAAGGGTAGGCAGGCAAGGCAAGCCAAGGACACTCAACTCTGTGAATAACCCTTTCTTCCATGGAGCTGGCTTGTCAAGTTTCTCTTGACTTACACACTGGAAGTCGAAAGCAGTAAGTTCCCACATCCAATCAAATCCAAAAGACAGGGCAAGAGATGATTTAGACCTTGGAAGCCATTAAGCTCAAAGCCCTCCTTTAAGAGGGAATACTGAGGCACACAGGGATAAATCACTTGGCCAGAATCACAAAGCATCACTCACTGGTGGTGATAGGTTAAAAGACTTAGACCAAAGGGACCTTAGAGATTATTTCAACCAAACTCTTCATTTTCACAGAAGGGAAAATTGAGTCTGTGAGAGGGAATCTCCCCCCCCCATCCCCCCCCATCCATCCATACACTGCTTCCCCAGTCAAACATGATCAGATCAACACACCATGGCAAAACCCAATAAAGACATACTTCACTGTATGCAAGAGATATGTTCTTTCAAACTTGCTAACTGAATCCAATTTCTACATAATGAAGGCAATTTCCTCATTGAGGGGCTAGTTATTAAAATTAGAATTGTGTTCCTCTGGGTAAAGATTTGGGCTTGAGAATTTTTTTAAAATTGTACTTACAAATGCTGCAAACATTCTAAAAATTACATATATAATAGATTTTTTTTTTTTGCTTTTTGGAGGGCAATTGGGGTTAAGTGACTTGCCCAAGGTCACACGGCTAGTAAATGTTAAGTGCCTGAGGCCGCATTTGAACTCAGGTCCTCCTGATTCCAGGGCCCGTGCTCTATTCACTGCACCACCTAGCTGCCCCAATTACATATATAATAAACAAAAGATTGTTTCCCAACAAAAAATATGACTAATAGACAAAATAAATAATAACATATGAATGCAGATCACTCACCTAAGGTAATTTTTTTATCTTCAGTAACCAGATTTAAAGATAAAGAAAAGCTCCTTAATTGGAGAAAATACAAGGGTACCAAAGTCAGTTTCTCTCCTACTACTATTCGAGAAGTCTACAGTAGATTTTCCTACATATTACTCTTTCTGGGTACTTAGTACATATGTCCTAGTGCTGTAATAATGCAAGCTACTGGCCTTCAGAAACAGGCTGATCTGGACTAAAGGAAAAGAGTCAATACAAAAATGTAGCTGAGGCAATGACACCAACATCAAACAAAGCGGAAATAGTACACAAATTCCTGTTCAGTTGTTTTTCAGTCAATCCAACTCTTCATGACCGCATTTGGGGTTTTGTTGGCAAAGGTACTGGAGTGGTTTGCCATTTTCCTTCTCCAGATCATTTTATAGATGAGGAAATTGAGAGAAATAGGGTTAAGTGATTTGCCCAGGGTCACACAGCTGGTAAGGTCTGAAGCTGGATCTGAAATCCGGAAGATGAATCTTTCTGACTCCAGAGCTATACCACCTATCAGACCCTAGTACACAAATAGGGGATGCCTATGTACTGAAGCACACAGCTATGGCAACTCGTAACCTGCTTCCTTACGTCAAGTAACATACATCAAATCAGATCCCTGTTATAAATGCTATCATGGCAAACATCCATCCTCTTGAGTTTCCGTAGAAAAACAGTACGGTGCAAAGTGGCAAGAGCCCCCAAGCCAGCAAACGTGGTTTGAGTCCTCACTTGGCTACTCTCTGAATGTTCCGCAAGTCAAAAGTACCACTCTGGTCCTGTCTTCTCCACTGTAAAACGAAGGCATGGCACTGAATGTTCTTTATTGTCCCTCCCAATTCTAACAATCTCTGAATATGTAAAGATGATGAGGTAATGTGGCAGAGTGGATGGAAATTGGGGAATCAGGAGGACCTGAGTTCAATTCTAGTCTTCTGACATATACTGGCAGTGTGGCCTTTGTCAGGTTACCCAACTGCTCAGGGCACCGGGGGTATTTCCTGATACTATAAATCGCAGAGTGGTTGCCCTTAGCATTGGTAAGAGTTTTCTCAACAAGAATTTCCTAACAGAAGGAATCACCGATCTGGTCCTAAAATTAAAAATTGAAAGTAGCATAATATAATATAGTGTTAGTATAGTTTTAGTATAGCATAAGTATCTCTAAGTGTAGTATTAGTATAATATAGTACATATAAATCAGCAATAATTAGTGTATATAAATTAGAACATTAGTCTTTTACAAGCATAGTATGGTATTAGTCTGATAAAAGCATATAGCACAAATACATATTTGTTTATATATTTATAAATTATGTCTTTTTATTATATAAATACATTTATTATATATTAATATATTATATTAATACAAACTATTATATAAACATATTTATAAATAGATAAAAGTATATACCTTATTAATACGTTACAGTTAAGTAGAGAATAAATATCGTATAGTATTGTGGCTCAGTAACTGATCAATGGGCCTGAAGTCAGGAAGATCTGAGTTCAAATCTAGCTTCAGAGACAAACTAGCTGTGTGAACCTGAGCAAGTCACTTAGCCTCTGTTTGCCTTAATCCACTGGAGAAGGAAATGGCAAACCACTCCATTATCTTCACCAAGAAAATCTCATGTACAGTATGGTCCACAGGATCCAAGAAAGTTGGACACAACTGAACAACAACGAAGCATAATCTAGTATAGCATAAGTGTAGCATGGTAGTAGTATGGCATCCTTTTAGTCTCGTATAAGCTTAGCCTACGATCTAGTGCCATGTTAGTAAAGTATTAGGGGTATGGAGTGATGTGGTCTAGTCTCTCTATATTTCTCTGAGGGGGAGCAGGCCCATAAGAGGGGGCACAGTTCACTCTAGTCTGTAGAATAAAAGACTCATACAAATGGAAAGAGCTCTGAACTAAGAATCACAAAACCTAAATGATAATCCCAGCTCTTCTACTTAACTGTGAGCCTTTCTGAAACTCTCTGGATCCCAGTTTTCAATAATTTGTAAAATGAGAATTTTAAATTTCCTTCTGGCTCTAAACAGATGATGCTATAGGCATCTAGCCCAACTCCACCACTTCATAGCTAGGGAAACTCAGAAAGGGGAGGTGATTTTCCCAAGGTCATCTAGTTTATGAGTAGCAAAACCCCAAGACCCCAGCTTAAGTACAGTGACGCCCAAGTCTAGTGCTCCTTCCATTGCTTAGAAGCAGCAAAAGCCTGGTGCCCAGAAGCCTCAGTGGGGACCAGAATATATGCTGACACTATGAAAGAGGAGTCCAAATGGCAAAACAGGTTTATTTCTTCGATATGGCAGGGTGAGCAGGATAGCCCTGAATCCTGAAACCGGAGAGAGTATGTGAATGACAAAAGCACCCACCAGGAAAGGGAACCAGGGTCGGCAGAATCAAAGAGGAAGAAAGGGTGATGATTCACTTATCTCAGTCAATGAACCCTTTGCCTAAGGCCATGGAGGTGGATTGAGTGGACTGAGTTCCGGGCCAGGTCAGAAAGACTAGAATCTGAATCCAAAATCCTCCTTCGGAAGCTTAAATCTGTCGGCCTCAGATTCCTCACCTACAAATGGGCTAAATAAAATAGCACCTACCTTCCAGGGTTGTTGTGAGAATCAAGGAAGATAAAAGTACCGTGCTTGGCACATAGTAAGAGCTTTACAAACACTAAATATTATTATTATTATTATTAGGCTCGCTCAAAATATCCGTTCATTTAACAAATATTTACCACCAAACATATGCACAACACTATGGGACTAAACAGCTCCTGTCCTCCAAGAGTTTTCATTCTAGTAAGGGTGAGAGCACGTCCACAGATAACTGTAATATCAGGTAGTAAATAATAAAAACTATAGGAGTGGTACAGATGCGTCCTACGGGAGTTCAGTGGTCTGAAATATCTTTTTTTTGCTGGGGTGATCATCTATGGTGGCACAACTTGAAAGGTAGATTTGAGCCAGACTGCAGAGAAAAATCCTAAAGATAGTGGGGAGCCATTTAAGATTTTAGAATAGAGAAGTAACATGATAAAAATCAGTATTCTAGGGGCAGTTAGGTGGTGCAGTGAATAGAGCACTAGCCCTGGAGGCAGGAGGACCTGAGTTCAAATGTGACCTCAGACACTTAACACAAAAAACTAGTTGTGTGACCTTGGTCAAGTCAATTAACCCCGATTGCCCTGCCCTCCCCCCTCCAAAAAGCAAAAAAAACCCAAAATCTGTGTTCTAGCAAGACTGATTAGTCCATCTGGTACAGAATGAGTTGGAGGGTTTACTCTACCCCTTTACCCCTCCTCAGCCTCTCAGAAAACCTATTCACAGGGTTTCCTAGAGCTGCCTGAATATGGTCAGAAAGTAATGACCAATCAGGCCCAGAATGGGGAGCCATTTCATGTGTTCCCACCCCCCACTCCCACCCCAATCTCCCCAAGAAGCAAGGGCCTTGAGAAATGAATGGCAGAGCAACTGAGGAGAAGCCAAATTGACTAGTTCAGGAACTCGAGTTTCCAAAAGAGAAAGCCCTCTTCTCTTCTACCATATTTATCACAACAGGGATCTCAAGGTTTGGAAAGTTACTGGACCATTTACTTCATAATTACTCAAACTTCAAAACATCCTAATCCACAACAAGCCCAGCTGCCTGGGCCCCTCTCCTTCTGGCCTTATTAATACTCTGGGGTCTCTCTATGCAAAGTCTTGTTAATTAATTACACAGTTAAACAATGAGATGGAAAATTCTACTGTGATCTATTAAAAAAAATCACTGCCCCCTGAAGTCATGCTGTCCCGGAGTGTGTTGAGCCCCAGATTTCACTTAAGGACAGCAGGCGCCATGGCCACGGCCATGGGCTATGATTGTTTACAGCACATGGACAGGTTCCACACCAAGGCCCATTTGGTGGAGTTGATTTAAGGCTCTCATTAAAATGTTCCTTTGTAGAGCACAAGGCAGCTTCCCCTTCACTCAGTCACACACACTCACACTCACACACACACACACACACAACCAGGGGACTCCAGACCTCATGTCCCATTCCTAGAGCTCCCTCTTGGTGTCCCCCCCCCATCCCCTCCCCACCACCACCACACACTAACGTCACAGGATTAACATCTGAGGAGTTGGTCTTCTCCTCACCAAAGGAATTTAGCATTTGCTGTACATGGGCACTGAGGCTCCAGTTCCACAAGAATACCCACCCCTAGAACTCCTGAAACACTCCTTGTGAGCCCCAAAAAAAGATGATGAGAAGCCATCACTGCATAAAAAAAAAACTACGAAAAGACAGAACCCAGAGGACACAGCCTTTTCCCATATGGTTAGAAGACTCCTCAATCACAGAAACAACTACCAAACTTCCTTTCGGAACAGATGTGGACCCAGACATATGTAATAACTAATCTGCCAATCACATTCTTCCCTGCAAGGGGTCTAAGACAGCTCTAGAATTATCCCAGGATTCTCACCTTTATGTGCAAACACTTGTTTTTCGTTTGCTTCCACCAAGCCCTATGTCCTGGGGCACAAAAAGTAAAGGTAACAGAAATTCACCATCTCTTAACACTCTCCCCCCAATCAAATTCACAAAACAGGTGTCACAAATTATGACTGGGTCAAACGTGCAGGACAAGCAGAAAGCCAAGAATGTGGCCAGAAACTTCATCTCACAGGGAGCACAAGGTCTTGGGGAGCAGCTGTTATTATGGGTCAAGGAGGCCAGCTATCTCAATGCTGCTCCAGAATTCTCTGCTTCTGAACCAGCTCCTCTTAGGTATGAGCAAGCCAGCAATTAGGATGGCCACGAGCTTGGAGGAGAAACGGGAAAAAGTAAACTCAGGACAGCGTTAAAAAATATAGGACACCAAAAGATACAGATCACCCACACCCACACCTCAAACGAAAGTGCCTGGGCCCTCCAAGAAGAAAAGGGATAAACTTTTCGGCTAGTGCCTTTTAATCTAAGGCTAGAGAAATAGGAAAAGGACCAGCAGGCATGAACTTTTTCAGCTTCGGCCCGCACCATCCGAGGCAGAATGGAGACTGGAGACTGGGGACTGGGGAAGAGGGTCAAATCCCCAACAGGGCAGCCGCCTACGACTTCATTATCCACCTCTTCCCCGGCCAACCATGCCCGACTTTGGCAGAGGTCACCGTAACTCCCTGGTGCCGGCAGTAGTTTGTGCACAGCCCGTGTCCACCCGGCCTGAGCAGCTTCTCCGGGGGGCCGGGCAGGGGGCACATTGCCCTGGATGGGCAGCGGGGGGAGGGGGAAACCCCCAATCCGTCCCCTCAGTGCGCGCTCCCCAGGAGTCCGGTTCGCAGCCTAGCAGAAGGAAGGAGGAGGGAGCCGGACCGGCTTAACAAAGGTCCATCCGCGCTGGGGCGGACGGATGGATGGAGAGATGGATGGATGGTTGCGTGGAAGCCCCAGCGCCCCCCCGGACGCATCCCACCTCCCCAGAGAAAGGGCTCCGCCCGGAGCCGGGCACGACCCCGCCCCGCCAGGCAGCCGGGCCCAAGCGGATAGAGCTCTGCGGCTCTCCCTACTCGGGCCCCCGGAGCCCGGCAGCCCGCCGCCGGGGCAGAAGGAGCGGCGCCCAGGCCAGGTCTCTCCCGGCAGGTAAGGCGGAGCCGGACCGACTAGGGCAGAGAGAGGCCGCTGCCCAGGTGGACTGCCTGCGCTCTCCCCCTGGGTGCCGGCCCAGCTGCGCGCTGCGCACCCCGCACTCTCCTCCCCAGGGCGCTCCGCTCCCTTGGTACTCACCACCCAGCAGCAGGAGAAAGCCGAGGAGAGGTGGCCGGCGGGAGCTGCCCGGGGTCCCCCGCTCCGCTTCCATCGCGGCCGGCTCTAGAGGGGAGGACGAAAGAAGAGAAGGAGCGGGGAGCGGATCCGCCGAAGGGCGCAGGACGCGAAGGCGCTGCCACTAGGAGCCGGGGCCGGGCCGCCGCCGCCGCAG
>CM053584.1:206101194-206127208 GCA_028627135.1 Pseudochirops cupreus | reverse complement strand
TCCCCCCCCCCCCCCCTTTCGGAGTCCTGCGCTCTCAGGCCCCCCGCTCTGTGTCACCCTGGTACCCCGCCTCCTTAGAACCCACTTCTTAGTTGTGGTGCGGAGCCGGCCCCCTTAGAACCTCCTCAACCTCAACCTCAGAGTTTCATAAATTGGGCAGGATCTGGGAAAGACCTGGTGGGGATGAAGGGCAGTGGAAGGGGGGAAGGAGGATGGAGATGGTGGGGAAAGACTGGGGGATGGGGCGGCTGATAATGGGGTTAGGGAGGAAAGAAGATGAGGGTGGTGTGGGGAAAGAAAAGAAAGAAGAGGGGAGGACGGTGTGGGAAAAGACCTGGTGGATGGGAAATGGGGGACAATATAAGGAAAGAAAGGGATGGATGGAGGACAATGTGAGAGACTTTTGGGGAAATAGGAGACAGTATGTTGAGGAAGGAGGGAGGTGAGAGGGAACGGTGTGAGGAGGGAGACCTGGGTGGGATGGGGAAGGGTCAGAGAGAGACACATTTGGGAGACGGGAGTGACTGGGGAATCGTTTTTTGAGAACTGGACAGTTGGAGGAGACCCTAGGAATTGTGTACTAAGCCATATGGGTCAGGCTTGGGCCTCCCCTCAAAAACTACACAAATAGGACCCCAAGAAAAAATAATCTCCAAAGGAGATTGGGTGATTTCATACCAGTTGTTTAGTCCAGGGAGGGGTCCCCCCTATAACCTGAACTCCTAGGTCAACCTTAGAACCACTGTTTCCTTGGTGTTCTCAGGACTTGAAGCTAATTTGAATCCCCCAGGACATGGCTGCCAACTGGAGAAGGCTCTGCAGGGAAGCTGTGGTCTGGCTCTGGCCCAGCACCAATATGAACCTAAAGCTAGAAAAGGCTGGCCTCAGGATTGTAGCAAGCAGAACCTTATTAGCCAGGCAACTTCAGTCCCAAGTCCATTACTGGATAGTGTGAGCTGCAGGAAGCCTCCATGACCAGGGGGCCTGATAGGTTCTCCAGTGGTGGGTCTGCCTGGCTTAGCCCTTTTTCTAAGCCTCTAAGTGGCCCCCTCCCCTCCCTGCACACACATTCTTCCTTTGTTGTAAGAGCTGCAAGGGGTGTAGGAGGAGGGTGTGCAAGAGACAGACTCCACAAGATAGGCTCCAGCTGCTGTTCACTCCTTCAGGATGTGCTGGGAGAGATCATAGTGTCTTCTTTTCAAGTAGTCTTGGGGGAGAAGGGGTTATAGGGTGGAGAAAGGGACTGGGACTGCATGGTTCCAGCTTAGCCTTCACTTCCGCTGAGCCTTAAACTGAGAGGATGGTGGGGGGAGGGCTTCCAGAATCCCAGCTCTGGGTGAATAGCTCTCTCCCTCTGCCCCAGCAACAGAACTCTAGGGACCCACATGGCCACCACATGGGAGAGCCAATTTTCATTACAACTAATACTTTTTTTTACAAAGCTCTCTTCTTGATGAATCCTTGACAATGAAGTCTTGCTAATAAGCTTCCTATGTCCCCAACCCCAATCTTAAAGGATATGAGTTTCAACACAATCCCCAAACCCTTCACTGGCATCCTTGAAGACCTCACAAGATACACAGGATAAGGAAATAAAGACAGATACCAATAAAAAAAAGCAATAGCTAACATTTATACAGTGCTTCAAAGTTTGTAAAAGTACTTTACATATGCTATCACCTTTGACCCTCACAACAAGCCAGTACCTGCTCTTACTACTCCCATTTTATAAATGGGGAAACTGAGGCTGAGAGGTCAAACCTGCTCAGAATAATATAGCTAATAAGTGTTTGAGGCACAATTCAAACTCGGGTATTCCCAATCCCTAGGCCAACACTCTAGTCATTACATTGCCTAGCCACTTACACCCCCTCTTTCCAAGTACATGATGATCTCTTCTCTCTTTTCCACTGGTCTCCTGTATTTGCCCTGGATCCTACCCTATTCCCCCAAGACAAATGTGGAAGACGCATATCCTGATTATTTTATTTAAGAAAAGTGAAATATTTGGACCTGAAGGAAAGGAGCATATAGAGAAAAGAGAGGCCAAGGAATAGAAATTTGGCCAGTAGAAAGACCCTTCATACTAAAATGATGATAGTGGGCCTCAGCCCTCCATTCCTGTGGCATACCTGCTTCCTTAACCCAGTCCCTGGAGAACTTAGCACTACTCTAGAAGACAGCAGAAGAGTAAAAGGGAGCCCAGCAGGGCCTTCCTGAGGGTGGAGCCAAAGCCCAAATGGGTAGAACAACCCAGCAGTTTACAAGTTTTCATCCCCACTGATCCTCCAAGGTCTGGCAATCTATTCCTTAGGACGTGGTAGAGGCAGGAGCCACAGAGAATGTATGTTTGCAGAATCACAGTAGGGAAGATCCTAGGGAGTCAGATGTCAGCTGCTTGAAGAGAGGTTCATAGTGCTAGCACTGAGGCCTCGTGAGCCCTGAAAGAGATCACCCTCTATCAGTCCAGGCCACCTTCCAAATCCCTGTCCATTTCTCTTCCCAAAGGATGGGCTCTTGTAAGTCATCTCATGTCCAGGACTTTGCTCTTTTCTCCCAGTTCTAGAACAGGCTTTACATCCTATAAGATCCAGCTTAAGAAGGGATTGTTTTGGGAGGGTTTTTTGCACCTCATTAAAAGCATGCCCCTAGGATTTTCCTTAAGTCCTATTCATGTGGAGAAAATAACTAGGATATTATCTGTAGATCACAGACCTCAGAATTGAAAGGGACTTGGAAAACATTTCTCAGATTTGCAGCCCAAGAAGGTTAACAAGTTGCCCACAGTCACATGGGTAATAAGGAGCAGAGGTTGGGATTCAAACCCAGGTACTTGGACCCCAAATCGATGGCTCTTTCTACTAAACCATGTCTCCATGTCATTTATTGCTATGAATGGTCACTTCCTCATTGAAGTAGTAACTTACCCTAGAACTAATGTCACCTTTCTTTAGTGTTTCTATTTATTCCCTCTCCCCTCACCTGAGTCCATTCCCCTGGAAGTACACAGCAAGTACATACTTCTTGGTTCTCTACCTTTCACCTCAGATGTGCCCTTTGACAACCCCCAAGAACAAGTCTGCTTAGCCTTTTCTCCCCTCCTCTCCAATGCCTCCCATTTGAATAACCTCAGATGGTTCCCTTCCTTACTCCCCTCTCATCCCCAGTCTCTCCTACTTGGACTCTGGCTGTCAGACCTTACTTGATTCCTCCCTACCTGCTCTCCTTCCTACCCCCCAACCAGGCATCCTCCTCACCTGAAGGGACTGCTGACTGGGCTGATTCAGATGGTTTAAGGAGGCGGCCCGCTTCATGTTGCTACTGTAAGAGGAAAAAGAAAGAATCTCCTGAGCCTAGCTCTCCCTAGGTCTGCCTGCTCTATTCCTGTGGGCCCCAGGATCCCCCATCATTGCCGAAAGGCCTTGATCACGTATTTTTCATCACCTGCCTTGTTCCTTCCCTCAGTTCTTTTTTCTTGGTTGGGTTCTCTTTTCCTGCCCTTGTGCTTCCCTTCTCCTCTTCCCAGCCAGCCAACAGGCCTCCTTCCTTCTCATGTACTTCTTCAATATTTACTTTTTTCAGGAAGTCATAGCCATAAGGAAGGGTGGGGAGGAGTTTGGGAAAGCCTTGTTTACATAATTAGCTGTGGTCCTGCCCCAGTGTGTACCTGGAGGGTCGGGGCTCATTTCCTTGCAGCTTTCTCACTAGCATCTCACTGCTTCGTCGAAACACATCTCGGATCTTGCCTAGAGAACCACTCCTCTGCAGGGTCCCACTACCATCCTGGAGGGGGATGGAGGGGGAAGGCAGTTGAGAGGAAGACTCAGCAGACTCTCAATTTCCCCGCCCAATTCTACCCCCAGCTCTATGTTCCTGTATCCCATGGAAGGTAGGACCTGGCTTAGGTTCTCCCTAATCTGGGGAAGAAAGATTCTGTTACCCAAAATTTCTTCTCTTTACCTGGATGGCAATGTGGGATGAACAGAGAAAATACCAAAGCAGAATAGGAATGGAAAAGGGATAATTTCAGGTGCCCAAAGTTCTACCCACACACCTCCAAGAGCAGCAGAAGGGACAGGGTATGGGGAAAAGAAAAGGGAAAAAAAACACTTACCCCTGACCACTCTACAGCCACAGAGACTTCCTCACCCCCTTCAAATTTAACACTGGCTCCAGGGCTTTCCTGGGCCTCCCCAAGCAGCTCCACTACCTTAGTTTGGCTAATGGGGTCTGTGCCCTGGTAGGAAAAGCAAGGGAATTGAGTAGAGGTTAGGGATTTCCAGATTCAGAGATTCCTTAGATTTTTTTCCAACCCCCAGCCACCAACCACCCACCTACAACCCTCACCACAATGTGACTCTTCATGGCTTAGCCCACATAAAGGTGAAAGGTCATTCCCCTAAATTTTCTTTCCTCTTCCCTAAAGAGTTACTTGGGTCTGGACCCCTGGTGAAAAAAAAAAGGGGGGGAAGGAAACAAGCATTTATATAGCACCTACTACTGTGCTAAGTGTACAACAACCCTGAGAGGTAGGTGCTATATGATTCCCATTTTACAGATGAGGAAACTGAGGCAGGCAAAGGTTAATAATTTGCCCAAGGTCACATAGCTATTAGGTGTCAAGGCTAGATCTGAACTTGGGTCTTGCTGATTCCATGGTCCAACATTATATTTATTCCCTGCCCTACCTAGCTCAGAAAACAATGTGGGCTCTACATTCTCTCTAATCCTAGCCTCCTTTTTAAAAATTGTTCCCTGCTCCTCCCACTTCCATTGAACCAGACAAGAGCCTGAGATAGCCCAACCTCCTCCCCTCTATAGCTTCCTACCTGTTTTCTGGAGCGCAAGGCACATTCTTCCAGAGTCTCAGCTGCCTCTAGCTTCCCCTGGCGGCGGTAGAGAGCTCCAAGGTTCCTCAGGGTAGTGTTGACTGTGGGGCTGTAGGTAATGAGGCCAGAGAAGGGAAGTTGTAAAGATAATATCAGAAAGAAGAAAAGAGAAAGACCGGGGGAGGTAGTGCTTGGAGTCTAGACAACTGGGGCACAGGAAAATAGCCTGGCCTATTCTTATTCGGCCACCTCAGTTGGGCCTTCAACATCCCTCTTACCTGCTGACCTTGCATGCCTTGTACCAGCCTCCATATTCAGCATAAGGTATGCCGTCCCGGTGCCGGTTCTGCAAAAGGGAGTGGGGAGAGACATGAAAGATAAGGAAGGTTATGAGGTGAGAATAAGGACAGTGCTAAAGCATTCTTAGGATCAGAAGCTGGGCTGGGGAAGGTACTCTGAGCCCAAAGAGACTTGGTGGGATTGGGGGGGGGGAGGGGCAGGGAAGAAAAGTGAAACAGAAATGAGTACAGAGCCATCCTCAGTGTCCCAAGGTCTATACTCCCAGACTCACTTTGCTCATTTCCTCCCGCTCCTCTGCATGCATCCATATAGGCTTGTGGTCATCTGGGGAGGGGGTAACATGGGACAGGAAATAGAAAGTTTAGAAGGATATGCTGGGTCTGAGGGAGTTAGATCCTAGGGGCAGACCACACTGCCCCTGGGCAGTAGGGTCTAAGTCACCCCTGGGAGCTACTGTAGCTTTAGGCCATGTTCTTCCCTTTGACCACCCCCAAGTCCCACACACCCACCATCCACAGACCCAAACTCCTGCACATGGGCCCTGGTTAGAATTTCCTTGTACAGAGTCTCAGCTTCTGCATATTTTCCCTGTTTCAGGTAGCAGGAGGCCTGGGGTAGGAGACAAAAGGGACAGATTAGATATTATGAAGAGATGAGAGGAATGGTGGGGGGGAAATCAAGAAAGAGGAGCAAGGTTTCTCTCAGACAGGTTATAGGACATCTTCCCTGGCCCTCCCCTAATCTCTCTCCACTGCCCTCTACCCCAAATCTAGCCTTCCTAATCCTGCCATTTCCCCAGGTTAGCACTAACTTCCCAGCATCCCCTGCCTCAAACATCACTCTGTCTTTCCCCCTCTATCCCAGAGGAAGGCTTGGTAAATTCTGAAATTAGCCAGTTCCCACATCCTGGAGCAGCTCTCACCCACTCCCCAGAACCCTGGGTGGAGAGGAAAATACAGAACGAGAAGAGTAGAGGCAATAAATGCAGAGTACTTTGTAAACCTCAGAGTGTCATATAAATGTTCACTATCATCATTATCATGACTACTACTATTACTCCATCTTGTCCCCCCAAACAGTGTCTCCAGCAGGGGAATGATCAGGTAGACGAAGGAGGACTCTGAGGGCTCTGACAGACTTCGGGGCTCCCTCCTTTTTCCTTTGCTGTCCTCCCCTCACCAGATTGTTCTTGGTGCGGGCGACATTCGGATTATCAGGTCCTAGTTGGCTCTCATAAATGGCCAGGGCCCGGCCGTAGTACCGCTCCACTGCTTCATATTTGCCCTGGTTCTGACACAGGAGGGCCAGGTTGTTCAGCTGCTTTGCCACATCTGGGTGGTCAGTGCCCAAGACCTAGCAAGTAAAGAGGGTGGAGAATGAATGCAGGTTGTAGGGTAGGTGGAAAATGAGCCAGAAGGGGAAAAACTGAAGAAGAAAGCAGAGAGAAAAAGGCTAGGCCTAGGGCAGAATGGAGGAGATAAAGAGGGAGGGCTGGAGAGAAAGAATCCCAGATGTAGGAAGAAGGAAACACCTTTTCTCGGATCTCCAGGGCTCGCTGACACAGTGGCTCTGCTTCCTTATACTTGCCCCTCTTCCCATAGAGCACAGCCAAATTGTTGAGAGTGGCAGCCACCTGTGGAGAAAATCCCATCCTTGTCAAAAATGAGCTCTGAAAAGACAACTCAAAGCACCCATCAACCCAAGGGCACAGGATTTCCCTTAGGGACACAGAAGCTGCCACTCCAGGGATGCCTCAGTCCCTTCATCTTTCTTTCCAGCAAATGGGCTCTATTGAGGAAATAGCTAGATAGGATTTAGAGAGTAGCTATCCTAATCACACCCTCCCCCTATCTGAGAAGGGGTAAAGGAAAAGTAGACATGCTAAGATGGGACAGGGGAAAAAGAGGGAAGGATGCTGACCGCTGGGTGGTCCTGGCCCAGGGTGCTCTCACGGATGCTCAGGGCGTCATTCAGCAAGTGGGCTGCCTCCTTATATTTGTTCTGGTCCCTGCAGGGGGACAGGAGCCCAGAGTTTATGGGGATAGGCCATCCTGTACCTACATAATCCCATCTCCCTCTAGATAGCCCAAGTCACCCCCACCAGTCACACCTTATACATATTTAGCCCTCCTTTCTTTAGGGTATAGAGGACAGCTAGAAAAGCTTCTCCTTCTTTGAGGAGGACAGAAAGCCTGGTGTGAATACCACTGAGAAGGACTCACTGATATCACAGAACCTGTACATGGAACAAAACAAGTCTTTCCCCTGAGGAAAGAACAGAAGACCAAGGAGAAGAGAAAGTGACTGATGTATAGGAGACAGATATAGCTTAGATATAGGAGTCTTACGGGGAATGGAATAAATCAGAAGGCCTAAAACATAGGAGTTAAAAAGGCAGAAGCTGGGGGGAAGGGGTAGGAAGGTAAAAGGATCTGGGGACCATTCTATCATCTTGAGTTTTCTATGTACACTACACATAGATAAATAAATGTTTATGGTTATAGCTTTTGGTAGTGATCAGGAAGACCTAAGGGAACTTGAGAAATGGAGAACAGGGCCTG
Source organism: Pseudochirops cupreus (assembly GCA_028627135.1). Taxonomy (NCBI): domain Eukaryota; kingdom Metazoa; phylum Chordata; class Mammalia; order Diprotodontia; family Pseudocheiridae; genus Pseudochirops; species Pseudochirops cupreus. The sequence continues at coordinate 206,119,518 of CM053584.1, read as the reverse complement.
AAGTAGGGTTGAGAGAGACAGGTACACTGACTAGGATGATAAGCTGGAGTGGAAGTGTAGGGGTGGGGGGGAAAGCCTTACCGATAGACCAAGGCAAGGATGTTCAGCATGGTGGCAACATCAGGATGGCCTCTGCCTGAGGTACGCTCCAGATCTTCTAGGGCCTGTTTGCAGAGTGGTACTGCCACCTCATATCGGCCCTGAGCCGCATACTGGATCACTAGGTTGTGCAGGGTCCGCAGCCTTGCTGGGATCTCATAACCCCCATGCTGAGCAGCTGAAGCGCCCTTGGGCACTGGGACAGCACCACCCCAATCTCAGAGGCTGGCACTGTGCCCACAAAGGACTCCTCTACTCACCTGAATCCCACCTCTATCCCCATTGCTTCCAAGCTCATGGCTTTTCAACGGGCCCCACCCTAAGTCCATTCTCCATTCTTACCTCCTCCTCTGCCTGCGCCTTTTAATGACACGTATAAACTTCCTACACTTCTCACCCCAATCCCTTTATACTCCATGCCAATTTCTATGCCCTGCTATGCCAGAACCAGGGCAAGAATGAGGAAGTACAGTGGTAAACCAGAAATGGGCTGGCTTATAAGCTGTCCATCTGCAAGAGGCAGTTGGGGACAGAGAGCACAGGCTCTCCTTTCTATCTGATTCACCCTCTAGCCCCAGGGATAAACTCACAGTCATGGTTGGGCTCCTCTTCCTCCTCATTGGGGAAGAGATCATCTAGGGAATCCTTATTGGAGTTGCCCTCTTTTTCTTCCTAAAAGAATTGAAGCAGCACATGAAGGCAAAAGTCTCTTCCTGAGAGGAGTATAGGAACTGTACAACAGGGCCACTAACTTACAAAACCATCCATCGTTTTGATTATAGGAAGGATAGGACTTAACTTAAACAAAAGTGGTCTCTTGAATTTTTAAAAACCCAGCTTCACAGTCACCCATGTTAGAATGCCACATACCTCCTTCCTTACTATTCTGCTTATGAACCACGTACTTCAGAAAGCTTTTTCTTATCAACCCTCTCCCATTTCTCAATTTGTTAACACAATCTCTACCTCTTTCTTCCCACTCAATTCAGGTAATTACAGCATTGGACTGATCTGTACATGCTTATGTGGATTATGTGTCTGCCTCGGCTGTCCTGAAGGCAGGGAGTGTATCTGATCTTTAACATGTACCCCAAGCATCTAGGCTAGAACTAGGCCTTTGCCAATACTCGTGATAGATTTGTTGACTGACTCTCACTGTTTTTTAAAAATTATTATTATTATTTTGTTAAATATTTTCCAATTATATGTTAAAATTTTTTAAATAATATTTTTTTAAACTTTGAGCTCTAGATTCTCTCCCTTCCTCCCACCCGTCCCCCATCCCTAAGAAGGCAAGCAATTTTATATTGATTATACTTGTGAAGGCTGACTCTCAGCGTTAAGTTCTTCCTTATGTCTAATTTTGTTTCCTCAAGGCAAGATCCTTTCTCACCATAAAGGCTATTATCCTTATTAAAGCACTGTCTCCCACGGTTTCAGAAAAACTTGGCAAGACTTACATGAACTGATGCAAAGTGAGCAGAACCAGGAAAACACTGTACATAGTATGAGCAATATTGTAACAAGATCAACTATGAAAGGCTTAGCTACTCTGATCAATACCATGATAACACAATTGATCAATACAATGATCAATACACTACAAAGGACTCGTGAAGAAAACTGCAATCCACCTCCAGAGAGAACTGATGAACTCTGAGGGCAGAATGAAGCTTATTGTTTTTCCGCTTTATTTTTCTTGCTTTGGGGGGGGGGGGAGGAAGGGAGGGAGGCAACATGGTTGATATGGAAATGTTTTGCATGACTTCACATGTATAATGAATATCATATTGCTTGCCTTCTCAATGGATGGAAGAGGGGCTGGAGGGACAGAGTGAATTTAGAACTAAAAAAAAAATAGAAAAGACATCTGTAGTGCAAAAAAAAAGAAGAAAAAGAAATACTGCCCCCATCCTACCTTTTCAACCTAATTTCCACTAATCCTCTATAGAAGCCTTCACTTTAGCACAAATGATCTACCTTCCCCCTCTCTCAAATACTATACTTACCTATCCCTATTTTAAGCCTCCAACTCCTACTTTGGTACCCCAGCAAAACAGCTGGATCTAAGTCCTACCTTGGACATTTCCTAGTTCTGTGGCTTAACTCATGGAAATTACCTAACCTCCCAAAGCATCATTTATCTATAAAGATGTGGACAATCCCCCTTGTACTGCCTCCCTCCCAGGGCTCAAAGACTCTTGACAGTGGAGGGCAAGCTGTGGCAGATCCTATCAAAATGGGAAAGATGTGATGGACTATGTGTCTAACAGGCCAAGGACTAGGCCAGCTAATTTTGGAGAGACTCATCTCAAGTTCAGCTGCATGCTGATGGGTGGGGTTTCTTTTAGCCCCTTCAACTCTCAAGAGACCATCTAATAAGATATAAAAGAAATGTCATTTGTGTTGGTATAGGGAGCACCTCCAGTAATGAAATTATACCCTGGAAGTATGTGAAATTATATAATATGAAGTTATACCCTGAAATAATACCCTAGGACTAACAAAGTGGCAAAGTATAAGGAGAACTGGATATGGAACCCAGAAACAACTGGGTTTGAATCCTAGCTCAGGCATGTCCTACCTGTGTGAATATGAGTAAATCAACTTAGCCTCCCTAACCCTCAGTTTCCTCTTCTGTAAAATGGGGACAAAGACCTGTACTATTGACCTCACAGTACCCTTGTGAGAAGTGGGCTTTGTAATCTTAAAGAGATACATAAACATGAACTCTTATTATTATTGGTCATAGTGCTAAGCTCATAGAAGGAGTCCAATAAATCATTGCTGGTGCCTGCTCACTGGCCTACCCTCTGCCCAAGCCCTGGCACTATATTCCTTCTTCTCTTGTGTTCCTTGTGACCCTTTCCCTGCAACCTTACTCACCACAGGGGGTCCGTCTTCATCATACTGCCGAAGCTGCCCCATAAACTCCAGGTGCTTTTTCTCCTCCTCCAACTGGGCTACTGCCTGTTCACTGCGCTGCAGGCGCTGCTGGGTACCTGCCAGCTCATCTCTAAGCCACTGGTTCTCCTGACACAATCGCCGCACCTGGGCCCTAAGCTTCTGCTTCTCTGACTCTACTGTGCCCAAGTGGTTTGCCAGAGCCAGCATTACCTGGGAAAAGAGGATTAGACTGAAAGGCCTGTGGAAATGTGGGAAGAACACTAGATTGGGAGTTAGAGGGCTTGAGTTCAAATCCCAGCTCTGCAACTTACTATCTCTATGACCTTGGAAAAGTCATTTCACCAGCGTGGGTCTCATATTCCTCCTCTATAAAAAAAAGAGGTTGGACTCAACATCCTATAAATTCTCTTTCATCTTTAAATCTATGCTCCTATTAATACCACCAGGTGTATGGATGGAGGACAGCTAAAAAAATGGTAAGGGTGTGTCATAGATGAAGCATTAATTTTCTCATAAAATGAAGGAATGGACTAGGAGGTCTCTAAAACAGAGAGCAGATACAATGGAACAGAAAAATGTAGAGGCCAGATCCATGTGAAACAGAAAGTGCTCTCTTTTACTAGGATTTCTTTTTGTTGAGTCATTTTTCAGTTTTGTCCAACTCTTTGTGACCCCAGTTAGGGTTTTCTTGGCAAAGACACTGGAGTTACTTGCCATTCCTTCTCTAGTTGATTTTATAGATGAGGAAACTGATGTAAACTGGGGTAAGTGACTTGCCCAGGGCCACACAGCTAGTATGTGTCTGAGGCCATATTTGAACTCAGGGAGAGGAGTCTTCCTGACTCCAGGCGTGGCCCTGGATCCAGAGCGCCACCTAGCTGCACCCTTAGCTATTCAGTTCAGCCCAACTGTTCTTTCCTCCCAACAGTTCTTTCCTCTGCTCTTTTATCTCTTTTATGTAACTCAAGTCAATAAGGACTTACTAAGCATACACTATGCACCAAGCACTGTGCTAAGTGCTTAGAGATATAAAATGGCAGAAGGCAGTCTTTGATCTCACAGGACTCACAGTCTAATGGGAAGACAACACACAAATGACAATATATAAGCAAGCTACATACAAGATAAATCAACAGAGGAAAGACACTAGCACTAAGAGGGGTGAGGAAGGTTTCCCACAGAAAGTGAGATTTTAGCTGAGACTTGAAGGTGGAGAAGCTGGAAGGCAGAGAGGAGGAAGCACAGAATTCTGGCCAAGGGAGAGAGCCCTGGAAAATGCTTGGAGGGGGGGAAATGGCATGTCATACTCGAGGAACAGCAGGGAAACTTGTGTCACTGGATTGCAGAGTAGAAGACAATAAGGTGTATTAAGACTGTAAAGGTAGGAAGGGATCAAATTATGAAAGGCTTTAAAAGCCAACAGAGGATTTTGTCATTGATCTTAGAGGGAAAAGGGAACTGCTTAGAGTTTATTAAATAGAAGGGGGACATGGTCAGACCCATGCTTTACAAAGATCATGAATGAGCAGAGGATGGAGTTGGGCTGGCAGAGATTTGTGGAAGCGAAACCACCTACAAGGCTATAGTCCAGATATAAGGTGCTAAAGGTCTGCACCAGAGTGGTTGCAGTGTCAGAGGGGAACAAGGGGCGTGAACAAGAGATGTTACAAAGATAAAATTGACAGGACCCTTTTTACTGACCTTCTGCCCATAACACACACCTTCTTCATTTTTTTGTATCAATTTGTCCCTTTCTCCCAGTTATTAGTCCCAAATTTTCCCCACTCATCCTTCTCTTGAAATCTTACTCTTCTCCTATCCTCCATTTCAACTCTCTACTTCCCAGTCTCCCCAATCTCACCTGTGCCTCCCCCAGACCCAGCTCAATGTTTTCCATGGAACGGCGAAGCTGCCGGGCCTTCTCATGTACCAGTCCAGCTTCATGGCCCTCATGCTGCAGACACTGAATAGCATGAGCCAGGCTCTGTAATACTGCCTGGTGCTCGCTCCTCAGTGCTTCCAAACCCTGGCTCACCAGCCGAGTGCTCCCTAGGATCTCCTCTTGGCTCAACCGGTGTGCTGATGGCTCTTCCCGCTGTCCCAGCACCAGCCCTGACATCTTGGGTCAGGGGATCCCAACCTGGGCTGGGGAGAAATCATGGAACAGAGAGAGACAGAGAGAAAGAGGGCTGTAATAATTCTGTTTTGTGGGAAAGAAATATCACTGAGAGAGTAAGAGAACAGAACTGAATATACTAGGGGAAACAAGACTCAAACGTGTGGAGATTAAGATTGGAGATGAGTAAAGTTCAGCAGAAGAGACATAGTAGGAGGAGCAGTGGAGTTCAGAGTTGAGGAAAGTGTTGAACAGGAGAAATATATAAACATTACAGAAAGCAGAAGGGAAGAGGGTGGTGTATAAAGGGGGAAGAATAATGGGTTTCAGAGGAAAACCCAGGACTTGGAATTGGGATAGAGGGAGATGATGAAGGAGGTCAGTGAAAGGAATAATAGAGCAGAAGAAAGACAGAGAATAACTATGTTCTAGAGAAGGAGAAAGAGAGAAGTAACAGTTCTCACAATGTAAAAGAGACTGGAGGAGTCTCAGCAGCAAGCGTTGAACATGGTCATCTTCATGAAGGCTTAGTTCTTTATTTCTCTTAGCTATTCAAGGTACCTTGATCCCAACCTCACTCAGCCCTGGTTATCCCTGCTTCTCCTCCAATTCTTATTCTCTACCCTTTTCTTCCCCATAGACCAGTCATTGTCCCAAGCCCTATTACCCCAACCAAGGGCAAAACCTTGGACTATAGGGCTGAGGCAGGAGCCAAGAGCCATGAGCTATGAACCAGAAAGAACCTTACTCAGCTTGGCAGACTGGGAGACGCCCTATACAAAGTCCAAGAGTCCAGTACTGCCCCAACCCCCCCCCAACTATTCAAAGCACCTACCACAGAGCCCCACCTAGAACAAATGTCCTTCCTTTTGCTGCATGTCCAGGCCCCAAACCCTCCCAAAAAACCATCTCCCTTATTTCCCCCAAGAAACACTAAGTCAGCCCTAAGCTCGGATCCCCTAAAGGGGAATAAACATGATTAAGGAGAGAGCTTGCCTGGAAACCTAAGAAAGAACAGAGTTCTGTTTCCCCAGGTTTATTAGTCAAGAAGGATCCTTATGCCTAGAGGGAGGTGTGAGTACAAGATTCTGTTTATGGGGGAAAAGCAGTGGACACTCTCATTCTGCTTTGCTCCTCCCACCTCTACCCCAGACAATTAAAGGAAGGGGTAATTCCCCAGTACCAATGAGCAACATTTACTAACTTGCAAATTCAAGTCTTATTTTTCCAAGACAAACCAGGAAAGCAGAAAGTCTGCCTGAGAGTAGGAACATTATGGTTTGAATTTCTGAGGTTCACTAATAGGTATGGCTTCCTGTACTGGAGTAGGGAGAGGAGAGAAGACACATAACCCCTTACCTATCTGGGTATAGGGGGTGGGTTTGTTTATCCTGGAAGTTATAGTAGTTATAGAAACTATAATAATATAATATGTGACATATAATAAGGTAACATATTATTGTTACATATGTTACCTTCTCTCTAACCTGACAGAATGTGTGTGTGTCTCTCAGGGTAGAGATAGGGGAATCTATTTGTCTATTGCCCAAGGAGTCAGTAGTGTGACACCTGAGGAAACAAAGAGATAACTATGTATCTATCAATTCAAGAAGAAGAAGAAAGGACCAAGTTTGTCTGTCTTGGGGGGTGGGAAGGGTATCTGTCTGGAGATGCATGACTGTCCCATCAGAGTGGGTAAAAGTCTGGGATAAAGAAGGATTAGGAGAGAAACTGTCTGTCTGCCTGTCTGTCCTACTAGGGAATGATTATGTGTATATGTCAGTCTGCCTCTTTGTCCTAGGAAAGGATGAAAATGTTTATATGTATGTCTGCCCTAGGAGGGAGTAAGGATGTGTATGTATCTATTTGTCCTAGGTGGGGATGAGGGTATGCATCTGCCTATCTGTCGTAGGAGGAAATGAGAGCATGTATGTATCTATCAAGGACGAAATGAAGATATATGTCTGTTTACATATGTATATGTACACATACAGTCTCTGTCTATCCCAAAAGTAAGAGTGTTTGTCAGTGGGTCCCAAGAAACAGTGGGGGGTGTCTATCCAAGGAGGAGGTTCTTATCCATAGAGGAAGGTGTGTGCCTGTCTGTCCAAGAAGGGGGTGAGAATGGGTACATATGTGTCTGCCCATCTGTCCAAGGAAGAAGGGAGGGTCTCTATGTATCTGCTTGTATGTTCAAAGAAGAAGCGAGTCTATGTGTGTCTGTCTGTCCAAGGAGGGGATGAGAATGTGTACATGTGTCTGCCAGTCTGTCCAAAGAAGGTGTGTATGTCTTTGTGTCTGTCCAAAAAGGGCTGAGGTGTCCGTCTGTCTCAGGAGGGGGTAAGGATGTGTATGTGTCCGTCGGACTGTCCAAGGACGAAGTGAGCGTCCCTAGGTGTCCGTCCTCGGGAGAAGTGAGGGTGTGTCCGTCTGTCCTTTCCAGAGGTGTCTCTCTCTGCCTTGGGGTGCCAGGGTGGGATCTGCGTCCCAAGCCTGTCTGACTCGAGGGAGAGGAAAGGAGAAGAGGGAATTCTGCCAGAGACTCACCCTTAGTACGTCCGTTGGTCCGTCGGTCCGCCCGATCGCCCGCCGGTACTGCCCCCTTAAATCCAACATGGCCGTCGCTCCAGGCAATTGTTTTGACGGCTCCTGGGGGCGGAGTCTATCTCCGGTCACGCGGGCAAGAAACCTCTCCGGGACTGGTGGTGGCCAGCGACGCCCCAGGGGGCCGACTTCTGCGTACCTGGATCCACCCCTCCAGCGCCTCCTAGCGTAAGCTCCCTTCCGGATGACACCGGACCCAGGAAGTTACGTCATCAAAAGGCGCCGGGGCAAAGTGGGGAGACGACCTGCGGAACTGATTCCCCCAATGTCCCTGCAGGCGCTGTCCCGAGCCTTGGGCTCCCTCAGCCTGGCCGCTGGCCAGTACCCTGCCGCTCAGGTAACAGGCCTGCGGGGGTTTCAGAACTTGGGCCCCGCGGCCTGGGCCTGCGGGAACGGGGGCGGCTTGGTGGGCGAAGCAAGGGAAACGGCTTAGCCCCAGCTGTGCTCAGTCCAGAGGCTGTCTCCGGCCTGGGCTACAGGGCTGGGCAGCACGCGGGACAGGGAGCCAGGAGTCCTGGGTTCTGGCCCTGTCCCCTGCCCCCTGGGCAGCTAGGTGGTACAGTGGATAGAGTGCCAGACTTGGAGTTAGGAAGACTAATCTTTGTGAGTTCAAATCTGGCCTCAGACACTTACTAGCTCTGTGACCCTAGGGAAGTCACTTAACCCTATTTGCTTCAGTTCCTCATCTGTAAAAAATGAATTGGAGAAGGAAATGGCAGACTAGTATCTTTCCCAAGAAAACCTCAAATGGGGTCGCAAAAAGTCAGAAATGAAATGACTGAACAACAGCAACAAACACTGTATACAATGTGGAAAAAACAGTCATTATCAAAAGCAGTAGCTAATTCAGAGGGACAAAGTAACTCATTTTATTGCTAGGTGGGATAATGGCGCAATAGGAATGACTTGATCAGAGTGGATTCAACTAGGGAAGGTCCTCCAGATTTCTGGGAGGAGATTATGTTATGACTCAAGTTTGGAAGGAAGTGAAGGTTCTGGTAGGAAGCAAAAGGAAGAGAATTCTGGGTAAGGAAATTTCTTTTTCTTTTTTTTGGGGAGGCAATCACGGTTAAGTGACTTGCCCAGCTTCACACAGCTAGTAAGTGTCAAGTGTCTGAGGATGGATTTGAACTCAGGTCCTCCTGACTCTAGGACCAGTGCCACCTAGCTGCTCCATAAAGAAATTTCTAATAAGTAGAGAAGGGTAAATTGTGTGTGGGGAGACAGTCAAGACAAATATGCCTCTATTTAGAATATGTTTGTAATTTAAAGGATAAGATTCTTGGATCATACTAGAAATTAAAGGAAAAAACTGGCTTGGGAAGCTTCCTCGTAGTGATACGCTATGAGCTGAAAGGAACCCCCTTCCAACTGACCTTCCCTGAAATAACTCCTTAAGTAGAGTTTTTCTCTTTGTCCCCAGGTGATGAGCAATGTCTTCTTCCAGCCTTCCTCACCTGGTGTGCTAATTGCCTGCCGATCTTTCCTCACCTCTGGGGCCCTTAATGCAAATATTGTTTCCTGGAAGAGTCGTACCAAATATACCATTACACCAGTGAAGATGAGGAAGTCAGGGGGCCGGGACCACACAGGTAGGAATAATACTAGGTATGGGGGAGAAATATAGTGAAATCTTAAAGCCTGACCAGCTCATGCTCCTTGGTCCATGCATGGGACAGGGTAACAGAATGCTGTACAAGATAATGGGTTTGGTGGGGGTGCAGAGTAGTAGACAACATGGCCTTCTAGATATGGCATAGTATGAGTGTTGGACTGAAGCATCAGAAAACCTAGAGCCAAATCTTTGTTTCACTATTTATTCAGCATGTGACCTTGGGCAGGTCATTTAAGCTCTCTTCTCTGTGCTTTTCTTCTCAGCAAAATGCGAATAATAATATTCATACTTTCTATTTCACAGGGGTTGTTGTGAAGACAAAATGAGATCATATATGAAAAGTATTTGTAACCATGAAACAGTATCTAGATTGTTATGGTCTCTGAACACTGGGGAGCTTGTGTAGTTGAAGGCATTTTTTTTTTGGAGGCAGTGGGGGTTAAGTGATGTGCCCAGGGTCACACAGCTATGTCTAATCCTGGATTTGAATTCAGATTCTCCTGACTGCAGGGCCAGTGGTCTAGCTACTGTGCCACTTAGATGCCCCAAATCTAATTTCTTCAATATGTAGAGGTGGTGAGGTCTTTCTAGTAGAAAAAAAACACATTGGATTTGGAGTCCGAGGACTTGGGTTCAAATCCTTGTTCTACTTACTGTGACCTTGGGCAAATCAGGTAAGCTCTAAGATCTCAGCATTTTCATCTGTAAATGAAGGGTTTAGACTAGACAGCCCTTGACATCCCTTTGAGCTCTGAATCCCTGATCCTACTTCAGTGACCTGTGATGTTACAACCAGCAGAAGAGTAAGCAACCAAAGAATAATTACAAAGCAATCTGTGAACAAGTACAAAATGAAGAGTACAGCAAGATGACATAGTGGATAGAGCACTGGGCCTGGAATCAGGAAGAGGAAGACTCATCTTCCTGAGTTCAAATCCTGGCTCAGACACGTTCTAGCTGTGTGGCCCTGGACAAGTCATTTAACTCTGTTTTTCTCAGTTTCCACACCAGTGAGATAAGTTGGAAAAGGAAATGTACTGGAAACCACTCCAGTCTCCTTGCCAAGAAAACCCCAGATGAGGCCACAGAGAGTCAGACATGACTGAAAACAGTTGAACAACCACAGAATAGCATCGTGCCTGGAAAGATGTCTAGTGAGTGATCACAATGAGATGGTGCAGGGGTCGGTATGAGTAAAAGGCACCTTCTTTCTCACAGGAATCTTAAGAGCTGCCTCTGGGCCTCTCAGTCCCAAGGCCGCTCTGTGTACTCCTTGGAGATAAGGAGGCACCGAGACCCACAGTGCATTTGTTGTTCTCAAGGATGTTTTGAAAGAAACCACTCCCTTGTCAGACAGCTGCTGACATCACTGGTTTGGAGTCTCCTCATTGGCCGTTACCCCCTGTGCAAGGCAGTCATGCATGAATCATACTTACCTTATAGTAATGTAGTTATGTGCCTGCTTACTGAATGTGGGGCCATGTTGGAATGAACTACAAGTTGCAAACATCTCCTGTCTCTGGTCTCCTCAATCCCTCCCAAGAGCAACCCAAGGCTGGCCCTTGGGTCTGCAAGGTATGTGCAGCTGCAACAAGATGGGATTAGTCAGGAAAAGCTGGGTTAACCAGGTGTTGTTGCTAAAACCTGCCCCTCCTCCAAACTTCCCTGTGTGACTTTTCCTACTCTATAATCCTCCATATTCAGTTAGTAACCTAGAGCCTGCCCACACAGTGTCTGTCACATGCATTCCCTCATTGCCCCATTCATCATAACCACCCTAGGTCAGGCCTGTCTTTGCTCACCTAGCCTACTTTAATAGATTCAGTAGCCTCCAATCTTGTTCCAATCCAATCTCTTCTTCACAATATTGCTAGAATATTCTTTTTATATGTGATGTCCTTCCTAAAAACTTTCAGATGCTCCCCATCGTCTTCTGTATTTTGAGAGATCTGTTGTTCCATTGACGTTGGTACAGGCTTCACACAACAAAACCTTTCCAAGCTTCCTGATCAGTTGTTGTTTCTCCTGTGCAACTTTGTTGGTGATATGTTCCATGTGCTTCTGTTGACTTTTGGGTAACCTACAACTTTACTTTTTCAGAAACTAGTATTCCATTACTCATGACAATATGGAATTACTGGAAGAAACTTCATGTTAAAAAAAAATTGTATCTTTGTTTCAGGGAAAAAACTTGAGGTCATTAAAATCACTGTGCAATTTCCGAAAAGTGATTCAACCCATTCTCTTCTTCCACTTAATTCTGGGTACATTGTTTACGTCCAAGATACATGGATGAATGACTGGGTGATGTAGGGGATAGATTACTGGACTTGGAGTCAGGAAGACCTGTGTTCAAATCCTGATGCAGATACTTAGTAGTTGGGTGACTGGGCGAGTGATTTAAGTCTCAGTCCCAGCCTCACTTTTCTCATTTGTAAAATGGAGATAATAAGAGCACCTGCCTCTTAAGATTGTTGGGAGGATTAAATGAGGGTATATAAAGCATTTTGCAAACAAGTACTATATAAATATTGATGGACCAGCTTTGTGAGTTATCTCTCCAGCAGCATATGAATAGATAATAGACATTCTTTATCTACTTGGTTTTTTCCTTCTGGGCTAGTGAACTGTTTTAAATGATTGTGTAGTCTCTTATTTAGGAGGTCCTGCTGTGTTACAGGGAGCAGCTAGGTGGCACGGTGGGTAGAGTGCCAGGCCTGGTGTCAAGAAGACCTGAGTTCAGATTTGACCTCAGACATTTATTAGCTGTGTAACCCAGGGCAAGAAACTAACCCTCTTTGCCTCAGTTTCCTCTTCTCTAAAACAAGCTGGAGAAGGAAATGACAAACCACTCCAGTATCTTTGCCATGAAAACCCCAAATGGGGTTTTGAAGAGTTAGGTATAACTGAAAAACAACTGGACAACAACAACAAGCAGTGTTACAGAGCTTGATGTAATGGGCAACAAGTTGTTTGCAAACACAAGCAAGGACCGTAAACCGCAGACAGACATGGAATCACTGGCCCACTTTGACACTGGCTCTCCAATAGACATCCTCCAGGATAGTGGTAGATATCTTTGTCTTTTATACAGCTCCAATCATAGAGTCATTGCACAGCCACCTTTGTTGTTAAATCTTTTCAAGAAATAATGTTCTTGGAGTGGCTGGGTGGCACAGTGAATACAGCACCGGCCCTGGAGGCAGAGGGACCTGAGCTCAAATCTGGCCTCAGACACTTAAACACTTACTAGCCATGTGACCTTGGGCAAGTCACTTAACCCCAATTGCCCTGCCTTCTTCCCTCCAAAAAGGAAAAAAAAGAAATAATGTTCTTTAATTAAGCCCACTATCCCTTGTATCTGTCCCATTATCTCCATTGACACTACCACTACTTGAGTTCATGCCCTCATCACCTCCTTCTTGGACTTTTGCAGTAGTTTCCTAATTGATCTCCCTTTTCTCCAGTTTGTTCTCAATACAGCTGACAGATTAATGGTCATAAAACAGTTTTGGCCATGTTACTCCTCTCCTCAAAAAATCTTCAGTAGAACCCTGGGCAGCTAAGTGGCATAGCAGATAAAGTGCCAGACCTGGAGTCTGGAAGACTCTTCCCAAGTTCAAATCTGGCCTTAGAAACTTACTAGCTTTGTGACCCTGGACAAGTCACTTAACCCTGTTTGCCTCAATTCCTTATCTGTAAAATGAGCTGGAGAAGGATACAGAAAACCATTCCAGTATCTTTGCCAGGAAAACCCCAAAAAGGGTCACTAAGATTCAGACACAACTGAAAAACAACAATTGCTTCCTCAGCCTGGCATTCGAAACTCCTCATAAACTGGCTCTGCCTTGCTTTCCAAACATTTCACATTGCTTACATCATGCACTTGAAACTCCAGACAAAAAGGCTTACTTGTGTTTGCTCATCAAATTTGCTAGCCTTTCTCCTGTCTCCATGTGTGGATTGTACACCCTCCTTATCTCTCTCTCAGAGAACCTTTTGCTTTCTTCTAAGTTTAGCTCAGGCACCATTTTCTGAATATATATAGAAATGCCTTTTCTGAATCTATAATGAGTGTTCTTTCTTTCCTCAAATCTTGTATTTACTTCCTCAAATCTTATCTTATATTTACATCTTTGGGTATATATTATATCCTTCTAGTAAAATATAAGTTCCTTGAAGGAAGGGACCTTAATAAATGTTTGGCTTATTGTTGAGGGCATTCTGGAGGAAGTGAATTTTGAGCTAGGCCTTGAAAAAAAGTTAGGGACTTTAACTGGCACATAAGAGGGGAAAGATGTAATCCAGATAAAGGGGACTAATGTGGTTGTGTTGGGCTGAGGCATAAGTATGAATTTTCTTAACCTGAATTGTGTTACACTCTTCTTCCCCTTCTCACAGGTCGAATCAGCGTGCATGGTATCGGTGGAGGCCACAAACAATGTTACCGGATGATTGATTTTCTTCGGTTTCGGCCTGAGCATGAGGCCAAGCCAGGGCCTTTTGAGGAGAAGGTCATTGATGTCCGCTATGATCCCTGTAGGCAAGTATCAAGTATAGGTTTTAAGGAAGCCAGCCAAAACAGGAGAACAGAGACTGAAGGAAAACATTCAAAGCCATTGGAGTAGCACAGGGGGCTGACAGTGCTTCTGAGTAAAGTTGAGGGTCTTCAGGGAAGGGATTCTAGGACTTCAGACATAGCCTAGATGATCTCCTCATGTATCCTTCACCTCACTTCACTCAGGTCAGCAGACATTGCCCTTGTTGCTGGGGGCAATAGGAAACGTTGGATCATTGCCACTGAAAACATGCAGGTGGGAGATGTACTCCTTAATTCTGACCACATTGGTCGAATGGCAGGTGAGGGAAAGCCACAGCCCAGGCTGAGGGTGAAGGATTTGATGATCAGGTGAATTCGCCAGGGAGATGGTAAGGATTCCCAATTAAACTGTCTTTTAGTTGCTGCCCGGGAGGGGGATGCACATCCTCTGGGAGCCCTGCCCATCGGGACTCTGATCAACAACCTAGAGAGTGAGCCAGGCCGGGGCGCCCAGTATATCCGAGCCGCAGGTATGAAATTAAGGCTGTGTGAGGATTGGGTGAGGGCATTTGAAACCACATAAGTAGAGTGGGAAACTCATTCCCCATGATCAAGGCTGTTAGCCAAGAAGGAAAAAAAACAACTCAGGAAACATGAATCAAGGTAACAATTCTCCCAGGAAATACCATGAGGATAGGATCCTATTGTCAGGTTGAAGTATTCTGTCCATCCTGTTGCCCCATGTGTCAGTTCCTGGTTTATGTGTTATAGATATGTTGTATAGAGATTATTTGGGGGGAGATCTGAGTTGGGACTCCGTCTTACATAGGAACCTGTGGTGTGCTTTTGCGGAAGGTCAATGGGACAGCCATTGTTCAGTTACCCTCTAAGAGGCAAATGCAGGTATGTGTGGGTGAAGCGGGGAGGGTGGCATGAGAATTGGCAATAAATGTACACTTTCCTGGATCAGGTGTCTCAGGGTCCTGGGATCCTCCAAGGCTTTTGTGTGTCCTATTTCAGTATACCCATATTACCCACAGGCTGTGGCTTTCCTTGTTTCTTTGCTCACTGAAACTGGGGTGAAGGGGAAATACTCTTCACTCACTTCACAGTGAGTTTCCCTGCCTTTCACAATGCCTCTCCTCTGCTACCTCTGCCTAAGTTCATCATTGCTGCCCTTTGTTCTGGATTTTTTGAGGGGGGTGGGGGGAGCCCTGTTGGTCTCCCTTCTGTCAGGTTTAGCACATGCTCTGCTCTGGACTTCTCTCCGTGCATCCTGCCCAGCGGTTTTTTCCATTATAGCTACTGCCCTCACCACCTCTTTCCTCCCTAGGTGCTAGAGACATGTATGGCCACAGTGGGCCGGGTGTCAAATGTGGATCACAATAAGCGGGTCATCGGAAAGGCTGGACGAAACCGCTGGTTGGGCAAAAGACCCAACAGTGGACTCTGGCAACGCAAGGGAGGTTGGGCTGGCCGAAAGATCAAGCCCCTACCCCCTATGAAGAGTTATGTGAAGTTACCTTCTGCCGCTGCCCAGAGCTGACACCGTGACCTACTCCCTTGCCTCCCAATAAACTGACTGCCTCTGACTGGTCTCTCCTCTTATTGCAGCCGAGGGACAAGAGGAGTAGTCCAATGGTGTTGGGCCAGGGGCAGTGTGTAGAGGGAAAATGCCAGTGGCATTGAGGACAGGAGGAACAAGCTGGTGGCGGGAAATAGAAGAAATATACCAGGGATTTTGGGGACAAGAAAAGGAATGTGCCAGGATGTTGAGGACAGGAGGGGAAAGGTGCCAGGGGTATTGAGATGGAAGGGGATACGGGGCCAGGGTTTGGGGAACAGGAGGAGCAATGTGCCGGGGTTGCGGGGGGCTGGAAGAGGAACGTGCCAAGAGTGTAGGGGATAGGAGGACTTGGGAGGGGAGAGGAGGGGCGTGCCAGAGGGTCTCTGGAACACGAAAAGAGGAGGGTGGGGGGGTGAGAGCCGGGGCGTGGGTTCGCCCCGGAGCCCATCTGAAGCCCCGCCCCATCTAGTCCTTTGGCCTCCATCCCAAAGACCTTCGGCTTTCCGTAGCGCTTTGTAGCCAGAGGAAACGAGAAACTGCCGGGGAGGTGACGGAAGCTGCGAAGAGCCATTCCGCGCCGTGCCAGGTCGTACTTCAATAGGGTTCTCCTCCCTCAGTTCCGATAGCAGTTGAGTGTGCCTTCTGGGACCGGTGCACTCTCCGACTCCACCCCTCCTCAAGGCAGAGCCATAGGACCGACAGACCTGGCCCCCAGTCCAGTACCCCGCTCTCTCCTGGCCGAGAGTGGCAGTACGCAGGCGCATTGGGCGCCCTCCGAGGAACGTTCCATCCTCGCGTTCCCCCCTTTGCCCTCACGCCACACCCCATTTGCCCCTGGACTCCGCTGCAGAGCTGGCCGGGTCTAGGTCCCACCCCTGCGATCGCGCTCCCTCCAGCCGGTTTCTGCATCGGCCACACCCTGTTCTCCACCCCTCCCTGTCGGTGCACCAGCTCTCCGACTGCATGCATCCTTCGTCTCCTGGTGGTCCCTTCCCTGAGCCTGCCCACCCCCACTCCTCCCCTCCCTGATGTCATTTCCCACCGTTCCCCAGGGTCTTTTTCCTGGTCGGGGCTATTACCTGTCTCTTAATCCTTGAACAAATGGTGACTCATTATCCTTAATCCTCCCAAATTATATTCCCCAGTTTACCTTCCATAGTCTCCCAATTGTAGCCTCATCTTCTCTGGCAACTGAATACCTCTGGTAACACCCTCCTGCTCACACCTACTGCAGCCCTACAGCCGTATGCTGCTGTCTCTGCTCCAGATCACTGGTCCTGGGCTCCTCTTCCCTTTGTCTATTATGATGTGATATGTCAATTGCCCAACAACCTTCTTCCATGTCCCCATAGCTGCTTATTTCACAATGAGTAATTTTCCTCACTGCTCCTTTTTTCCTCTGTTCTAGGTACTCAGGATGGTGGAAAAATGTAGAAGCAGAGATTTGCTGGTGCCCCTGGGCCCACGACTGCAGGCATACCCTGAGGAACTGCTGCGGCAGCGCCAGGGTCATGATGGGCACCCAGAATACTTGATCCGTTGGACTATCCTTCATTGTGGGAAGGAGAGTGGAGTAAACAGTGGCAGCTCCCTAGAGGGCAAAGCAGAGCACATCCTCATGTGGCTCTCAGCCCCGGAGGTCTATGCTAACTGCCCCATGCTACTTGGTGAACGAGCACCAGCTGAGGGGCCGCAGCATGAACCAGTGGGGAGTGTGGGCGCCTTTCCCCGGGATGGCGGGGGGCTGGACGAAGCCTCTCTGGGAGAGATGGCCGCAGATGTCCGTGGACTGGTGCGTCGAGCTGCCCGACAACTGGATGGGGACGGGGGCTCCAGTCCTGCGGCCTCTGTGCTGCACACGATCCACGTGCTCAGCGCCTATGCCAGCATCGGACCCCTTGCTGGTGTCTTCAGGGAGACAGGAGCCTTGGACCTGCTTATGCACATGCTGGGCAACCCTGAGCCACAGATCCGCAGGAGCGCTGGAAAGATGCTACAGGCCTTAGCAGCCCATGATGCTGGTGAGGGCCAGCAGGGAAAGAAAAGGGAAACAGGAAAGGAGGGGGAACAGCAGCAAGACCTGGGATGAGGGACCACTTGCAAAAAGATGTCAGGACCTTTTGCTTTCATCAGAGTGAAAGGGATGTCTGCTTGTGCTCAGTTGCAGTGAACTTAGAGCTACACCTTCACACCTATTGATGAAAGAGATGTCAACAGAAAGAGTCTCTCTCTTTCATAGAGTTTAGAACTTCCTGGCCATTAATACAGATGGTTATCGTGTAAGACAGAGTGTCACTTCTCAGAGCATATTGGTCCCCCTGTCAGCCTCTTTGGTGGGAAAGGACCTGGTTCTCCTGGAGGGTGGAAGAGAGTGAGTGTGAGAGAGGCAGGTGATAAGAGTTGAGAACTGGGCAGAAGGTGGTAAGTGTTTTTTCTGGGACAGGATGCAGAGCAGGGCTTGTATTTTAGGGAGCAGGGCCCATGTGCTCCTGTCACTGAGCCAGCAGGATGGCATTGAACAGCACATGGACTTTGATAGCCGCTCTACTCTGTTGGAGCTGTTTGCAGAGACCACATCTTCTGAAGAGCACTGCATGGCCTTTGAAGGGATCCACCTGCCCCAGGTAACCTAAGGAAGTTGGGAAAAGGGCTGCAGGCTGGGCTTTTATCTCCCTGACTGTTGGCAGTAGGGTTAGAAGCAGCAAAGTGGGGAGATCACTGACCTGAGCCCAGGGTATCTATCCTGCAGATCCCTGGAAAGCTGCTCTTCTCCTTAGTGAAGCGTTACTTGTGTGTCACGTCCCTCCTGGACCAGCTAAGTAGCAGCATGGAGCCAGGGTCTGGGGAGTGGGGGAACCGGTGCTCCCCTAACAAGG
>CM053584.1:206085161-206100694 GCA_028627135.1 Pseudochirops cupreus | reverse complement strand
ACTATGGAGAGGTTCTGCGTAATTTCACATGTTCAGCCTGTATTTGATTGCTTGTCCTTCCAGTGGGAATGGGTGGTGAGGGAGGAGGAGAAAGAATCTGGAATCTGGAGTTCCATAATCAAATGTTATGAATGTGTATCTATCTATCTATCTATCTATCTATCTATCTATCTATCTATCTATATGCAATTATTATTATTATTGACTACATCCAACTGGAACTTGAGATACACAGGCACTGCAGTTGGGAGATCTATCCTGCACTACCAAAAAGTGACATAGGAGAGAATAGACTGGGGGAGGGGGGAAACACTGGGATGGCTGTTTTGGGGCGGTGGCCGGGGGAGAGACGGGGAGAAAATATGTAACTCAAAAAATTTAAAATAAATTAAAAAAAAGAATAGGAAATAGAATACTTAAATAGTCTTATGTATAAATTATTCAAACTGTAAATGAACTTCCAAAGAAAAAAGCCCTAAGACCAAATGAATTTAGAGCCCCCAAACATTTAAAGAACCATTCCAATACTATATAAACTGGGCAGAAAATATAGTTGAAGAGGTCCTATCAAATTCTTTCCGTAACGTAAATATGGTCTTGATAACCTAATCCAGGGAGAGCCAAAACAGAAGGAAACTATAGACCAATTTCCTTAATGAGTATAGTAATATATCACAAAGATCATGCACCACTATAATTAGACTGGAGTCATACTAGAAATGTAGGACTGGTTCAATATTAGGAAAATTATAAAATAATTAACCATATTGATAATAAAAACAATAAAAATATTGGTTATTTTAATAGATGCTGAAAAAGCTTTTGAAAAACACCAATCTACACAGTAACAGCAATATTGTAAAGATATTCAACTTTGAAAGACTTAGTAACTGGTCAACACAATGCCCTACCACAGTTCCGAAGGCTTCATGTTGAAACATGCTATCCACCTCCATCAAGAGAACTGATGGACTCAGAGTATAGATTGAAGCATATTTTTTCCCTTTTTCTTGCTTTTTTTTTTGGTGAGGGGAACATGAATAATGTGGAAATTTGTTTTGTATGACTATACATATTTGTAATAAGTTTTGTTTTTCTTGACTTCTCACTGGATGCAAAGAGAAAGGGGGAATTTGGAACTGAAAAAAAAAATAAAGTCAGTTTTAAAAAAATAAATATTACGGGCAGCTAGGTGGTGCAATGAAAAGAGCACCAACCCTGGAGTCAGGAGGACCTGAGTTCAAAAACAGCCTCAGACACTTAACACTTACTAGCCGTGTGACCTTGGGCAAGTCACTGAACTCCAATTGCCCTGCCTTCTCCCTTCCAAAAAGGAAAAAAAATTTTTAAAGTAAAAAAATTTAAAAAAAGAATAGGATGTAAGTTAGAAAAAATACATTCACCCCAATTTTAAAAATAAAAGCTCTAGAAAGTATAGAAATAAATGGAGCTTTCCTTAAAATGATAAATATTATATATCTAAAACAAAGAGATAAAATGATCTGTATTAGAGACAAGTTAAAAGCCTTTCCAGTAAAATCAGGATTTCCTTTTTTTAGGACAGAAAGCAGAGATACCCATTTTTACCATTACTGTTCATTATTGTACTAAAAATGCTAGCTACGGTAATAAGACAATAAAAATTAATTATAAGAATAAATATAGAAAAAGAAAAAACTATCCCTTTTTGAAGATATGATCATTTGCTTAGACAACCCTAGACAGTCAACTAAAAAATTAATTGAAACAAAAACTTCAGCAGAGTGGCAGAATAAATAATAAGCCCACACAAATCATCCTCATTTTTACATATTACCAACAAAATCCAGCAGGTAGACATAAAAAGAAAAATTCAACTTAAAATAACTACAGACAGTATAAAATCATTGGGAGTCTACCTGCCAAGATACACACAGAAACTATATGAACATAATGACAAAATACTCTTCACACAAACAAAGACAGTTCTAAATAATTAAAGAAACATTAATTACTTGTGGAAAAATTCATCTGGAGGAATAAAATATATACATATGTCAAAACTATAAAGGGAGTCTATTTTTTTTAAATGAGAAGGAAGGAGGCCTAGCAGTACCTAATCTCAAACTATACTACAAAGCTATAATTGTTTAAAAAAACAGTTTGGTACTGGGTAAGAAACAGAGGTTGATGAGTAAAACAGATTAGATGTACGATACATGGAAGCAAATGAGCACAATAACCTAGTTTTTGACAAACTCAAAAATCTCATGTATTAGGGGAAGAACTCCCTATCCAACAAAAACTGTTAGGAACACTGTGAAAGCATCTGATACAGAAACTAGATACGGGCTGACTTTTCATAAGTATATTAAGAAAAGCTACAGCTGAGAGCATGATTTAGACATAAAGGGTGACACCGTAAGTAAATTAGAGGAGCGTGGAAGAATTTAACTTTCAGTTCTATGGAGACAGAAAGGATAACACAAGGCAAAATGAACAGTTTTGATTGCATAAAATTTAAATGTTTTTACACAAAACCAGTACAGCTAAAATTAAAAGAGAAACAGGAAATTGCATCATGTTTCTTCGATAAAGTGTCATTTCTAAGATATCTATGGAAAACCGAGTCAAATGTATAAGAACAAAAGCCATTCCCCGACTGATAAATGCTCAAAGGATACAAATAGGTAGTTTTCAGAGGAAGAAATAAAACCTATATGTAGCCATTTGAGAACAATGCTCTAAATTATTAATAATTAGAGAAATTGAAATTAAAACAACTCAGGTACCAACTCACATCCATCAGATTGACTAAGTTGAAAAAAAAAAAGAAAATTACAAATGCTGTAGGAGCTGTCAAAAACCAGGTACTTTAATGCACCATTGGTTGAGCTGTGAACAGGTGCAACTATTCTGGAAAGCAATCTGGAACTGTATCCAAAAATCTATTAAACTGCATATCCCTTGACCCAGCAATATCACTACTAGGTCTATACCCCAAAGAGATTTTTAAAAAGCATGAAAGCAATATGTGTAAAAATATTTATAGGAGCTCTTATTGTGGTAGCAAAGAAATAGAAACTGAAGGGATGCCCATCAGTTGGAGAATGGCTGAACAAGTTATGATACATCAATGTGATGGAATATTATTGTTCTATTTTATAGAAAAACCTGGGAAAACTTATAATATTATAAAGACAGTTAACTCTGAAAGCTTTAGGAACTCCAGTCAATACAGTGACCAACCACAATTCCAAAGGACTCAAAGAAACATACTACCCCCCTCCAAATGGAGAACTGTATGGTATAGACTGAAACATTTTTTCCTCTTTTTTTTTGACATGGTTTACATGAGAATTTGTGTTGTATGACTGCGTATTTGTAAGGAGCTTTGTTTTTGTTGCTTTCTCGATGTATTGGGGGAGGAAGAAGGGAGAGAATTCCGAACTGAAAATAAAATAAAATAGAATTTTAAAAACAATTAGGAATGTTTTAAGTTTATCATAAAAAAAAGAAAACAATGTAGGACATGTGAATCTATCTTCAAAAATTAGAGGAGCTATCAAACAGAAGAAAAATAATTAGACCTATGCTACTTCATACCAAATGATAGAAGTAGGACCAGAAGGGTTTTTTTTTTAATGTTTAGTATTTTTTTCCAATTACATGTAAAAACAAATTTTAACATTTGGGTTTTGTTTTTTTTTTTTGCTTTTTTGGAGGGCAATTGGGGTTAAGTGACTCGCCCAAGGTCACGTGGCTAGGTTTTGTGTTAAGTGTCTGAGGTTAGATTTGAATTCAGGTCCTCCTGACTCCAGGGCTGGTGCTCTATTCACTGTGCCACCTAACTGCCCAACATTTGTTTTTTTAAAAAAATTTAGTTCCAACTTCTGTCCCTTCCCTTCATACACCTTGAGAAGGCAAGCAATTTTATATAGATTATACATGTGCAGTCATGCGAAACATTTTTCCATATTACCTATGTTGCAAAAGAAAACATGGACCAATACCAAACAAAACCAAAAAAAAAATAGAGTTCAGAAAGTATGCTTTGATCTCCATTCAGACTCCATCAGTTCTTTCTCTGGAGGTGAAGAGCATTTTTCTTCTTAAGTCCCTTGGAATTGTCTTGGATCGTTGAACTGCTGAGAATAGCTAATTTTTTTCAGAGTTGATCATCATACAATATTGCTGTTGCTATGGACAATGTTCTCTTACTTCCATGTTCTTCACTTTGCATCAGTTCATAGAAATCTTTCTAAGTTTTTCTGAAAGCATCCTGCTCATCATTTCTTGTCGCACAATAGTATTCCATCACAATCATATACTACATTCAACCATTCCCTAACTGATGGACATCCACTCAGTTTCCAATTCTTTGCCACCACAAGAAGAGATGCTATAAATATTTTTTTTACATGTAGGTTGTTTTTCATTTTTAAAAAAACGTCTTTGGAATACAGACCTAGTAGCAGTATTGCTAGGTCAAAGGGTATTGCATGGCTTTATAGCCCTTTGGGCATAGTTCCAAATGGCTCTCCAGACTGTGTGGATCATCAGTTCGTAACTCTACCAACAACGCATTTGTGTCCCAATTTTCCCACATCTCCTCCAATATTTGTCTTTTCCTTTTCTGTTATATTAGCCAATATGATAGGTCTGAAGTGGTACCTGAGAGTTGTTTTAATTTGCATTTCTCTAATTAAGTGATTTAGAGCACTTTTTCATATGACTATAGATAGCTTTGATTACTTCATCTGAAAACTGCCTGTTCATATCCTTTAACTATTTGTCAATTGAGGAATGACTTGTATTCTTATAAATTTGACTCTGTTCTCTATATATTTGAGAAATCAGGCCTTTATCAATAGAGGAACTTGCTATAAATTATTTTCCCTAGTTTTCTGCTTTTCTTCTTATCTTGGCTGCATTGGATTTGTTTATGCAAAACCTTTTTAATTTAATGTAATCAAAATTGTATCTTTCACTTCCTGTAATGCTGTCTCTTATTTTGTCATAAATTCTTCCCTCATTTGTAGATCTGGCATGTAAGATATTTCGTGCTCCCCTAATTTGCTTATGATATTACCCTTTATGTCTAAATCATGTGCCCATTTTGACCTTATCTTAGTATACAGTGTGAGATTTTGGTCTGTGCCTAGTTTCTACCAAATTGCTTTCCAGTTTTCCCAGCAATTTTTGTCAGATAGTGAGTTCCTGTCCCAAAAGCCTGGATCTTTGGGCTAATTGAACACTAAATTATTCTGGTCACTTACTGCTATTACTGTGTATTGGGTATTTAATCTTTTCCGCTAGACCGCCGCTCTATTTCTTAGCCAGCGCCAGATTGTTTTGGCCGTTACCCTCTTTGTTATACAGTTTGTGATCTCATATGGGAGCCAATGTCCTTCACATTTTTTTAAAAATTCGATTCCCTTGATATCATTGACCTTTTGTTCTTCCAGATGAATTTTGTTATTATTTTTTCTAGCTCTACAAAATATTTTTTGGTAGCTTCATTGGTATGGCACTAAACAAATAAATTTATTTAGGTAGAATTGTCATTTTTATTATATTAGATTGCCCTACTCATGAGCAATTACTATTTTTCCAGTTGTTTAAATCTGTCTTTATTTGTGTGAAAAGTGTTTCATAATTGTGTTCATATAGTGCCTAGGTTTGTCTTGGCAGGTAGACTCCCAAGTATTTTATATTGCCTACAGTAATTTTAGATGGAATTTCTCTTTCTATCTCTTCCTGCTGGTAACACAGAAATGATGATGATTTACGTGGGTTTATTTTATGTCTTACAACTTCGCTGAAGTTGTTAATTATTTCAACTAGTTTTTCAGTTGATTCCCTAGGATTCTCTAAGTACACTATCATATCAACTGCAAAGAGTGATAATTTTGTTTCCTTGTCGCCTGTTGTCATTCCTTTAATTTTTTTTCTTCTCTAATCGCTATGCTAGCATTTCTAGTACAATATTAAATAATAGTGGTGACAATGGGCATCCTTGCTTCGTCCCTAATTTTATTGGGAAGGGTTCTAGTTTATCTCTGTTACAGAAAATGCTTGCTGATGGTTTTAGAGAGATACTACTTATTATTTTCAGGAAAGCTCCATTTATTCCTATGCTTTCCAGTGTTTTTAATAGGAATGATTGTATTTTGTCAAAAGTTGTTTCTATATCTATTGGCATAATTATATGATTTGTGTTGTTTTTGTTATATGCTGATAGTTTTCCTAATTTGAACCAGCCCTGCGTTCCTGGTATACATCCAACATGGTTATAGTATATGATCTGCATATTATAGTTTTGTAAATTCCTTGAATGTATTTTTTAAAATTTGCATCAAAATTCATTAGGGAAATTGGTCTATAGTTTTCTTTCTTTGTTTTGGCTCCTCCTGGTTTAGGTATCAGCACTGTATTTGTGTCATAAAAGGAATTTGGTAGAACTCCTACTTAGAAGTTATAAAGAGGCATATTTTGGCTCAGGGAAAGTTCCTAACAATTAGAGCTATCTAGAAACTGAATGGGCTGTTGAGGTGAAGAAGGGTAGGGGTTAAGGTAGGAGGAAGAAGGGTAGTGAGTTCCCTGCTACTGCAGCTATTCAAGAGGGTGGATGACCCCAGGGAATAAATTCTTGAATTGTATTGGAGGTTGTACTAAATTATCTTCAAGGTCTCTTCCAATTCATGATAACTTATGCTTCTAAGATAGATGTTTCCTGGCATAGGAAAGACAGGAAGTAGAGACCAAAAGACCAAGAAAGGAAATGGTGTTTTCAGAAAGTTGTAGGGAGGCACATACCATGATTTTCTGGAGTGAAGGGAGATAGAAAGGACTTTCAGAAATATGCACCCCCATCTCCAGTAACCCCCGGTCCCTGGAGCCCCGTGTAACGCATGTTCCTCTCTGTTTTTTGACAGCCTGTGGAGGAGGACACCCTCAGTGAGCTCAGAGTACCTGTAGAGGTGGCAGAGAAGCTGGTCCTGGCACTCAGTAGGCAGCTTCAAGGAACCACCCACAGTGACCTGCTTAGTTCGCTAGTCTACAGCAGATTTGGGCCACAGCCCAGCGTGGAGAATTTGGCCAACCCGCCCCCTCCAGAATCTCCTGAGGATACCTGCAGCCCTGAGGCCTCATTTCCAGACACCAAGTCAGAGGTGGACAGGGACGGGGAGACTAAGTCACTGGGGGTGGAGGCGTCATCTACAGCACCCGAAGGTAAGTGAAGCCCCATTCTGGGCAATGAAATACCAGGAAGACGGTAGCCAATAGAGAAGGCAGCTGGGAAGGGACAGGGGAGGTGGTAGCTACTACAGGTGTAGTATACTACTACATAGCTTCATCCACAAAATCATGGTTTTTTTTGGTTTTGTTTCCCGTTGGGACATATACAGGCCTTTAGGGGCAAAAGCCTGGCAAAGGTTGGGGTGGGGGAGGGGGTCAGCAGGGAACAATAACATTTGTCCCCTGATTTTTGAATGGAAGGTAACCAAAAAATGCTTTCTTCCCCCTGCCTCATTTTTTGAAGGGGAAAAAAATGTTTCCAGTTTATTTTCTAGGGCCTTCATCTCTCTCTAAGTCTAGCCAACTCTTGTCACCCCCTTTCTTCACCCTATGTTTGTTGGGGCTGCAGCTGAGCTGCTGTTTCGGAGCCTGGTGGGGGCTGCAGAGCCCTCTGGACAGCTGCTCCTGGAGCTGGAGCTAAGCATATGCCAGGAGGGCATTGGGGAGGGTCAAGTGAGCCAGCTCCTGGAGCAGCTCCAGCACCAGCCCCAAGCCTTCCTGCTGCTGCTACAGAGCTTGGAGACCCCCGAGAACAAGGCCCTTCAAATGACTGGGCTGAGGTGAGGGGGTGCGGGTAGGGGTGGGGGCAACCAGAAGTTTGGAAGGAAAGCAAGGGAAGAAGACAGTGTAAAGAGGATTATATCAGCCCCACGAGGTTGTCTTCTTGTCTCAGAGGCCATTAAGTGGATAGAGTGTTGGAGTCAGGAAGACCTGAGTTCAAATCCTGCCCCACACACTTACTAACCACGTGAACCTAGAAAAAGACTCAGCCTTAGTGTCCTCACTTGTGAAATGGAGATAATAATGTTACCTGCCTTCCGGGCTGGCTGTGAGGATCAGATGAGATAACACACGTAAACTCTGTAAAGTCGGCCATTGTTATTAGTGCTTTCACTTGGTAAGCTGAGGACTGCAGCTAAAAATCTAAAGGTGGAGTCCTGGGAGGTGACCCACACGAGCCACTCCAGCGTCTCCTACAGAAGAGGGCAGGCAGGCTGTCACTGATTCGCACTCAAAACCTGCAGGCCCTTGCTCAGAGGTACCCGTGCACAGGGTCAGGGGTGCTTGTTGGCACATGCCCAGCTAAGCGCTCTCTGCTTCACAGCTGCCCAGGCTCTCCTCCCGGCACTCTGAGAAACATGGCGGCAACAAGAAGCACAAGATTTTAGAGTTGGGGGGCAGGAGAGGACCTTAGGACCTTAGGACTCATCCAGTGTCCTCATCTTACAAGGGGAGACCGAGGAAAATGAAGTTAATTATCCAAGATCTCACAGGGAGTAATTGGCAGAACTAGATCTAGAACCTAGATTTACTGCCCCCAAATCCAGGGTTCTTTCCATACTACTGTGCAGACACCCTTAAATGGGCCTGAATACTTGCCTAAACCCCTACCCACCCAAAGGACAGAATCAAAATGTCAGAGCTAAGTAGGACCTTAGAATTAGAATATTTCTGCATGAAAATGCAGTATAAGAGAGGGAATAGAATATGCATATTACAACATAGAATATGAAGTATCATAACTTAAAATATAAGATTTCATAGCTAGAAAGTACCTTATAACATCATTTAGTCCAAACCTCTCCTTTAGGATCAGCTAGGTGGCTTAGTGGATAGAGTGCCAGG
Source organism: Pseudochirops cupreus (assembly GCA_028627135.1). Classification (NCBI taxonomy): domain Eukaryota; kingdom Metazoa; phylum Chordata; class Mammalia; order Diprotodontia; family Pseudocheiridae; genus Pseudochirops; species Pseudochirops cupreus. Next base: position 206,091,787 of record CM053584.1, on the reverse strand, counting down.
CCTGGAGTCAAGAAAACCCAAGTTCAAATCCAACCTCAGACACATTCTAGCTCTGTGACCCTGGGCAAGTCACTTAACCTTTGTTTGCCTCAGTTTCATCATCTGTAAAATGAGGACAATAATACTGACCAAATATGTTTTATATAAGCATATTACTGGCTTACAGCCATTATAACCAAAATTCCACCCACTCCATCCTTCCTCTCTTTAGAGCTTAGAGTGGGAAGTAGAGTGTTGAAGTATAAAAGAGGGTGACAAATATGGACCTGACATCCAATCTACATGTCCATCGTCCCATCTGAAACCTTTCTTCCTGGACCCTCAGAATACTGAGCTGTCTCCTGGAGATCTCTGTGGACTCAACTCTCCCTTGGCACAAAGTGGCCTCTTCCTGTTTGGCCAGCCTGAGAACACCCAGCAAAGACCATGAGGTACCTAGAGGGTAGGGGCCAGAGAAAGGAGGACCAGAGATTCCAGGAGTATTGAGAACCCTGGGGTTTCTCAGTGTTTGTACAGCCAGATGCACCCATGGATACCTGGTCTATGTTCTCAGTAACCTCAAGTGGGAGGGGCTTGTGGGTGAGGAGAGCTGAGTCCAGGCACCTATCAGACAGGTCCTGAATATGTAGCCTAGTACCTGGCACACAGCAGGGGCCTCATAAATGCTTGTCAGCTTGTTGACTTGAATGGAAAGTAGTAGAATGAGGCTCATCTTCCTCCTGGCAGGATGGTCAATAGGGCACCCACAGAGAGATGGCAGACCTCTGCCTCCCTGGGCCTCAGCATCAACTTTGACCCCATCCTTCCTCAACGCCCATTCTAGGTGGTCCAGGAGTTAATCCGCTTCCTGCATCGCTTGGCCACATTACACAAGGACTGCGCAGTGGTTCTGTGCCACCTGGGAGCTCGAGAGGCCCTCACCAAGGCTCTGGACAAGCATAAGGAACAACTGCTCCTGGGACCTGAGCTCCGGGATCTAGTAGGCGAGTATGAGAAGCACGCCCGGCTCTACAGCAACCTCACGGGGAGCATCTTGGCCGGCTGCATCCAGGTGAGGAGGGTGGTAGATGAAGGGGATGGAGGAAGGTAGAGGCTGGGAGGGAGGCAGGTAAGCCTGGGGCAGAGATGAGATAGAGCCATATAGATCCTGAGGAAAAGAAGGCAGATTGGGGTGGGGAGCAAAGCTGGATGAGAATATGAGATTAGAGCAAGAGAGGAAGGGGGTTCAGCATATGATGGAGGAAGGAAATTAGCACATAAGCCAGCTTCCTAGGTTTTGTTGGGGTTTTTTTTGGGAGGGGGGGTAATAAACTGACTGACCAGAGGTTATTTCTTCTGTGCCTGATTTTTTTATTCTGAATTTAAACACCAAATAAAATGGGCCTTTGCATGTACATAAACAAAAAGAAAAAGAGGCATATATGTAAAACTGCAATCCTATGTTGTAAACAGCTTGATTTTCTTTCTTTTTTTAAATTTAATTTTAATGAAAATCTGGCTTTTCTTCCTCCCATCTCCACACCACCACCTCTCACTGAAAAAGGGAAACAAAACTCTGTAATGACACAGGATAGTCAAGCAAACAAATTACTCCATTGGCCATGTACCAAAAGAAAAAAAAGTCTCAATTTACCCCCTGAGGTCACCCCCTCTATCTCTCGGGAGATGGGTTTGCTTTCCTTTTTAAGTATTTAAGTTCAACCTGCAGCTTTCAAAGCGTGTCTGTTGTGCCTGGTTTCCTGTAGCACAGTATATTCTTCAGGATTTAGAGGGGGAGGAGTGAACAGAATTGCTTAGTCCCTTGACCTTTTCCCCATATACATTTAATTCTGTCCCTGTGCTCCTTCCCATCCCTTTGTGTTCCTCTCTCTGTTCTCCTCTATGTTGCCTTCATACCTGTGGTCTTGCTACAGATGGTGCTCGGCCAGATTGAAGAGCACAGACGAACCCACCAGCCCATTAACATCCCTTTCTTTGACGTCTTCCTCAGGCATCTCTGCCAGGGTCAGTGTCCTTCACCTACCATTGGTTAGGGTCAGTGGCGTCCCCCAGCCCCAGCTCCCAGCCCGTTAGTGTTACCCCTCCTCCCTTGCTCCAGTGACAGAGATTATAATTCTCTCTAGAATTCTCCATCCCGTGTCCTTTCCTCAACCAGATGAATTTGTTCTTTCCTCCCTATTTGGCCCCAGGTTCTGGTGTAGATGTGGAAGACAAGTGTTGGGAGAAGATGGAGGTGTCATCTAATTCTCATGGTGCCAGCCGACTGACTGACCGGAACCCCAAGACCTACTGGGAATCCAGCGGCAGTGCTGGCTCTCACTACATCACATTATATATGCACCCTGGAGTCCTTGTCAGGTCAGGCAGGATGGACACACATACACACAAACTCTGTGGATTAAAGACAGTGTTGAAAACATGTTTTCTGTCACACTTCATGTGCCCTGGTTTCTCTCTCTCTCTCTCCCTCTCCCATCTCTCTGTGTCTCTGTCTCTGTTTCTGTCTGTCTCTGTCTGTCTCTGTCTCTTGCTCTCTGTCTCTGCCTGTCACATACACACACACACACACACACACATACACACACACACACACACACTCCATAGTCTATACTCCATAGTGTAGGGATATACTCAAAATGTTTGTGTCTTGGCTTGAAGGAAAAATTATGACTCCCTGAAATGAGGCAGGAAAGGTAAAGGGTATTTCTGACTTGTTCTATGGATATAGTTGATGATGAGTTTCTTCCCTCTCTTATTTTCAGGCAACTGACTCTGCTGGTAGCTAAGGAAGACTCAAGCTACATGCCAGCCCGGGTGGTGGTGCTAGGGGGAGACCATGCCAGATCTGTCAGTACAAAGCTCAGCACTGTGAGGACCATTCCTCCTCCCTTTACATCTTGTCCCAATGTTTACTGAAAAGCTGTTCTGTGAGTCCTGTTCCCCAGGAACAGATGGTTCGACTCTTCCCTGAATAGGGAAGCTAGGAACAGGACCAAAGAGTTCTAGATTCCACAGGATCCATAGGATTTAGGGTAGGGATGGGGATAAAAGTGAAGAAGGTGGCCACAGAAACAGGATATAGTCCCTTTGCTTCTCTATCATGAGAATTACAAAATCTTCTCACATCCCAACCCAATGCAGGTAAATGTCATGCCTTCTGACAGTCGGGTGCTTCTCCTGCAAAACATGACCCGCTTCTGGCCCATCCTTCAGATCCGTATCAAGCGCTGCCAGCAGGTAAAAGAGGCTGGCATTGAGAGAGGGAAGAGGGAGCAGGCGGAGGGCAGAGACTGCCCTTGGAAGACTGGGAGAGAGGGATAAAGCCATTCAGTGACACTGACCCCCATGGAAGGGAGGAGTGTGTGTGTGTGGGTGTGTGTGTGTGTGTGTGTTAGGGGAGGAGGTTGGGTACCCACGCAATTTGAATGGAGCTGACCCAGTGTAAACTTCCTGAGGGTGAGGACTTTACTTTCCTCCTTGTATCCACAGGGCTTGGTTCAATGGCTTATATGTGGTAGGCATTTAAAAAGAGTTTGTTTGATTTATCTGGTTGGGAAGAGGTCCAGTGAAATAGAAATATGAGAGATGATCTAGAGACATGGTATACTGGAAAGTTTGTGGTATTTGGAATTAGCTGATAAGAGTTAGGGCCTCCAGATGGCACAGTGGGAAGAGAGCAGGACCTGGAATCAGGAAGACCTGAGTTCAAATCCAGCCTCAGACATGTCTTAGCTGTGTGACCTTAGGCAAGTCATCTCATTGATGTTTGCCTCAGTTTCCTCTCCTGTAAAATGAGGGATAATAATAGCATGTATCTCCCAGGGTTGTTATGAGGTTCTTGAGATAATAATTGTAAAGTGCTCAGTACCGTGCCTGACACATACATAGTAAGTTCTTAATAAATATTAGCTGCTGCTGCTGTTGCTGCTCCTCCTCCTCCTCTTCCTGCACTTATAAAGCCTGAGTTCTAATCTTAATTTTTACCACCTTGATTTACTACCTGAGAGACTTTGGATAAATAATTTCATTTTTCTGGGTCCCAGTTTCCTACTCTGAAAAAAAATAAATAAATAGGGGGTGGCTGGGTGGTACAGCAAATAGAGCACTGGCCCTGGAGTCAGGAGGACCCGAGTTCAAATGCGGCCTCAGACACTTACCACAAAAACTAGTCATGTGACCTTGGGCAAGTCACTTAACCCCAATTGCCCTCCAAAAAAAAAAAGGCAAAACAAAAAATAATGGGTAGTTCTAACACAGGGCACCTAGATGGTACAGTGGATACAGTGCCAGACTGGAGTCAGGAAGACCTGAGTGCAAATATGGCCTTAGACACTTATTAGCTGTATGCTCCTGGGCAAGTCACTTAACCCTATTTGCCTCAGTTTCCTTATCTGTAAAATGAACTGGAGTAGGAAATGGCAAACCACTCCAGTATCTCTGCCAAGAAAACTTCAAGTAGGGTCACAAAGAGTCAGACATGACTGAAACAACAGAACAACAAAAAGTGTCTTTGAACTTTTGAGAGGCATAGGGTTTAGGCCCTAACTTTCTTCCAGGCCTTCCTCAAGATGGGTTTAGGGAGGGAGCCAGGCTGTTGCAGGAAGTCAATGACAACCACGTGTTTCAGGGTGGCATTGACACCCGTGTGCGAGGGGTGGAAGTCCTGGGCCCCAAACCCACGTTCTGGCCACTGTTCCGAGAGCAGCTGTGTCGCCGAACACACCTTTTCTACACTGTTCGAGCCCAAGCCTGGAGTCTGGACATTGCTCAGGACCGGAAGCGTCTGCTGCAACTCTGCCCTAGGTGTGGAGAGGGACGTTCAGGGGGCTGGGGCTAGTGTGGTGGAGGAGGGAAGAGTAGGACAGGAGTGAAGAGGTCACTGCCTGGGAGAGTCCTGAAGGATTCAAGGAGGGGGATAAAGCAGTTCTGGGGGATGAGACCCTCCTGATATCCATGGGGGCACTCTTAACATGAGAACATTCAGGGTATGGTATTGAGGGATAGTCTTGGGGCCAGGGGCTCGTGCCTCTAGCTCCTGACCCTGTCACCAGACTGAACGGGGCTTTGCGCCATGAGCAGAGTTTTGCAGATCGATTCCTCCCTGATGATGAGGCTGCCCAGGCATTGGGAAGGACCTGCTGGGAGGCCTTGGTCAGCCCCTTGGTACAGAGTATCACTGCCCCTGGTAACTATCCCATTGCCTCCCCCCAGAAACTGCCCCCAGTAACTTCCACAAGTTCTGCCCTGGTAGCTTTCCCTCAGGAACTTTCCCTGGTAGCCATTCTGTAATGTCTTCCCTAGTAACTGCTCCTGGTAACTATCCTATAATGTTTCCCTCAAAACTGCCCCTGGTAACCATCCCAAAACCTCTCCCTTAGTAGCTTTTCCTGTCAACCACCTTCTAACCTGTTTCTAGGAGTTGCCCTTCAGGAACTATCCCTCATCCTTTCCCTTCCTTTTCCCAAAATCCAGAACCTTCACCTGATGTTTGTTCCCATATTGCAGTATCTTCCTGAACTGTTCTTCCCTACTCAGATGGCAGTGGGGTGAGCCCCCTCGCCTGGCTGCTAGGTCAGTACCTGGAGCACAGAGAGAAGGCCCAGCACAAACAGAAACAAGCAGATGCTTTTACCTCACGGGTCCGATGCCTCACACACCTGCTGGTGCACATAGAGCCTCCCTCAGGGCTCCAGTCCAAGTCATTCACCTGGCCCAGTGAGTCCCAGGAAAGAAGTCGTCCTCAGTGGGGAGAGATGTTTGTATTTCTCCCAGCAGTGTTACCCCGCTCCCTCCTCCCCTTTCTCTCTCTTCCATGGTTTTTTTTTCTTTTTGGAGGAGGGAAGGCAGGGCAATTGGGGTTAAGTGACTTGCCCAAGGTCATATGGCTAGTAAGTATTAAGTGTCTGAGGTCAGATTTGAACTCAGTTCCTCCTGACTCCAGGACCTGTGCTCTATTCACTGCTCCACCTAGCTGCCCCTCTTTCATGGTTTTAATCCCTTTGTCAGGCCTGGTTCTTGCTGTCATTTCTTTGTGATATTCTTCACTGTTCCTGCCCTTCATCCTGGAATGTTGGGGAGCTGGAGTGGGAGAGCAACCTTGGACTTTTCCTCTTTCTGTCTCTGTCTCCACAGATGACAAGAATAGTAAAAGTCAAGATCTGAACTCAGAGGCTGGACTGGGACCTCCTGGTGGTAGCCTGAGGGGTATCACCCAGTGTTGGAGGGGTGTGGTGCAAGAGCAGGTGGGCAGGGTGGGGGCTGGCAGGGTGTGGGGAAGGCCTCGACAACAGTAGCCGCCCCTTTATGCTCCTGCCTCTTGCCCTCAGGTGAGCAGGTTTCTGACTGCAGCCTGGCAGGCTCCCAACCTTGTGCCCAGATACTGTGACATCTATGAACGTCTCCAGAGTGCTGGGGCAGAGCTCTTTGGGCCACGGGCAGCCTTCACGCTGGCCCTCCGGCAGGGCTTCTCTGGAGCTCTGCTCCAGCTCTCCTTCCTCACTGCTGCCCATGTGAGTCTTCTTTGCCCCCTTGTCCTCAGACATGCACCTCCAGATTCCCCGGCTTCCTCCCCACTCCCCATTCCCAGTCCTCTCCCCCTAGGGCCTTGTCCCTCCCTTCTACCCATC
>CM053584.1:206062287-206084661 GCA_028627135.1 Pseudochirops cupreus | reverse complement strand
GAGCTGGGGAAGCCCTTCCCTGGGTAGAAGCAGGATACGTGATATTCATGTTTGTATTCCTCAGACCACCTGGCCCAGTACTGTACACATAGTGAGATCTTATTAAGTATTTGTTCAGTTGGACTGATTTGAGTGAAGGAGGTCCCTGAAAGTCATTTGCCCCCACAGCCAGTGGAGGAGCCAGCTCCTGAAGTGTCTGTGCTGGTCCTGTCTCCCTGCTGCTGGCCCGTGTCCCCCCTCTGCTATCTCCATGAGCCGAACAAGTACCTCCCCCTAGCTCTGAGCGCCAGCCTCAGCCGATTTTCCACTTTCTACAGTCAGAGTAAGTGGATGGGGTGGACAGCTGGGAGGTGGGTGTATTAGAGTAGGAGGAGTGGGGGCAGAGGGGGCCTCCAGATCTAAGAGTAAAAGAAGAAAAGTAAGGGGGAGAGTTTCTGGAGAAGAGTCACTAACTGGAACCTTGGCATTTGGGGTAGGAGCCAGGGTGATGGGAGGGATGGAAGAGGTGCTTATGAAGCTGGTCACCACTGATACAATGGAAAGAACACTAGCTTTGGAATCAGAAAACCTGGTTTTAGATCCTGCCTCCAATAGTTACTACTTGAATGACCTTCATCAAATCACTGAACTCTTGGGGTTCATCTGGGACACCAAAAGGCATCTGGCTCTTCTACAACTGACTGCTAGTAGGACCTTGGGTCAATCACTTCCCCTCTTTCTGGGCTTCAGTTTTTGTATGTGTAAAATAAGAGGGTTGGCCCAGAGAGCCTCTGAAGTCCATTCCAGCTTTAAATTCTATGGCAGCTGATCTCTTGTTACACTTAAAAGTTCTTTGGTATCAAAGGCTGGGGGACATTTAGGTGGCACAGTGGATAGAGCACCTGGCCTATAGTCGGAAAGACTCATCTTCCTGAATTCAAATCCAGCCTCAGACTCGTACTAGTTGTGTGACCCGGGGTAAGTCCCTTTGCCCTGTTTGCCTCAGTTTACTCATCTGTAAAATGAGCTGGAGAGGGAAATGGCAAACCACTCCAGTATCTCTGCCAAGAAAACCCTCAGTGGGGTCATGAAGAGTCCCCTGAAACGCCTCAACACAAAGGGAGACAAAAGGTTCATCAATGTCCACCAGATGGCGCACATCACTGTACTAGAGAAGTACGGCCTCTCTAGTCTGAGCACGTCAGGTAGAATAGAGTATTAAGCAAGTTAGCCAGGCACGACCTCAGGGATCATTTTGTCCAGCCTCCTCATTTTACAGCTGAGAAAGCCAAGGCCCAGCAAGAGGAAGTAATTGACCCAAGGTCTCACGAGTAGTGACAGAAGAGCCAGAACTAGAACCCAGATGTCTTTCCTCCCAGGCTAGTGCCTTTTGCAGTGTAGGACATCTCCCAAGTGTCTGCTATGGACAGACTCCTATACTGGACCCTGGATGAAGAGAAGACATATGAAACAAGAAAATATGGTATTCATCCTCAGGGAGAATTCCTCTCTGATGAAAGGGATGAAATCCTCAAGACTCAGGCAAAGCCAGGGCTAGTGGTAGGAGCCATACCTAGGGTCATGCAACAAGGAATGTTTTTTGTTTGCTTGCCTTAATTTAAATATGTTTAATGACAGAAACTTCAATCCTCCTTGACAGAATTAGACAAATTTCAAGGTTACCCACCAAAGGGATGGTTTTCAAACCTTGCAGGTGATGTCAAAACACTTGGTCCCTACTTTGCCCTCAGGGATCCCCAAGCTCAATCCTGGAAACATAAATCCTGCCCTCAGGTAGTTCCCAGGCTAACAGTCTCATCTTCCTAGTAGGATTGAACATAGAGATGACGACTTGAATAAATGAAAGAAAATGGGAAAGGACTTAATAAGAGTCTGCTGTGTATAAAGTACTATAAGCAAGAGAATCCCTGCTCTCAAGGAGATTACATTCTACCTGAGAGAGATCATGCTCATTGAAGGGTTCAGCTGCAGGACTGAAGGAAGGCCATAGTGCCCCAATCACTGGGGTGAGGACCAGTAGTCTGCCCTCTTACAGGGAGAAGAGTGTAGGTGGCAACTCCCTGATCATCCCCTGGGTGAGAGTAGCCATCTCTGTCCGAAAGCTGCAGGCCCATGGAGAGGATAGAGAGTTGAGCGGAACAGGCCCTCTAGAGTCTCTCCCTTGGGGGCTGGCATGTATCTAGAAGGGAGTCAAGGGAAAGGTGACTTTAATAAGAAGGTTAAGAGAAGAGATTCTAATGGGATGTGTACATGTGATGGGTGGGGCTCAAGAGAAATGGCTCCCTTGGTCTGATCTGCCCCTAGCCCATAAGCAGCTAGCAAGGTTTGGGGGATGAGGGGAAGGTTCCTGTCCTTAGTTTTACGGTTCCCCCAGAAGCATCAAGCAGAGTGCAAGACACATCGTAGAGATTGTTAATAGATTCGTGTTAAATTTAGGAGGCTTTAATCTGCAGTATTGGAAGTAACAAAATAACAAGATTGTGAACACATTGAATTGTCAGCAAACATTCATTGACTGAGAGACAGACACAAATAAAGAACCATAGAGCAGTGATGCTGTGGAAAGATCGCCATGTTTGGATTCAGGGGACCTGAGTTCATATCCTGCCTCTGCTACTTATTACCTGTGTGGCCCAAGGCAAATCACTTTGCCTTTCTGGGCCCCAGTTTCCTCATCTCTAAAATGGGCTTGAACTAGAAGACCTCTGAGATCCATTCTGGCTTCAAATCTCTAATTCTACATACAGTCCTGGAGGGGGGGGCACTGCTTCATAGATGCTCCCTCTTGTCCCACCCACTAGGTCAAAATCAGCCAGTCTTGGGGCCACAGCGCCTACTGCAGTGGTCATGGTTGGGCCGGGCTGAACTATTGTTTGGAGCTCAGATCCTGCATGTTTCCACTTTGCAGATGTGGCTTCTTCTACATTTCAACCAAGTGGAGGTACCACCCTCTCCCCATCTGTCTCCTTATTCCCATCTTTGCTCCTGTCTTTTGTTTTTTAAATTTGATTTATTTTTTTGGTTACATTTTTAGTTCTAAGATGTCTCCCTTCCTCCCAGTCCCATACTAGCAAAGGCCACCATTTGATAGAGATATATACGTGGAACCATAAGATACATATTTCCACGTATCAGATAGCATTTTCTTCCATAAGTCCTTTGTAGATGATTTGAATATTCACATTGCTCAGAATAGCTTAGTCATTGATTGTTACTACATTGCTGTCATAGTATACAATGTTCTCTTGGTTCTGCTCATTTTACTCTGCATCATTTCATGCTAGGCTTCCCATGTTTTTTCTAAAATCAACCTGCTCATCATTTCTTACATCACAGTAGTATTCCATCACAATCATATACACAACTAATTTTCTGCTGCTTTTCAGTTGATGGATCTCATTAATTTCCAGTTCTTTGCCACTAAAAGAGAGTTTTAAAGGTCCTTTTCCTTTTTCTCTGATCACCTTGGGAAACAGACCTAATAGTGGTATTTCAGGGTCAAAGGGTGTACACAGTTTTATAGTTCTTTGGGCATTAATTCCAGGTTGTTCTCCAGAATTGTTGGATCAGTTCACAATTACACTGACACCAACTAGTGTCCCAGTTTTTCCACATCCCCTACAACAATTCTCATCAATTGGGGAATGCTTCTGTCTTTCTTGTCTTCTATACGTAATGTTAGTGTCCTTTTCATTTTTTCCTCTGTCCCTGTCACTACTAACCAATCCTCTAGGAGGCCCAGACTGCTTGTCAGGGTTGTAGGAGATATTAATCAATCAGGTCGGGGTTAGGTGACCCCTAAAAGCCCAATCTCTCTCTGATTCTTATTCCTTTCTCCAGGAAGTGGCCTTGGAGACTCTGCTGCAGACCTCTGACCTCTCCTCAAAGCTTTTGATACAGGCACTTAAGCCCCTCACTTCAGGTCTTGGCCCCCTGACCCTCCAGGAAGGCCAGGGTCTCCCACCTGGGGGTAGGTAATAGAGGCTTTGAGACCTTTCTGCCCTCATTGAGGACAAGATTCCTCTGCAAGACAGGGAATTGTAGAAGGGGAGGAGAAGGAAAGGGGAGGGAATTCTAGACCTTACTACCACCGTATGTCCAAGAAGTATGTATATGTGTGTGGGGTGGGGTGGGGTGGCTTTATCTCAGGTGTGCTGCGGCTTCGGGAGGTGGAGAAGGAGCATGGGGGGGAGGCCCTGTGGCTGCTCCCCCCCCAGACATACCTGAGTGTGGAGAAGGATGAGCGCCAAACTTTGGAGAGGAAGAGGAACCTCCTGAGCTGCCTCCTTGTCCGAATCCTCAAAGCCCACGGGGAGAAGGGTCTGCACATTGATCAGCTTGTCTGTCTGGTACGGGGAAAGGGGTCCATGGAAGGTGGTGAGGTAGGGGCTTCCTGGAAATAGTTATTGGGAATCAGCATCTATATACCCAGCTCCATAATGAAAAGGGCACCAAGGGGAAGGGGCACATGTAGATCTGGGGGCACTGCAGCGTACCCATCTGGGCTTTCTTTTTCTGAGAGGGAGTTCAGAGGGAGAATTGGGGTTGGATAACAGTGACCTTTGTGTGTGTCCCTAGGTGCTAGAAGCCTGGCAGAAGGGCCAGTCTTCACCCAGGGAGCTGGGCAACTGCATGAGTGGAGAGGATGGCTGTAGTGGGGCCGATGTCCTCTCCTGCATCCTCCATCTCCTGGGCCAGGGCTATGTTCGGAGGCAGGAGGACCGGCCCCAGGTCCTGGCATATGCAGCCCCAGAGCCAGAGGGACCTCCCCTTGCACCTCCAAACCTGGTTACCTTAGGACCTGCCCCACCCTCTACCTTCCACACCCTTGAGATCCGAACCCGAACAACCCCCAGCCCCTCTCCTCCTACTCGGACTTTTTCCACCTTCCGATAGTGCTGGCAACTGGTGATTTGTATGGCAATAGGTTCTAGGACTCTGTTCATAGTATATTCTGTAGAGGGAAGTTTGGGAAGGGAGGATGGGAGTTGTCATCAGGAAGCAGAAAGAGTAGGAGGAATGAGGCAGTCTAAGGTGACTGGTGCAGCTGAAGCCCTCTTAGTGTCACAGGCACAGGCACAACACAGGTTGTGACACAGGGAGGGGTAGTGACTGGTTAGGAAAAAATCTCAAGGCAATTTAGATGTCCAGCAACTTCTAGGCACGGTGAGAGGTACTGGAAAGAGGGCTGGATTGGGGAGATACTTAATAGCTATGTGACTCTGGGCAAGTCACTTCATTATGTCTCTTGGCCTCAATTTTCTCAACTGTAAAATGGAGATAATATATGCACTACCTACCTCACCGGGGTGTTGTGAGCAAAGTGCGTTATACTTTAAAGCCCTATAGAAAGGGGAATTACTATTCTAGTGACCAGGGTATGCTGCACCTAAGAGCTCCCCAAATCTGGACAGTGAGCTAGCTGGCTTGGCACGCAGGGCCACTCCCGTAATCTCCCAGCACCGCCTTGGGGAGAGCCCCAACCAGCCGGGGTCCCTCCCCCAACTCCCTCTGGCCAGTCACACAAACCCTGCCCACCCCGGGCCTGGCCCCGCCCCTCTCAGCTTCCTCTAGCCGAGCGCGCTCCCGTGCCCTGGCAGGTCCAGGCCCGCTCTGCGCTTTCTTCTGCTCGGCTCCGCCGAGTGGCCTCGGCTCTGGTCCCGCCCGCACTGCAGCCCAGAGCGGCTCGCCCATGCCGGGGATGAGCCCATGCCGGGGCGGGGCCGCGGGATAGGGTTCTGAGCTAGTGGGGGTAAGGAGTTGGAAAAGAGGGAGACCCGGGCCCTCTGTCCTGCACGAAGCGCCCAGCAGGAGCCGCGGGGCTGCCCAGAGAGGTGACGGGGAGAGGGGCAAGAAGGAATCAGGGGACCGATGACAGCCCCTAGGGAAAAGAGAGTGGGTATGCGTGGGCCTGGGGTGGAGGAGGGAGACCTTGGCACAGGCAGGCCATGGGGGAAGGACACCCTGAGAGTGGGAGGAAAGATTTAGCACCTAAGACCAGAGGCAGGGGGAAGGAGAAGGGGAATGGGACCCAGACGCAGAGCAGTGGGTAAAGGGTCTGAAGGAATGCCCAGCTCTGGGTGGGCACAAGGGCCTTGGCAAGATGGTATCCTCATGCCCCACATGGCTGGTAGTGGCCCTCATTTCAGGGAGTATGTTGCTGGCTGATGGCTATCTCATGGGGCAGAGCCCAGGAGGTTGGTGGCTTGGCCTGGGGTTGCTGCTTTCTGCAGGCAACATCTGCCTGCTCTTGGTACTTCGGCCTGTGGTGGCTGGTGCTGGTGCTGAAGCCCATACCACTCGGCGGGGCTGCACCATGTTACTCTGGTTTCTCTACATCTTTGTGTTGGAGATGAAGGTTTATTTCATTTACCGGAGCTGCCGGGCTGAGGGTCACTGCCCTGGCCCACCTGCCCGCCAGGCCTTCACCCTGGTGCTAGCACTCAGTGTGTCTGGACTCTTTGCCCTGCTGGGGTCTCCAAAGGCCCCTGAGATTCTGTCAACCTTCCAATGGCGTGAAGAATTTCGGAGCCACCTGCTGTGGGTGGTCGTGGACTTGCTGGATGTTTTAGATGTACAGGCAGGGCTGTGGGAGCCACCTCAGAGGGCACTCCCCTTCTGGGCAGAGGGTGTCACATTCTTCTACTGCTATGCACTGCTGTTGTTGCTACCATGTGCAGCCCTGGGCGAGCTCAGCCTTCAAGGCCCCCAGCCCCTGCCACATCGCATGGTATTCTATCCTCTCCTCAGTCTGCTCACGGTTAACCTGGCCACAAGTCTCATCCGAGCCACTCATCTCCTCCTCTTCCATGACACCTATGTCTCCAGCATCTTTCTGGGAAAGAACCTGCTGGCCTTGGCCCTCAAACTCTGCATGTTTCTACAGTACCGCAAACAGTGGCTGTCTGGCCCATCATCACCCCAGATCCCCACTGACCCTGGCCTTACAGGCTCAGCTCAGGCTGTGAGGCCAACATGACCTGCCCCACTTGCACAGGGAGATGGGATGGACATGGACTGCCCTCCTAAGCTATCACTTTCACCAGCACAACCTGCCTGAGTCCTTTCACCTTCAGCTCGGACCTGTAAGGCAAGACCTGGTCTACAGGTCTATGGCTTTCAAGTATTCCCTGCAGGGGCTTGAGACTGTCTTTGTGAATATGCTGTCCAAATCAAAACAGTCTGATGCAGGCTGAGGGCCTCAAGTGTCAGACTTAACACAATAAAGCTATGACTGAGACCTAGGGGCCTTTGCCATCTCCGCTCTGAGGGCTGAAGGAAGGGAGGGATAGAGGAACAGTTGGAGGAAGGATTATGGGTGACCAAAGCATTCTTGGCATGCAGAGACTTCCTCTAGGCAGAAGAGACTACTGGAAACAATAAATTCCTGCCTTGTATCCCAGGACACCTCCTATCCAGATGACCACCTATGTGGGCTCACAAATCTTTTCTGAAAAGACTAATGGAAATTAGGAGGCAAAATCTTCCCCTTTATCACCTACTCATTCCCACATGCTATGTTACCCCTGTAAGACTCAAATAACTGCATGGACACCTTATTCCCCCCACCCTTAAAAACTTGATAAGAAACAAGACAAAAGATGTGATCAAATGTTTATAAAAAGTGTTTACAGTACCCTAGCACCAAGTGCAGGAACACAGTTCATGACCCTTCTCTTAAGCCTGTCCCAGGAAGCAAGGTATGGCCTGCAGGGTACTCACAGACTTAAGCTTCTCACAACAGTTCTTCCTTCCACACCAAAAGCTGCCCCCTGAAAAGGCATCTTCCCTGAGGGAAGCCAATCAGTCTCAAGTATTTTCCTTTCTTCCTTGTCCCTCAATGATAACCCAGAGCCCAGGAGTTTGACAACAACAGCACTGTAGCTGACTAAATCCATCCACTGTGGCCACGCCCCAGGGCCTGAGGTACTCAACCCAGGGTAGAGAAGTAGAATCACAAAGCAGTAAGCTCACTCCAGGACTGCCTCTAGAGGCAATGCCCTAGTGAGGAAGGGGCCAAGCTGGGGAAGGGGCAGGAGAGGACTAGACCTCTTTTAGTCCTTGCCCAGGGGCAGCCGTCTTCGGTCTTTTCCAGCATTTCGGCGCCTCTTTCTGTTTAAGAAACTCTCCAACTTCTGGCTTCGCTTTAGCTTCTTATATTTCTCAGCCAGCACCAACTGCCTCTGTTCAGCTAATATTGGGAAGAATCAGGGGAAAAGTATGAGCTATGGCGAGATCTCCCAGGCCACTGTTTAGCTACCAGTGAGTTTTGAAAGCCCAATGGGATGTGCTGGCCCAGCCCATTCCTCCCTCTTCCAGGTCCCAGAAGATCACGTGGGTTCCTCCTACCATCCTCTATCACAGCGGTTCTCAACCTGTTGGTCGAGACCCCTTTCAGGGTCGAAGGACCCTTTCACAGGGGTTGCCTAAGACCATGGGAAAACACATATTTCCGATGGTCATAGGAACTGAGACACCACTCCTCTATCTCCAGGAGGGTCAACCCATATGCAGATATGCCCACATACAAGTATTAAAGGGTCGCGGCACTAGGAAGGTTGAGAACCACTGCTCTATCAGAAGGCCCTTGCCTTCATTCTTCCTCTTGGGCCCTGTTTTAGACATAAGTAACATGCAGAATCTAACCTATGCCTCCTATTGACAGTTTGTTTTTCACACATAGTCTTTCACCATCTCCAAGTGGGTTTTCACCAATAAGACATGGTCTACCTGACCAGTTACACAACAGCCATACTAAAGCCTAAAAGACTATTTCCTCTACTCACATTTCTTCAAGAAGTAGGGCCGATGGCCCTGCTGGGCCTGGGCTCTCTGTTCCCATTTTAGGGCCAACCGCTGCTCTTGCTGCTGCTTCTGCTCCTGCTGAGCAGCTTCCTGTTGATCCTGGGAGGAAAAGTGGTCAAAGTGTATCTGTCTCCAGAAGGGAGAGGGGTCATATAGAGAATATGTCTGAATGTCTTCTACTACTCACCATTCGATGGAGGAGTTGCCTCAGCTTTTCCTGTTCTTCTCCTGGTCTGCTCTTCTTCAGATGCTTTGCCACCAGCTGCAGGGCTGAAACCAGGGTTAGGCATAACCAGACCCACCAGTATACCTCTTACCCGTAAGTCCAGAATCAAGTCTACCCAACTTCCTTATCAACTCCCAAAGCACAGTCCCTGTTCGCACCTCTTTTTCCTTTGCACGATATTCATTCAGAAATCTGTATGTCTTCTCAAACACTTCAGGATTGTATTCCCCTGACAGATCATCAAATCGAGGGTCCCGGGCCACCTACAAAGGATATCAAAAGGAGCTGAGAAGCAAGATCAGCCCTTGCCTTCTATCTTGCCCAAAGATAGTGGAAAACTGTGGAAAACTGCTATTCATTCATTAGGTGGCTATTTTCTACATAGCACTGAGGGAAATACAAAGTTTAGAAAAAGTCTTTTCATGGAACTTTTAGTTTATAGATATGCTAGGAGACAGGATGATCACACACAAATAATAATGCATAAAATTATGTGGCAAACACTTCAGAGACTGTATGTGAGGTCCAATGGTGAAAGGTTACGAAAGGAGAGGGGAGATAGGAGGTTTTATGTCAGGAAAGTTTCTTGGATGGAAGTGGACTTCAAAATAAACCTCTGAAGTGGGACCTCTTAACCTTTTTTGTGTCATGGACTCCTTTGGCAGTCTAGTGAATCCTATGAACCCCTTCTCAGAATAATGTTTTTAAATGCATTAAAGACAAAAGAAACAATTATTTTGAAATGCAATTTTCAAAATGTTTTAAGAACAAATTCATAGACTCTAGGTTAACAACCCTGTTCTAAAGGATGGATGAGAACTTAACAGATGAAGAGAAAAGGAGGGTATTTTAAGCACAAGGAACACCATAGTGAACCACTAAAGATTTCTAAGATATGAATTGATTCTTCCATAGGGGAGGTATTAAGTCTGGCACCAATATAAAGGATGAATCAGAGGAACAGGAAGTAGAGGCAAGAAAAACACAACAGAAAACTATTAAATACAGTCCAGGCAGGTGGCAATAAGGATCTGTCTCTAGCAACCAGACAGAGGTGAAAGGATGTGAGAAATACAGCACAAGTAAAATCAACAGAACTTGGTAACTGAAAAGAAGAACTGAAGATAGACCATTTCAAAACTTAAAAGGCAGAAACTTTGCTCTGCACACAGTAGTCATTCAATTAGTTGTATTAATGAATGAGAAATAGAATCAGCCCTATTCTCTTTCTGTCCCAACCCAAACAAACAGCCTTCGGGAATCTTATCACGGTTGAGCCCCGATTCTTGTCCGCTCTTCCACCCAGATATCCAAAGGACCCCACCTTCTTTCTAACAGGTACAACTTGTCGCAAAAACGGCACTCGAGTCTTCGAAGACATTTCCAGGGGCCTGAGGGTGGCAGAAAGGGGGAATTAGGGGAGCACCAGGTAAAACCACTCAACATCTTCCCCCCCCCATCTAATGAACCCTGCCATCCTGGGTCGTGTCCCGAGACCCAAGTAGCTGCCCCGCCCCCCTGGACTTCCTGCGCTCCCACCTCTGCTTCTCTGAAGTCCCCTGATCACGAGTGGGAGCTGCCCTCCGCGGCTGACCCTCAGGTCGAGTCCCTGTCACCATCTGGCGGTACATTTTGGTCCCCACCCGGCTCTGAAGCTCCAACAGCTCCTCAAAGGACATGGCGGCCAGATCTGAAAGGAGCAGCAGAGAGAGGGCGCCGGTCGCTCAGGGGTAGCCCTCGGCCTGCACCCCAACAGCCCCGACCCCACCTGCGCCCACCCGGGCTCCGTTTCTCCTCAGCGCGCCCCCCACCCCAAGCCTCCAGGATCCCCGTTCGGCGTCTCCGGACTCACCAGTCTGGGTCTCGCCGCCATCGAGCTCCCGAGGCCAAGACCGGCCAGCGCGGGACACTGGAGGACCTGAACGGCGCAACCTGCCCGCCTTCGGCATCTGAAAAAAGACCCCTCTCTAAACAGCGCCGGCACTACTTCCACCGCGACCTGCGGAGCACCGCCCCTTCCGGCGTCGCCCCCAGAAGGCAACCAGAACGAAGCGTGAGCCGGAAGTGGACTGGCTCCGCCTCCTCAGGAGGCGGGGCGCATCGGGCTGGGTGGGAGGGCGGAGCCAAAGCTGGAGGAAAAGGTGCTGGCGCTGGCCCCGTCCCGACGACCCTTTGACGCAAATAGGTTAACGAGAGTAGAGAATAGGTGAGACTCCTGGCCCGTCTGCTCTCCTGCCCCAGCTACCTTTCTCGGGTAGGTGAGAGGGTGGGTCACGTGTGTTTGGCTACGTGGGCCCGTCACCCAGTTCAGCTTTGTGCAAGCCTCTGCCCTTAAATCCCGTGTTATTGTCTTTTTTCTTTTTCTGCACCCAAACTTGGGGGTCTTGCCTTCATTCACCTTCCCTGCTCCTACTTTTGAGCTGCCAAATACAGCTGGAGGAAATTACACACAGCCACCCTGACTGGGTCTCCTACAAATTTCTGTTATTACATGGCATCTGAACCTTTACTCTTCATATGACCTCCCTCATCCTTCCCTAGGGCTCTAGTCCAAACCTCTAATTACCCCCCCTCCCCATTTCCTGTCAACAAATGACCTCACCTTCAGCTACACTGGAAAAGCTGAGGCCACCTTTGGAAAGCTCCCCAATTCCTCATTTCAAATCCTCAACATACCCCTATTCTTTCCAGTGCCAGCCCTTCAACTTGATCCAGTCCCCTCAGTGATCCAATCTCCTAATTTTCAATCTGTTCTTACCCACTGGCTCTTTCCCTAAACACAGTGAACTGATAGCACCAGGCCTGGCATCAGGAAAACGAGTTCAAATCCATTCTCAATCACTGAGTGACCTTGAACAAATCACTTAACCTCTGCCTTCATTTCTTCCCCTGTCTGTAAGATGAGGATAATAATAGCACCTACCTCCCAGGGCGTTTCTGAGGATCAAATGAGGTAATATTTGTAAAAGGCACAGTTGTCCAGCACATAGTAGGCACTTAATAAATACTTGTTCCTTTCTCTTCCTTAACTTTAAAAAGCCTTCACTTGACCCTACTTTCAAACTACCATCTTATCCTTTTTTGGCAGCCAAACTCTTAGAAAATATATTTATTCTCATCTCCACTGCTCCATCCCTTGCAGTCTCATCTTCTGTTCCTACCACTCAACTGAAACTGCTCTCTCTAAAGGATCTTTTTACGGCAAAATCCAATGACCTTTTCTTTGTCCTTACCCATGACCTCTCTAGAGGCTTTGACACTATAGGCCATCTCCTCTTCCTATTTTCTTCCTAGGTTTTCATGGCACTATGCTGCTCTGTTGTGATTCTCTTCCTATCAAACCAGTCTTCTTCAGTCTGCTTCATAGGCTCATCCTCCATGATTTGCCCCCTCACTTTTTTTTTTTAGCAATTTCATCAGCCATCATGGGTTAATGTACAGTTGACTGCTTCAAACTACATATTCAGCCATTATTTTCTCTCCTGAGCTACAGTTCCACATCCCCAAATACCTGCAGGACAGTTCATTCCTACCTGAATGACCCATAGACCCCCTCAAACATATTGAAAACCAAATCTGTCATCTTTCTCCCTAAAAACAACCTATCCAACTTCCTTATTTTGTCAGGGGCACCACTGTAATGCCAAGCAAAGGCAACTTCCAAGGTTCGGATTACTAGCATAGCAAACCCCATTTATTCAGTGACAGATTAAGGCAAACATTCACAGAACAGAGAAAATCAAAATACAGTGTAACTCATTCCTTTAACAAGTAAATTCTCAATTTAATCTAGTTACTACTCCACCCCTGGACAGTACATTCAGTCAAAGTCTCTTCTCAAATGGAGATTAGTTTCCAATCATAAACAAAGTACATTCATTTGGTCAATCATACAGCACAAAAAAGTCAAAGGTTTCCCACCCCTGGATCACAACTGAATTACAATACCATCCATTAACATCAAGCACTTTCTCAAAAGGCACAGGAGAGCACAAAAGGCCATCCACCCTTAAGCTACAAGGTTAAAATATCATCACAGCATTCAATGCCCAAGGAGAGGTACTGTCTTCATCTTGACCTGAGGCAAATACTCAGCAATCCGGGTTCTTGGGGAGGTAAAGCCTAACAAAGCCACAACAGACATTGCCAGTGCCCTAATCAAGTCACTCTCTGCCAGCATAACAGTCCCAGAACCCCTGAAAACATCAGCAAGGCCCTCTTCCAGGATTTCTGTGCAGGTACCACAAGAAACTCCTCCTTCAGGGCTTTTGAACCAACAGCAAGGTTTCAGGACCTCTACAACAGCAGCACTGTCCTTCCCAGCAGACGAATCTGGCAAAACAACATCAAAACAGACAGAAAATACTGGCATCACAGCCATGCCTCCTCAGTTCTCAAAAGTCCTGGGCAGCTCCAACTGGCCCTCAGCAGTCTTTCTCTCAGCAACTCTGGCTCCAAGATACTGGATACTGCTCTCCAAAAGTCCTTCTGGCCCTCTCTCAGCTTGGGCCTCTCTCCAAATTCATAGCTCCTCCCAGTTCAGCCCTCTCTCTTCATGTCAACAAGTCCATCCCACAAGTGGGATTCACAAGCTCTGGGTTTTAACACTCAACCCAAAAACCAAGCCAACACAGGGGGATCTCCAAATTCTGTTACCATTACAACCACCATTCTTCTTATGATTTAAGTCCAAAACCTCAGAAGTATCCCCGAGTCTTCACTTTCTCCCCACCCCTACATATCTAATCAGTTACCTAATCTTATTTAGTCTACCTCCACACCTCTTCTATCCCCTTTCCTTCACTCTTAAGAGTCACCAGCCTGGATCAGACCCTCATTTCTCTCCTAGGTTAACACAGCATCCTAACCCTGTATCTCCAAGTCATCTTTCCCCAGAGCTGCTGAAATGACATTCCTGAAGACCATGTCATCCCCTTGGTCAACAAGCTTCATGTGGCTTCAGAATTGTCTTTAGAATACAAATTCCTTTTTTTTTTTTGGCATTTAAAGCCCTTTGCAAAGCTTACTTTCCCAGGTGTTAACTCTCTTTCACATGTTCTACATTCCATCAAAACTGGCTTATGGCCATTTCCAAAACATGATTTATTCCATCTTCCTGTCTTTGCACACAGTCTGTCCTTTTATATGCTATACCACTTCCCCTTCTCCACTCCCAAAACCCATAGTTTTCTTCAAAGATCCATTCAAGTGTCACTTCCTCCCAGGGGCCTTTCCCAATATTACCAGTTGTTGGAGCCCTGTCTCCTGGAAATTACTTTTTTATTTATTTTACATAGATCTTGTGCTTACTTATTAGTGACTGTTGTATCCCCCTCAGTAGAAGGTAAGCTCCCTGAAGGTAGAAACTGTCTTACTTTCGTATTTGTATCCACATCAAGTGCACTGTAGGTGCTTAATTAAGACTGACTGGTTTTGGTGACAGATTGGCTCTAGTTTGATGAGAAGCTGAAGGTCCCTTGCGAAAGGCAGTGGCTTCTCCCCAGCATTTTGCTCTCCCTTTTTTGAGGGCATAAAGCCCACTGCCTCCATTTCATCCTTCCACCCTCCAGAAGGTCTGCCCATGTGCCCCACAAACTGACAACACTGCTTTGGGTTTGTATACATTTTTATAAAATCCGCGCTGGCTGGTTTTCAGGGAACAGTAACAACCTGGAGGGGTAAGTGGGTCAGGAATGAGAGGAGGAAGGGATCACCTGATGGACACCCCTGTCCCCAAGGAGGATGAAGAAGAGGACTTCACTTCAACAGCTCTACACCTCTTAGCTCCCAGACACCACTCATGGCTCAGACAGGATTGGGGAGGTGGGGCTTAGGGTTTCTCCCAAAAATGGAGGAGGCAGTGAAGCTATGCTTAAGTACTAATGCTTCCTCACCTTCCCTCCCTCAAACCCCATAAAATATGTGGATACCCCAAACAGAAGGAAGATACTAAGGAACAATCACAGGGAAAGAGGAGATGGATGGGGAGAGCACCAAAGGGAGAGGGGCTGAGCCCCAGGGGGAGGGGATAAGGGAGGGCCCCAGAACTCCCCCAGCTGCCCCTCCAAAAGTCCACAGCACAGAAAAAATCCCTAGTCCAGCACCTCCAGCTGCAGGGGAACAAAGTCCAGGGGCCCATGGTGGCAGGCTCGAAAATGATGGGAAGGGGTGGTGAGGACAGCAGCAGGATCAGTAGGGAAGGCAATGAAAACTTCCCCCTACCCATGGGATGATGCAATGGGGCGGCTGATGTTGCTGTTGGTGGTCATGGCAGTCAGCTCCCACCTGCAAAACCAGAAATGGCAAGGAAGAAGGCAAGAGAATGGAGAAAGGTAAACAAGAAGAAACAGATTCTCTTATACCAAACCCAATCCCTCAAGGTTCCTAAAGATCAACTTATACCCTTCCCTCCTCCATACAGACCTAGGCTTAACAGCAACTGAACTCCACCCATTACTAAACCCTACACAACCCACTTTCCCCACCTCCACATCTGTACTGGTATCCTGCTTATGTTTATACAATCAAATATCTGGGCACCTGGGGAAAAGTGCATTCATGAATCTGGTGTAAGCAATCAAGAAGAGGAAGCAAAGAACAATTTATCTAGCTTATGATTACGCTGGAGTTGTAGAGCTCACTTACTTCCTTGGTGCCTCTAAAGGCCCAACCTGTGTTCTTCCAGCATGGTAACATCCACCTGGTTCATTTTTCCCTTAAGACTATCAGTAAACTGATAAGCAGAGAAGTGCTTGCACCCACACTTACTAATTCCACAGTATCTAAGACAGCATTACATGGGTGGTTCAGAGTTTGATAAAACTCAGTACAGAAGGAGCAGGTATTCCTGTCCTCTCTTCCTCTCTATTCCTGTACCTGATATCATGGGGCAGACAGGTCTGGTCCAGGTTGTACTGAATCACAGCCAGTTTGCACAAGGTCTTCAGGCTGGGACCTATGGTAGAAAGAGGAACAGGGACTTAGGAAGGAGAGCAGTCCTGATTTTTCTTGCCCTAGGAATGGGCCCCTTTTGGCAAAAGTCTGGGGAGTGGAAACTTACTAAAGTCTAGAATGTGTAGGTCGGAGTGGTCCATGAGGTCAAACTCATCTCCTAGGCCTTCCTCAGGAGAAGGACTACAAGAATCAAGAAAAAAATCATAATAAGGGGATAAACATCCTACCAAAACCCCTCTAAGAAGTGTTATGGCCTCATGTCCCTCCCTGATCCCGAGTCCCTCCCCCACACCCCCTCATCCTGACCTAGTGCCCCCAAAGAGGACAATCTTGTCTCCCACGATGCAACAGCACTGGCGCCGACGGGGGCATGGCCCCTTTCCCTTAGGCTCAATCTTCTTCCAAGAGAAGGACACTGAGGAGAAGTTGTGGCAAACACCAAATTCAACCCCCCTGCCTATTCCAGATACTCCCTCAATGACTGCCAACTACCTAAGAGCCACTCTTCTCACCCTGCTTGACCCTGAACATCCCTAGAGTCTTATACTATGGAATTCACCCATTCCAACATTCTAGACCTTCCTACAACCCCTTTACCTGGGTTGAACTTCCAGAGGTCATGAAAATGACGATTCAGCCTTGCATTGTAGCCACCAAAGATGTACAGCTCCCCGTTGTACCCAACTGGAAATGGAAAAGAATGTTAAAGAGAGGATAGTTTAGGAAAGGAATTTGGGGTAGGGGGAGATACTTACAGGCAGAGTGACTTCTTCGACCCTCAGGCAACAGTGGGGTAGGTGGACATTCCAACCAGGCCTCAGCCCTCGTATCAAAAATACGTATTCGGTTACAATAGATCTCATTATTGGAGTGAAAGGGTCCAAAGCGGTCAGCTCGACCCCCAAAAACATACATGCGGCTGCCCAACATTGTAGCTGAGTGAAAGTCCCGCCATCGTGCAGGAGTGCCCTGAGAAAAGGGAAAAAAGGAAGAATCAGTAGAAGAACTGAAATGAATAGTTAAGAAATAAAGTGACCATCCCTCTCACCCCAACCTTATAAGATGAGCAATTCTGCTATCTTTCTCACTCACTCCCAAATCAAAGGTTTTAAGTCCCCTAACCTCCCATCCACTATGGTTCTCAAGTCCTCTACTGGGATGGAAGTGGGGACCAAGCATAGGTGATACAAGGAAGAAGGAAAAGGGATTTGGCAAAGTTTGGGGGTAAGGTAAGGGCTTTAAGAAATCCAGCTGGTCCCTTTTATTGCATAATTCATTCAGTGAGAAATGGAAAAGAAAGATCTACCCAGAGAAAAGAAAAGTACAGACCTTTGCAGAAATGAGGGTCCATGTCATGCTGCTGGTATCCAGCTTGTGGATATCATTGGAAAAGCAGTCAGCCTAAATCAAGGTAAGGAAATTCAGGGAGAGAGGCAGAACATAGAGGAAAGAAAAATAGAAATGAGAAAGAGAAAAGTTATTCCCTATTACCATCAAAGTTTAGCAATCAAGCAAAAGCCTCCTGCTAATTCCATTTCTTTCTCCACATATTCTTCAACCTCTTCCATTTTATCTCATGGACTTACCAGCTGCTCATAGCCCCCGAAGACATACATGTTCTTGCCCAGGACACAGGCTGAATGTCCATCTCGAGCCCCAGGCACTGTTCCAGATACCTTGGGTGTGAACCACTTATGAGTATCTAAAAAAGAGCAGGGCATGTCAAGGTCTAAGTGGTCAATATTTTTCACTACTGCCTTGCTCTCTGAGAGCTGTGCTTCCTGCACCTGCCTCCACTATACTACCCAGGTCTCCACCCCAGCCCCAAGACGTGTACACAATTTGCAGAAGTTCAGCAGCTAAGTCAATACTCACTGATATCAAAGCCATAGAGCACATTGCAGGCTCCTTCCGTGTCATTGCGTCCACCCCACAGGTAGACAGTGTCGTCAATGAGGACGGCTGAATGTCCATAACGCATATAGGGCACTTCCCCAGCCTGTCCGCCGGACCGCATTGGGGGCAGCTTTGTCCAACGCAGAGACACTGCAGGCATAGCCCCATTCAGAGTGGGGACCCTCTTGGCCTCCCCCATCTTCCCCATCTACGTATGTCATAGATCTAAGATTAGAACACCATTCTTCCCCCTCCTCCTAGAGCTGATGTCTATCAGATCCTAACCCTCTGTCTTTTCCATCTTCCCATTCCTACCCTTCTGCAAGCACCCAGTGTAATCCTAACTCACCTGCATTGAAGACATGCACATCAATCTGGCGTAATGTCTCATAGTCTTCTCCAGAGCAGTATCCTCCAAATGAATATACTCGGTGCCCCACAGCCACTGCTGCGTGATTCACCCTGCGGGGCCCGCCTTCCAGGTGCACTGTCCACCGTAACATTCCCCTTTGATGTAGCTATCGACACATGCCCACACAGCACAGCCAGCCTGCCCTGGTATCTCTGCTACCTGTGGAAACACAGGTAAAAGCTCTTTAGACAAAACCTCCGTCCCCAGTGCTATGCCCAACTCGGACTGAAACTGCTTTGACTACCTCTGGCTTGCAATTATCATTCTAGCACTCCTCCCACACCATCCTTCTTTGGAAAGATCAGTCATAGTCCAGGTGACTACCCCTACTTCAGGAGAGCTACAAAGGTCACAGTTGATCCTAACCCCATTCCCCAACAGCCTGGGGCAACCCTGACCTAATTCTTCATTGTCATAGAATATACTGACCAAAGGCTCAGGACATCTGAGGACTCTGGGGATCCAGGAATCCCATACACTGTCCCCAGATGGGGAAAAGCTCCCAGACTGACTCAGTACCCTTCTCAGCTAGGAACTGCAAGATAAGAAACAAGTCCTATTGCCTCTGTTGCTGAGCTTCTTAATGCCAAAAGTTCGTAAGAATCCTGGGCACTCTCTAAGGTGGGGAGAGGGATACTAAAATACCCAGGCTATTAATAACATAGCCAGCCTAGACAACTCACTACAGTCTGGCATTGGTACTTCCAGGAAAAAGAGCTTCAGGCCCTTGGAATGGGTAGGGCACCTCCTTCTCCAGAGTCCTTGTCCTGGTTGCACCTCAGAGAGGACACGATGTGCCCAAACTCAGGAAACTTCAGTATAACTAGGGGCAGCTTGGCAGAGATAGCCAGCTCCCACCAGGTTCTGTAATTGGAGATACCTGGGACTCCCCATGGGCACAAGGAGTTCCCCGGACAGATGTACCTGGAACCTGGCCAGGACCAGGAACTCAAGCTTGTCAGGGAGGGGGTAGGGACAGGTTTTTGCCAAGCCATGTTGTCTGAGGGGCAGAAAATAACTGCTGTCATCCCTCCCCCAACTGGGCCCCTACAGAGAGTCTGGTAAATAGGAAAAGCAAAGATAGCCTTTGGGTGGTTAAGAATTAGACATGGTCATAGACACTGAGGTCCTTCAGACATCTTACCAAATAAAGGAAGTAGGTAATTCAACTTGATTCAACAATCCTCTATTAAGCACCAACTAGGAGACGGTAATGATAAGACTTTGTATGAAGAAGGATATAATAAACCTTTTGAGTCTGGAGGACCTGGGTTTAAGTCCTGTCTCTGATACATATCAAGTCTTACAACCACACTACAGAAGGAATCATAGTATGGAAAGAACAATGACTCTCAAGAAAATTAAATCCCATTTTATTAAATTAAATTTGGTTACATTCCTTCTCTGCTATTTATTACCTGTTTGACCTAGAATAAGTCACTCAGTTTCCTCATCTGAAACATGGAGAAGGGAGAGACCACAACACCTCTAAGGTCCCTGCCCCCTCTAAATCTATGAAGCCATTATATAATCTAGGAGAATTATGGGCAAATCACTTAACCCTTCAATGTCCTAAGCAAATTTCAGATTATATAAACTGCAGACAAATTTGTATTCGCATCAGTGAAAGGATCTGTCGTTCTGGAAATTCCATTTGTTAGGCATGTTGTAGAGAGAATTCTTGTTCAAGTATACGTTGAATTAGATGACTTCTGAGGTCCTTCCCAACGTTGAGAGTCTGTTATTCTGGGTTTCCAACAGTGATAAAAATCAGACGTCTGGACCAAAAAAAAAAAAATCTCCCCAACCAACACCCCCGGAAACACTGAAGGCATCAGGAACTGCTGAGAATCCAGTGACAGAAAGAAAAGTCACCCACCAGGTGGCACTGCAATCTCCAAAGAGAGCGAGCTGGGTGCAAGCACATCATCCCTTCCTTGCCCAAGGAGACCTAAGAGAAGGGACAAGCTTCCTCCAGGGCTAGGGCACACATAAGCCTGGGGGAGAAACAACACTCCCCCAGCTTGCCACAGGTCAAATCTCTTCCAGGTCTTAATACACCACAACCGAAAATAGCATCAACATCCCTCCCCCAAATGTATACACTCCCTATGTCTGCAAAAGGAAGAAGCTTTTGGACCCATACAGAAACCCTCCTTATTCATCAATATTACTCCCTCCCCTTCACGACCCCAAGGAAGAGAAAAGGACGTTTAAAAACCCCAACTGATGTCGATCGCCAGAGGAAAAGCGAAACACAGGTTGTTTTTCACAAGGACACGCCAAGCTCTCGGAGACCGAGGCTTCGAGCCTGAGGGTCGCCTCTCCCACCGCCTCCTGGATCGTTCTCTATGGCCCTCGCGCACTTACCCAGACCCTCCTACGACAATCCTCAGGGTCTCCCTCCTTCCACACAGCCCTGGCCTCCCTTCCTTCCAGACAGCCTCCCAGACTCCCTCCCCACCTTCCCTCCTCCCAAGAGCACTCCAGGCCTTTTCTAGTCTCACAATCCACCCCTTCCAAGCCAATCCAATCTCTCCTCCCCCGACCCTAGGGCCCCCTCCCTCCCCACCGCGATGACCCCTCCCTGCCCCTCCTTCACCCTATCTCCCCCTCACTAAAAGCCCCTCCCCCCCTAACGTCTCGGTCCCTCCCAATTCTGCCCTACCCTCCTCCCATCAGGCCCCGCTCCCTGCTACCTGCCAGGCCGGGCCGGGGCGGGGCCCGCAGGTCCGCGAGCTCCCAGCAGGCTGAATCCGGTTCCGCTCTAACCGACGGGCCGGTCTCGATAAGACAAACACAAGTAAACCCTGTAGTTCCGGTCGGGCAGTGAGTGGCGTGTGCGCAATGCCAAGCAAAATTCCCGAAGACTCATGGGAGATGTAGTCCGAGAGTAGGCGGAAAGCAAGGAAACGAGCTACGTCTATAAAAATGACCCGGGGACATCTGGGTAATGTAGTCCTGTATTTTTGGGACAGAAAGCTGGTCGGTCCTTCAAGCCACGCCAATCATTACGGCAATTGGGAGTGGGAACCAGAAGTGGGTGGGGCTGGAGGAATGTGTAATTCGATCCCACAATTCCGTCTCCGGAAGTTGGAGTGCGGGTTCGGCCGCGGGCTCGGAGCAGGTCAGGTTCTTTTAGAAGCGGGGGAAACCTGAGGGATGGGGGCGGGATTCTGCAGGTGGGGGCCGGAAGAGTAGGGTGAGGAGATCCCCTAGGTGGAACCCAGGAGAGGGGAGCACTCGGAGCGGGGTGAGGAACCACGGCCATGGGAGAGTGAGAGGAGTGGAGTGGGGAGAAACCATAGGGTCTTTTATGGGGAGAGGGGAGTCAGCCATAATAGAGGGGATCTCGGCGGAGGGGAGTGAGATCCTAGTAGGGGAGGAGCAGAGGAGTCCTAGAGGGAGTAAGGAGACCCTGTGGGGGAGAGGGCAGAGGAAGGGAGCTGAGGGGAGGGGCAGCGGGCGATGAGAATCCGGAAACTCCGTTTGGGGCAGGGGTTGGGGTAGGGGGGCCAAGAGAAGAAAACCTTTACAGAAAGTTAAAAAAAAAAAAAAAGCCAAACCTAGGGTGAGTCCAGGGCCGCTTTTGTTGCGAGACCCCGGCTGTGGCAGCTGGAGCATTTTGGAGAGGAGGTGGGGGGCACCTTGTTAGGACTCATTTCAGGAGAGTGGGGAGTGTCAGAGAACCTCAAAGTACGTGGGGAAAAGGCAGTGCAGAGAATGAAGTTTGGAAGCTTTTAAATATATAGGGGGTGGGGAGGAGGTTGGTGCATAGTTGTTTAGGCTTTGAGGGAGGAACTAGAAGTGGGCCTAACTGGTCCAAACCTCCGTTTCCCTGCTCCTCCACCTCTTTTCCCCCTCCCCCACGGATTCCCCCCAGCCCGGGCCTGCATGGCAGCAGTGGTCCTGGGGGAAGATAAGATGGGTCCTGAGCGGATCTTCCCAAACCAGAATGAGGATCTGGGGCAGCACCAGGGTCCCACAGATGGCACAGGTGACTGGAGCAGTGAAGAACCAGAGGAAGAACCTGAGGACCTGGGGTCAGGCCCAACATATTATTCCTACCAGCCTCTGAACC
>CM053584.1:205994062-206061787 GCA_028627135.1 Pseudochirops cupreus | reverse complement strand
GCCCGGGCCTGCATGGCAGCAGTGGTCCTGGGGGAAGATAAGATGGGTCCTGAGCGGATCTTCCCAAACCAGAATGAGGATCTGGGGCAGCACCAGGGTCCCACAGATGGCACAGGTGACTGGAGCAGTGAAGAACCAGAGGAAGAACCTGAGGACCTGGGGTCAGGCCCAACATATTATTCCTACCAGCCTCTGAACCAGGACCCTGAGCAAGAAGAAATAGAGCTGGCACCAGTGGAAGGTATTGAAGATGCTGTCACTGACATTCAGGAACGGATCCAGGTGTGATGTTATCAAAGTTCTGGGCTGAGTGGGGAGGGATGTGCAGCTGGGGGCCAGGCAGGGGGAGCTTATGATACCATCCTTTCTGCTGTATAGGCCCTGGGGTTGCACCTGCCTGACCCTCCTGTGGAGAGTGAGGATGAGGAAGAGGAGGGAGCTACAGCACTGAGCAGCAGAAGTTCCATACCCATGGACCCAGGTAATGAAGATTTCTAAATTGTTCCAAAATTAGGAATAAGTAGAATTCTATAGTGAGAAACTGTAATTAGCAGTAATGAGCCCAGAAACCAAAAGGAGTCAGCTAGTTTGTAGGGTGGATTTGGGGGAGCTTCATTAGTATAAGGCCTTGGGACTGCCCTACCCCTCCCAGGTGGTGATAGGCTGGTTCCTTTCTGTCCCCTAAATGAAACTTGGGTATGATTTCAGAACATGTGGAGCTGGTGAAACAGACAATGGCTGGAGTAAGTCTGCCTGCCCCAGGAGTCCCTGCTTGGGCCCAGGAGATTTCAGATGCCCAGTGGGAGGATGTGGTACAGAAGACTCTCCAGGCTCGACAAGCAACCTCTACATGGAAGTGACTACCACTGAGAACAGCCTCACTTCTTTTTTTCCCCAGTACCAGACCTTGTACCACCTTGATACACAACTGGATAAATTCATGCTCCCAAATTATTTGTACTTCTTATTCACTTCTACATCACAGGCAAACTTGGACTTCTCTCCAGAGATCCACTTTATTCAATTCTGTACATATGGGGACATCTGCCCAAGCCCAACCCACCTCAACATATAACACTTTGCAGAGAATAAAGCACCCTATATACATAGCCAAGAGTGGCACCATCTGTGCCCCAGGACCCCCCCAATCCCCTAGTGGTGCCTATGAGAGGCAGGTAGGGGTCTCGCC
Organism: Pseudochirops cupreus; assembly: GCA_028627135.1. NCBI lineage: Eukaryota > Metazoa > Chordata > Mammalia > Diprotodontia > Pseudocheiridae > Pseudochirops > Pseudochirops cupreus. The sequence goes on along the minus strand of CM053584.1, from coordinate 206,060,598 downwards.
TTGGGTACAAAGAAATAAATAGATGTTGGGACAGTTTAAGCTGGAGAAGAATCTTAAGGTGCTACCCTTTTCTCTCACCCCAGTTCTGGGGCCTTGCAGGATAAGGAGATTCAAGCAGGCCTAGGGTGGTCCCTTTTAGTGTTCGTGGTCCCTGGACTGCTGTTTAGAAAAAGAAGGAGGACTGATAGATGGTAGTATCTCCCAATATTATCCTCCCCTCCCACCCTTTGGTCCCTATGAGGTCTCATACCCAACATGGAGTTTTACCTGGTGTATGTAGGTTCTCTTCACACCCCTAGTCTAGTTTAGGTCAGGCAAGAGGTGACAGGGAATGTGCATTAGAGGGCCTCATTGATTCCAACATACACATTCTTTTCCCCCTTGGGAGGTGTGTAGGGCAGGGCTGGGTCCCTGTAAGTTTGGTGCCTAAGGGCCAGCCTTTCTTCACCTGTTCTGCATCATCAGCCTCCAACCCTCAGAACCAGGAGACTGTCCATCCTGGCCCTCAATGGGGCTGGGAGCAACTTTGATGAGTGCAGTTTTTGCTGATCTCTACAGGTCCCTTAGAGAAAGGGATATAAAATAGAGATCTACAACTCAAGTGGAGATGGAAAAGGGTAGGGGTGAGGAGTGTTTAAGGAGATTTTCAGAGTTGGCCCCAAACACCCTGGGAGGTTGGAGAATGGGAGAAAGTAAGCGCAGGGGGCATCCCAGCTATGAGCAATGAGCATCTCCAGGGCATGTCTACACTAGTCACAGGGAGGCCAGGCCACACAGTGAAAGTCTTTGACCCAAGTATTCTGTTTTTAGGGAGCTGGAGGTGTTCACCCCATCTTACCCCCAGGTCAGCTGGGGGGCAGGGGCTGAAGGGCCAGAGCAGTGTCCCAGGGACGAATGGGCAGTGGCCCTGGGTGAGGGAGAGGAGGTAAGTCAGAGTGCCTCCTGGCTGGCTGTCAAGAACTCCTCAGCCCTCTTGTGAGCCTCCAGTGCTTTGATGGTATACACATCCTGGGGTAATTCTGACTTCCTCCGAAGCAGCACCTTTTCCTTTTTGATATCTTTCAGCATCTAGGGAAAAGAAGCAACATGAGGAGGTTGTCAGTGGTGATCCTGGGCAGAAGGAAATAGATCTGGGCCCAGCTACACCCCTCCCCCCAGCCTCTGGCAAGCAGCTGTTCTTCCTCTACCCACCTGCACAGCTTCTGTCTCCACTGTCCTCTTCAGAAGCTGGATGTCCTCAGTCGTAGGGGTCTCTGTCTCCATTGAATATACAGGGGGCAGTGGGGGAGGTGCTCGGAACATGGGGTACTATTGAGGAGGAGAGGTAGAGAAGTCAGGCCCTGGAACTAGCTCAGGGCTAGAGCTCCGTCTGCCCCTGTTCACAGGCCCTGTGCCCCAAGAAAGGACTCTAAAAATGTCTGGGCCTTTGTTCAAGTTGCAAGAATGAGGCTTACCTGGGGGTTGAGCCGGGCAAGTTCCTCGATCTTGTGCCACATCTCTTCTCGTTCCTTGAGCCGGAATCGGCCCCTGTGGAAAGAACAGTTGCCAGAGGTGCTGGGAAGAGGAGGAGGAAAAAGGGGCAAGGAGAGCAGGAAAAATCCTGGGGTCAGGCACTTACTTTTGCTTCTCAGCCTTGTACTGCTGCGTGCAGTCATCAAACAGTTTCTGATTCATTTCCATGAACAGCTTCAAGGCATTGTAGATCAACCCATGGATAGTCCTATACTCCAAGAGAGCAGGCCAAGACACTGACATCCAAAACTTTTCCTGGGCCCTCCTAGGGCTACCCCCAACTTCTCTACCAACACTTGGCATTGTGCCTAACACACAGTAGGCACCAAACAGATATGAGTGAACAATTTTATCTCGCTGGTACACACTCATCTAAGACCAAATCAGATGAAATAATCAGAATCTACGATCCTGTGACAGGCTGGAAAAGGATTTTACGTGGTCCAAGCCACTCATTCCATGGACAGTATAAGAAAGGACAATCGGGCCTTAAAAGCTGCCACAAATCTGGCTCCCTCTTACATTTAGGGGAATGAGCTGTGTCATAATGGGGGCCTTCTTGCATTCATGTCCTATCTCCTCTCCTCTGGGGCTGGTGATCACCTGTATGTTCATGGAGGCCTAGGAGGCCCTGGCTCTGCCCCCCACCCTGCCTCAGGCCCTACTTGTTCCAGTGGCTCTTAGAGTTCCTGTACAGCGCTGGGAACATGATGGGCAGGAGGCGTGCAGCATTGTCGCTAATCAGGCTCATGATGTACTCATTGTTCCAGTAATAGAGGGCACGCTCTGCAACCTAGAGAGGCAGGAGAGAGCAGTGTGCATTACTGAGCATCTGGCCTGGGAAAAAATGGGTGTGCAGAGGGATTTGGGGCTCTAAACCCTCTCACCTGGAAATGGGGGCTGGAAACACATTTGGCGAGCTGGCGAAAGAGCGGTTCCATCACTTTGCTGAACTCAGAGGGCTCAATGACATCTAGGATCTCCTCCAGTTCATTTAGAAACATCACTTCCTTGGGGCTATGAGTCTTGGGCCAAAACTTCAGGAGCCCAACAATCACCTATGGGGAAAGAGGTCAGAACAAACCAAATTTTTGCTTACTTGTTGCCTTGTCCCCTGCCCCAGGATTCTTCAAGCCTCTCCCATCCCTCAGCCTCCATCATGAGGTACAAGCTCCTTCCACTTTTGTCTTTTTAGTCTATCCTCTTGTACATACAGGTTCCCATCTCTATCAACAGACCTGAAAGTCTCTGGGACAAGAGCCATGTCTGTAGCAAACTAGGAGTCCCCCTGGGAGAGGGAAAAGACTCTCAACCTCTCTACTCTCTGACCTGGGAGTCAGTCAGTGGTGTTAACTGATAATGAATTTCTGGCTCCCTCATCCCTGAACATGGAGAAGCCTGGGGTTAAGGGTAGGAGGTGGGGTTGTGAGGGGCCTAGCCAAAGTCGCAGATCACTTACCGGTTCAGTCAAGCTGCTCTCCTTCTCCAAGAACTGCACCACACAGTAGGCCAACTGGAGGATATCCAAAGACAATGCTCAAAATAGAGGCAGGGGGAGGTGAGGGGGTATTTGATGAGCTAGGAGAGACACTTTCTAATAACTCTTTCCTTAAATGGGTAGCAGAGTTACCCGGCTTCCCTCTTTCTAAAATTCATATTCTCAGTAGGAATTCCCTTTCCCTCCAGCTCAAGAGTTCCTACATAAGACCTAGTTAGCATGGGGTGATCCACATATGGCCATGCCATGGGAGAAAGGCAGCTCACCTGAGGGTGGTAGACACTCAGAGACTTGACCTTGTGTAGGGGAAGCAGGACTCTGATGAGGAACATCTTGTGCTCCTCTTTGAGGGGCAGGGCAAAGCCATTAATGATACTGAATGAGAAAAAAAAAGGAGATTATCGATCTGGAGGAGTGGTCTAAATGCAATATACCACCTTCTCCCCTCACCCTGCCCTCGGAGTTCACTCATGCAAGTGTCAGGGCTCCTCACCTTCCCAGAATTTCAAGCAGCTCAGCAATTCCATTGTGATGCTCCGTCTCATAAATAAACCTATATGGAAAGGAGGCACAGGTTTGGTCTCAACCAATAGTCATCTCTGCTACACCCACAATGCACCTCTACCTGTCTAGTACCTTCCCATGCTCCCCCTCAACCTTAAAACCATCACCCTACTTTATCTGTATGTAGGCTGCAGCTGCCCCATCTCCCCTCTGATGGCCACAGAGTTTTCTCTGCCATTCTGCTCCTAGTTTTACCTGTAGAAAATGTGGTTGATCTGCCTGCGGATATAAGCTCTAAGTCCCAGGAACTTGCCATAGATGCGATGCAGGATTGTCTTGAGAAAGTCCCTCTCCCGTGGGTCCTCACTGTCAAACAGGTCCAGGAGCTGGGGAGAATTAGGGAAAATGAATGGGGTAAAGTCAGAAGCAACCAGAGAGAGAGCTCACAGGAAGGCCTCCAAGCAGGGAATCCCAAGGAAGCCCCAGAAAGGAGACCCGGACTAAGCACCTTTGAGAAGTCAAATGGGATCTCAATATGACCTTTACCCCAAGGGTGCTATCTGGGCCCAGTATCTTTATGTGTGTATACAAACACCTGTGTGCATTTTAATGTGAGCTGTGATTTGTCAGTCTGTACCATTACGTGGTAAGGTCCTTCCTTTCAAGCAGGGATTAAATTTTTTAAATTACCTCCATAGCTCCTTGTTTAAGGAATAGCAAATATTCAACATGTTTAGTATAAAGAGAAAAGAACAACTAGAGATGTTGGGGTGAAGGTACAAGGCTCCAGTTCATGGAGTTCAAGAGAAAAAAAAATAAGAAAGAAACAGTAATTCTGGGAACTCACAGCAAGGACAAACTTCTGGTCGATGTACTTCTTGGCCACATTTGGTTGAAAATCAGGAGACTCCAGGAAACGTAAGAAAAACTCATAGACCAGCTGAGAAGAGAGGGAATTGAGAGCTCCGTGAGCACTTTCAAGGACCAGCAAAGAACTCTCCACAGTGCCCCAGTATCTGAGACCAGAGGCCACTGAACCATAGCTGCCCCCTTTCTCCTCAAGCCTACTTACTTGGAGATGAGGCCAGGCAGCTTCCAGGGTGGGCTCATCCTCTTCAGGATCAAATTCAGCCCCTGTGGGGTTGGATGATGGTGGCAGCGTCCGAAACAAGTTCACTGAAAACTGAGGGGCAGAGCATAGGTCAGAGCAGTCAAAGGTAAGGCCCTCTCCCCATGTTGGGGTTGCCCCACAACTGTCCCTCAGTCCTCACCATGATAACAGCCTCTGGGTAAATAGCTTCTGTGACCACATCTCTGCTATGCGTAATGTATTCTACCATTTCATTGAGTCCTGCCCTCTTCACTTCCTTAAATTTGAGGTCACTTAGGGGGTCAGCCACAAAATCAAAGAGCACACAGCACTGACGTAGTTTCTGGATGAAGAGCTCCTCTCGCTCTGGAGATGGGGAATCTGCAAAGAGCCCCAGACAGTGTCATGGTTTACCCTATCAGAGGGTGGGTGGGCCCTCCCTCCTCCTCTAGCTACCTTCCCCACTGGATTCTCCCCAAGTCCCATATATTCTCAAGCTCCTTCAGACAGCCTTCAACATCTGCCCTCACCTCTGGCACCACCCCATGCCCATAATTACCTGACATTGGATAAACTCTACTCATGCCCACCTAGTATGCCTGCTCACCTTTCAAAGCAGGGAGCTTCTGTAGTTCACGATTCTTGCTGAGGTTTAGTCGGGAAGAGCTCTGCCGCCGCTCCTTCTTGACAATCTGGGGCCCCCCTGAATACTTGATTTTGCTGAGTTGTGTAGGGGGTGGCGTGCTGTTGCTCGGGCGCTTGTTGGATGATGGTGCCTGAGGCTGTGACTGTGGCTGTGACTGGGACTGTGGCTGGGGTGGCGGCTGAGGCTGGGCCTAGAGAAACAGGTCATCCATGAAAGCCCAATATACTCCAAACCAAAGGCCTCTGGTTCTATTCACTCTGGCCCTAAGATCATGCTCCCTATATCCTCCTAGAACTACTCACCATGGTCCTGAGGCCCTAGTCCTATTGTCTTTCTGCCTTGCTGCTACAAGTCCTCCTCTCAATGCAATGATCCTGGTGAACAGAGCTCTTGGATCTGAGTCAAAGCTCAAGGCCCTTTATTCCCAAGCAGGGAACAAATTCATCCAAAGAAGCTGAAGTTTGCGCTGTAGGACATGGCAGTGGAAAAGCAAGGCAAATAAAGAGTCCAAAGAATTAAGTGTCTCATTCTCAGACCTGTAAGATACATATTTGAGCAGCCAGTTCCCACAGAAAAACTAGTTAAGAAACATGGTGGTGGTTGTAGGAACACACAGTCAACTGGTTTTCCTTGGTAAACACCCTACTGTTCTTTCACCACCCTATGTGGCAGAAGAGTAGATGGACCAGAGGCTACTCTTTCACCATATGTTAACTAGAATCTGAAACAGGCCTGGAGAAGGTAGAGACTTTACTAACTCTGGATCTCTGGACGTGATACTATGTTCCTTCTTCCTAATCCCACCTCCGTCCATAGCCCAAATACCCGGCCTCTTTTCACTCTGTAGGGACAATGGTAAGTAGCAGGATGGATGACCTATTTGGGGTATGGAATTAGAGAGGGAAGCAGAAATTTCACCTTCTAGCCTGAATTTTTTAAAAATTGCAGTTTTGACAAATATGAGAGTCAAGAAATAAGAAAGGAGACCAAAGGTAGATTCACTCCAGAGCAGGCTTGGCGAGTCCAGTCAGTCCAATAATTCTTTAGCCCTCCCCTCAGGTTCAGATGACTGTGGAAAAGGCTGAAAGTGAGGTGAGAGTAGTCAGTATACACTAAGTTTGATAAGTCTTGCTTTTATATGTCATAGTCTGTTTTTAGTTAGGGAAGATTAGATTGCTTTAGAGCTTAGAATTCTCTCTTTTGCCTGTGGCAGATAAAGCACATGAGGGTAAAGAAAGGCAGAAAGGAAGACAGCAAAGGGCACAATGGCCAAAGCTTAATCTCCATCTCAGGTGTTCTATGGGCTGAGAGCAAGCCTATCCTAGCCCAGGCCTTAGTTTCTATGCATGAGAGACCAGTCATATCCTAGTCAACATACGCTCAGGCTGGATCTCCATGGAGCGGACAACTTCATTACTTTCTGAAAGTGCTAAACTCCTCACCCTGAACCAATGGCAGCAGTGCAGGGGTGAGGTTGGAAGCTCTCAGTGAAGAGAGAAAGAGACATCAGTTCAGGAAATGAGGATCTGGAAAAGCTCTGTGCCTATCCTAACCTTAGCCAACGTCTTTCTAAACCACTCTAGTTCTCAGTAATCACTTCTTCCTGTGATTTTTTTATAGCGTTTATTATTTGTATCATTCCTTTATCAATCAAAGACAGTCTTGTGACAGATCACATATTACCTTTATCAACATTTAACTTTTTTATGTGCTAAACAGACAAGACTGCAAGCATCATAAAAGCAAAAACTCTGCCATACATCACTGTAATTCTTCCCAGCAAAGGGAGCCTAATCAAATTAAAGTTTCATTGGGAAATATTTAACAACATAAATAAAAACACAATATAATGTTGATAATGTTAATTTGCGAGTTTTGAGATTCCTTTCTATTTGGGTTTGATAACACCGATCCACAACATCAAAGTACTTTACTACATAGAAGAGAAATATCATAGGACCGCAAATTTAGAGCTGAAAGGGACTTGAGAGACCATCTGGTCTAACATCCTCAGTTTTATAGATGAGAAAGCTGAGGTCTAGAAATATGAAGTGACTTGCCTCAGGTCACAAGATAGTAAGTAGAAATGGAATTTGAACTTGGGTCCTCTGACCCCAAGCTAGAATTCTTTCTGCTATACCTTATACTTCCCTCGATTGTGGAACAGGACCCCCAGCTGTCTCCTGTACCCCTCCTCACTCTAAGAGGCTGGTGACTGCTCACTGAATTTGCTGTTAAGGACCTCCACCAACACCAGAAGGGGACCAGCTCTTTCACTTCCTCTTTCATTAAGGGTCAAGTATTATTCCTGCCTTGACCAGGACAAGGCATTAAATAGAAACAGAAGCAAAGCACAGACAAGAAAGTATTCATGCTGACAGACTACAGGAGCCCAACCATGAAAGGCTTAGGATCTCTGATCAACACAATAAGCAACCACAATCCTGGAGGACTCATGATGAAAAATGCTGCCCCTCTCCTGACAGAGAGGCGACAGAGTCAGGGTACAAACTGAGATATGTTTTCTGGACATGGCTAATAAAGAAATTTGTTTTGCTGGATTATACATGATTTGTTACACAGGGTCTATTTTCTTTCTTTTTCCAATAAGGGCTGGGAGAGGTGGGAAGGGGAAAAGGAGGGTTTTTAATTAATTGGAAAAAAATTAATTCAGCTTAAAAACCAAAGAGAGAGAGAAAGAGAAAGAACTGAAAGGACCCAAGGGAACCACTACCTGGACCTACTAATTATCTAGAGCAGCAGTTCTCAACCTGTGGGTCACGACCTGGGGGATCAAATGACCCTTTCACAGGGGTCACAGGGGTCACCTAAGACCATCGGAAAACACATATTTCTGATGGTCTTAGGTACCGAGACACCACTCTTCTATCTGTCTCCAGGCAGGTCCGCCCACATGCAGATATGCCTGGATGCCACATATGAGTATTAAAGGGTCTCGGCATTAGGAAGGTTGAGAACCACTGATCTAGAGGAATGAAGGGCCAATAGGATGCATCATCTTTGGAAGCTACAAATCCTCTTCTACTTTTCATGGGTCAGCTATTCATACATCAGAAGTCTCTACCAAGAATTAAGTCCTTTACTGAGTGCTAGTATAAAATCCAAGGAAGAAACAGTATTTCCTTTAGAAGCTGTAAGGTTAGGAAGCAAAATACCAGTATTCCCGTGAAATGGATGGACTAATTCACTGATAAAATCCTTTATGGACCTTAAAAGCATTAGTCAATCAGTCAATAACACTTATTAAGGGCCTACTATGCCCCAGGCATGGTGCTAAGTGATAGATACACAAAAAAAACAAGGGGCTCACAGTCTAATGGGGGACACAATATGTAAACAACTATGTATGAACGAGCTATATACAGGATAAACTGGAGATAATCAACAGAGGAAGAAAGGCACCAGAATGAAGGGGGATTGTGAAAGGCTTCTTGGAGAAGGGAGTATTTTATCTGAGACTTGAAGGAAGCCAGAGATGAAGGCAGACATGAGGAAAAAGACATTCCATGGATGGGGAACAGCCAGGAAAAATGCCCATTCAGAAGATGGGAGTGTCTGTCTCAAGAAAGAGCAAGGAGGCCAAGTGTCACCAGGTGTAAAGTGTGAGAAGACTGAAAAGGCTGGGGGTGAGAGGCGGAGGGTGGCAGGGGAAAGGGAAAGGCAGGTTATGAAGAACTTTGAACACCAAACAGAAGATTTTATATTTGATTTTATATTTTATTTGACAAGGGGCTACTGGAGTTGATTAAGTGGGGAGAGAGGAGGAGCTGACAGGATTAGATTTCGCTTTAGGAAGATCACTTAGGCAGCTGACTGAAGGATTGGCTGGAATGGGGAGAGAACAGATGCAGTGAGACCAAACAGTAGCTAATTCAACAGTCCAGAGGAGAAGTGATGAGGGCCTTCACCAGGACAGGGGTAATGTCACAATAGAGAAGTCTACTGGAAATTCTTTGAAGGTAGAAACATCAGGTCTTAGGAACAGACTGGATATTGGGGGGAGGAGGTGGTGAGGAGTCAAGGACAACACCTAGGTTGTGAGCCTAGATGACTGGGAGAATGCTGGTACCCTCAAATGTAACAAGGAAGTTCAGAAGAGGGGATTTGTGAGGAAAGATAATGAGCTCAATTTTGGACATACTGAGTTTAAGGTGTCTATGGAACATCCAGGTTGAGATGTCCCATAAGTAGTTGGGGACTGGAGACTGGAGATCAGCAAAGGGGTTAGGGCTGGATAAGCAGATTTGAGAATCATCAACAGAGAGATGATAATTTAATTTATGGGAACAGATGAGATCACCAAGTGAAATAATATATATAGAGAAGAGGGACTAAAACAGAGTTCTGCAGGACACCCACAGTTTTGGGGCATGACCTAGATGAAGAGCCAGGGAAAAGCAATGGAGACTGAGGAGTGGTCAGTTAGGTAGGAAGAGAACCAAGAGAAAGAATGCCATGAAAAGCTAAAGAGAAGAGAGAATCAGGAAGGGGATGGCTGATAAAGTCAAAGTCTATAGAGTGGTCAAGAAGGATAAGGATTGAAAATGGGCCATTAGATTTGGCAATTAGGAGATCATCAGTAACTTTGGAAAGAGTAGTTTTGGCTGAAATATGAGGCTGTTCTAGAGCTCCACGATTCTAAGGTTCAGGGTGGCTACATAGCTTGGAGGCAAGGCAGCTTTGCACATGGGAAACAGGGACTCTGCAAGCTCTCTTAGACATCATCATCATAACTCACAACTGAATGGAACTTTAAAGTCTGCAAAGCACTTTTCTCATAACATCTCTGTTTGACAGGCAATATAAGTAGTTTTATTCCCACACTGTGGATCAGAAAACTGAGACCCAGAGAGGTCAAGCAACTCAGAGGCTAAACTCAGTTAACTGGCTATTCAGTAGCAAAGCCAGGACCTAAACCCAAGGCACCTGAGTCCAAGTCCACTGCTTTTTCCATAATAACAAAAGGGTAACAAATACTATTTAAAAAAAAAAGAAGAACAGAATGAAACTAAATTATGACTCTCTCGTGTCAAATACCCACCAGCAGTTGCAGGCAATTCCCTTAGCTTCCCTTGGCCAAGTTCTCCAGAACCAGCTTCCACTCCAATTCACTCTCTAGGTACATGTTTATTTTGGCATTGGGGCTGCAACCAGAGCAAACTAAGACTGGACAAAAGTGACCCAGCAAACTGATCCCCAGCCATTCGATCACCATGTCTATTTCCTCTCCTCCTTCAGAGCCTTAGTACAGTCTATTTCCTCTTCCCACAACACCCTCAGCTAATAGAAAGCATCTATACTGACACCCTGACCCCTATCCACTGCTTTCTTGTATGGGAGGGTCACCATCAGGTTGGGGCTCCCCAGAGAGAAAGACTGTCTCTATGCCATAAAACCAGAATTACCTGAACATGGAAAGGCATCGTGGCAAAGGAGGTACAGAGCTGGCCAGGAAGACCCAGATTCAAGTCCCAACTCTGAATCACTCTGGCTGTGTGACCCTGGGCACATCTTCAAACCTCTCAGGGCACATCTTTCTAAGGCTGTAAGTTACAGAGAAGGTGCTGACCTGCACTTGGACAGGGTGTTTTCTTATCCCAATAAAACTACAGGTCCAGTTCTTATGCATAAGTATGAAGATTGTGTTCCCCTAAGGTGTGCACGTCTCCCTTTCCTCCACTGTGTGTGTATGTGTGTATATGTATGTGAGGTCAAGTGTCTGTGTGTGTCCCTCCCCTCCATTAGACCTGAGGTCCCTAATTGGGGGAGACTCAGGTCCCTCTATCAGAGTGGAAGCTCCTAGAAAGGAAGAATGTTCTCCTTCTTCCTCTGTTGTCTTTGTCTGCTAAACTTCAAAATAGGATTCTTTGCTGAGCTAATTATCAACTCATGATACTGACCTGTGTGGGAGAAGCAGTCTGGATGGAACCAAGTCTAAGGGACTCAGCAATCATTACCTACTAAATTGGCATTAGAGTTTTTCAAGCCTTTGCTCTTCAAATTATAGATGAGCTTTGCAGAGAGAGTCCTGATAATTTTAGAATAACAGATTTACAGACTTTTAGCAATGGAAGGGACCTCAGAAATTATATTCGTTCAGTAACCTAGATCAGTGCTGGTCTGGAGCCCAGTTCAGATCTCTTGCCTCCCAATCCAGTGAACTTTCCACCGAAAAATCCAAGTAAGACATTAGGAAGTTGTTCCTAATGACAAGGTTTGTGAGATGCTGGCCTGAGTGACACAGGGTGGGGGTGGAATTTCTCTCCCTGGAGATCTTTTAAAAAATGGGAGATTCTCATCTGTGTGGGTTGGGTTAGGCATGGTCTTCCCGGGAGACACAGGGCTGGGAAGATGATCTCTTCTTAGAGTCCTTCTGTCAGGCTTATGCTTCAAGAACTCCTGTTCCACAGTATAATCCAGCTGCTGGTTGTTAATAACACTGAAAAGGCCTCTTTCCCTTTAACATACACATCCCTCCCCATACACAATGTCCCCATAGACTGTCCCCTCAAAGATGCTCTGCTGGTATCTTGAGAAGGCTCAGGATTCAAAAGAAACAATAGAATGTATACCATCCTTTCCCTCCTGTCAATATCCCCACACACCCAAGTGCAGGTCACCTTCAGCTGATTATGATCTAAGCTCAGTCAAAAAAAGTCTGGGTTCTGGCAGGCCCTGAGGCAGTTCAAGTTTAGCCTTAAAAGCCCTTTGGAGAAAGTCTATCTTAGAGAACAGGGGTAAGGTGGAAGACAGAGCATAGAATAGTGTCTAATGGGGAATCTTTGACCCTCAAGGTGACCTCCAGCCACTAGAGCAACTCTGTTTTCTCCTATCTTCTCTTCTCTCTCCTCTGGCCTTCTGGTTGATCACCTGCTGCTCTCCAAACATGGTCCACCACACTAAGTCTTATTTTAGGGTAAGGAAGTGACCTATTACCTTTTAATTAATATGCCAAAAAGGGGTGTAGAAAAACCAATCTTCTTCCTAGTTTCTCCCACTTTATGCCTTGTTCCTAAGTCTCTAACAATGCCTTGAACATCAGACCCAATTACCAGTCTTGCTGAGTTCTAGATCTCAAGCTGTCTCCTAAAGGTTCTTTTTTCCCCTCCAATGTCACCACTGTCAATAAGGTCTAAACTTGGCTTCCTACTCACTGTGTAATCTCGGACAAGTCACTCATCTTTTCCAGGCCTCAATTTCCCCATCTGCATAATGAAGAGAGTCAAACTTATTTATTTATTTTGACTTTGGACACAAGAACACAAAGCGCAATACAAACATAGTCAGTACAGTCAATTTTCCGTTCTCACCCACGATGACAGAGGTCAAAAGTGATGTGAGTAATTCAGATCCCCGGATAAACTCAGACCTTTACGTTAGTCCATCAAACTGGCGAGATGTGACAACACTAGAAATGAGAACTGTTTTCACTTCATCTTTTCCCATTTGCCTCTTTGGAGGGACAATATGCAAAAGGGAAAAATCACAGGACTTTGATGATCCATGAGCAGGCTCTTCAACCCCACGGTAAAGGGTCAGCTAAGCTGCGCAGTCACGTGAAGATTCTCCACTCAAGCTGCAGCATGTTACCCAGCTCTTTGGTTAACACGCATTATCTTTCCCCTTCAACTTTCCTCCTTCTGTACTCCCCTATCAGTCAAGGGTGCCTCTACCCTCCTCACCAGGCAGGGGGTCATCCTCTCTTCCTCACCCGCACTCATCCCAAATCTCCAGACTGCTGCCAAGGCTGGGCATTTCTACCTTCCCAACAGCTCCATACACACCCACTTCTCCCTCCCGCTGCCACCCCAGTACAAGATGCATTCTAGCGGCTCTCCCTAGTTCCAGTCTCTCCTCACTCGAATCCATCCTCCTTTCAGCAGCCAAAGTGATTTTCCTAAAGTGCAGGTCCAACCATGTCACTCCTCCCTTCCACCTCAATCAATTCCAGTGGTTCTTTGTTACTTCCAGAAGGATTAACCATTTATCTTCTGTTTGGCTTTTAAAAGTCCTTCACAACCTGGGCCCTTCCCACCTTTCCAGTCTTCCTCTTTACTCTCCTCCACAAACTCCAAGACTGGTGCCTTCTTTGTGTTTCTCAAATATGCCACTCCTAGTTCTGTGCTTTTTTACTGGCTGTCCCTCACCCCCTCTGCCTCTTACCTCCTCCTCCTAGCTTCCCAAAAACAAGAGGCTTTTCCAGTCCCCTCCCACCCCCCATGGCTGTTGCCTTCTCTTTCAGGTTACTTTCCACATATATATGCTATATAAACAATTTTTGCACGTTTTCTTCCCCATCAGAAAGTGAGCTCCCTGAGGGCAGGGATTGTGTTTTTTGCCTTTCTTTGTATTCCCTGTGCTTAGCACAATTTAAGTGTCTAATAAATGCTTGTCGACTGACTGATACATTATTTTGAGCATTTCCTTTTCATTCTTCCACTGCTAACCCTGCCCTTTATTCCTCTCCTTTATTGCTTTAGTGTCCTTGACTGCTATACAATATTGCACTCTGATCCTTACTGCCACTCAGGGACTTCCACTGGATAGTGAGCAAAGGTAGAAGGAGACCAGCCTGGGAAGAAATACAATCTATTCCCAATGTACCCTCCTCTCACAACCCAAAGCTGTGAGGGTCACCCTTCATCTCATCTAATGTCTCCATGTATTTTTTTTTCTTTTCTCCTAGCCATCATGCTCACCTCTTATACTCAAAAGGAAGAATGTAACACTTAAGAGTTGGGAGATATGGGCAAACATTACCAAGTTTTGGGGGGTGATGTTTGAAAGGAAAGTCATCAAACAATCTTAGAGATGGCAAAGGCTTGCTTTGGCTACTCTGGGATAAACTTTTCCAATTTCCTCTCAACACAAGGAACTTAACCCTGTTCCTTTTCTCTCCCTACACATCTTTTAGCACTCATACAGAGTCCATACCCAAGCACTCTGTGGCTCACACCCTTTTCTGTCCAATGGAGTTCAGGAATTAGGACCTATACAAGTAAAGCAACCACACATTACCTCCTCCGTGCCTTCGCCGCCACCATCTTTCCCCCCGCTATTAGGTTTGGCAGTCCCTTTAGCCGACTTGGGAGGCTCCTGTAAAAGAGAGAATCACAGTTAGCAGCCTCTGGGGGAAAAACAATGGTCTGGCTGGTCAGTATCTAATGGGTAATCTGGGCTGTGCAGCAGTCACAAGATCACAGTATTTAGAGCTGGAAGGCTTCTTAGAGACCATCTGGTATAACATCCTCATTTCACTGATGAGAAAAGGGAGAGAAAGGGACTTGCCCGAGGTCACACAGCTTGGAAGCAGCAGACAAGGGTTTCACACCCAGGTCCTCTGATTCCTAACCCAGAGCTCTTTCCATATTATGTTGTCACTCATATTAATTGCCAAGTATTCACCTCCCTTACACCTAGACACTAGGGAGATACAGAAGTAGTAAAAGACATGACTGCCTCCTTTTAAGGAGCTTATAATCCAGCCAAGAAGACAAAACTAAGACCCATGAATAAGTGAACACATGAATGCTAAAAACTGCATGGTCCTAAGTGTTCTACCAGTTCAGAGAAGGGAAAGATCAATCAGTGTGGGCTGGAGGAGCTGGGGAAGGCTTCAAGGAAAAGGGGAGGATGACGAGGGCATTCTGAGGGCAGGGACAAGCAGGAGCTAAGGCAGCCAGGCTGTTAGCAATAAGCTCCACCTGGGCTCCCTCACTCTCCTGCTGCTTGCTAGCCAAGCCAACCACAGTAACCACACTTTCACCCTGTCAATAGGTAGCTTCATAGTATAGCAATGGAAAGAAAACCAAGCAGAGCTGGAGTTTGGAGGGGTCCCTGCACACATTCCCCTATATGTTGCCACTGAACCTGGAGGAGCCAGCTGGAGTGAAGAAGCCACACCCAGGAATCCAGTGAAGTAAGAGGTTCAGTTTGGAACATAAGCAACGGGGAGGGCTGGGTTCCCCCCAAGAGATGATTTCCCTGACCAAGATTTTATAAAGATTTTCCACTCCTTGTAAATCTGTTATGTCACCCAAGGAGATCTACCTCAGAGTAAGGGAAATAGCAAGTGAAACAGAAAACTCAAAAGCTAAAACTATTCAAAGGAGGATGCATTATACCTAAATCTAGCATTACATTCAAATTCCTATAGCATGACTTTCTATTCCTGCACTTAGGCCCATGGCTTTATTGTTCTTTACAAACATTTTCTCTGTTTCAGTTGCCTAGACCTTATATTGTGTCCATGAGATTAGGGACTACTTAAGGGTAGGGACTGTCTCCTCCATCAGATTAGGAGCTACCTATGGACACCTCCTACTGGTGGGCCCAGTGTAGAGATCACTCAAATGGTGCAGTGTAGATTATCTTAGCAATGTCAGTTCCCCAAGGGCAAAGGCTACGTCAGGCATACATCTTATACAGCCCAGAGGCTATTGAAGAATCAGGAAATATTAAACCCCTACCAAAACCCTCATACTCTTCTGTCTTTACACCAAGATTCTGACAGGTTGTGCTGATAACCTAAAATAAACTACTTGGATAACAACAGGTAAAGGTGGAGAGATTAAAATTAAAAAAGACAGACTCAGTCCCTCATAGACCCAGCTAGGAAGAGGGCAAAGAAATGGATTGGGCTGAAATTGGTATTCTAGTATACTGTTTGTGATTTTATACCCCAAAGTAATCCCACTTTTGGGTCAGAATCTCAACATGTACAAGAAAAAAATAACAAAAAGAAATGGGGCAGAGGAAGAAAGATCTGTCTACATGAATACTGAAAAAAGAAAAAAAAGAATATTGAGGAGACAACAAAAGCTTCCCTAACCACACTGAGTAGAGTCAGGCAACATACTACTTTTAGGCAAAGACATGGGTACTTTAATGTATTTCTTTTCTTACTGTTGGTGTATTTGGGGGGAAGGGAGAGAGCCGTTGTTAGCCAAACTATTTGGCCAGTGGACTGAGATCTCAGATTCTCCAGGGTTAAGGCCAAGAAAGTGCTCCCCAAAGCTGGAGCAGAGTTGCCCTGATATGGGAGAAGATACTCTTCCTGGCTAAGTTTAGAGGAGAAGAGGAGAGAGAGGGGCAGACAGGGAGAGAGGGGAAAAGAGAGGGAGAGAGAACATTATCCCAAAGTTGCAAGGAGGGACAGGAGGGAGCTATGCCAAGTTTAGGAGTAGGGAAGTAAGAATGGCAAAAGGAAAAGGGACATCCTAAGTATGTGTATGGAAATATACCTAGAAAGTGCTGTTCCAGATATTGGGAATGGGGTCAGAGGCAGGGCATAGACAGGTGGGAACTGTCCTGCGTTCAAAGGGAGGAGAGAGGGGAATGGGGTCAACTTGGGTTGGAGAATAAGGGCTGAGATAGGAAGGGGGAGATACTGAAGATGGATGTATAAAGGGAATGGTTCAAGTTAGAAGAAGGGAGAGGTTCTAGAGTATGTCTGGGTGAGTATTCTGGAGGGAGAAATAAAGAAAGCAGGGTTACCTTGGTTAAAGGGAAGGGAATGGTGTGTGTGTAACAATAGGGGGTAGCCCCAAGTTAAAGGGAAGGGAATGGTGTGTGTGTCTGGGGTGGGGATAAAAAGGAGGGGTAACTCCAGATGCCCTACTATGAGGCAGAGCAAGGAGTCAAATAAAGGAGTGAGGCTCTGGATTAGAGGGAAGGCACTCCTCTAAGGAAGAAGGAAGAGGGGAAGGGACCTGAAATAAAGGGGGGGCGTTAGTAAGGAAAAAGAAGGGGGTGGCCCCAAGATAGAGGGAAGGGGCTGTGCTGGGGTACCCTGTGCAGGTTGCAAGGAGGTCTCACATAGGAGGTGATCCTGAGATAGAGAGAAGAGGTGGAAGAGACGGTCCTGAGGTATGTGCTTGGAGGAGGAGGAAAAGGGAGGAATAGCCTCAGAATAAGAGAAAGGGGTTGTTTGGGTTCTGTGTATTTCGGGGGCATAGTGCAGAGAAGCTGTCCTACTGTATGCATGTTTTGGAGGGAGACAGGGAGGCCAGGAAAGAGGGAAGGAGCCATTCTGGGGGTGCAGGGGAGAGGAGCTGTTGGGGGTGCTTAAGGGGGCACAGAGGGGAGGGGCCATCGTGCAGTATTGTGTTTTGGGGGGTATAGGGGAGAGGGATGTGGGCTGTCGGGGTGTGTGTTGGGGGGGTGAGGGTGGCGCAGAAGGACAGGGCCGCCGCGTGGAGAGGCTGAGGAAGCATGCAGGGGCTCGTCCTGGGCTTGGGGCGCAGGGCGCGCGGGGGCTCTCGCGGCCTGGCCCAGGAGGGTCGGTCCGGAGCTGTCCCGGGGCCTGGCGCGGGCCCCTCCCTATTTCCCCGCGCAGGCCCTAGGGCGGGGGCCAGGAAAGCCGGGCCCGCTCACCTTCTCCTTCTTCAGTTTATAGGGCATCTCGGCCTGGCCTGGCCCGGCCCGGCCCCCCGGGGTCTCGCTCCGGCTCCGCTCGGCTGCGCTGGGCCCGCTCCGGCCTCTCTCCTCCACCGCCGCCGCCGCCGCCGCCGCCGCCGCCACCGCCACTGCCTGCGCTTTGAGCCCGGCCGAGCCGTGCCCGCGCCTGCCATTGGCCCCAGCTCCCCCAAACCTGCCTAACAACCGTATTTCCCCTGCCGTGATTGGCCTTTGCAGCCAAACGGGTTCTTTTTTTTGCCTTATTGGAAGGAAAGAGTACAAACCGCCAGAGTCCGCCCCTAGGATTGGCTGAAGCGGGAGGTCCCTCCCCCAAAGAGGGTGGACCTTGGAGCGGGAGGCGGGGGTAAGAAAGAAATCAAAGCTTGGCTCCGCGCGGGCTATTTTCTGTCGTGGGCCCCTGCAGTCGGCGAACCCAGTTTTGCCAGCCTGGGGCGCTTACTTCTATTTTTAGAGTCCTCTACATTCCTGTGTGCAGTGTAGCTCCATTCTCCTTTCCTCCTTTGGGACAGAAGGGAGCCCCGACAAAAGACAGCGTAGTGTAAAGTCAAAAGACTTGGGTTTGAGGGCACACACGCTCCAATCTCTGCCTGCTGGTCCCTTGTGACCTTGGACAAGTCTCTTCCCTCTCTAAGCCACCACCGTTGCTTCATCTGCAAAATGGGGAAAATAAAGCTTGTAATGCCTGGATGAATCATAGAATCCATCAATAATCAACCCAGATTTGTAACTTCGGTGTGATCCTCAAATCCTCACTCTCTCACCCCTATTCTTTTGAAAGATCTCTCTTATGTGCTGCATTCTCTACTCTCACACTGCCACCATCATGGTGCAGGCCCTTAACACCTCCTGCCTGTACTCTTGCAATAGCTTTCTGTTTGGTCTTCTCCGTGCTCCAGTACATCTTTCACTAAAGGACACAGGTCTAACAGTGTTAGACATCCTACCCCCCTCCATAAACTCATGTGGCTCCCTATTGCCTCCAGGATCAAATAGTTTTCTGTTTGGCTTTAAAAGACCTTCATAAACTGGCCTGTTTCTACCTTTTCAGTTTTGTTACGTGTTACTGCTCCCTCCACATACTCAATGATCGGATGATTCAGGTCTCCTGGTTCCTCACTGTAGCTATCCCAAATCCCCTACTTGGGACCTGTTCACTGGCTGTCTCCCACACCTGGAATTCCCTCTCTTCTTACCTCCTGGCTTTCTTCAAATCTCAATTCTACCTTCTGCAAGAATCCCCCTAAATGTAAGTGCCCTCCCTCTGGAATTACCTCCAATTTAGCTTGCATATATCTTGTTCTTACATAATTGTTTGCATATTGTCTCCTAGAGAGCAGGGATTGTTTTTTGCCTTTCTGTGAATCGGCATCACTTAGCAGGGGCTGTAGAACGTAGTAGGTGCTTTAAAATGCCAGTGAAAATGGATGGAGTCAGGAGATGGGAGCGTCATCTGTGAGGAACAGTAAAGAAACCAGTACTTACTGACTTGACTGCCTCATAGAGTGTTGTGAGAATCAGATGAAATAATGTATGTAAAGAACATTGTAAACTATAACTTCTTAAATGGATTTAGGATTGATTCGGATACTCTTTCCAAGGATACAGTTCAATAACCTAGACAAACCTCATTACATGTGATACCGGTCCATAGCCATCCATAGAGAATCTATCCAATGTGCTGGAGTCCTCTTTGTGTGTGTGTGTGTGTGTGTGTAGCTATCTCTGTCTTGCTAACTTTCTGAGATACCATTGCAGTACTTGACCTGCCCATCTTTTATTCCTTATTCTTGTTATGTGGCCAGTCTATCTGCTATTTATATGTGTGTGTGTGTGTGTGTGTATTTATATGTGTGTATACATATATATACATATATCCACATATATACATATATAAAAAATCCTACATAAGCATGAGCTGTTATTATTATTGAAAGGAGGCAAACCTTTCAATCAGGGTAACATACTACTAATCACAGCTGATTTTAGTCTTTGAGGGGGACACCAAGTTTGAATGAAATCAGATTCTTAAAATAGTCCTTGGCATCAGGTCATGGAAATGTAGAAGAGCAAAAGGAAAGAATCAAGCTGGCAGAGGTCAGAAATACTAGCTCTCAACAATGTCACATTGTCTAGGGCAGGGGAGTCCTACTATGTGACACATTTTGGGGCCTGTCCCTGCTGTACATTCATTCCTACCAAAGCATGCTATGCAATCTTTTCCTTTGGAGATAATGAATGGCTGTTATTAACTAATTATGTCTTATTATCTATCCTGGTATTATATCCTGATATATATGATAAATATAACATTCTGGTAGTATATATTAGCTAATTACAAGCTAATACTTGCTACCTGTATGAAGGGCAGCTGGGTGGCACGGTGGATAGAGTGTCCCTCGTGGAGTCAGAAAGACTCATCTTTGTGAGTTCTAATCTGGCCTCAGACACTTACTTACTAACCAAGTCACTTAACCCTTAATTGTTAACTCTTAACTGTTAACTCAATCCTGTTTGCCTCAGTTTCCTTAACTGTAAAATGAGTTGGAGAAGTAAATGGCAAACCACTCCAGTATCTTTGCTAACAAAATCCCAAATGGGGTCACAAAGAGCAAATAACTGAATAACAACACTACCTGTGTGACCTTAGACCAGTCACTTAAGCTCTCCAGGATCCAATTTCCCTATCTGAAAAATAGGGAGATTGGACTAGGTGACCTTTAAGCTCCCTGGATCAGTGAATCTACAATTCTTCTCAAAGAGGGGGAAAGGTGGAGAAACAAACTTATCGTTGATGAGTCATAGATCCTCTCAGTTAATCAGCTACTTTTTTGAGTGCCCACTCTGTACAAGACCCTTTCCAATCAACAGATCCAAGTTGAGTGGAGATGCATTATTAATAACCAGGAGCCTAGTGTTCCCTAAGAGTTTTAATGTTCTTGGTGTTGGGGGTGGAGGCAAGGGAAGAATCTCTCTAGAGGCACAAGTGAGAAACAGAATGACAGCTCAGTGCCTGTGCTTGAAGCCTCTGCCCCCTCCTTCATGCTTTTGCATGCTTCTCTGATGCCCCAAGGGGAATGTGACAGGGAAACTGCTGCTAGGATAGAGGGGAAGGGACTGTGGAGTAGATGGTGGAGGAAGGGGGATGTGCCACTGCACCTCTTAAGTCAGTCTTCTTCCACTACCTCTTCCCCACCCCCCAAGAATACCCACAGGTAGCCTCGTGGGAGTGTGTGGACAGGAGCTTTGGGGATGGAAATGGGGGTGGGTGGGCTTGGAGATAGATCAAGGAAGGCATCAAGCTATCAGGGCGACCCTATCTATTTGGCTAATGGTTACTGCATGGAACAGACACTTTCAAAATGCACATATACTCTTATTATATTCTAGTTACTTTAATTCCTTCCATAACTTCTTCCCCCTCTCATCCCCATCACGGAGTTTTGGGAACACCACGATCCCAGAAGAATTCAAGTTGTAGAAGACACAAAGGGCAATGGAAAGACACCTAAGTGATGTGAGCAACCTGCAGCCTCTTGTCCTTGTTGTTTTCAGTTCCCTCTGACTCTCTGTGATCCCGTATAGGGCTTTCTTGGCAAAGATACTGAAGTGGTTTGTCATTTCCTCCTCCAGGGGATTAAGGCAAACAGAGCTTAAGAGACTTGCCCAGGGTCATACAGCTGGAGAGTGTCTGAGGTTGAATTTGAACTCAGGTCTTCCCGATTCCACTAAGCCATGTAACTGCCTCACTAAGAAGTCTATGTTGCAGTCTGTTACTGGTAATAATTTGCCTTCCAGAAGAGGTACCCAGATATCACCAAAAATCAATATGATCAGAAAAAGAGGTAGGCTGGTAAAAGGGTAGGAGAGTAGACACACATTCTAATTGCTGTGCTGGGACTGACACAACAGTAAAAGAACCAGAGGATAGCCTCTACTGCCTTGGGTGGACCTTCGGAAGGTCTACAAGAGGCAACATATGGTATGCTGGGGAAAACCCTGGAAGCCCAATCAGGAAGGACTGGGTTCGTGCTTCCTGGGCTCTAACACCTTAAAAACAACCACCACAACAACAATTATATCCCAGAGTTGTGAGTTATCAAATGAGGTAATATTTGCAAAGCACTTAGTACAGTGCCAAGCACATGGTGAATTTTTAATAAATGTCTGTTCTCTCCTCCTCCCCAATGTCCCAAGTCAAATTCAATTCAATAAACATTTATTAAGCGCCTACTATATTCCAGTCACTGTATTAAGCCTTGAGAATACAAAAAAGAGGTAAAAGACAATCCCTGCTCTCATGGAGCCTACAATCTAATTGGGGAGACAACATGCAAAGAAATACATACAAAGCATGTTATATACAGGATAAGCAGGAAATAATTAACAGAGGGAAGGTAATGGAATTAAGAGGGGTTGGCGAAGACTTCCTGTAGGAGGTGGGATTTTAGTTGGGACTTAAAGGAGGCCAGGGAGGTCAGCAGTTGGAGTGGAGAAGAGAGAGTATCCCGGGCATGGGGACAACCAGAGAGGATGCTCAGAGCTGAGAGATGGAATATCTTGTTCATGGAACAGCCAGAAGGTCAGTGTCACTGGATGTAGAAGTACGTTCTTTTGTATTTGCACCTGCTTATTCATCTGAAAAATGAGCACAATAATATCTGTATTCTCTTACCTCATAGGGTGGTTTGGGCAAAGTACTTTATAAACCTTAAGGTGCGCTACAAATGTGAGTTATTATTATTATCTACAGAAAAACATGGGCAATAATTATACAAGATGAGAAGGCACAGAGAAGTGGTATTCTGTACTCGTGAAGGGAATGATACCCACAATCATCTCCTGGATGCATCAAAGTTTAAAAGTATCTCTGGCTTCCCCAATACTAACGTCTACAGTTCAGTTCAGCTATACAGCTATGTGGCATGTCCTTAAAAAAAGTGTCAGTCAGTTGGTCCATGAGTCTTTATTAAGTGCTTTATTAGGTGCCAGGCATCTCAGTGAGTGCTCCAGATACAAAGAAGAGCTAAAATCTGGTCCCTTCCTTCAAGGTGCTCATATTCTAAAAAGGGGAGGCAACATGACGGCAACTATACACACAGAAGATATATACAGTATAAATGAGAGATCCTTTAATAACCCCAAACTTCCCACAGAAACAAAGTTCCATCTTGTTAATAGCAATATCCCACTGGTGCTTTTGTACATATATGAGTCACCCAAAAAATAAAGCATCCAAAGTATTTAAAATGAGTTTCACACAAAAGGGAATGGGGAGGTGCACAGTGGGTGTGAGCTGGGTACAACATTTAGCAAAAGGGAACTTGGAAGAAATGGAGTAAAGGATGTCATCAGGGAAATGCACGGGCAAAGAAAGAAAGGGGCCGAAATGCCATGACAAGAAAGGGGGACGACAGGTGGATCACCCAGTGGACAGCTCAAATGCTCCACTGGTATTCTCCTGACGTCAGGAGAAATCTAAGAAGGCTGGGTGGACTCCCAGGACAAATTTATGAGAGAACATGGACAGGAACTGAACAGAGAAAGAATGGGTTGAGATATAGACTGTTGCTCTTTAAAGAGCAAGCACTGTAGTATCTAATTTTTGTCTTTGTATTCTCAGTGCCTAATAACTAGCACAGCTCTAGGCACATAATGAATGTTTAAAAAATGCTCGATGATTAATTGATTTGACCATTCAGGGACCATCAGTATTATGAAACAAGAAATTCATTTGAGTATTTTTAAAAAATAAATAAATATTTATTTATTTTTAGTTTTCAACATTCACTTTTATAAGATTTTGAGTTTTAAATTTTCTTTCTCTCCTTCCCCTCTCCCCTCCCCAAGATGGCATGCAATCTGATATAGGCCATACATTACAATCATATTAAACATATTTCCCTATCAGTCATGTTGTAAAGAAGAATTTGAACCAAAGGGAAAAACCACAAGAAAGAAGGAACAAAAGAGAGAGAGAAAGAGAGAGAGAGAAAGAGAAAGAGAGAGAGAGAGAGAGAGAGAAAGAGAGAGAGAGAGAGAGAGAGAGAGAGAGAGAGAGAGAGAAAGAGAGAGAGAGAGAAATCTACTTGAGTATTTTGAGTATATGTTTGAGAATGTGTAGGTGCTGGGAATATAAACACAAGAACAAACACCCTGACCTCAAGAAACTTACATTTCCCATCAGACCCTGAAGGAGATAACTCAGAACCCTGAGCTGAGCCTTGGAAAAAGCAATGCCTCTTGATCCCCAACCACTGTACTTGCTTCCAGCCTAGTTCCCACAGCCATCACTGAGGGAAGAAATTATTATGGGAGCAGTCCCACCTTCCTCATCACCATCAGTAAAAACTACTGACCAATTTCCACTAACAATCTCACAGAAGCCCCAGGAGTTACAGCACGTCCCAGACACCTGGTCTTGCTTCCAGCCCATTCCTGAAAGCCCTCATCTTGGAATGGGTAAGGGGCCAGCTATCCCCACCAACCACACAAACAGGGGGGTAGGCAAGTCAGTCAAGCAGGAAGGCACCTTGAGGAAGAGAGAGGAGCTAACCACCACCACCTCCTTGACCACCATCTCCCCTCAGACCCTGATAGAGATGGCCCAAGCCCCTGAACCCAGGAGCCTTGGGAAGAGCAATGTTTCCAGCCCAATGTCTCCATCCATTATCCTCAGAAGTAGTCCCTGTGGAGCTCTAGCCTGGCCACAGCTACTGAAGACTCAGGAAAGAAAGTTCTTGTTATGTCAAAGTCCTTAGTACTGTCAAATGGCTTTACATAAAACACTGATATAATTTTATCAGTGGAAATATCATTAAAGAAGAGGTATTTACCATTTGCTTTGCCACTGTAAGACTATAGGCCCTGTCTATCTGACTTTCAGTCGAAATCTTCCGTATGTATTGTCTTCCCTATTAGAATGGGAGCTCCTTGAGAGCAGGAGCTGTCTTGCTTTTTTGTGTTTCCAGCGCTTAGCACAGAATAAGAGCTTATTCAATGCTTCATTCATTCAATCACTCGTGCATGCAGCATGCATGCATACATGCATTCTTCCTAGCAGAATTCAAGACAATCTATTAACCATCCAGCAAACGGTCATAATATAAGGGCAAAATCACCAAAGCAAAATGATAACTGGGAGAGCGTGGTGAAAAGAAATGGAACTGAACACCGCCCAATAGCCTCCGCAAACAGGTTCTCACACCACCCCTTAGAGTGGACCATTGCCTGCCAAGACCATAGCAAAGGCGCAAAGGCAGAAGAAGCCCAAGCAGCCCTAGTTACCATGGTTATGGCTGTCAAGCCCACATCCACTACGCAGTCGACCGCCTCCGCCTTTTGGAGTCTGCGCAGAAGTCCGCCCCCTTCCTCCGTTCCTACTGCTCCTACCGTTCTGCCCCTCCCAACACTTCTACGGGAGCTGGAAGCGGCGCTTCTGACGGCCGGCCGCGGGTGTCCCTGCTTCGCGTTCCTCTTGCAGGCTTCGGAAGGGGAAGCGGCGGTCCCTATTGCTACGCTCCAGTCGTTGTCCTCATGGCGCTGGCCGTGCTGCGAGCTCTGGAGCCCTTCCCGGCCGAGGCTCCTCCGCTGGCGGTGTTGCTGCCGCCAGGGGGGCCGTGGCCAGCGGCGGGGCCGGCGGGCCTGGTGCTGGCGCTGAGGCCGGCGGGGGCGGGGCCGACGGGGCCGGCGCTGCTGGTGGCAGCTCTGGAGGGCCCAGGTGAGGGGCCCGGGCCGGAGCCGGAGCCCGAACCCGGGCCTCCGGAGCTACTGGTGAGCCGCACGCTGCTGCGGCTCCTGGCGTTGGGGTCTGGCGCGCGAGTGCGGGCCCGGCCCGTGCGACGGCCTCCGGCGCTGGGCTGGGCCTTGCTGGGCGCCGCTCCGGGCTCGGGCTCCGGGACGGGCCCGCGAGCCGGGCCGGTGCTCGTGCGGCGCGGAGAGGCATTGCCTGCGCTCGGGCCCCGGGTGCTGGAGACGCGGCCAGCGCTGCAAGGGCTGCTGGGCCCCGGCACGCGGCTGGCGGTGACCGAGCTCCGGGGACGGGCCGCGAAGGCGGGCCCCCTTCCCGGGGACAGTCGCCCCCCGCTGCCCGCCCCGCCCGTGGTGTCCTCCTTCGCGGACCCGAGCGTGCCCAGGCGGCTGCAGGGCATCCTGGGCGGGGCTGGGGAGGCTCTGGGGGTCAGCAGGAGCTGCCTGCGGGGCCTCGGCCTTTTCCAGGGAGAGTGGGTGTGGGTGACCCCGGTCAGGGAAGGGGCATCAAGCCCCCGACCTCACCTGGCCAAGATGCAAGTCCAGGACCCTCGCTGGAATCTCCCCGAGAAGCTGGGACCCGGGTCCCCGGAGCTGGGGGAACCCCTTGCCGACGGGATGGCCCTGGTGCCTGCCAATCTGGCTTTCAATCTCTCCTGTGAACCTCTGGAAATCGGGGAGCTCAGCGTTCAGGTAAGCCCAGGAGGTCCCTTCTCCCCAACTCAGTTTTGACTTTTGCTGAGTTAGGAAACAAGACACCTGGGTCTCCCTGAGCCAGCTCCTCGGCTTTGGTTTCCATTTCTATACAGTGAGATTACCTAGTAAGGGGGTTAAGGTGTGAAGCATTTATATACCAACATATAACATACATACAAACGCATATACATCCAGAACTTCAGAACTCTTCAGGTGGAAGTTGGAAATTCACGTTAGAATTGTCACACATAAATATTATCCAGAACCCTCACTGTGTGCTTAATATTGTCTGAGAAGCTGGGAAGATTACTTCGTTTAGGAGTTCTATAGCTTATTGCATTTATTGAGATGGCTGTCTCAAAATAGATTTATTTTGCAAGATAAAATATAAGTAAGTATCCCTGTGTATGGCACAGAGCATAATTGGTACTGGAGGTCAGAAAGGAGAAATGTCTTGGCCCAGTAAAAAGTAATAGATTTGGAGTTTGTGTGGTGTGGTGTCTTTGTTTTTGAAATAATGCATTAAAAATTACTTGAATACCTAGGCCTTTGCACCTTTTCTGGATATAGAGCTAAGTTTTCTATTCTTTGAATGTCAGTTGTGCTTCTTAATACTTTTTCTTCTTTGTGCCTCAGTTTCCTTCCCTGTAAAATGATGGAATTGTACTCTGTGATCTCTAAGGTCACTTCAGCCTCAGTCTGTGATCCTGTGTTTTAGGGATTATGCTGTGTCTTTTAGGTGGGCAGAGGAAGAAATTGAAGGGAGAAGAGCATACAGTACATGCAGTTCTCATGCTAATCATTCTGCTGAGCTCCAACAATCTCCCTGAGATCTTGTCTTTTTGCCATTATCCTGAATGGGCTACCTAGTGTTGTTGAGATGGAAACTACACCCCAGATATCTATTGAGACCTGATACTTCTACTAACTGAGAAATACTTGAAGACATCAGAGGGATTTTCAGAGTAATGGTCATAACTAGGGACATTTTAAAAACTAAAGGGAAGAATCAAAGTAATACTGTATTCAGAGAAGTGAGAGACACTGCTTCTGTAGGTACATGAAAGGATTTCCGTTTCTGGGAGCAGCAGTCTAGGGATGATAGTCTTGGAGGTGGTTTATTCTGCTTTCCTAGGTCTCATATCCCACCATCTTTCTGGTTGTGTTAAAATGTGGGTTAGTGGGTAGAAGTGAATAATAATAGTAATAACTCATGTCTATAGCACTTTAAGGTGTAAAGTGTTTTGCATACATTATTTCATTTGAGCCTCTCACCTTGGTTAGATAGATACTAGTTCCATTTTACAGATGAAGAAACTGAGGCTCAGATGTTATTTATCTATGGTTGTACAAATAATGTTTAAACAATAGCCTCTCCCACAAGGAGGGCATAGTCAAGTCACCATGTAAAGGGAAAGCTGTAAAATGTTGATTGTTTCTCTAATAGAGATACTCAGAAGGATTCAGGAGTCCTGAGAACAGAGGAAGCTGCTCAGTGCTGTCTGGGCCTCCATTTGCCAGAGAGCTGCACATTGAAATTGTGTCCTCCCCCCACTACAGCACCAGTGGCAACTATGACCAGGCTCTTTATCAGCACTTTGAGACCCCCAGGTCAGCTCCTTAGCTCAAAAAAGAGATGTTTACCTCTTGTAGAAATAGAGCCTGGCATTCTGTATCAGTTCTGTTCCTCTTCTTTCCTGAACTCCAGATTTAGATATGTCCACTTGATTATTGAAGTTGCATTTTAGGAAGTACTAGGGTGGGAGCTCCCAGATGGAATGCTGGGGAGGTAATGAAAGAGAGTTCATCTGTCATGCAGGAGATTGGGGACTTATACAAGAAACCCATTGGATCTCTTAGTCAGTTCCGGAAAACTCATACTACTTTCTTTCCCATTTTCTCCACCTTCCCAGTTTCATCTCCCCCCCAGTCCATTTGTATTAAATTGATCTCTGGGTGGACAGTTTGCTTCCAGAAGATAGATTACCGTGTCACCAACCTCCAGTTACGATCTCACTTGGACTGCTTTTGTGTTACAGGGTAGTCCAGGAAGGGGATATTCTGTGTGTGCCAACAGTTGGGCAAGCAGACGTCTTGGAAAGAAGCCCAGAGAAACTGTTCAGGTATGCAGCCCTATCCTAAACTTTGAGAAGCCCCTACTGAGTCTGTAGTACTTTTGCCCTCAAGTTTGGGGAGTATAGTGTCTATTGTTGGACTTAAACATTAAGAATTACTTGAAAGCCTGGGCCTTCATGCCTTTTCTGAACCTGGAACTGAATGGCACTAAACTCCACTTTTTTCTCTTTGTTGGCCTAATGTCTTCCTGAATTATTGTCTCTTCCTTACATATATATTACACAAGATAACCCAAAACTTGAGATCTGTTTAGGTAGGAAAGAGTATACATATTGTTCCTTGGGTCCGTATCTTCCAGAAGAACTGGCACTTGCTGCTGAGGGAATGTCTTTTCTCCAATTATTTACCTTTTACAACAGAAAGTTAAGGATCAGAGTAACTGAATCTTTCCCAACTGACTTTGTGTGATCATGACTGGGTGAATTAGTACTACCCCAGGTCTCAGTGTTCCTACATATAAAATAAGGTCAGAATAATACTAAGTTTGAGTGTGATTTGGGCTCTTGGCTAAAAGGAGAGTTAGTGGTTTCTCCCCCAGCTAGTCCTTCGTCTTCTGTGTTGGAGTACAGGCCTGAATCTTATTCCTTTCTTTGTCCATTGTAAGCATTCAGTAAATGTTTATTCAGTGACATGTTTATAATAGAGTTAAAATGCTTTTAAAAGGCAGAAAGATTTGGAGTTATGTGGCCCAACGAGGTCTGGTGGAACTCTTGGACCGTAGACAAGCCACATGGAAGATGAAGCTTGCCTCACTCTTCCTAGAGAGGCTATTTGTCCAAGGTCATTCAGTATGGCAGTCCAGTGCTTTGACATTCAGGCCAGTGTCCTGTTCCAGGGAGATCCTGGCAGTGACTTTAGCATACACATGTCTCATCAGTGCTCCTGGGTTCTGACCTTTATTCTCTGCTTGGATTGTTAGTGTGTTTACATTCAGCAGTTACCTGAGGATGGGAATGGAGCAGCATGAGCACCTGGGGAGATAAGGAAAGGCTTTATTCAGATACAGGCTATCAGCTGAGCTGAGTCTTGTGGTAGACCAAGGTTTCTGAGGGACAATGAGAAGAAGGGAGTTCATTCCAGGCATTGGAGTGGTCAATGTAAAGGTGTAGAAATGGGAAATGGAGTATTTTGTGTGAGGAACAGCAAGCAGGCCAATGTGGCTGAAGCCTAGAGTTCAAGAAGGGGAATGACATACAGTAACACTGGAAGGGTAGGTTGGGGTCAGGTCATGAAGGACTTTAAATGCCAATCAGAGAAATTCACATTTGCTACTAGATGTGCTAGGGTGCTTCTGGAACTTGTTGAGCAAGAGTGTCGCGTGCTTGAGGAGAATCACTTTGGCTGCTGTATGAAAGACAGATTGGAATGGGAAGAGACTTGAGGCAGGGAGACCAATTAGAAACCTTTTACATGCAGTTGCAAGGTGAACTAGAGTGGTGTCTGTGTGAGACAGCCAAGTGGTAAAATGGATAAAGGATTGGATTTGGGGTCAAGAAGAACTGAGTTTTAAATCCTGCCTCAAATACTTAACTAGCTGTGGGACAAGGCACTTAACTTCTGCCATCCTCAGTCTTTTCATCTGTAAGATGGGGATAATAATAGCACCTATTTCACAGAGTTGTGAATATCGAATGACATGCTATGTAAATGTTAGCTGCTTATTAATAATGTAGTTATAATAGGGGAGAAAAAGGAAGTACAGAAGAAGAGTGTGTTTGAGAGGGAAAGATTAGTTTTCTTTTAGACATGTCCAGTTTAAAATACACATGGCACTGTAGTTGGAATGACACGTTTGGGTAACAGCTAGTAAGCACCATACATTTTAAATTGAACAACTAACCACTAATAGGCTTTCCATAAGAATGCTACAGACTTTCAAATGTAAAATTAAGCCTAAAGGCCTTAGACACTGTGACTCCAATGTCAGCTCTGTTTCTGCTTTCAGCTATTAAGTTGCTTCAGAGGCCTAACCAAGTCACCTCTCTTCTCTGTGGAGCCAGGCTGTTTGGGGAAGAGAAGTTTATCCCTTTCCCCTTAGGAGACTCTACTGGGGAGAGAGTGGGATGAAGGCCCATTTTAACCTTAGGATAAGTAGGGATGAATGATTCATATCTTTTCTTTAAGGATAGTCTTAGGAAGCTCTGGGCCTCCCATTGTGGAGCTCTACAGACTGAGGCTGCCCACAAGCTCTTCTCCCTATCTCTCTTACTCACCTGACCTGACACAACTCACTTGTATTCCAGCAATATCCAAATTTATTCTAGTGGTTTTGCTTTTTCACCTAATTAGGTCATCAAGGGTATCCTCTGTCTAAGATAATCTTATAACCCTGTAATCCCCATGGATTATACAGGCATATTTCCATTTTTTCCCCATTAAATGTCAAGACTCAAGATATTTTAGAATAGCCACAATCCCAAGTTAAAAATACTGCATCAGATATTCAACTTAGGAGTAATAATTATAAAAAGGATATAGAGTTTGTCTTATGTTCCAGTTTTTTACTATAAGTGCTGTTGAGTAAAAGTCACAGAAACCAGCGCCACCTCCTCAGATGAAATGCTAACCTCTCTCCTGCCTTCCCTTGTAGTCTTCTGGGACAATTTCTGCCTGCTATCACTAGCAGGAGTTGGTCATTATAGCCTGAGGACTATGGGGATATCCCTCTACTGTATGGTCAAACTAATTTGAACTCTGAGTTGAAGGGCAGGCAGTATGGGTTCTTGTCTATTATTGGCTAGTCACAACTAATCTAGATTTAGTTTTTCCTATCTGAAAAATGGGGTTAGTATCATTAAGTTTTTCCCTTTCCAGAATATAGCAATCATCTATAAACTTGGGGTTTTCTCTGCCTTCATTCTGCAGGTGGCCTTTTCTGTTCTTTAAAGTGAAAACAACTGTTGGGGAGGCCCCAGAGGAACCAACCACTGCGTATCTGGCTGATACAAGCCACACGTCCTTATACCTGGTGAGGCCTTTGGGGAAGAAGGCTGGAGTGGGGAGGCTGAGACAGAGTATGCTGTACCTGAGGCCCCTCTCTCATTACCATACAGGTGGGTTCTACTCTGAGTTTCGTTCCATGGCTCCCTTCAGAGGGACAGGGTCTCTGGAGCAGCCTGTCCCCTCCAGGGCTGGAGACTTTAGTGACACAACTCTGTGACATCCTGAGGCCAAGACTCCATCCTGGGTAAAAGGCTTTGGACCTTAGGTGAAGGTTGGCTTTGAGTTAGAGTTGTGGGAGGGTTCAGGAATGTGGTAGGGCCGCTAGGTGGTGCAGGGTGCCAGGCCTGGAGGCAGGAAGACTCATTTCCCTGAGGTCAGATCTGGCTTCAGACCACTTACTGGCTGTGTGACCCTGGGCAAGTCATTGAATTCTGTTTGCCTCAGTTTCTTCATTTGTAAAATGAGCTGGGGAAGGAAATGGCAAACCACTCTGGTGTCTTTGCCAAGAAAACCCCACATGGGGTCACAAAGAGTCAGACACAACTGAGAAAAAGTCTGAGCGATGACAAGGACATGGTGCACATTGGCCGGAATGTCTCAGATGACCAGGATGGGAAAGGGCTCGGCAAGCCTTCCTGAAGTTGCCCCAGCACAAACCTGGGAGGAAGGGGCAAATGAGAAAACTTACTGAGGCACAGGGACTATTTCTGTTAGTCTTTTGAGGGAGACTTTACCTTGTATGTGTTCAAAGGGAAAAGTTTGAGAAAGCAGAGGACAGATAGGGGCCAAATTTAGCTTTTTCTGGTTGCAGGGGCTCTTTGTTGACAGGGACCAGCAGTGTCCTCCTGCGGGGCCCACCGGGCAGTGGGAAGACCACAGCCATCACTGCTTCCTGTGGCCGCCTTGGGCTCCACTTATTCAAGGTGAGGGTGCTCACAGTCCTTTGGGTAAAGACAGTGCAAAGGGGAGCCCCTGCTGCCCATCCTGCTGCTATGGCGGGACCTTTGCCTCACAGAGTGGACCTTTCAGGTGGAAGGGGGCTTCAAGAACTTGTTGACCAGCCTAGGTAACATCACCCATTTAGTGGAGTTGGGGTGGAGCGTGATGAGTACTAGTCCCATTTCTCTTGCTTGTTTTGGAAAAATGCAACAAGTGCCTGAAATAGTCCCTAAGGCAGTCATGTTTTTCACTGTGGGGCATCCCTTACTTACAGGCCTATGTTTTTCCACAGGCAGACTGCTCAAGGCTGTGTGCAGACACCAGTGCAGCAGTGGAGAGCAAGCTTCGGGCTGCTTTCTCCCGAGCTCAGCTTTGCCGCCCATCTGTCCTACTCTTGAGAAGTGTGGAACTCCTGGGCTGGGAACGGGATGGGCTGGGCGAGGATGCCCATGTGGTAGCTGTGCTTCGACATCTTCTTCTGAATAAGGACCCACTCATGAGGTATCCCCTCAGACCCACCATGGGAACCTGGGACTGAGCTCTGGGGACTAAGCTAAGGGGCTAAAGATTATTATCCCCCCTACCCCTTCCCAGTCAATACACTCATCTTCCTCACTACTGTTTGGCCACGGTCCTGTTCATCAACGCTGTGTGCTTGGTGCCCATTTTGCAATGGGCATAGCCACTGTTAACTGTTATAGGGATATCCAGAGGAAGGTGGAGACTGTCACCACTTTGGGGGATTCTCAGTCTGTTTGGGGTGGGTTGGAACCAGGGCACTCACAAAATATTCTCAGTACAGTCCAACCTGCGGGTCTTCATATTCCCTTCTCTGGTTCCATCCCACTCCTCCTTTATACTAGCAGCAGTGTTTGGAGTACTCAGTCTTGTCCTGAGCTCAGACTCTCTAGCACCTGCTCCTCTCATTCCATAGTTCACTGCCTCTGCTGGTTGTTGCTACAACAAGCTGCCCCCAGAATGTACCCCCTGATGTGCAGATAGCATTTCCTCATGAGTTGGAGGTCCCCATGCTGTCAGAGGAACATCGGCTCAGCATTCTGCAGGCACTAACTGCCCGCCTCCCTTTGGGCCAGGAAGTGAATCTAGCCCAGCTGGCAAGAAGGAGTGCAGTGAGTGCCAGAGAGGTTGGGGCAGGGGTAAGGGGCCCAGGACCCCATACCTTCCTTGGTAAGGCATTCAATCCCATAGCCCCATGTATGAGTTGGCACTTACTTCTGAACTGAAATGGGAAAACTCAGAGCATGAATGTAAAGGAGGTCAAACCTCAGCTAGGCCTAGTCATATAGAAGCCAAGACAGTGTCCTCAACAAGTGATTGTGTAGCCTTTGGAGGAGGGGGGTGTTGTGGGATGGCCCATGCCACATTGAGATAGATCCAGTTAAGAAGCTCTAGATCTGCCACTCCCCATGGTTTCTAATTCCGGCGATGCTGGAGCCAAGGAAAATGTACTTACTCATCTCCTTCACAGAGCATCTGAAAGGGAATTGGGGGGGGTGGAAGCAAGACATTCTACCTGCCTTCCATGGTTCTCTTGTCCTTGTTCTCACTCATACCTTCCCCAGGGCTTTGTGCTGGGTGATCTCTGTGCCCTGTTGGCCTACAGCAGCCGAGCAGCCTGCGCCAGGATCCAGACAGGGTGAGAGGCCAAAGGAGTATGGAAAGGAGGAGAGGCCTAAAACACTGAAGAGAGAGAGAGGCCCAAAGCCCTAGGAATCTTGAGTCACACTTTCTTTCCCCATTTGCCATTTCTGTGTTCAGTGTGATGGCTGCTGGCAGCTTGAGCGAGGAAGATGAGGGGGAACTGTGTACTGCTGGCTTTCCCATACTGGCAGAGGACTTTGGGGTGGCGCTAGAACAACTACAGATGGCTCACTCTCAGGCCATTGGGGCCCCCAAGGTAGGGGCTCCAGACTTTATTTTAAGAAGAAATTAGTTCTACCTTTCATTCATAATCAAAATGCTGCCAACCTCCTAACATCCGCCCTCTAGATCCCAGCAGTGTCCTGGCAGGACGTGGGAGGGTTGCAGGACGTGAAGAGGGAGATCCTAGAAACGATTCAGCTTCCTCTGGAACACCCTGAGCTGCTGGACATGGGGCTGAGGCGCTCAGGGCTTTTGCTGTATGGGCCTCCAGGCACTGGAAAGACCCTTCTGGCAAAGGCTGTAGCCACTGAATGTAGCCTCACCTTCCTCAGGTAGGAACTCAGGACAGTAGACCTGGTGGGGAGGAGGGGAAGGGAGGACTCTAGGCTGGGGACTTGAATGAGCTAGAGCCAAGGAGGTATTGGGGAAGCTTACTGCTCATGTTCATCCTTCTTCCCAGTGTGAAAGGTCCTGAGCTCATCAATATGTATGTGGGCCAAAGTGAGGAGAACATTAGGGAAGGTGAGTGAGAGTCATTACCTCCCACCCTGTCCTGTCTCACTTCCTGCCAAGGCTGCTCCCTTCTAGTCCCTTTCTTCAAGGATCAGTTAAAGGGCATTGTGATAAATTATTGGGCTCAAGGCCTAGCTCTGCCACTGACTAGCTATGTGATTTTGGGCAAGTTCTTCAAGTTCTTAGACTGCCAAATAAGAGGCTTGAACTAGATCTCTGGAGGTCTCTTAAAAATCCAAAGTCTCTAATTCAGTGATCCTGTCCAAAAAATGAGGTTCTCAGCGTCAGGTTTAGTGAGGCCCATCCCCACTGAGCCCCCACTTCAGGCCTTGGTTCTCCTAGTCTTCTAACCTGGTACCTTCCCTCCCTCTCATCTTATTTCTTCCTTTTCAGTGTTCTCCAGGGCTAGAGCTGCTGCCCCATGCATCATTTTTTTTGATGAGTTGGATTCTTTGGCTCCAAGTCGAGGGCGAAGTGGGGACTCTGGTGGTGTGATGGACAGGTAGGTAATCCTGGGCCAAGGCATGAAGCTGACTTCATGGGAGGCACTGAGGATGGGGTGGCAGAACAGCCTGCTCCAGGAGCCTCAGAAGGATTAGGGATATTACACTGTCAAGTGCTGGGACCACTAGTGGTCAGAGTGTAAGAGCAGAAGTCTTTCTCCCTTGGGTTCTTATAAAAGTAACATGATGAAGAACTGAGAGAGAGAGAATGTGGCCTGCAGATCACATAGAAGATCAAGGAAAAGGGTAAAGAGACGCTAGAAGGGCCTAGAGATGAGGAGTATGGGATGGGAATAAGAGACTCATTGGACAAGAGCTGGAGCTGTGGAAAAGGAGTCAGATCTGAGGAGTGGGTTCTGGACTGGGCTGCTCTCTGCCCCAGTTCTCACTCATCTCTTCTACCTTTAACCCATACAGGGTGGTCTCCCAGCTCCTGGCTGAACTCGATGGGCTTCACAGCAGCCAAGAAGTATTTGTGATTGGAGCTACCAACAGGCCTGATCTCCTAGATGCTGCATTGTTGCGCCCGGGCAGGTTTGTCCGTATCCATCAACCATCTATCTTTCTGAGAAACCTGATCTATTCCAGTTAACTCCTCATTTCCCATGATCATTTGTTCTTCACTTCCTCTTAGAGCCAGGTTTACCTAGCATTGGTATCAGCTGCCCAGTGGGCACCGCCTACAGCACACTAATCTCCCAGGAGCTCAGGCCTGGCCCATGAGGTTGGGGAAATATAGCACCTGTTTGGTTGGGTTCCTAGGATTTAACTAGCTGAATATCCTACCCTGACCCTTGCTCTCTCTGAAGGTTCGACAAGCTGGTATTTGTGGGGCCGAGTGAAGATCGGGCTTCCCAGCTTCGGATTCTAAGTGCCATCACACGAAGGTATAACCTAGGGCATGTGGATTGGTTAGGGATCCTTCCCCTAGGTGTATGGTTTCTGGTCATCTTACACTATAGGTGTAATCTTTCCAGATATGGCCTGTGTGTTTTGTTGCTTTGGAGAGTTCTTTGTTTGGAGAAAAAATCATTGGGAAGTGACAGTGATAGTTGGTTTTTTAAAAATATCAGTAAAACATTTAAAAGAATTGTGCTTGGCCAAGGTGGATAGGCACAGAGAAAAGGTGGAGGAAAGAATCCTGGGGACTCAGTGCCTGAGTGAGCCACTTTAGTATTGGTATAATGGAAAGTGCTCCAGATTTGGCTTTAAAGGACTTGGGTTTGAATTTCTGCTCTACTATTTAATGCTAGTGAGTGATGTTCCTTGGTGAGCCAAAGGTTAATTCTAGAAAAAGAATGCTTTCCAAAACCATGACCATCCCCTCACCACCTCCCCATTCCAGGTTCAAGCTTGAGCCCTCTGTGAACCTGGTGAGTGTCCTGGACCGATGCCCAGCCCAGCTGACTGGTGCTGATTTGTACTCCCTCTGTACTGATGCAATGACAGCGGCACTTAAGCGAAGAGTCCAGGACATTGAAGATGGTGAGGAGAGGATCTCCCCCACCCCTAGGTTCAGTGGGATTGAGGGAGGAGCCCACCAGGCAGGCTAAACCACAGTTTCAGAGTCCTGCCCATGAGCCTCAGCAGGCAGAAATGGCTGTGGGAGACATCATGATCAGAAAACAGGAGGGAGTCACTAGATATGGACCAAAAGATGGATGGCTGAGTCACCTATTTTGAGGCTAAAAGTCTCAAAGAGCCTGCAGCTGCTATTCTGGAGCACCATTGTGCCCAGAGACTGGAGGATGAGAGATGACCTTTTGGAAGCCCTTTTTAACTGGAAGATGCTCCAGACAGAAGAGCTGGAGTCCTTGCCTTCCCGTTTTCAGGTCCTGCTTAGGCCTTAGTCTGGGGGCTCTCTCAATGTTTCTCTGTGTCTGGAGTTCCTGATATTGGCCTAGAGTTCTAAGGGCAGCTAAAATTCTAGTCCTTTCTACCTTCCTCCCCCTCTGTCAGCTGTAGTTAAGAGGGGGAGCAAGACTTCCTTCCTTGACTTCCCTTTTCTCTCTCCTTCCCACCCCCAGGACTGGAGCCAGCTAATTCAGCACTGCTTCTTACCATGGAAGACTTGGTCCAGGCTGCTGCCCGGCTACAACCGTCTGTCTCTGAGCAGGAGCTACTCCGTTACAAGCACATCCAGCGCAAATTTGCAGCCTGCTAGGATCACTTTGGGCTGTACCCCGAGCTCTACCCTCTCCACCAGCCCTGGCCCTTCAGTGACCCGTTGCAGTGGGCAGTGCAAATCACTCTTCTTCAGGCCACCTAACCTTCTTCTGCCCAGCTCTGTCGCCTTGTTGTGGAGGGAGGACGCTTGCCTCAGGGTGTGAAGACCCAGTGCCAAGCCAGAGGCCTAACTAAGAGGCCAGGGCTTCAGGGACCGGGGCAGCTGGGGGTGGGAGGATCTGACAGGAAACGCCACTGTCCGCAGTTCATCCTTCACAGTGCTTGCCCAGTCTGGGAGTCTGAGCTCAGGTCTCGCCCCTACGCTCCTGTTGAGTGACCAGTCATTCTGGGGCCTGGGTGTCTGGTCAGAAACCGTAGCGTGAGGTAAGACCCACCTTTCCAGGTGTGGCCTGTGTGTTCTGCTGCTTTGGAGAAGGAGTCAGTGGGAAGTGACAGTGATGGTTGTTTTTTTTTAAATATCAGTAAAACATTTAAAAGAGTTGTGCTTGGCCAAGGCAGACAGGCACAGAGAAAGGATGGAGGAAGAATCCTGGGGACGCAGTCCTGAGGCTAGAAGTGGTATTCATCGTTACCATCTGTTCTTTACTATTCCAGCCAGAAATAAAAGTGTGTGTGCTGCCCTCTTCTGGTTTTATAGGGGTGAGGCAGGAGCTCGGGGACTCAAAGACTCTGGGAAAGTGGGACCAAGGGGGGTTATCCTGTCGGGAATCTGAGGTGATAGTAAGAATCATAAAATTAATAGCTGAAAGAGACTTGAGAAGTCTTGTCCAGTCTCCTTAATTTTACAGATAAGGAAACCAGGCCTTCAAAAAAAGTGAAGCAACTTGTCCAAAGTCCCATGCCAAGATTCAAACCCCACATTGATTATTCCCAAGGCTCTCTCTTCTCTGTCTAGGGTGCAGGATGGAATGCAGGCTTTGAGGGTCTGGAGGGGCTGGTGAGGGGGCAGTCGAAAGATGTCTTAGTGGCCTAAGGGGAGGGCAAGGGCTCTCAACACACAGACGTGGAAACAAAAAAGGCATAATTCTGTATTATTTGTCCCCAAACCAGAGGTGAGGCCCAGGGCACATCCTCTCCTCAGGACTCCACAAGCCTCCATTTCAGAGTTTCCCTTGTAGGTTAACCCTGTTTCTTAGAAGGACTCTGGTGGGTTTACGAAGTGCTTTTGGTGATGGTTCAGCCAGTCTTCTTGAGCACGTGGATGAAGTAGCAGGGTGCAGAGGATTGGCCAGGTTTGTACGGTTTGAAATCTCCAAGGACATTGTGCTGGCACTGCCCCTGGAAGGCTTCCTGGAGAAGCTCTGTGAAGGGCTTCAGGCAGTGAGGATAGTACGAGAGACGGAACTTACTGCAACAGGACCAGAGGTGTAGACAGGCATGAGAAGCTAGAGAGAACAGTGGGGCGCATAGGGGCAAAGGACACAGATGGGGATTCCTCAGTAGGCTTTCAGGTTAGGCCCAAAAATTGTCTAGAAACCTTGGGGGAAAAAAACCAGTGTCCAGGACTAGGGAAGTGCAACCTTCCAACTTCACCCTCTCCCTCCTCTGAAAGAAGCCTGAGTACCTCAAGCCAGGGTTGCCGTCTTGCCCAGCACCGGGTATTTGGACAGTATAATCCAGGGTTACCATGTGAGCCTTGTTGTTTACAGTCAGCACTGACGTAGTGATGTCCTTAGTCAGGTCACTCTGTGGATGGCAGAAAAGGGAACTGTCGGTGCCCTCCACCCCAAGGCCTCCTCATGCTTAGTCCATTCTAAAAGCCTTGGCTTTGTCTATAGATTCCTTTATAGAAATTCTTACCAGTTACCTCCTTTCTGTGTATTTCCTCTCTGCATTTCCTAGGATTCTGCTGCCTCCTTCAAAAGGATCCTCTTATATTCAATCCTAGTTGATGCCCTTTACACTTACACCTCTCAGTTGTGCCCCGAGACTGACCTGGGACCTCTTCTTTGTTATCTCCTTTGGTGATTTCTTTGCTACTATGGGCTCAATTTTTATTTCTGCAGATAATTCATACACTGGTTGTGTGACACTGAAGAGTCACCTCTCTCTGGCTTAGTCTGCTCATCTGTAAAATGAAGGGGTTGGAATGGATGGTCTCTCGGCCCTTCTGGCTCTAAATCTCCCAGATTTGTACATCCATTCTTAGTCCACATCACCAGCTCTTACGCATGTGCCAAGGCATCTCAAAGAGCATGTCTAAAACACAACTTGCTCCCTGAACCTCCTCCCTTTCTAGACTCCCTTATTAGTCTTAAGGACCCTGTTAATCCTCCAGGTCAGCCAGCTCCCGGCCTTGATGTTATCCTCAGCACTTCACTCTCATCTCATAATGTCCAGTCTGTTGCATCTTCTCATTTCTACCTTCACCGTGTCCCTTTTCCGCACAGCCACCACCTTAGTCCAGGACCACATCATGCCTGGGTGACTGCAGTATTCTGGTTCATCTTCCTGCCTCATCTCTCCACTCAGCTGCCAAAGTGATTCTTTTAAAAGTATGGTTCTGACTATGTTACCACCCTGCTCTGTGGGCATCCATGGTTCCCGATAATCTTCAATGTCAAATATAAAGTTCTGTGGTAGCTGGATGGTGAAGTAGAAGGCGTGCCCATCCTAGAGTCAGGAGGACCTGAATTCAGATCCAGTCTCACATTTACTAGCTGTTGACCCTGGGCAAGTCACTGAACCCCAATTGCCTCAAAAAATAAAGTTCTCTAGTTGGCGTACAAAGCAGTTCATGTCCCAGTCCCTTCCTTCTTTTCTGCTCTTCTTATACCTTATCCCCCTCAACAAACTGCAGCCCAGCCTGTTGACTCATAGATCCTTGATCCAACACACATTGTCAACCATCTCTGTACCTCTATACTGGCTAGCCTCTTCACCTTAGCCTTTTAGCTTCCCTGGCTTCCCTCAAGACTGAGCTCAAATCCTACCTGTCCAGCGGCCTTTCCCCTTCCCCAGGTGCTAGTGCTTTCCTCTCTCAGATTACCTTACATCTACTTTGTATGTGTCTTGTCTGTACTGGTTGTTTCCCCCATCAGAATGTGAGCTTGAGAGCAAGCGGGGCAGGCTTTTCCTTGCTTTGTATCCTCAGTGCTTAGCACAGTGCTTGGTGCACTCAATAAATGTTTAACTGCCCCCCTCCCAGCTCATTTCTTTGTTTTTGCTCTGGTTGCACTACTGCCTTCTAGGACTTGTGCTGCTCAACACCATCCACCCCTCCCCTCCCAGGAACCACACCTTATAGTAGATGTTCTTGCCAGGTGGGGCACAGCCAGTGCTGAGGATGTGGTCATAATTTCGGTGGTCAATAACCAGCAAGCCTCCAGGCCGCACCATGCCTGCAATGTTCTTCAGGGCCAATTTATGCTCGCTCTGGTCACCTGAGCTCAGAACAAGGGGTGAAGGGATTCTCAGTGCTACAGCTCCTTCCTCTCTTCCCTGAGCCCCCTTTACTGGCCCTTTGGGCCCACGACAGGAATGGGAATTATGGCTTGGCAGAGAGAAGCGTGTGTGTGTGCGTGCATGCATGCGTATGTGTGTGTGTGCACGCACAAGGAGACCTGGACCATAAGGTAGAGGAGACCAACGTGTTGGGGAGGTGGCCTTAAGAAGGAACGCCATCACCCCATTTCTCACCTTTGAAGTCTGGCAAGTGGGCAAAACTGTTCCCTAGGCAGATAACAGCATCAAAGCCCCCCCCTGCTGGTAGGGGCACATCCTTTTTCAGGGTCAGCCAGTTGGCCTCTTCAATGACTGAGGAAATAGAGGAGTAGAGAAGCCAATGGTACCATTTTCATGGAAACCAGAAATGCTCCATATCCCACCTTGGCCAACAAACCTAAGCCACAGGCTTTCCCCCGTAGTTCCAAAGAGAAGGCCAGTAGCCACATGGGCTCCTTTTTTGGGGGGGGGCTGGGATATGTGGATCCCACCAAAGGAATAAGGCATAGGTACACTGGAACTCTCACTGGCTGCTGGTAAATTTTCAGTGTAAACATACCCCAGAAATTGGCAAATGACAGGAATCTAGATTTGGTTCATTGTTTTATTGATTGTCTAGACTTATGAAAGTGATGGAGAAAATACTAACAACGATTAAGCCTATAAGGGTGTTGAGTGTGAGCTCCTGGAGCTGCTTATAAACATCAGCGCACCCCTGGACTTAAGGTAGCTGTTTAGGGACATAACAGCAGAGGGCCCCCCACAGGGAGGGCAGGGGCCGGGCAAAGCCAGGAAGGAGGGATCTGAGGAAGACTGGTTATGGCCGCCGAGCCCCCTTGGTCCATCCAAGTAGAGTGCAAGGAAAGGATCCAGTAGAACTAGAAGAGCAGTTACACGGTCACCCCTTTGGTTCCCATCCTCAGACCCTACCACCTGTTTCCCCCTGCTATTTAAGGCTATTCCTTTGGGGGGAGTCAGGGAGCTGCTTTGCCATGGAAGAAGGGGAACAAGCACCTTCCCTTTCATTATTTCCTCTACCCCAGGGTCCAGGTCTCCTTACCTACCTCCCCCTTCCCTACTGGTTCTCATAGGGCTGTCACACCTGTAGGAAGCAGATAGCTGTGACTGCTCACTGTCCTCTGCCCCATGAGAGGCTGCCTGACCCATTGGGCTTTAGTCCTTATATCTGACCATCCCTGGGCAAACAGGACAAGAATAATACCTCCTTATATTTGGATAGCACTTTCCATGTCATTGTTTTCTCATTCAGTCCCTCTAACAGTCTTACAAAACATTCAAGGCAGTGATTAGGAGTGACATTTAGCAGATGAGGAAACTGAGGCAAGAAGATTGAGATCTGTCCCAATGTCACAGCTGAGTAAATGGCAGATGGAGGATTAAAAGCAAATCATCCTGATGCCCAGTCCCATGGCACCATAGCAGGGAGGAGAGGCTTGACTGAGTTCAGGGACCCAAACCTCAGGGAAAATGAAGAGGGTTGGAGGGCTAAGGGCAAGGGCCAGATTCCTGTGGTTTGCCTCAAGATTTGACTTTGAAGTCAACCATGGAAAGAGACACCAAGCCCTTAGGTCCCTGACCTTAAGAGACAAGAGCCCCTGAAGAGAAGCTACAGTGAGGAGAAAAATAGAAACCGAACCAGAACAAAATCAAGGCATGAATTAGGAGCAGGAAAGGTAGAGAACAGGAAGAAGCCAAAAATACTTCTTTGCAGACTCAATGTTAAGAGCTAGAAGAAAAATTAGATCATCTGGTCGTAGAATTTGGGATTAGAGGTGGCAGGGATCTTGGAGGCCATCAATGAGGTCCCACCTTCTCATGTTACAGGGAAGAAAGTGAGGTACAGAAAGGTTCAGAGCTGGGGAGCCTGCAGTCTCGAGGCCACATGTGGCCTTCTAGTCCTCAGGTGCAGTCTTTTGACAATCCAGGTTTTACAGAGCAAATCTTTTTTTGTTTTGGATTTGTTCTGTTTGGAGACAAAGGGCCACACTTGAGGGCACAGAGGGCCCCATGAGGCCTCAAGGCTGAAGGCTCCCCAGCCCGGGTGCTATTGAGGATTACACAACTAGTAAGAACCCCAGCCCTCTTCACCAAACCCACCACACTCACCTAGCAGCTCCACCATTCTACCCACTCCCACACCATCATTATTTTACAAAGGAAGAAATCAAGGCCCAGACAGAAGTAACTTGCTCCAAATCACAAAGCAAATAATGGCAGAACCAGGGCTAGAACTTGGGTCCTCTGACACCTAGTTCAGTGTGTATTCAGAGGCAGTATGTGAATGGTGCTGGTCCTCGCTATGGCCCCTCTGTTCCTATATCGAGATCATCACGTGGTCACACATACCCCACTTGTCAAAGGCTTCCTCGTGACGACGACGCCATCGTTCTTTCAGGGCATACTTGAGCATCTTGTCACTGGCATCTACACTGGTCACTTTGAAGCCCTCTTCAACTAGCATGATGGAGTCCACCCTGTGCCAGGTCCAGCAGGGAATAACAGGATGGGGAGCGAGGGGGAAGGGAAGACGGGCCACAGAAGGTGGGGAGAATGAGGACAAGATGGATTAGAAGGGGAAAAGTTAGAGGGAGAAGAAAAGGGGTAGAGAGGAATGATGGAGACAAAGCAGGGTTTAGGAAGAGTAGGGATAGAAAAGACATTTTTGGAATGGGGGCTAAGGGTCAAAGGAGGGACTGGGGACTAGGAAGATCAGAAGGAGGAACCCAATACTTGTGAATGAATTACCCCTGGTACTGACCACACACACACACACACAAACATACACAACACACTTTTAACTTTCTGAATCAAGAAACCTCAGAATTGTAAGGGAATGAAGAAGTTATCCAATTTAACCCATACCCAAAGCATGACTCCTCTTTATAGTAATTCCCACAAATGACCATCCTGCACAACATTTCAAGTACTCAAGTGACTTCCTTTCTCACAACCACCAGAGAGAGATAGCCCATTTTGCTTTTGGAAAGATCCTCTGACACCTTTCTAGTCTAGTTTCCCACCATGCCCTCACTTCCAGCTCACCCCATTTCCCTCTTATGTGCACCCCCACAA
Organism: Pseudochirops cupreus; assembly: GCA_028627135.1. Taxonomy (NCBI): domain Eukaryota; kingdom Metazoa; phylum Chordata; class Mammalia; order Diprotodontia; family Pseudocheiridae; genus Pseudochirops; species Pseudochirops cupreus. The sequence goes on along the minus strand of CM053584.1, from coordinate 206,016,823 downwards.
TTTATGCTTATCTCACATACATCTGTGTCCAATTTTGCCACCCCCATCCCTTCAGTTTTCTCTGTTCCCATTCCTAAAGAGATATATATCTTCCAGTTAGGGATCTACCTAATTTCTGGTGACTCTTTCTGACTGGGCAGGTACCTGCTTTTTCCTCCTAGATCCCCTCTGCCTCAGGAGCATTCTGGTTTGGCCTGTCCTCTGAACCTTTTTGCCTAATAGCCCTGGAGCCCTGGTGTCTAGCCCTACCTCCTGTTCTATACTTTCCCCAGCTTTACCCAGTGCCACAAGCCACGTCGAGCACATGTTGGCAGCCGTGTTGATGCAGCAGCCCCAGGAGCCAGGCCTTGTACTCAGCTGTACGACTACGGGTGTCACCTATGTACAGCTGCCAGACCCGGGCTGCCTCGCCATCAGCATATTGGTCTGGAAGCCCCTCAGCTGCCACTCCCAAGGAGCGGGTCCGATATACACTGTCCACCATCCTCTCAGTTCCATCTGGCACCTTAGCCACCTGCTGAAATACTTATAAGGCTGCCCTGGCTCTTTCTGCCCAGCCTGCCTAACCTGTCCAATGGCAGGTAAGATCCAGGACACGCCCCCATCTGCTCTTCTCCCAGAGCTTGGAGTCAGCTGTTCCTGACCTTCCAGACCCTGTGAATGGCCTTCCTTCTAACCCCACCTCCATAACCCCTAACAAGAGAGGGGCATATCAATGTGGGAGATCTCCCCTTCAACTTGAGTCCAGGTATCCAACCAGGAAGAGAAACAGAGCTCACCTTGGGCTTCTGGGAACCAAGGATGGGATAAGGAAAGGCAAACAAGTAACTCTCCAAGAGCTAAGCTAGGAGGGATCAAGCTGTGTGTGTCGGGGGTAACTTTTTTTGGTCTTTGTCCACTTAGGCATCTGGCATGAAGCAGGAACACAGATAAGAGATTGGGGGCAGGGGTAAATGGATTAATGAACCAGAGTTAGGTTAGATCATAATATCCTATCTCTAGTTCACCTCACAACTCTTCCCCTCACTCCCCATGTACCCCCATACTTGGAGGTAGCTATTATGAAAAGCAATTAGCCCAATTACTTCAATGTCTAACAGCAAACCAGCTCCTAGCTTCTGCTTTCTACAGAGCATTTGTGAACTGGCCCAAGACAGTAGGGCCTATTGCATTGAGCTGGGCTCGAGATGGGGGGGGTGGGAGGGGTTGGCATGAAACCAGCCTATCATCTATAGATCATTGGGCTTGGAGTGAGCAGAAATGACTTCAAGTCTTGGCTTCAACATTATTTTTTTTTTTTAAATCTGGTGGGTGGAATAGGCGGGGGTGAGGTGGGGTGGGGAATGAAGCTCAAATACTCAGTGGGCAAGGGTAGCAGGGCTTGCAACAGACACAGAACAACCATTGTGTTACCACGGATCCCAGGATGTGAAGGGAAGGCAGGGCAGAGGTCAGAGAGCATGTTATGCACATGGGGGAAGAGAAAGGGCCCCTGCCTGCTTAAACACCAAAGGAACATAGATAGCCTGGCCGTTGAGGGGAAAGGTTCACGGCCACACTGGAATCAAACTCCTTGCTATTACACAGGATTGGGCAGCCTGGCTGCCACCCCAGAAAGAGGCCAAACCTCTGCCTAAGAAATCAATTAATTCAATTGTGGATATAAAGGGATGGGCTCTCTCTCTCTCAAGCTTTTTCGTAGAACAGTCTGGTCTAGTGAAACTTTGAGAGAAAAAATATCAGATGTTGGCAAGAGAAACAGATTAAAGAGCAAGGATGTGACCTGTTTACATTGCACCCAGCGTCAGTCCCCTCCCTACTTTATCCTCAATTCTGTTCGAAGTGTTAGCCCTGGGAATCAAGGTCTGGAAGAGAGAAACTCCACCCCAATGGGGAAATTGAGCCAGTTCTGGTTACTTTCGAAAAAGGTCCATTTTGGGTCCCATCTGACCTAGGATGTGAGGTAGGGGCAGGGCCCTGGTAGAAATCTCTTAAGGGCCAGGTTCTGCTTTTCTAGTCCGTGGCAGGAGAAATGTCCAGACCACAGGACCAAAAACTTTCAATTCTCAAGGCCAAGGCTGCCTTAACTCCTCCTCAGAGGAGAGAAAGTGGCTGGACACTGAGGCTTCTGAGTTCACAAACCCATTCCACTACAGCCGAGGCCTCTTAGCAATGCTCATTTGTTGGCCACTAGGCCTAGACTTAGGCTGGATGGTGACAGGACAAAGTAAGATCGCTTTCACCTCTAAATTGAGAAGGGAACAATTGCAGCAAGTCCTTCAGTATTCCTCATCCTAGATGATGACTGCTTCCTTTTTTAAAGAGGTGTGGGAGAAGAAATCAAACCAGTACCACAACTGTACCCTGCACCGTTAGTGCCAGGTGTTGGAGGCCCTGGCCCCGGCTGCTCCCAGTCCTGCCTTCAGGACTAGCAGTGTAGGGACAAAAAGGGCCCCATTCACCAACCCCTGACTTCAGAGGGCATCATGTAAGGAGCAGGTGTTGGTTGGTGTGGGGGAGGAGAGAGTGGAGGGGCAGGGAACAAAGTTCAATGGCAAGAGGTAGACCTGAGGAGAGGGAGCAGTAAACACATTGCACTGAACCTGGAATCATAAAGCAGGGACTAGGGGGCAGGATGGGGGTGAATAGCTTAATAAAGGATGTCCAATGGAGGTGACCAGACAGAAGGGAGAAATGGGAACAAAGGAGCCTGGTGCCAGGGGGTCAGGAAGACTATCAAATTCTAGAGCAGAAAAGGAAAGGGCTCCAGGAAGTCCAGTGGGAACAAAGGCAGCTGTCCTTTTGACTATTACTCTAGAATAGGGTGTTTAAAAATGTCCTTGCTGTAGTCACTTTTCAAGGTCCAGCTATATCAGGGTAGGAGCTGCCATGAAGTTGAAGGTGGATGAGAAAAACCTCCATCTTACGGGGTTAAAATGGGGCCATCAGAGCCCTATTCCTACTGCAGCGTTCTCTACCTTCCTCTTTCCCCCTCCCCCATGCACAATCTCCCTGCTCTTCGGTTTCCCAGGATTCCCTCTCTGCTTTTGCACTTCCAAATCAGCTTGCAAGAAATCCCTCAAATAAGTGGGAAATCAAGGGCCAAAAAGGGTTCACTACCCTCTGCACCTTCCTTATGCCAAGTCCCATGAATTCTGGGTAGAAGAATGGGAGGAAAGCCAGTTGAGAGGCACAGAAAGGGGGATTAGGACACTGAGTAAAAAGGCCAAATATTTTTTACTCTGCACATTGTGCAGTAAAATGGGTTGGGGAGGGGTAGAGACTGGGCGTCACATGGCTGTGGGGGGCTAGAGCCCTGGGGAAGATGGCCTCAACCAGGACCGGGGTGAAGGAAGGCCTTCCTGGTAGGACTGGGTCCAGGAGAAAGGTGTTTCTGATACAAGAGGAGTGGTGTTGCTGAACCACCCCCACTGGAAGAAAGTGGGGGTGCACCCATGGTGAGTGGATGAGGGATGGAGTCCTCCCTGAGGGCTCAGCAATGCTCAGACCCATCCCTCGAAGGTTTACAATGCAGTTTTTAGCTCTGGGGCCACCGCACAACTCTTCTTCCAAGCTCAGGGGAGAAGCGGCTGCCAGGAAAGGAAAAGGAAGAGCAGGCTCTGTAATCCTCAGCGAGACAAGGGCACAGCAGGGGGTGCAGTGAACCCCCAAAGCTGGGGAGTCCATCCTTGTCTGCCAGAGGCACAAGAGAAAACAGAGTCTCCCTCAGCCAAGGGCTTCCCTCCGCACCCCCGGGATAGCAGATGGGGTGCTTGGTTGGATTCTATAGTTCATCAGTGGGGCTGTGTGTGAGAGGGGTGGCTTTCTGGACACCCTCATCCTCCTCAGGATGAGGGTCTTCATCGAGACTTCTTGGATCCTTCCTCTGCTTGCTGTTCTTCTTGCTGGACACCCTGCCTTTGCCCCCCTTTTTCTTGGCTTTCTTCCCTCCCAGGGCTGCTGTGTCACCTTTCTTGCTGATCCATTGTTCAGTCAGGCAACCTGGCGAGAGCAGAGGGGAAGGGACAGAATGCTCAGACAACCAGCAACAACCAGGAGAGTTTATCTGCCAAGTACCTGATGGGCATCAACTGCTGGCTGGGGCCTACAGTACTAAGGCTTAGGAGAGGATGCTGAGGAAAGGGATACAAGGGACAGCCTTGTATTCATTCAGTAGGCATGCATCTTCAGGCAGAAGAGAAGTGGGTTCTAATCCCAGCTCCAATGTGCCTTAGCTGTGGGGGATACAGTGCAATTTACTTAATCTCTCTAAGCCTCAGTTTCCTTATGAATAAAATAGGGAAAACAATACTTCCATGACTTAAAGCATTCTGATCAACTGTGATTTGAGATCGTGATTTCAAAGCCTGACCCTCATCATGACAGACCTCGTACTGGGACAGTGATGGACTAATATGTGGAACAGGACACATTCTTAGACACAGCCAACACATCCATGTCTGGACAGATTTTGCTTGGCCGTGCTTATTTGTTACAAGAGCTTGGGGTTTTTGCTTTTTTTTTTTTCCAGTGGGAAGAGGGGTAGAACAGAGAAAACAATGAATTCTTGATAAATGGAAAAAAAAAAACCAAAACGCCACCAAAATTTACTTTTAAAAATATTTTCTCTCTCCCTTTCTGGATAATGAGAAAGGCATTTTGCAAAGAATAATGTATAACGTAAGCCCCTTAAAGACCATAGCTGTTTTTCATTTTGTCTTTGTATCCTTAGTACAGTGTCTTATATGGTAAAAGACACTGAATACTCACTTGCTGGATGAACAAAAAAGTGCCACATACATGTGAGCTCTGATGGTTTCACCTTGGGCCTTTGCCTCTGACGCCCACTACCTGACAGCCTAAACACTCATGCTTTGCCTGGGCCACAAGGTAAACCTATCTGGTATCTACTTTGTAAACATTCTGAATCTTTTTCAAAGCTATGTGGAACTGCAGCGTACCCAAATAATCAAGCCTTCCCCTACCAAGACGAGATCTCTATTATTTGAGATCTCTGCCCCATCCCTATTTTTCCAGGGTTCACCAAACCCAGGTCTTCCATCAGGGGTAATGGACCTGAGCCCCCCCTAGCCCCAACTCCCAGCCCCAGATCACACTCACTTGTATCTTTCCCCTTTAACACATGATTGGCACAAAGAAAGGAGGTTAGGTCTTCTTCCTGGTGGTTCCGATACCAGTCCTCAATCACTTCCTCAAATTCCTCCACCAGCACATCACACTAAGGTAGAAGCCAACAGAGACAGAAAACATAGACTATCACACCTGGAAGGGTCCTCACAAATCAGCTAGTCCAATGTCTTCATTTTTATAAACAAGGAAACCAAGGCCTTTCTGAGAGCCTCAGGAAGGGATGCTGACATTATAAACCAATACCTCTACCCAATCCACTTGAAATCTCTGCTGGCAGGACCATATTAAGGTATTTTCTAGGGAGGCTCATGCTTCAAATCAACATGAACCCCTATTCCTGAGGTGGAAGAGGGCCTCACTGACAAGAGACGAAAATGGTACAGGTGGCACCAAGGGGCATGAAGACTCAGGACCTCATGCCCTATCTTTTCCCCAGGACACAAATCAAGTTCATCTCTGGGCACTATCTTGCCATGATGACATCAGATTTAATAATCTGATTCCACACTTACTTGGTTTTATGTGCAGTGCACTGTGCTAGGTTCTTAGAGAGATACAAAAATTAAAGGCAGTAGAGGAATCATGCACAAATAAGTTGGCAGTGAAGTGAAAAAAAGGAGAAATCCAAACAAAATCTTCTACGAAAATTTGCAGAAGAGGAGGGAATGACACCAAGAATAGGCAGGTGAGTTCTTTGGGCACATACCTGCTTCTTGAGGTCAGCTACCTCAGCTGAAGTCTCATTCCACAGTTCATAGGGTATGTCCATTACCACCTTCACCCCCTTGTGGACTAGGTTGTGGAGTGTTTCAAAAGTCTCAGACATGCCCTAAGAAGAAGAAACATAAGGGTATCTGCCCACCTGCCCTTCTTAACCTTTGAAGGTGCCAGAAAAGACCTATCAGCTCAAGGTAACAGACAGTTTTATGTCAAGCTACAGGGACCACAAAATCACAGCATCTCAGAGTTGCTGAGGCCTCTGAGAGCATCTAATCCTGCACACACCTGAATAGGAACCTTTAGCAGCAGCACCAACAGGGCCTCTCACATTCAACCTCTGCTTCCTCTCTGTCTTGCTGCTGGCCTTCACTCTGGCCTTCCTCCTGTGCTCCTGCTCAGCAACCATGACTTCTTACCCCTATCTTCACTCTCTAACCTCAACCCAAACTCCTCAATCAAAGGCTGCCCTTTCTATTCCCCAAACTTCTTGCTTATATTTCCTCAGTGTCCACTTTCTCACCAATTTTGAAGAACTCTAAAAGTCTGGAAGCTGGCATAATTTCCCACCACCAATAGGCAGTTTTGACCATTTCTGCCACTGGGGCTTCAGGAATCTTCATGGGCAGTGTCAGGCCCCACAGTCTCCCACATAATTTGTTGACAATATCCCTAATGTCAGTCAGTGAGAAGAACACAAATCTCTTCTATGAAAGGTGCGGTTAAGGGGGTTAAACAGAGAGTATAAATAGAAACTGATAAAGAGCAGGTAGGGGCCAGCTTCAGGAAATGAGACCTCCCAAGGCTTGCACTTCAAATCACACACACACACATCCACACAAAGACACACACACACACATACACACACACACACACACACACACACACACACACACACACAAAATGAAGGACATGATGCCAACCTTAGCAAACCGGTTGCTGCCACTCCTTTCCTTATGCAAGCTATAGTCCAGAAGTCTCTTGCAGATGGTCTCAGTTACTTCAATTAACCGAAGATCCCTGAAGAAATGCCAACACAAAGGGTATTGGTCTCCCCACCCACTTACAGCTGACCCCTGCTGCTGCTACCACAAGAATGGAGATAGATTTTTCCTGCCTGGGACATCACAGAATCGCAGAATGCCACAGCCAGAAGGAGCCTTAGAGAGACCATCTAGGCAAACCCTCTCCTTTTATAGATAAGGAAACTGAGGCCCACAGAAGGAAAATCACTTGCTCACGGTTAAACAACTGGTTAGGGGGCACAACCAGAACCAAAACTCAACTTTCTGGACTTCTAAGTCAATGCCCTTTTCATTCCATCATGTGACTTCGTGTGCCACTATTCTCTCCTGGGGGATGGGAGGAGGTCAGAGAGAAAACTCCAAGTCTCCATCACCTCCACGAATAGACTAAGGCAGGTTTATGTGCCCACTGCTCACTTACGATTTGGTGTATTTGACTCTGGAGGCTTTCTGGTCTAGGATGCCATAGCCAGTGTCAATCACTTCCTTGGTCTTGCCCGTCTCCTCAAAAGCTGACTTCAGCTCCACAGCTACATATTTGCACACTAGGAGAAAGAAGACAGAGCACAAGTGGGTGAATGGGCGCCACTTCCCAGGGTACTCACCAGCTAGAGCTTCCCTCGCCACCGCTCCTAGAAACAAGCTGGCTCCTCTGACCATTCAAACAGAGCTGGTTCTAGACTCTCGGATGGAGAACATCCTCGTCCTGTGACCCATTTTCCAAGTTCCCTTCGGTGCCGATCTAATATTTCTGGTTATTTTCTTGCTCCAATCAAGCAAATCTGCTGCCTGTCTCTCACATAATTTGTTTGTTCCAACCTTCTTTTTGATAAAACACCATTCCCCCAGCCTAGAACACTCTTCTTGCACATGCTACCCAATCCACATTCACTATCTTCTTCAAGATCCCCAGTGTCTAGGGAACCCTTTCTTTGGATTAGCCTACTTGATTCTCACTTTGCCCTTATTTCAGTTACTAAAGTGATTTTCCTAAAGTACAGATGTGACTATGTCACTCCCCTTCTCAATCAACTCCTGTGCCTCTCCATTACCTCCAGGCTCAAATGACTGTGTTTGGCATTTAAAGTTCTTCAAAATCTGTGCCTCCTCCTGCCACCTTTCCTGCCTTACTACATTATTCTCCTCCATGCATTCTATAGATCAGTCATCCCAGCCTTCTTGCTATTCTTCTCATAAGACACTCCATTTCTCACTTCTATGCCCTGACACTTGGCTGTTCTAGGGCCTGAAACGTTCTTGTGCCAGAAGCTTTCCCATTGTCACCCCCTTCTCTTGGGACCCCTGGTTTCTTCCAAAACTCAGCTCCAGTGTCACCTTCTGCAGGAAGCCCTTTCTTGTCCTCCTGGCTGCTACTGCTTCCCCATTAGGTTACCTAGTACATGTTTTACATATAGCTATATATGAACATGTTGCTTTCCCCACTTGAATGGAAACTCCTAGAGGGTGGGGGTTTTGCCTTTTCTTTCTCCTCTTTTTTCTTCCTGCCTGCCACATACTGGGAGTTTAATAAATGGTTATTGATTTTCTGATTGATTATTCAGAGTCCCTTCAACACTTAAATATTCAATATGAATCTTTTCATTGGCCTCACTTGCATGCTGCTTTTTAAATATCTTGGGCTACTGTCTCAGGTTTCCTTCTCCACTCCAGGCTATAAGCACCTTTATTTTCTATTTCTTTTGATCTTTTTCATTGTGACCATTTTAAAATAGGTATTCAATAAGTAATAAATATTGTCGATAGGAGGACAAAATGACTTAACATTTGGTTCTGGGCTGAGCAGGTCCTCATGTCCTCTTTAACACAATATGGCCTTGAGCCCAAGCCTCATTACAATTAAAATACTGGTGTCAAAGGTTGGTGGAAAACCAATTTACCAGTGACAAATAACATGCCCTGGGAAGTCATATGATGATATTTTCTATCATATGCATTAACTAATGGCCTTGAGACTCTATCAAGGGACAAAAAAAATGATTCTTGAATAATTTCATCAAATAAGCTGGTTGTCTGAGAGTCTGAATTTAAATTACAGCTCACCTCCCTTGTTCTCCATTCCATGCCATCTGCTGTCTACTTTCCTACACTCCTCAACTTGATCCCTTCACTCCAGGAAAGCACATCATCTTTCTGGCTTCTCTGCCCCCTTCTCCCACGCCCTCTGTGTGAATTCTGCAAGGCCTGGGGGTTTGGAATACCCTCCTACTATACCACCCATCCAACCATAAGCCATCTCCTCAACTCCTCCAAACTTCACCACCTAAGAAACCCCTCTGGGGATCCCACCCAGAACCAGATCTGGGGAGGCCTGCAGCATGGAACCCAGAAACTCATGGCCATCCACCCACTCACACCCTTCCTGGGCAGCTGCACAACCCTCCCATGTGCTGAGGCCTGTCTCTCTCAGGCTACTGGGCCAGAAGCCCAGCTCTGTTGGCCAGGCACAATAAACACTTATATGAGTATAAAATTATTATTAACAATAGCATAGTAAGGAGAAGCCTGAGGGCTGGAATTTGCCAAGTCAATGTGGAGCTCTAACCATCTTTGTTGAATCATCTATAAAATGAAGAGGGTGGATAATAAAAACCAATGCCATCTACCAAATAAAAGCATACCCTCCTCCATTCTGGAATTCTAGGCCCTCCACAATCTGGCTCCAACCTACCTTTCCAGCCTTATACTACCCCCCTTCCCATTGTGTAGTCTATATTCCAGCCAAACTCAGCTACCTCCTCCTCAATTCTCATCAGACCCCTTCTCATCTCTCTGCCTCTGCTTACATCAGTGATGTCAAATTCAAGCAGAAATGAATCCCTGAGGTCTTAGAAGACCATAAATTAACATTACCTATGTTTTATGGTATCCTTATTTATTTTGTTAAACACTTTTTGTTTGACACCTCTGGCTTACACCATACTCTGTGCCTGGAACGGGCTCTTCCTATTTCCACATATTTAAGTCTCTTCTTACCTTCAAGGTTCAATTCAGAGGTCATCTCTACCCCAATTCTGCTTAAAATGATCTTTCCCTCCTACAATGTCTTTCCCTAGACTCCTCTCTACATTTCTCTCACTTGCTGTTTCATCCTTATTTTAAACTTATCCTTCTCCCTATTAGATTTTAAACATTTTGAGAACAGAATCTGTGTCCTATCTTTGTATCTACTTAACAATAAATATTAGTTGAACTTTAAATTTTGCTTCTATTTGTAAAGCAAGAAGTTGACAAAATATTTTGACATACATTGTCTCACCTAACCCTTACACCAATCCTGTTGGTAGGCAGGGTTACAGTCTTAGCTCCATTTTACAAATGAAGAAACAAAGGCTCAGAGAGGTAAACTGCTGTGCTTTTCAGAACATACCCATCACTTCATCCCAGGTCTTCTAATTCCTGATCTAGTATTCTTTCTTATATATTTACTTTCAGCTCTAAAATTCTTTAATTCTCCCAGTTTGACCTCATTCTTAGACCATGAACTAAAGTGAGAGTTAAAGAAAAAAAGGAAGCTGCACTTGGGGCCCTTGGTTTCAGGATAAGGCAGAAAAGAGTGGGAAGAGGAAGTGAAACCACTGAGGGCCTGCTGAGGGAGGTAAGGCAGATGGAAGGATCCATAACTCTCGTGGGGGGAGGGGGAAGAGAGAGCAAAAACAAGTAAAACGAGATATTCTGAGTTGGGATGTGAGAAGGGAAGGAAATAAGCGAGAGCCTGACCACCAAGATCTCTGAGGACAGGGATATCGACTCATGAATCCCTGGGATCTAACGTGGTGTTCTATAAACTTAATAAATGTCTAAGGAGTGGGAGAGCAATTCTCAATTCAATTCATCTCAATCCAATTCATCAAATTTTCATTAAATGCTTACTATACACCAGGAGCTGTCCTCAGCACAGGGGTACATAGATGAAAATATGCCCTCAAAATGTTTACTATCTAATAACAGATAACCATGCTCAATGGCAGAATGTGCTATAAAGTAAATCAAATGAATATTATAGCTGTAAGGGATGATCCAGGTGATTCTTTCATTTTATTTGTGAGGAACATGAGGCCCAGAGGAGTCCAGTGAACTTCCTAGGGTCACCTGGCCAGTAATCAGTAGTGTAGGGATTTGAGCCCATGTCTGGAGGAATCAGGGAAGATTTCCTGGAAGAACTGATCACCAAAGAGATACCAAAGTACACAGTCAGCTAGCTTTTAGAACTTCAAACTTTCCAACTCTTCTCCTCTCACTATTAATTATTAAGCACTGTGCTAAAAGTTTTATATAATTATTGTCTCATTTGATCCTCTCAACAACCCTGAGACTTGACAGGGTCATGGGGCATGATTTGAACTCAGGTCTTCTTAACTCTCCAAGAAGAGTTCTACCCACTGCTACCTAGCTGCCTCACTGCCATTCCTTTTCCTACCTTCCCAGAAACATTTTTTTAAAAGCAGCTACAAACTCTTTTGAATTCTGTCCTTCATTTACCCTCCTATCTACAGCTAGTTTTGCAAAGATCTTTATAAATATTATCTCATTTGATTCTCACAATAACCCTGGGGGGTAGGTGCCCCATTTTCCTGAAGAGGAAACTGAGGCAAAGGTTAAATGATTTGCCCAGAGTCACACGGCTACTGTGTGTGTGGGCCACCATTTGAACTCGGGCCTTCCTGGACTATATAGGTCTAGGGCACTACCTAGTACTTTCCCTTTTCTGCTTTTGCCCTTCTCCATTTATTTTCTCCTTATTCAGCTGAACTATCACTAATTAAGCGCCTACTAAGTGCCAGGCACCAACCTCACCTCGCCTCCCGGCTGCCCCTTCTCCCATTCACACCCTCCCCTCTTGCCTCCTAGCACAGCCCCCTTCCCTAAGTCCATGCCCCGCCCCCTCATCTAAGTCCCGCCTCCAAAAACAGGCCCCGCCCCTTCCCTTCAGGCCCCGCCTCCACCCCTACATTAGGCTCCGCTTCTTCCTCCTCACATTCCTTACCCCCCCACCCCATCTCGACCCCACCCCCCTCACCCTCGCACTTGCTGGGCAGTCGGACCCAATCGGTCTCTTCAGCCGAGGCGCCCAGCTCGGAGGGCGGGAGCAGGAGCTGCAGCAGCAGGAGGAGGAGGAGGAGGAGGAGGAGGAGGAGGCGGTGGGGCCGGGACCGGGGCGCGGGCAGCAGCAGCGGCGGCAGCGGCCGCTCCATGGCCGGGCCGGGCCGGCACTTCCTCCCCCCACACCGTGCGGCCGCTTCCTGGAGCCACTTCCGGGACTGCACACGTGCCTGGGCGTCACCACGGCAACGGCGAGCCCCTCACTCTTCTTCCTCTCCTCCTTCTTCGCCCAGCAGCCCTCACCTCCCGTCTTGTTACCTCCAGCTCGCTCCCGTAACCAATGAGAGCCCTAGTGCGGAACAGCCAATGGGCCTTCGACGGGAGTTCATCTACTGACGAATGGGGAAGGGAGGGCCGGTGCCGGCTCCGGCCAATCAGAGAGCAGACGGTGGCTGCTGTGACCAATAGCATCGTTGAGATCTAAGGGAGGGGGAGGAGATGGAGTGGGCCCCTAGGGAAGGGTGAGAAGGTGGGAATAGTAGTAAGAACTGACATTTATGCGGTACTTAACGGATTGAAAAGCGTTTTATTTGTATTGTAAATCAACCAGCTGGCATTTATTAAGCGCCTCCCATGTGCCAGGCACTATGCTAGGTTGCTAGGTTGTTGGTAATACAAAGACAGAAATGAATCAGTCCCTGCCCTCAAGGAGCTTACATTCTAGAGGACACGTGTACACATATACAATACATGGAATGTACACGTATGTGTGTGCATATATGATTGTGTGTAGGTGTGTACACATATATACAAGTATACATATATCTATATACCATACATATATGTGTTTATATAGATACATATACATGACTGTAGATACAAAATAGATGCAAAGTAATTGTTAGGGGATATATATATGTGTATATGGATATATGTACATATCCATATATCACATAATATATATAATCTATAATATAATACATTATATTATGTGCGAAAAAGAAAATGTGTGTGAGATGAAAGAGTTCGGAGTCTGAATCTAAGGTCAGAAAAGGTCTTTATTCTTTCTCATGAGAAAGGACTCTACCCCCTGTTGCCCAACATGGCGTCTGCAGGGAAAGAGCGAGAGGTAGAAGGCAGCCCATGGTTATATAATCTTCCAATGCAGAACCCCAACCCCCCCAACCGGCCTTAACTCTTATTGGTAGGGGGGCTGTCCCACAACCTAAGCATGGGAATCTCTCTGAGAGAAAGAACCTGGAAACATGTGAGTGTCCAATGAAAACAGTCTTAATCTTATTTGGCATATCTTCTGCTGTGTTGGCTCTGGGGGAGGGTCTCCATTGCTCAAATGCTTGAAGGTCAGGTGACTTGACCTTAGGCCTAGTGAATACTGAAGCCATTCTAGATTTGATTTTTCAGAATACGGAAACTTCACTATAAATTATCCCTCACAAATGCAAGATAATTGTTAGGAGATATACATATGTGTATTGTATATGTGTATATATATTATATTTACTGCCTGAGACAGAGAGATAAATAGACAGACAGATAGACAATAGAAGCAAGGTGAATATCTGAGGAGGGCTGAGAATGAGCTAAGTACTTATATGTTAAGTCAGTCAGTAAATACAATAAATTTGTTAAGCTCCTACTATGTGCTAAGTGCTTGAGGTACAAAGAAAGGGAAAAGAATTTTCCACCCTTAAGGAACTCACAGTCTAATGAGGGAGATGATATGGAAACAACTATGGTCAAATAAGCTTTATATTAGATAAATTGGAGATAATTAGCAAAGGGAAGCATTGGAATTGAGGGGAATTGGGAAAGGCTTCCCTGTAGAAGGTGAGATTTAGCTGGGACTTCAGGGAAACCTAGAAGTAAAAATCAGCAGCAGCAGCAGCAGCCACAGCATTATCACTAATATCTTCTGTTATCATGTAGAAGGTAGTGAGTCTTGAAGGAGACTAGAGTTTTTAAGAGATGAAGCTGAAGAGCAAGTCCATTCTAGACACTGGGTGGTAACAGGAAGATTGAGAATGGAGTGCTGTATAGGAGGAACAGTTAGAAAGGCCAGTTTGCTTGGGCCATAGGGAGTGTGAAAGAGAATAATGTATAATAAGGCATCAACCCTCTTGGGTTGTATAGGGCTTTCAAACTCTGTAAACAGAGTTTACATTTGATCCTAAGGGTGGTAAGAAGCTCTTGGAATTTGTTGAAAAGGAGAGTCATCATCAAAACTGTGCTTTAGGAAAACAATGCTGGCAGCTATGTGGAGGTTGGATTGATTGAAAGTTGGAGAAATTTGAGGCAGAGTGACCAATAAGGAGGTCACTGCAGTATTCAAGTGGGAGGTGGTGAGGATCTTAAAGAGGGTGATGGCTCTCTTGGGGTGGGGGATAGGGGAGAGGTGGGGAGAAAATTTGGACCTCAAAATCTTGTGGAAATGAATGTTGGAAACTAAAAATAAATAAATTCTGGGAGAGAAAAAGAAAAAGAGGGTGATGGCTAAGTGGGTGGAAATAAATAAATGTAAGAAGGGGTAAAGGTTTAAAAGGGTAATGGTTGACAAGGAATTGGATATGTGGGTTGACCAAGCATAAGGAGTTGAGAAAGACAAATGTAGGGATAGCAATGCACTCAATGGAAACAAGGAAGTTCGTAAGAGGGGTGGGTTTTCGAAAAAATTTAATGAGTTCTTTTTTGGACATTTTGAATTTGAGATGCTAGAGGAACCTCTCATTCAAAATATCTAATAGGCAGTGAGAGAAATGGTTATTTCTCTTGTATTTAATAACTAAGTATTGAATTAGGACCAAGGTTTTCTCCTTTTCTACTTCCTCATCCATAAATCAACCAGTGTGGGAAATCCTGTTCAGAGACTTACCCAGGCTAAGATCTAATCAAAGACTATAAAGAAATTCTAAATTTAGGCAAATGAGTAGATTTCTGCTCATTGTGTTTACTCAGGTCTGGGAAAATGTGGATTTTCCCTTTTGTCAGAACCAGTGATGTGGAAATTGACAAATCTCTTTGACCAAGATTTGGGTGCTCAGTGTCTCAAGACTCTCATTGCAATAAACCCACCTCTCATTATATTGTTCATTTTCTCATTAAATTTAACCAATCAGAGTTGATTGCCACCCTCAGGAACACTCACTCTTCCAAGGGCATATAACTGTGAGACTACCACCATGATTGGTCTTTGGCATTTGAGAGTGTCACTACTCTTTTATTATTAAGATGCTAGCATTATTAATAAAATGATTACCCAGAAACTATATCTCTCAAACTTTTCAATTGTCATATGTGATTCAGTTCAAATGCTACCTTCTGCAGGAGGCTTTCCCAGGTCCCTCCACCCCCACCCCACCCCCAGTTCCATTACTTTGCTTGGCACATAGTCAAAATTTGACAAATGTCTGTTGATTGATTTAGTCATCCACATAGAAATATACCTACTAAAGGTGACAAAGTCACCAAGTGAAAGAATGTGGAGAGAGAAGGGCTAGGACAGAGACTTGGGCAGCAGAGATACAACAGATACGTATGATAATCCAGCAAAGGAGAGTAGTCAGGAGAGAACCAGGAGGAAGCGGTATCACAGGATCACAGATAGGAAAGAGTGTCTAGGTGGTGAGGATGGTCAGTGTCAGATACTGCAGAGAGGTTAAGGATGAGGATGGAGATTTGGTAATTTATTAATATTGCTACAGATGTAAATGTTAGCCTGAGGTAGCTTTGGGGAGAGAAGTTTCAGTATAATGATGAAGGGAAAAAGAGGGCAAAGAGATGAGAAGTGGAGACAGTGAGTACAGATAATTTTTCTGGCACTTTGGCTGAGAAAAGGAGGAGAGATATGGTATAAGAACCTATAGGGAATGTTTGGGTTTAGCAAAAGTGTTTTAAGAAGGGGTGGCTAGGTGGCACAGTGAATAGAGCACTGGCCCTGGAGTCAGGAGGACCTGAGTTCAAATTTGACCTCAGACACTTAACACAAAAAAAACTAGCTATGTGACCTTGGGCAAGTCACTTAACCCCAATTGCTCTACCTTCCCCCCTCCAAAAATGAAAAAAAAAGTGTTTTAAGGTTGAGAGATGATTGAACATATTTGTAAACAACAGGGAAGAATTCAGTAGATAGGGAGAGATTGAAGATTAGGGAGATTATTGTGGGGGCATTCTGCTGGAGGGACATTTAGGTGGAGTAGTGGGTTGATGTAATGGTAATGGGAATTTGAAGATCTTCCCTGCCCCTTAATAAGCCTAAGTTGAACTTTAGGACATTCCCTGATTTGAAAATTTGCTCTGCCCCTTAATAGGCTTAATGTGGTCATGTGGAGCCTGTGGTGAGAAGAGGTTACTGAAGGATAGAGCAGAGGCCACAGGAGAAGCTTGCTTGAGGAAAGCTTATTTTTCAGGAAGGCACAACTTTTGTTACTTTGTAGTCTTGTGGGTCATAAGGGTTGTGATTTCCTCTGACCCTGGAGAAGGCTATATATATACCTCGATGTGAGGTTTTGCTTTGGAGCTCACTCATGGGAAGAGTTGTGCGATTTGGCCAGATGAGACTCTGGGCAGCTGTTGAGCCCCTCTGGCTTTGAAAACCCTGATGTTGGTACTTCTCTCTCTGGTGCCTAATACTGTATGTATGTAATGGTCAGACAGCTAGAAGCCCTGTCTGTGGTCTGCTGAATTGTGTTATTATCTCTGTCTGTATTTTTGTCTGCTTGTAACTTTTGTTTGTATTCTCTGAAGTTCAGGGTACTGACTTTTCCCCCCAAACTAGGTAAATTATTTGTGTTTGATTAATCCCTTTTGATTTGCTTTCCTTTTGAAAAGCAGAGGGTGCTTGCTGCTACAGTAGAGTACCAGATCTAGAGTTATGAAGACTCATCTTTCTGAGTTCAAATGTGGCCTCAGATACTTGCTAATTGTATGATCCTGGGCAAGTCACTTAACCCTGTTTGCCTCAGTTTTCTCGTCTATAAAATGAGCTAGAGAAGAAAATGGCAAGCTACTCTAGTATTCTTGCCCAAAAAAACCCCAAATGACAAGTTAGACACAACTGAAAATAAATGACTGAATTCTGCTGGAGAAGGCAGGAATAGATGAGATCAATGGCACATGTAGAGTGGCCATGGCAAGAAGGACTACCATGAAAAAAGGGAGAGAGAATGGAAAATAGGTTATGCAGAAAGGGGAAGGTGAAGAAATTGTTCAAAACAGCCTCATGAGATAGGGACTACTGGTATACTCCATTTTATGAATGAGGAGATTAAGATTCAAAGAGATTAAATTACTTGCTCATGGTTGTACATCTAGTAAGAGCCAGATGTGGGAATCAAACCAAGCACCCACCTGATTCAAGCCCAATGCATCCCATACCCCAAACTGCCTAGAAACAAGGGGATAGAGCCTGTTCTAAAAGAGATGTCCAACACTCTCCTAGGTCACAATCTTCCCCATCTAGAAGTTCTTTGGTTTAGTGGAAATAATAATAACAACTTGCATACATATGACACTTTAAAGTTTGTGATTTAAGTATTGTATATATTATTACCCCCATTTTACAAATGGAAGTGAAACTGGAAAGGTTCAGTGACTTACCAAAGGTTTAGTGTCAGAACTGGGCTTCAGACCTAAGTCTCTCCTGACTGCAAGTCCATCTACCTTTTCATTTCAAGTTTAGTTGCCTCTAATGAGCTCTGTGGCCTTGGATGGATTACTTCATCTGTTGGGGCCTCAGATTTTATACCATTCATTCATCCATCATATTTGTTCTTTGCACTTATAAGAGATAAATAAGACATACCCCCATTCAGAGGAGATATTCATTCCTGCCATTTACTCCTAGCTTTAAGATCATGGACAAGCCTATTTATCCTCCTAAACTTCAATTTCTTCTGCTATAAAATGAAGGGGATATCTTTGAATATAGGATATTCTCTTAAATGAGGCTGAAACACAGGTTAAATGTAATTTTAAAAAAATTTTCACAATTAAAAAACTTTCAATTTGTTTGAAAGACAGTATGAGACCCTTCCCATTAGTATGGGTTCCTTCACTGATCTCCAAGCCTCGATTCCCTCATTTGTAAAATTTGTTGTTGTTTTTGTCAAGTCACGTCAGACTCTCAGTGACTACATTTGGGATTTCCTTGGCAAAGATACTGGTGGGGTAGCTTGCCATTTTCTTCTCCAGATCATTTTACAAATCAGGAAACTGAGGCAAATAGGGTAAAGTGACTTGCCCAGTGGCACACAGCTAATAAGTTTTTGAGGCCATATTTGAACTCAGGAAGATGAGTCTTCTTGTCTGTAGGCCCAGCACTCTATCCACTGTGCCAGCAAGCTGTCCCCACTTGTAAAATTGGGATGTTCATATTTATACTTCTGGCCTCACTGGGTTGTTTTGAGGAAAGGACTTCTTAAACCTTTAAGCAGGATAGAAATGGGAACTATTATTGATACTTTTAAAAACTATTACTCTCCTGCAACTTTCCTAGAGCACTTTGTCCTTTTCACACTCTAACAGGAATGAGGAACCTTTGGTTTACGGTGTATCAGATTTATTTGTATACAAGTTGTATCCACATGTTAAGATATAAGTTCCTTGTGACACTGGCCTTATTTAAAGGATCTGTGATTTCTTCAGTGTAGAGAATTCCGGGTATGGGAACTCCTTCTACCTTCACAACCCTGTCTGTGATTACTTGGTAAAGCCTAAAGTTGCCATTCTCAACCTTTTTGGTCTCAGAGCCCCTTTATATTATCTTAATATTTTATTTTTCCCAATTATATGTAAAAGTTTTTAACAATCTTTAAAAAAAAAATATGAGTTCCAAGTTCTCTCCCCCACTCTCCTCCTTCTTCTTGAGAAGGCAAGCAAGCAATTTTATATAGGTTATACCTGTACAATCATGCAAAAATTTTTCCATAGCCCCTTTACAATCTTAAAAATTATAGACTCATCTTCCTGAGTTCAAATCCAGCCTCAAGCATTTACTAGCATTGTGACCCTGGGCAAATCACTTAACCTTCTTTGACTCAGTTTTCTCATCTGTAAAATCAGCTGGAGGAGGAAATGACAGTATCTTCACCAAGAAAATCCCAAACAGGGCCACAAACAGTCAGGTGTGACTGAAACAATTTAAAGACAATAATCATGAGCTATTGTGCCATATCCATTCATGTTTAGCACATTATTAGATGTTAAAACCTCTTAGTATGGTTATAAAAATGGTTTTTACTTCAAGGATTCCTGAAAGGGTTTCAGGGACCTCCTGATGACCTAATTTTGAGGCCTTCTAACCTAGGGATTTGCCTGAAGCACATAGAGGTTAAGAAACTTGCCCAGGGTCAAACAGCATGATGATACCTTGCATACAGTGGGCCAGGTGAGTCCACTGTATCCATCAATCCTGCATCCAAAGTAGGTGTAGAGATGATGTTATGCCTTAGTAGCTTTCTCCTTATTTCTGAGGAGTGTGGCACAGTGGAAAGAGAGCGAATTTTGGAGGCACAATACCTGACTTTCAGCCCTAGCTTTGCTACTTACTATCTGTGTGACTTTGGGCAAGTTCCTCTGGAGCTGAGTTTTCTCATTTGTAAAATTAAGGGGTTAGACCAAATGACCTAAATCTAAGATCCCTGCAAGTCTCTGATGACCCCAATATCTGGCAGGAAGCCAGGAGGAACAGATGGTCCCTTCCCACCCTTCCTCCTTCCCTTCAGTGCTATAGCATCCTCCCACCCAGCTCCACATTCACCCAGCCACCTCCACCCAGAACTCAGCAGATACCTCGTGTTCTGAACACATGCAAAGTGCAGACTTCTCCATTCTGCCCCCAGCACTTGCCTCTGCCTCACTTTCCCCCACCCCCCTACCCAGCCAGCTTGGGTGGAGATCCATGTTCCCTGGAGACCAACTGTAAACTACAGACTTTCTCCCATCACCCAAATCAGTTCAAAGCTCCCTGCCATGCCAGTCATGGGGACGAGAACAGAACTTCTAAGGTTTTTTTTAAGGGCCAAGGATGCTCACACCAACATTCTTACTTTTTATCCCATTCTTAAATCAGTCCCTCAATCTGAGTTCCAAAGAAGTTAAATCCCAAGATCCCAAGAACCCCGGAGATCTTTAAATCTAAGACCTTTGTCTCCAAATCCAGTGCTTATTTGTACCAAATTGCCTCACAGATTGGGAATCAGGATAAAGCTTTAGTCTAAGGATAGAATGTAAGTCACTTGGTTGGGAGGGAGAATTGGACATGGGAAGGGGGAGGAGGAGATAGAAGGGAGGGAGAGGAATAAGGAAAAATAGTATTTGACTTGCAAAAATTCCTTACACAGAATTCCTCCAGAGTTCATCTCCATCCTGGTGTGAGATGAGGTAAGAAAAAAACCATGTTTGCAATCTAACCTGATTCTCTGTGGAAAGGACCAATCCAGGAGAACTGGGCCTTCCTCTTCCATGTCTCAACTTTTCTACTGGCTTGGGGTCAATGAGTTTCACAGAATGCCACCTTTAACATTTTGTATCATACCCTGGGGTCATCAAGGGGTCAAGTAGAAAGCAGAGTCCTCACTTCTGAACCAAATACAGACACTAGGATGAAAGGGATTCCTAAGAGTCTCCTTCCTTTGCTAGCTGTTTTCTCCATTCTCAGGAGCAAATGGAATTTGCAAGAAGTTCCGTAACTCCAAAGTATTGGGGCAGGGATTCTAGCTATGATTGGGAACCCACCTTTCTGTCTCTCTTCACTTGTAGCACCAGAAGCCTGGGCCTCTAGGAGTTGGGTGAAGAGTGAGAGAAGAAGGTTGTATTGGGAAACTATTGCAGTTGCTGGATGGACCCTACAGATGTAAGCTGTATCTATGATGCTAAGGGTGCAATTCCAGGCCACACACAGGTATTTTATGTTGTTGTTTTTTAGTATTTCTTCCCCCCCTTCAATTTAATTTTATTATCTCTGATTAATAAGCATTTCTTCTCTCTTCTTCATGCTCTTTCCTCCAACTGAACAATTTTTAAAAAGAAAGAAAATCTTATAATAAATATGAACAAGGAAAAAATTACCACATTGGTTATGTAAAAAAATAAAGAAGTCTTATTCTGTTCCCTGAATCCATCATCTTTCTGTCAGAAGATGGGTAGCATACTTCATTTTCAGTTCTGTGGAATCACTGTCATTGTATTCATCAACGTTCTTAAGCCTTTCAGAATTGTTTTTATCATATTGTTGTCATTGCATACATTGTCCTCCTAGTTCTTCTTACTTCACTATATATCAGTTCATAAGGATCTTTTGACTTTCTTCTGAAAATGCCCATTTCATCACTTCATACAGCACAATAATATTTGCTTTCTTTCATATACTGTAACTTGTCTTGTCATCCCCCAGTAGGTAGGCACCCTGTTAGTTTCCTCAGTTTTCTTTGCTATACCTCCTTCAGGTTTTGTCCAATCCAGATTTGAGGGGGCAAGTAGAACTGAAATTTGGACAATATAGAAGCCCTGCCCACTTCTGAATGCTATTGTCAGGCTCTAATAAAAGTTATAACTTACACTTAAAGGGAGATTTAAGTCATTTTTTTTGATAACCCTGTGAAGTGAGTGATACACTATTATTCTCATTTTTTAAACCTGATCTATGGTTTCATTGATATAGGGAGCTTTCAGTGAAGAACTCCTTTTTTCCCCTTGAATTTATTTATTTACTTTTAGTTTACAACATTCAGTTCCACAATCTCTTAAGTTTCAAATTTTGTCCCCCTCTTCTTCCTCTCTCCCCCCCTAGCAGCATGTAATCAAATATAGGTTCTACAAATACCTTGACATTAAACATTAGTGATGTTGTAAAGAAGGATTATAACCAATGGGGTGAACAATGAGAAAGAAGGAACGAAACAAAACAAAGCACAAAGGAGAGAGAGCAAGTAGTTTGCTTCAATCTGCAGACTCTGTAGCTCTGTCTCTGTATGTGGACGTCCCTTTCCATCATGAGCTGAAGAACTCCTTTTACCAAAGCAAATTAGCACCTTTCCTGCAATCTAGTCTTAGAGTGTTGCCTGAGTGGTGCTGAGGGGTTAAATTAGCTACTCAGAGTCAGGTAGTCAATATGTCTGAGACAGAGCTTGAAGCTAGGTCTTCTTGTCACAGAGGGAATATCTTTAGCCACTTCCCATCATGGTCTCTTGCATCTCTATTTTACACATGAGAAAAGTGAATTACAGAGAGGGGGAGTGACTTGTCCAGGCTCGTCCGGCTAATCTGTTAGAGCAGAGATCTGAACTCAGGGCTTCTGATTTAAAGAGTAGTGCTCTTCTTACTAACCCCCACAACACTACCTTGCCATGTGCACATGGCTTCCAAATGGTTGTAACTAGGCTCCCAACCAAGCCTGAGGCTTTTTTGTATGTGACTTTGTAGACAGAAGGGACATGTGATTCTAAATTGGCAAGGAAAATGCTGAGCATGAGGCAACTCTGTGAATCTCATTTAGGAGTTGGTAGCAGAGCTTTTTGGGACAGAAACATCTGTGTTTCCAGAGTGTATTTGACAGAGACAAAGGGAAAGAGAGACAGACAGAGAGAGGGAGGGAGAGAGAGACAGAGACAGACAGACAGAGAGAGGGAAAGAGAGAGAAAGATAAAGACAGAGAGACAGAGGGAGAGAGAGAGAAAGAGAGAGAGAGAGAGAGAGAGAGAGAGAGAAGGAAGGAGGGAGAGAGAGAGAGACAGACAGACAGAGGGAGGGAGAGAGAGACAGAGACAGACAGACAGAGAGAGGGAAAGAGAGA